>BSAI01000096.1:7414630-7585946 GCA_036245035.1 Adrianichthys oophorus | reverse complement strand
AGGTGCAGGCGGAGGAACAGCTGTTGGCGCAGGCGGAGGAACAGCTGTTGGCAGAGGAACAGCTGTTGGCGCAGGCGGAGGAACAGCTGGAGGTGCAGGCGCAGGAACAGCTCTTGGCGCAGGCGGAGGAACAGCTGGAGTTGTAGGTGGAGACTCAGGATCCAGGACACAAATTAACATTTTTACTGGTTCTGGCACATCCCCTGGCGGGAATGGAGTGAGTGATGGCAGCCTGAGCACTGGTGGTTCTGTGGGAGCTGGCTCCAGTGGCGGAGCTGGTACTAGCCTGACCGGCAACATCAATGTGGATGGAACAAGCTCAAGTGGTGGTACTGGTCTTGGAACTGGTGTGAGTGGAACCAACTTAAGTGGTGGTACTGGTCTTGGGACTGGTGTTGGTGAAACCAGCTTTGGTGGCGGTACCAGCTTTGGAACTGGCGTGGGTGGAACCAGCTATGGTGGCGGTACCAGCGTTGGCACTGGCGGAACATACTTAAACGACATCGTTCTCCTGAGAACCATCCAGCATGTGCTTCACTCTGAAGTGAAGTCAGAGACATTCAGAGGTACTGAACACACGCTGTCTGTACTCATCGTGCTTCAGTTCAATACTTAAAATGTCCTTTTCTGCTTCAGCTTTTCTAGTATCCTCAGTGCAACGGGAGAGAGGTCTGCCAGGACCTAAAGGTAATCCTCTGATAGTACTTTTTAACAACAACCCCGCCCCAGATTTAGTTATTATTTCAAAGCTAATAGCATCCATTCTAACTTTTTAGGGGACTCTGGATCTAAAGGTCAGGAAGCAAAACTGCTACGACTTTTCTGTTATTTTTGTAATATTTCTTTTAACCAGATGCTTTATTTGTTTGTTTGCCTCAATCTTGCAGGAGAACCCGGTTTCCCTGGTCCTCCAGGTGAGGAACCAGTGACCTTTCGTAATATGTAGCATTCAAACATGTTCTGACCGACAGTGATGTGACCTTGTGTTTGTGTTTTCAGGTTCACCAGGTGTAATGGGAAAACCTGGCCCTGAAGGTCCCAAAGGACAGAGGGGCATTCAAGGTACAGGGATTATTTTATCCTACGCAGCATCACTGGTCATCGTGACGTCACAATTAACAGGTTTCTTTATGTCTCATAAGGCGAACAAGGGCTGGAAGGGCCACCTGGAGTAAGAGGAAGAGAGGGTCCTCCTGGACCCAGAGGGGATTCAGGACCCCCGGGTGGTGGACAGAAGGGAGACAAAGGTATAGCTTAGTGTCACAGCATGATAGAGCTTTCAACTGTTCCACCAAATTGTTGATTTTTGACTGTGAATCAGTTCGTACTGAAGGATCTTGTGTTTGTCTGATGTGCAGGTGCCAATGGAGAACCTGGGGCTCCTGGATCTGTGGGACCTGCTGGCCCCCCTGGACACAAAGGTTAAATTCGTGAACGCAAAAAAAATATTTGAAATTTAAAATGTAAATGCAAAACCAGTCTTTCATTAGTTGGTGCATAAACTAAAGACATCACCAGATGGCAGTAGTAGGCAAAAAGTTGAGCGACAGAAATTCTCATTTTTTTTATTTTTAAATCATCTTATCATAGTCCACTGTGAAATAGTGCACTTGTAATATTTTTAATATAACCTATAATAAGGTAAAATCTTTTTCTTTTCTAAAATAGAACAGAAGCACAAGGTAAAAAAGGTACTTTTGTTATTTTATTATTGTCTTTTTCTCTTTTAAAAAGTCACAAAAATTACAATTTTTTTTATGCACATGAAAATGTGTCCAGAAATATTGTTTTTTTCGTGAACAAATAACTCTTTAACTTGCACACCAACCTCTTTATCGATCAGGGTAAACTGTGGATAAATAGGTTTTATGAGTGATTATTAAAGAAATGTCCAATATCTTTGGCAACGTTGGATGTTGAACTTGATATATTTTAGATTTTTTTCGCATTTTATAATTAAAATGTGTTTTTATTTCTAACCCTGACGTTTATGTATTCAATGAAACATCTTGGGAGCATCATAATTTTGTTGTACATACAATAATAATAAAGGAAATTCTGATTTCTGCTCCCATGGGGTCCACAAAGTGCAGTTTGATTGAGGCTGGAGGATCAATTATATCTTTTTTTAAATGGGATTGGGTAAACTTTGATTTTCAAATCAGTGCTCACTTCATTTTAAGGATCAGTACATACACACACAATATTTTGTCTTAAAATGTTACATTAAATGGTTAACCCAGGATTGAAAAAAAAGGCTCAAACTTGTTATATGATTTTAAAAAACTGAAGTGTAATACTCACACATCAACTGTTTTTTTATTTAAAAAACTTCTGTTTTACATAAGTAGTAGAAATGTCCAAAGTATAATTGGAAATTATGAAAAATGTCCATCACTGAATATCGAATGTTACTGCTCCAGAGATGTACAGAACACATTCAGGAAAATAAAACTTGTCTATTTTCTTTCTAGGTTCACAGGGCCCCCCTGGGTCTCCCGGGTTGCCAGGTAAAATTCTCATCATCATTTACATCACATAAATTTTGCTTCTGCTGTGCCTACTTTTATTCATGTTTTGCCACAGGTCAGCCTGGTTCTCAGGGTTTCCGAGGGGAAGCTGGACTTCCTGGACCTAAAGGTATTGTTTTTCAGTTTTATTTTTCCAAATGTACTTAAATGATCAGATTTAGTACTCTACCTACTCACCGTTCCTTCTCTCTGCAGGTGACAGGGGGCTGTCAGGGATTCAAGGACTTAAAGGTTTGTTGTAAATGCATTTGTTTTACACAACTTGTTGGTCGGGGACAACTTCAGTAAAATGTGTTTTGCGTATTAGGTGAAGCTGGTGACAGAGGGTTCAGGGGTCTGCAAGGTCAGTACAGTTTGGTCACCACAGCTGCATTTTTACAATGAACCTGTGGGAGTTTCCTAATGTCTCATTCTATAGGGGAGCCTGGTTTATCAGGTCCACCAGGAACAGGAGGAGCAAAAGGCTCCAAAGGATCCATGGGTGAGTCACAAGATTAGTTATTAAAACAGAAACGTTAACTTTTGAACAATATGTCCTGCTGTTTTTTTTCTTCCTATAGAACCCAGAAAATATTAAACTTTTTAAAATCTTACTAAATTTCTGATTTCTTTGAGTTTTTTTTAAGTGAAAAGGACCAGAATTGCTGTTTTAGAGTTTTTTCTAATTATGAGAACCATGAGCATGATGTTCTGATGTCTCTCGCGGTCCTTCAGAGAGGTAGAAAAATGTAGATAGCCACTTACTCTGAGGGCTGTGTGGATCAGGACAAAAGAAGCAAAATGATCAAAAGGAATATAAAAAAAATCTTCACAAAAAATACATTATGTTGTTTCTAAGACTTGAGATGGTCAGGTTCAAACCCGGTATTTGACCTTCCTGCAGACTTTAAGAAATTTCACTTTATTTTGGGTTTTATTTTGGGATTTAGGTGATCGGGGATTGCCTGGGTCTCCTGGACTCAGAGGTCTTGCTGGACCTCCTGGAGATGCTGGACTTCCAGGTAAAGTTCCTTTTTTAAAAGTAGATTTATGTTTATGTTATGATTTGATTTTTTTTGCACAGTTAAAATACAAAAAGATAACTAAAATAAATAAGTCCACCCAAAAAACTTGCACAAAGATTAGAGAGAATTCAGAATTGTGAAAATATATATTTTTTTAAACTTAATCACAAATTCATAAATTCTTAACCTGATCATAAAAAAATGAATACATCTCCTTCTGCAGGATCAACTGGACTTCAAGGACCACCAGGTAGTCGTTGACTCCTAAAAGAACATCCTTGTTTCCTATTGGATTTCTTGGTAGCTTTAAACCTCTGCACTGTTTTTATTTTCCACAGGGAGACCAGGAGAGCCGGGTCATCCTGGACCCAAAGGTACACAACAGCTGCTAACTTGTGGATCTTCTCCTTTGACAACAGATTTTGATATGAAATTTGTTATCTAACGTGTGTTTGTGTGCTTAAGGTGAACCTGGGCTGGCTGGAAGAATCATTAATGCAGGTAAAGAAGCATTATAAAACTGGCTTTCGTCACAACACATCAGAAAGCTAATGATTCCTCATTTTTCCAGGTGGCTCCTCAACAGTTGCCATCCCAGGACCACCTGGACCCGCTGGTCCTCCTGGCCCTGCAGGACCCCCTGGATTATCAGGTCTGTTTTTATCTTTGCAATATTTACAAATGTATACTAACAAAGGCTACATTATTACATTACTACACCCCCTCAGGTCCCATCGGCCCTGCTGGTCTGCCTGGCTCACCTGGTAGGTGACTGCAGGTTTTTGTTTCTCATTAGGTTTTGTTTTTTCAGCCTATTCAAAGTTTTTCTTTTGTTTTTTCTTACAGGTCCTAAAGGTGACAGGGGCTCTAAGGGAGACACTGGAGAGCCAGGTTTAAGTGTGAGAACCACTGAAAGACTAACATCATCCACAGCAGAGAGTAAGTCCCTTCTGAGGTTTTTTTTTCCAGCAGCTTGAAGTCTGCTGTCAATTTTTATAAGCTAGATGCATATCTTCACATTATGCATTCATATGTTGTCAATATAATCCCAGTCTTTTCTTACCATAAATGGGTTCGCTTGGTTTCTGATTTAGGACAATTTGGTTCCAGTGGAGCTTCAGCTGGACTGCCTGGTCCTCCTGGTCCACCAGGTCCACCAGGGGTCCCAGGACGACCAGGTAAGCAATACTTAACCTGGTTCCATGCATAATGATGAACACATACCTTCTTCCATCCATCCATCCATTTTCTTCCGCTTATCCGGGACCGGGTCGCGGGGGCAGCAGTCTAAGTAAAGATGCCCAGACTTCCCGCTCCCCAGCCACTTCCTCCAGCTCCTCTGGGGGGACCCCGAGTCGTTCCTAGGCCAGCCGAGAGACATAGTCTCTCCAGCGTGTCCTGGGTCTTCCCCGGGGCCTCCTCCCAGTGGGACATGCCTGGAACACCTCCCTAGGGAAGCGTCCAGGGGGCATCCGAACTAAATGCCCGAGCCACCTCAACTGGCTCCTCTCGATTTGGAGGAGAAGCGGCTCTACTCCGAGCTCCTCCCGGGTAACCGAGCTTCTCACCCTATCTCTAAGTGAGCGCCCAGCCACCCTACGGAGGAAGCTCATTTCAGCCGCCTGGATCCGGGACCTCGTTCTTTCGGTCATGACCCAGAGCTCATGACCATAGGTGAGTATTGGGGCGTAGATCGACCGGTAAATTGAGAGCTTTGCTTTCTGGCTTAGCTCTCTCTTCACCACGATGGACCGGTACAGCGACCGCATGACGGTGGACGCAGCACCAATCCGCCTGTCGATCTCACGCTCCGATCTTCCCTCACTCGTGAACAAGACCCCAAGATACTTAAACTCCTCCACTTGGGGAAGGAGCACTCCACCCACCCAGAGAGGGCAAACTACCTTTCTCCGGTCGAGAACCATGGCCTCAGACTTAGCGGTGCTGACCCTCATCCCAGCCGCTTCACACTTGGCTGCAAACCGTTCCAATGCATACTGGAGGTCCTGGCTCGATGAAGCCAACAGGACAACATCATCTGCAAAGAGCAAAGAGGAAATCCTGTGGTTCCCGAACCAGACCCCCTCCGGACCCTGGCTGCACCTAGAAATTCTGTCCATAAAAACTATGAAAAGAACCGGTGACAAAGGGCAGCCCTGCCGGAGTCCAACATGCACTGGGAACAGGTCTGACTTACTGCCAGCTATGCGGACCATGCTCCTGCTCTGGTCATACAGAGACCGGACAGCCCTGAGTAAGGCTCCCCGGATCCCATACTCCCAAAGTACCCTTCACAGGACACCACGGGGCACACGGTCGAACGCCTTCTCCAAATCCACAAAACACATGTGGACAGGATGAGCAAACTCCCACGAACCCCCCAGCACCCTGGACAGGGTGTAGAGCTGATCCACAGTTCCACGACCAGGGCGGAAACCACATTGTTGTTCTTGGATCTGAGGTTCGACTATCGGCCGGACTCTCCTCTCCAGTACCCTGGCATAGACTTTCCCAGGGAGGCTGAGGAGTGTGATTCCCCGGTAGTTGGAACACACCCTCCGGTCCCCCTTCTTGAAAAGGGGAACCACCACCCCTGTCTGCCAGTCCAGTGGTACTGTTCCTGACTGCCACGCGATGCTGCAGAGACGTGTTAACCAAGACACTCCCACAGCATCCAGAGACTTGAGGTACTCAGGGCGGACCTCATCCACTCCCGGTG
Source organism: Adrianichthys oophorus (assembly GCA_036245035.1). Taxonomy (NCBI): domain Eukaryota; kingdom Metazoa; phylum Chordata; class Actinopteri; order Beloniformes; family Adrianichthyidae; genus Adrianichthys; species Adrianichthys oophorus. The sequence continues at coordinate 7,579,692 of BSAI01000096.1, read as the reverse complement.
CCTTGCCACCAAGGAGCTTGTTAACTACCTCTGTGACTTCAGCTTGGGTAATGGACAGCCCCACCCCAAGGCTCTCAGCCTCTGCTTCCTCAAGAGAAGGCGTGTCAGCAGGATTGAGGAGATCCTCAAAGTATTCCTTCCACCGCCCGACAATGTCCCCAGTCGAAGTCAGCAGCTCCCCACCTGCACTGAAAATGGTGTCTGCAGAAAGCTGCTTCCCCCTTCTGAGGCACCGGACGGTTTGCCAGAACCTCTTCGAGGCCAACCGATAGTCCTTCTCCATGGCCTCACCGAACTCCTCCCAGGACCGAGTTTTTGCCTCTACTACAGCCTGAGCCGCAGCTCGCTTAGACTGCCGATACCTGTCAGCTGCCTCTGGAGTCCCACAAGTCAGCCAGACCTGATTGGAATCCTTCTTCAGCTTGACGGCATCCCTTACTTCCGGTGTCCACCAACGGGTTCGGGGGTTGCCGCCACGACAGGCACCAGAGACCTTGCGACCACAGCTCCGAACAGCAGCAGAGACAATGGAGGTGGAGAACATGGTCCATTCAGACTCAATGTTACCAGCCTCCCTTGGTACCTGTTTGAAGTTCTCCCGGATGTGGGAGTTAAAGATTTCCCTGACGGAGGGCTCAGCCAGAAGTTCCCAGCAGACCCTCACACTACGTTTGGGTCTGCCAAGTCTTTCCGGCCTCCTTCCCCGCCATCGAATCCAACTCACCACCAGGTAGTGATCAGTGGACAGCTCTGCCCCTCTCTTTACCCGAGTGTCCAAGACACACGGCCGAAGGTCTCCTGAAACGACTACAAAGTCGATCATTGATCTCCTGCCGAGGGTGTCCTGATGCCACGTGTATTGATGGACACCCTTGTGCTCAAACATGGTGTTTGTTATGGACAAACTATGACTAGCACAGAAGTCCAACAACAAAACACCGCTCGGGTTCAGATCAGGGAAGCCGTTCCTGCCAATCACCCCCCTCCAGGTGCTACTGTCATTGCCCACGTGGGCATTGAAGTCACCCAGGAGGACAATGGAGTCCCCCGTTGGGGCACTTTCCAGTACCCCTCCGAGAGACACAAAGAAAGCTGGGTACTCTGAACTGCTGTTCGGCCCATAAGCCGAAACCACAGTCAGAGACCTGTCCCCCACCCGAAGGCGGAGGGACGCAACTCTCTCATCCACCGGGGTGAACTCCAACACTTGGCGGCTAAGCTGGGGGCTCACAAGTAAGCCCACCCCAGCCCGCCGCCTCTCACCATGTGCAACTCCAGAATGGTAGAGAGTCCAACCCCTCTCGAGAGACTGAGTTTCAGAGCCCAGACTGTGCGTAGAGGTGAGCCCAACTATATCTAGCCGGTACCTCTCAACCTCTCGCACAAGCTCAGGCTCCTTCCCTCCCAAAGAGGTGACGTTCCATGTCCCAAAAGCCAAGTTCCATGACCGGGGTTTAGGTCGCCGAGGCACTCGCCCTCGACTGCCACCCAAACCACATTGCACCGGCCCCTTCTGAGCTCTCCTGCAGGTGGTGGGCCCACTGGGGATCCTTCTTAACTGTTACATATTTGTTTTTCCGTGTTTTTCCGAGTTGATTAAAAATATGTAACCTTCTTAACTGTTACATATTTTTAATCAACTCGGAAAAACACGCTTGTCTCATCATGTAAGCTAATGCTATAATTTTGTTTATAACTCTTTTAACATTTGGTTTCATCAGGTGATTCAAGACAAGGACCTCCAGGACCTCCAGGACCTCCAGGCCAGCCTGGCAAGGATCTGTTTTAAATATAAATAATTTCCCAGTGTTGTGATTTTCTGTCAGACTTTCCTGTTACCAAACTTTCTTTCAGGTTATGGAAGACCTGGACCTAAAGGAGAAAAAGGAGACTCAACGTTTGCAGCTGGCACTGGTGGGATTCCAAACTAAACTGTTTAGTTTTTGCATTATTCTACATGAACTCAAAAGAATGTATCAACAACTGATTTTCATCATTTACTGGATAAAAAACTAATTTCCGATATCTTTAAGTTTGCGTTTATTGCAACTGTACTTAGGCTGTTTGCTCTGAGATAAACTAAACCTTCAGAGCTGCGTTTCTGTCTGTAAAAAACAAACTGCATCCACTGCTGCATGATACAAATATTCTCTGGAGATCAGAAAAGCTTCTGTCATTCTTTATTGGGAAACATATACTTCTTAAGTAGCTTGAAACCATGGTGTTACTCTACCTAGCACAGAGAAATATTAACACATTTTCCTTGGTAAAAATGACACTCAGAAACAAATTATAATATTTAACCTAAATATGTGACTGGGTGTGATATATTTAGCTAAAAAAAATTACTATCCAATGTTTGAAATACCTAAAACATGTTGATTCACCTGGACTTACACTTCTTTGCTTACAGGAGCATTTTATCCTGGACCACCGGGACCACCAGGATCTCCTGGACATCCAGGACCTCCAGGAGTCAAAGGTGATTGTACATGTCCTTTAGTGAGCTAACTTCAATACAGAACAGTAACTGCTTGCATAGCACACATACAAATGCATTGCTTTTCATTTCCAAGGGGACACTGGAGCTCCTGGAATTCCCGGCACTGCAAGAGGTACAATAAAATATTTTCCCAAATACCTACAAATCTAATTTGACTTTGAGTTCAGTGTGTTTCTCTGTCAAACAGTCACTGGTTTGGAATCTAATCATTCTTCCCTCCAGTCATGTCAGGGCCTCCTGGTCCCCCAGGATCTCCTGGTCCTCCCGGCCAGCCAGGCTCCTTTGGATCTTCTAGTGAGATGCAACAGTACCTGACAGAATATCTAAGTAAGAATCTTTCTAAAATCCATTAATGAATAATGAGGGACATGGAACACAAATATGACAGGTGTTTGTGCTTTCCCTCTCCAGGTAGATATGCACATAGTGGCATGCGAGGGCCTCCAGGTCCACCTGGACCTCGAGGACTCCCTGGAACCTTCTCGGGCTCTATTGAGGACATCTCCGCTCGCATTATTGCATACTTACAACGTAAAGAATCAATCAATCAATCAATCAAACAGATTCTTACACAATAACAAGCAGTGTGATTGTGAACTGTAACTACCTTTAATTGAACTGTTTCAGGCTCAGATTCAGGGTTCAGTTTTGGTGCTCGGGGTTCACCAGGTCCACCTGGTCCTCCAGGACCTGCTTCTGCATCCTTATCGGTCACTGGTCTCATCGCCATGCTTCAAAGTACGTCAGATTGCTTGATTTGGTCTTAAAATGTCCAATTTGGTGTCTTTAAACTGTTTAACATTGATCAAACGCAACACCTCTGTGGTTCTTCTTCAACCTGACTAGGAGACGATGTGAGGGGATATTTGTCAGGACCACCAGGACCACAAGGACCACCTGGACCACCAGGGACATCAGTAGGCCATTCAAGCTCATATAGAATTGAAGAGGTGGCTAATTATGTCTTCAAAGCAATCGATGGTAAATACAATTTCCTGTAGGTAGCGTTTCCTAAGTGTGATGCTAATCGATCCATTTTTATTGAAAACATTTATCAATTTATTCTTTAGAGAGAGGTATTGGTAGAGGCCCACCTGGACCTCCAGGTCCCTCTGGACCTCAAGGTCCTCCTGGCCCTCAGGGTCCCGCTGGAGAGCCAGGTTCTCGAAGCTCAGGTTTCTTCTCAGGTTCCATTGATTATTCTGCACTGATCAGGAGTAAGATCATCTAATTGGTTCTGAACAAAGCCAGGTAAAGACAATCAGAAGGTAAATCAATCCTTGAATCTTCATTACTTAGATCCAGAGTTCCGGTCATGGATGACATCTGCTGTACAGCATGGCCCTCCTGGTCCTCCAGGTGTCCCAGGACTACCTGGCCCTCCTGGCCCTCAGGGACCACCAGGAGGGTCCATTGCAACGGTGTACGGGGCTGGAGGTCGAGGCTACAGCTTAGAGGACATTCAGCGTTACCTGCAGGGTGAGTCTAAGGAACTTTGCACAATAATCCAAAACAGAACTAGATAGTCAGCAGTAAGACAACAGCGTTGTTTGTCTTCATCACACAACTGAATATCTACACGATTCTACAAATTCTGTCGATCTCCTAGGTTCTGGCTTTCAAGGCCCTCGCGGCCCCCCTGGTCCTCCTGGTCCTCCAGGTCCACAGGGACCATCAGGCACCTCCACTGGCTTAGTTTCATATAGTGGAAGTTTCTCAAGAGAAAGCATTCAGGCGGAGCTTCGGGAATATCTGACCAGTGAGTTCCTAACAGGCCACACTCACAGACATCCATTATTATGGATTTTTGTTCATAAAAGACTAATACAAATCAACAGTACGCTCACTGCAATGACCAACCGTTTTCTGCAGGTGACGCTGTCCGAGGTATGATTATGGGCCCTCCTGGACCTCCAGGTCCCAGGGGACAGAAGGGAGAGCGTGGAGAGCCAGGTTATGTCCAGAGCCATATGCAAATCCACGCCTCCCCGCAGGGCGAATCTCGATACGGATCTCAGCAAAGAGAGATGGACCTCAGCTCGCTCACTGAGAGGCTGGACTACTCCAACGTCGCCATGAAGGTCACAGACTACATTAAGAGTAAGCGGACCACAAACACGTCAACTCAATGAGTCAGCTGAGGGAAAAATGACCAATCTGACATGGTAATCCAATGGACGCAGAGTTGAATGAAAGTGAATCAGATAGTTCTTCCAGCATTAGTCAGTCTGACATTGCTCATGTTTGGTTCCATATGGTGACCTACATGTTTGTACTGTCCTACAGACCAGGGTCTGCTGCAGGAGTATCTGGGGGATGATTCTTTGAGGTCAAAGGTACGAGCAGTGCGAGGACCACCAGGCCCACCCGGTCCTCCTGGACCGCCCGGCTACAGTCGAGTCTTCGGATCCTATGGCAACATCACCGCTGACCTCATGGACTTCTTCAGGGGTTAGTGCTGAAAGCTGCTTTTCTCACAGTCTGCGTCAACAATGGAACTGAGGAGCTGGAGAAAAATCACTGTTTATGGTTTCACGCAGCTCACGGCACCATCCCCGGACCTCCTGGACTCCCAGGGTCACAGGGAGAAAGAGGTTACCCAGGACCCAAGGGAGACAAGGGTACATTTGTGTTTATTTTTGTTGGTTTCATTTCCATAAAACAACAAAAGCAAACAATAAAAAACAAGCAATACCTGGGAAATGCAAGGAAACAGGGAGAAGAAAGCTTATGTTTCTGCCTCTTTACAGGTGATCCAGGACCTCCGGGATTACCTGGATTACCTGTGACGTATCCTGTTCAGATTCAGGATGGCGTGCAGCGGAGAGAAACTGGTAACTTTTAAATCACACTGAAACATATCCAAAAATGTCTATCCATCATTCTAATCACCGTTTGTGTCCACAGCCTTTAAAGTGATTAATCATCATCAGCACCAAATTCATCATGCCAACGGTGGCTGAGGGGGTTCAGCCTACTGGACTGCATCAAAACTTCAATTAAATTTGATTGATTGTTTTATTCTGTACTTTTTTTAAGTTTACCAATGCAAGAGTTCAGAAATTTGTAGAAGGCAGAAATAAAAAAAAAATGCAATTATATCTTTAAATAATGCTTATAGATAAATAATGCTTATAGAGCCCCTGATACTTAGCAAATGGGAGTACAATGTTTACCTTTTTATGAGCTTGCATAGATGTTTCCAGGGGCAGCTTCATTCAGAACATACTCCAGCAATAACCAGCATCTGCTTTCACTCTTAATCATCCCAGACCAAAATCTGATGTACTTTATAAAGAAATATCTATATTTTTCTGTCATTTCAGGATTATTCTGTATTAAGGACTATAGAAATGCAGTTTTTTTAAGCATTCTTCCTACACAATAGGCAAAAATGTACTCTTGAATCCAAAAAAAATTATTACATGAACTTGACTCAGTCAAGTCGGAGTGAGGGTCATTTCAGAAAGAGTTGTTTACTTGAAATGTTTGTGTTTGGTTGTTTGACTTTAAAGACAGAGACTCAGATGATCGGTAAGACATGACTGTTTCAGGCTGTATATTTTTACGAAGAGAAGAACAAGCACTGATATATTTTATACCTTTAAGTGTAAAATACTAAATTATGGAATGCTACCCAGGTTCTGTTTTACATACGTGAAATAAAAATAATAAAAAAAGAAAATAATGAAAACATTTTTGGCACTTTTTGATATCTTGATAGTTTATTTCAAAAACAGGTCCATTCAAAGTTTCAAACTATTTACAAGGAAAATAAAATCACTTTATAAAGACATTTGTTCCAATAAATGTTTATATTTAGAATGTTATAACAATGCATGAAAATAATAATAAAAAAAAAGAAAATGACAATCTATGGGAAAAATGATAAAAATCAACATCCTAGTGTGGAAACAGAAAGCCAGAATTCATTTGAAAGGTGCAGTCCATGAATATGCACTGAAAATCAACTCAACAGGTTGTTAAAATACGGCCGAGGGCTTTATGTCCTCACATATTTCTAACAGTTACAACCCTGGAATTAATCTCAGTGTGAAGAACAATTACGCCGTCAAAAATACAGGCATAGAAACTCTGTAACATAGTAAAAGCTTGTTTGAAAAAAAAAAACAAAAAAAGTGGTTAAAAATGAAATGGTTGTGTCAGCTGTCAATTCAAATAAAGTTTTAGTGAGATGACATTTAAAACTGCATACGTTTCCTCTTGCGTGGCAAAAACAGTGCAAATCAACAGTTTTACATTCCATCAGAACTTTGTGAGAAATCACTTTTTTGTGATGGCGGTGCTCCAAATATCCCCAAAACAAAAAAGATTGGAAAAAAAAAGTCCATGTAACTTTTGTTAGAACAGAAAAGGGTGGGTTGCTGAAGAATGAAAGGACCTAATGTGTCAATAAATAAACATATTTTGTAGTCAAATCTTCAAACTAAAACCATCTTGATAAGCACAGCGTTTGTATAAACCTCAAATGTACCGAGCACAGAACACAGCATATTCATTTGAACCTTCACTTTGACTCGTGGCGACGCTACAGAAAGCACACGGAAAATTGCACAGCTGTAATAAAATCCTACAACTACAGCCTTTTTTTCTTCAGTAAGATCAACCTTGCATGCAGTCAAAGCGATTTCCAGTAAACAGCTTCTCATCAGTCGAAGACCAATGCTTAAAAACCATTGTGGCTGTGAGCACAAATGATAATCAGTTATCTGAGTGCAAACTTTCAAAAGGGGCTGCTTTCAGTGCAAGCTGCAGAAAACACAGGGAAGGGTCCAGAAGCGAAAACAAACAACATTAGGCACTGGAGATTGTTTACACTGTGCGTACGGCAACATGACAAGCATGGCTTCACCTCAACGACCGTCACAACTTGCTCAAGAAGGTGCCAAATACATTAGACGTTTCCCAGCAAGCTGAATAAAAACCGGAGTAATGTGTAGGCACGTCACGCTCACTCATCGTGGAATGGAAACTGAACATTTGAAATAAAATACCGGTTGTTCCACAAGGAAGTCGGCGAGCACGGATAAAGACTGACAGGACTGCTAGGAGCCGGAGCTATGCAGGTTTGGTATTGGGTAAAACTTGGATACTCGACTCTGGGTGGTGGGGTTAAGGCATTCTGACTCCCCGCTCATCTTGAAGAACACCTCCTGCTCCTGGAGTTTCCGCGTGAACTCCTCCTCCAAAGCCTGCAGGGGGCAGCAGAGACAAACAGGATGAAGGGATTTCTAGGTAATATCAACTCATCAAAGCGCAGATGGACGATACCTTCTTCCTGGGTCTGAGCTTTTCTCTCCACTCCTTTATCTCCTGGCTGTGCTCTTCGTCCAGCTCCTTCAGCTTCTGGGTCTCGTGTTCGATCAGAAGATGGCATTTTTCGTTCTTAAAAACATCAAGATGAGCACAAAGTTATCAAAACAACAAAACAAAACTCATTGGCTGTATTTGTTCTCTATTTGCCATCAAAAAGTTAGAAAACATATCCCCATTTGCAATAATGTAATAATATTTTCTGGTGACAATCAATAAGCACTTCATCTGTGTTACTTCATCCCACTCCGATCATCAATTGTAAAAGCGTTCCCAGAGTGCGACTTAAATATGATTTTTTTGGCTGCTGCAACTTAAACTCCGGAGAAGGTAACCAAAATCAATCAATCAATTGGAATCTGACCCCATATAATCACATTGCAAACCATCCTCCTACACAGATTTTAGGGTGAGTGAGTTCTGGCAGGTACCTGCAGCTGCTGCAGCTCCCTGACGTTTGAATCGCACTGCAGTTGCAGATCTCTCATTTGGTTCTCATGTTTCTGGTGCTGATGGAGTCTCTCATTCTTTTGCCTCTTTTCCTCCTGAGCAGCAAACTGTAAAAAAAAACCCACAAATATAGGTAAGACTGCCATTTTTCTTTTAAAGACAGAATCTGAAAATGTTCTAATAGCACAGGAAAACTCAATTAGTCTGAAAAACACCCTCAAACTTAACAAATTGCTGTTAAAAACCGTTTGGGCTCATATTTAGGAGCAAATGACAGTGATGCAACAAACCCTGCTCCTTAAAAAAAAAGGGGGAAACTGCTGAGCGAGGCTTACCAGTTTTATCCGTTCCCTCTCCTGCTCTGCGGTGATGGCGGCTGTGGCAGTGATCCTGATGCTCTTCTTAAACATGGCCATGCGCGTCTTGGCATCGCTCCGTTGGATTTTGGGCAAGCGCGCTTTCTCCTGAGTCTGTTTGTTCTTCAGTTCCTCGATAAGGCGCTGGTTGTAGCGCTGCATCTGCTCCATTTCCTGTTAGACAAAAACAGAGATTCGGGTTGACTTCAAGGAAATTTTACAGACATTTCATGGCATTTGATTTTTTTTTTTGTTTGTTTTAGATCTTAACCCATATAAACCCACAGTGACATCACAGAATAATATCAGAAATGGGTTCTGTGGTCCACTTGGTTTGTTGTATATGCCACATAATTTTATTTTTTAAGGAAAAATGGGTCTTTATGGGTTAAAGCTATATTAAAAGGAATTTTTCATAATCAGAAAAGAACAAAGCATTTCAGAGTGTCTTCATTTACCCAGGTAAACTGTGCCGAGATAAACATACCTGTTTCCTAAAAAAATACAGTTTTAATCTCACATTCATCTGAATGAATGTTTATTGTTTTAATTAAATTTGAACAAGTATCAATGTCCACTAAATTGAGTTTTTATCTTTTCACATTATTGATGGAACTCTGTTCCTACTGCAAGTATAAAGTTGTGTTGCTGCAAACATACTTTAAAAATGTAATCTTTGAAATGTTTTTATATTAATTATATTTTTCCAGTTAGGCTGTTACATAAATACATAAAGAATCTGTAAAGCCATGTTAAGACAAAATGAGGATAGAAACTGAAATATTTCCTAAGCCAGTGGTGTCCGACCATTGTCCTACTTTTTTCCAGTTATACCTGCTCCACCTTACCTGGATCAGGTGTGTTTCATTGAAAAAAAGCTGATGCAGGTAGAAAAAACACAGAACAGCAAATCTGGGGGCTGGATATCCCTGCAAAAGCTGGTAACCAAACATGCAAACCTCTTACCTTCTCATGCCTCTTTAACAACTGATGTCTCTGCATAAAATACTGGTCTTTCAGCTGCTGCTTCAACAGCTGATGTTTCTCCTGCAGGTGGCGCTCTTCTAACTCCCACATGGCTGCCTCTCTCGCTGTGAAACACCAGTACACGCAGAAACATATCACATGCATGTAGAAAATGCGTGCGTGCCTGCTCTTTGTGACGAGTTTTTAAAGAAAACGCAGAAAAAAACACAAGCTGGGCAGGATGTTACACGCCAACCCAGACAGTCAGTGTTAAAACACTCGATAGACAAATGAGCACTCACATTGCTTTACCATGACAGTCAATATCACATTTTTGGAGAAAATCAGAGAAGACATGTTCTGTTTTTGTTTTCCTTGAACTACCTCTCATCAGCTGCTGCTTGTGGTTGAGGCAGTCTCTCTCAATAGTGGCGATCTCCAGTTTGTGCTGCTGGATGATTTTCTTTAGTGCTCCGTCCAGCTCTTGCTGTTGTTTCTGCAGGAACTCCTGCTCCTGAGGAGCCACACAGAGGAGGAGCAGTGAGAACCAGTGTAAGGAGACGACACAGGCGTGTCAAAAGGGGGCAGTAAAGAGCCCAGCGGTGTTTCGTTCTAAATTCTGAAGAACAAATACATTTTGTTTGGGAAATAGAAGTACACCCTTTCTTCATCCACTTCAAACCAAAAACAACACAAAGGAGTGTAGGGATGGGTATCCTCGAAGTGTTGAATCACTTTACTGCCAATACAGAGAACTATGAAAGTAAAACTGTAATATTATAAAATCATGGAATTAAAAAGTTGTATCATCTCTGTGTGTTTTAACCCATTAGTAGAGCTCTCATTCAAATATGTGTTTAAAGTAAGTTATTTTGATTTTATTAACGACTCAGATCCTGTTATCTTTAACTACCCCCCACAATTTTTTTTTTTTTTTTAAGTAAAATAGTTAAAAATGGCATGGCTAACTGAAATAAGAATTATATTTAACTATGTATAATTAAAACATCTTTGCAAACTAAAAAAAAATCTTTGAATCATAAAAAATAAAGTCCGACCCAGATGCAACCATCTGGTTCATTTGCAAAGCTGAGTTCAAATTTTAAAAGGTCCACACCAATGAAAATAGTCTTTTTAACATGTTCTTGCAGCGTTTTTCTGACAATGGACATGTATAAAGAAAATTAAAATCACATTTCTGAGCATTTATTTATTCAAATCATTGTGAATCAGGAGCAGACAAAAAAAATGTCGTTTGAAAAACAGCTTATTTGTGACGTAGAAAATATGTTAGGTGGGCCACCAGCTCTCTGCGGGGTAAAGGGGTTGTCTCAACAGTTAATACTAATAAATAAAAATGTGCAAAAATAGTTCAAGCACTTATTTTATTAGATCTTATGAATAAGAGCATTACAAAGTGGACCTGCAACAAAGAGAAAGGTTTAAAAGCCTTTAAACGTGAGCTTTGCGCCAAAAGGGGTTTCGGCCCTCAGGGATTTTGATTTAACCAATCTCAAATAAATAAATTCTTGCCATTCTGAAATACCATCTGAACGATAACTTTTAACATTACCAGAGAGGGATTTTTTGCAGAACAGATCTCCAGTTTTACTATATCAGTGGTAAGTTATGTTAAATCTGGGGAAAAAAAAAACAGATCCAGCTTAATTATGAATATGATTATAAATTAATGGCGCATGTCTACTGCCAGCTGAAACATTGATTCTGGAGCTAATCGTACCTGGATAGATCAGCACTGGATAAACAGTTGTGTTGATACCCATCCCTACAAAGATGCCACTTCATCTGGACTCAGAAGAGATCATGGATAACAACAATCCACAATGGAAATAGAGAAAGAAGGAAAAGGTCCTATTGACTTTTATGAAAGACAAAATCTAGAGTTACAATGACACTGTCAAGAGCCCAGGTCACACAGTAAACTACGAACAATGAGGAAGTTTAACAATTCCTGAATTAAGATTAAATAGCAGTTCAACAGAATCAGACAGTGAAGTACAAAAAATGTAATAAAATAAAAAGCCTGCTCCTTTACGTATGATCATAAGAAGACATAAAGAAAAATGACAGACAAACAGGTTTAGGCAACAAATAATGTGCCTGAATTTACGAAAAAAATTATTTTTTAATTCTTCTTAATTCTTCTAATCATCTTTTGATGTATTTTTAAAGTGTTCCCAGAGTTCTTTTAACTATGATTATGCTGTTTTTAGCCAAAATAAAAAAAACATAACTTTAAAACTGTAACATGTGAAACACTTTCTGCAGATCAGCAAAAATTCATTAGAAATTCACCTCTGAGTTGTGGGTGGGACCATCTACACCTCTTCTTCCTGCCACCTATTTCTGAAAGCTCTCTGTTTACACCCTCTCCAGTTTACAGTCCCTCACACCCCCAATCTAACAATAGCGGTGCAACAAAAAAGGCAGACAATATTAAAGTTATCCAGCCGTACAGTTTGATCCAGATGCAACTCGGATGAAGAAAACAAAGGAACTAGTCATCTACAAGAGGATGCATTGGAATAGAGCAGAGCAGGAGCTTGTGGTCCACCCAACATATTTTCGACGTCACAAATACGATGTTTTTAAAACATTTGCTCCTGATTCCCAAAAATTTCAATAAAAGAAATACTCAAAATGCAATTTGAAGCTTAATTTTGTTTATACATGTCCTCAATTGTGAGAAAAATGCCACAAGAACATGTTAGAAACACCAAAAACAACTTTCATTGGAGTGGACCTTTAATGCGACAGAAAAAGATTTATGTCTGTCACAGGGATAAAAAAAATATATATAAAAAAGGATTAAGAAACGGAGAAAATGAACACTAGATTTAAAGAATAATTAAAGATAAAAATAGACTTTATGACAAGATTTTTACATAAAGTAACATCTGTATAATTCCATGTCAGGTTGAAATCTTTGATCTCAGATTATTCAGCACTCGCCTTCTTCCTACTATCAGCCAGGGTCTGTCAGACTGACATGCTGTGTTTTATTATTTCAGAGACAAATCATTCTCATTTACATGTTTATTCTACAGAACAAACAATGCTATTCTACTATCACCCGCTCTACGATGTCAACAACTGGACTTTTTGTACAAACATGGATCCAGACAGAAGTGCATCGACGACAGCACCAACACTGGACGCACCAGACTCGACCCGTTTAAAGCAAACAACGCCAAAGCCGCAAAGAAATGCGCCGACCGGATGTAGGACAGTTTTGAACTGGTGGAGGAGGAAATACTGAACAGGAAACGAGAGGAGAGGAAGTCACCCCACAAATACAGGGATAAAAACAGCAATGACAACAACAAGCACAAAATGCCTGGTGCTGTTGGTGCCTGCATGTGCAGCTCTAAAAGTAAAAGTGAAGCACCACAAACGTCATTTAACTTGACACACATCTAATTATGGGCCAGAGATGGAGAGAAACTGAGGGGGTGGATGGTGGCGAGAGGAGGAGGGGGGGAAACTTACATCCTGCATCTGAGCGTTGAAGAGTGTGCATGAAGATAACTGAAAAGACTGTATCATAACCTGGGCCACTGCCTGCGGAGGAGAGCACACAGCGCACTTGCCCTGATCAGTGTCAGACAACACACAGCAAGCCGACCAGTCAACCCACACACGCAAACACACACTAAAACACAACACTCCCTCCATTCCTTCCTGTGCAACAAGCTATTCAGCTTGCTTGGGTGGGTGGGTGGCGGGGGGTTGGTAAGTTGGAAGCGTACGGCACCATTCTGACCCAACGTAAGGAGGAAGCGAATTTATTAGAGACTGTTTTCGATGACGCCATGCTTTGAAAGCAGTTTCAGCATTTAACTCAAAACAGCAGCTTTTACAGATGAGTCCACAAACATTAATTCCATATTCGTGTTAATACCAGAGAATGCACAGAAAAACTACGTTTAGTGCAGATGCCATTCACTAACAGAAAATGTTAAAAGGCATTGAAAAAATGTTTTCAAATCGCTTCACTAAGGTACGAAACCTGAAGGGATTGGTGTTAAAACCTAGATGAACGTTTGCATAAAAGGTTAGAGTTAATTCTGTGTTACAAACTAAACCCGGTCCTGAACTAAAGACTAACTAAAAACATTCTGTGCATTTTTTGCACAACTACATACACTTTGTGCAGTTTTGTATACAGTGGCTCCTACCTATGATGTGGTTTACCTTATGCTGTTTCGCAGGTGTTTTTGGCACAGTTTTGCATGCTTTTTAAATATTTTTTACAACGAATTGTGTTCTGAATCCTGATTGGCTGTTAACCTTCTCAATCAATCTCCTCTGTGCTATGTCTCTTGTACAGATTGCATTTATCTTACCAAGTTAGCATAAATCTTTGATCGCAAGCAGATTTTTAGTTTCATTCAATAATACTGGACTAATTTTTCTACAAACGGTTTCATCTTTTAGAGTTTAAACAAGAGAGAAAAATATGAAAATGTTGATTTATGTCTGAAAAATGTGCATAAAGTGTTTAGCTGGGGGTTTTAAAGTCATAAAACATTACATCAATAATTATTGTAAAAATTAAAAGATGGCTACTGTATTTTTCGTAGAATAAGTTGTGACTTTTTGCAGTTTGCACAGCGGTGTGACTTTCCTCATAAGTGACTTGTGATTTAAGAAAATTGTGATTTAAGAAAAAAATATATATATATATATTTTCTCATATATTATTTTCCCTCTAACAACCGGTTGCCTTTTAGCGGTTTTCAACAAACAACTGCTAGAGGGCACTGCAGGGTGCGTGTATCAGTGTGTGATACTGACAGTAATACAAAAGAAGTGCCGTCTTAAGCAAATATGGAGAATCTGATTGTTCTCCTCCTGAACTTTATATTTTTCTTATTTGCATCGAGACATTATTATTTTTGTTATTATTTCCTTACTCAGACTAATGTTGGACAACAAGTCATCAAAACTGGGTTAGAGACATGGAACTACCGCTAAAAGAGCTGGCCAAAAAATACGGTATTTTGCAGATTTCACCTATCGAGGGGTTATTTTCTAGAACATAACTCCCACTATAAACCAGACCACTGTATTTAAATATACTTTCATTTAATTTACACAAATAACTGTTTTTAAACCAACAAAGAAAAAAGGAATTGAAACGTATATATAAAATTGTTCATTTTCATTAATCAAATGTGTTTGAGAAACATTTAGTTTTACATACTTTGCTATAAAAGGCATCAACTCAAGTCAATCTGAAGTATACCAAAGAACTTTGCTTGAAAATGGGGTGCAGCTGCAGACCCTGCTTTTGTTTGGTTTTTTCAAAAGTAAAAAAGGAAACAGAAAAGTCTGCAATACTTTCAAAGAGTAAGGCACAAAAGGGTTGCTCTTTACCTCAACCATCTTGAGGAGCGACAGGTCTTCCTTTACACGTTTCAAAAGGTCTTGTCTCATGCTTTTGGGGGCCTGTCCAACCTCCTTAATGGCCTACAGTGCGTGAGTATGCAGACATGGGTTGATGCGAACTTTTCGAGAAGGAAATCTAACAAAGCCGGCCAATGAAGGGGCACATGCAAAGCCCGAATTGAGAGGGGAGAGCTCCAGCACCTGTCCACCAACAGGCCTAATATCAGCATGCTTCATTTCCACAGTCTGCATATGAAGTTTCATTAGGATAAAAAAAACTTCCCATCAGAGCTTTCAGATTCAACAGCCTGTGTTAGAGTCAAAGGAAACCTTTGGATGTTAGTTTCAACAACACCTTCACCGCTATGTAATTAATTGATTCCCACACCCATAAGTATGATCATTAGAGCCTTAAAAACAATAAATAAAATGAAAAGAAAGCAACTGATTTTGAACTGTTTGGCAATTCAGTCTCACATCTTTGCTACAAGGGTCAGACTTTCTTGTAATCTTTTGCTGTTGGAAAATTGTTGCTCAACCTTTAAAGATTGCATAAAATCTGTCCCTCTGGAAGCAAAGTTTGAAGAAACGATTGGAAATTCTTACAGTTTTGTAATCATATAATCCAAAATCAGTTACTCTGTTGCAATGCTTAACTTTTTAAACCCACAGACACCCGACACCTCTCAGAAAAACCATACATATTCGACCTAAGCCACCACACGCACTCAAAATGAGACAAAGTTAGTTCAACACACATTTAAGCACATTTTTAAAACAACAAAAAGTACATTAAAAGATCAGAGAACAATACAGACACCTAAAATCAGCCTATGTGACCCAGAATGAGGAGGAAAATGCACCAGGAACGGAAGTAGGAAGCCAAACAGCAGCCAAGCAGCTCAACCCTAAAAAAAAATTAAAAAAATAAATAAATAAAAAATAAAAAATAAAAAAAAGGAAAAAGAAAAAGCACAGCTAGAGACTGACCGCATCGAAAAACACCAAGCAAAGCTTCAGAAGGATTCTAGAGAGTAGGAAATACTTGAAAAAAGTAGAAACTCTTTTTTTAAAAGAACTCTAAAGCCAGCTCAATGTTCAGAACACAGAGGAACAGAAAAACATGGCGCAGCCTGCGAGTCGCTATGTACTGTACTCCCAATCTACAGGACAGAGCAGGAGGGAAGATAAGCAAGAAACAATGAGATACCAGCGAGGTTTTGGATCACAAGCTCAATGAAACAGCTCAGAAATGTCATGCAAACAAAGTCAAACAGACCAACTGCAGACACTTCCCTTCATGCAGGACCATACCTCTTTCTTGCGATTTTTCATCATGTTTTGGAATTTGGAGAGCTCCTTTTCTTGATCGGTTTTAATGCGCTTAGCTTCGTCTCGGAGCCGATTGGTGTGATCCTGTTCCAAGCGTTCGATAGTCTGCTTCTGCTTCTTCTCTAGATTCTCCACTTCCTGGTCGTATTGACGCTTCTTTACCTACATAAAAAACGAAGAATCAAGAAACAAAAATTAGGTTTGAGGCATGATGTGGACACTTGTGTTTAAATGTCAACAACCAAGTAATTAAGTTTATATTTTACAGTACAAAAGTAAATCTATAAAAACCACACCCACTCATGTCTTTTTATGATTATTTTTCCACATTTCGCAACGCAGAAGCTCACTTCTGAGTTTGGGAAAACAAAAGTAGCGACCCGAATAAACTCACAGCAGTTTCCTGATCAAAGCGTCGGTAGATCTGGTCTCTCTGCTGCAGCAGCTTGTTGCTCAGCTGCTGCTGAGCCCTCTGCTCCTCTTTTTGAAGAAGACGCAGCTCTCTTAGCTCCTGACGCCTGAACACAAACCAGAAACCGCACATAGTCTCACAATATTTACTTCCAATGACAGAGGATGATATTATTACCCTAGTTTGATTCAAACCCATCCTCTTGAAACAATATTTGATAAAGCTATGATCTTCTACTTTGTAATCAAACATGCAGCAGGTAAGTCGAGCAGTGTTTGTACAAATGATCACAGAAAATGATCACATGAAAGATTACAGTAACAATATAGTATTAATCATGGCAGATGACCCATCTGGTGTTTGTAAAAGCTGTGAAAGGAACAGGAACTATTTAAGGTATAGATGTTAAATGGGTCACGTCCCATTTTAGACTGACAGAGTGTCAAGCAGATGGGAGGCAGGCGCACCTCAGGAACCTCATCTCCTCGTTCTTTGTGTCGTTATCAGTCACTATCTTTGATGTCGTCACGCTGACCTCCACACCGTCGACCATAAATTTGCGCGTCTTCTTCAGGGTCTTCTTCTGGCGTTTCGATTCCTATAGATATAAAAGAGGTTTTAAAAGTTGGTATGATCTAGTTTGGTGAGCTCTAGGTGACTTTTGACTACCTGCAAAGAGACAGAGCCTCCTTCTTTGCTTTTGGACAGGAAGCTGGAAATGGACAGATTGAGGTCGAGGCTGTTGCTGTCGGCAGCAGAGCTGCTTCCTGAGTCCGAGTCCTTCTCCACATCTGACTTGTTGACAGCGGGGCTCCCATGCTCTGTCTTGGTCTCTGAATCCGTTTCACTCTCTTGGACAGAGACAGTATCGGGGACAGAGCTGATCTCTGCTGTCTCTTCATCTTTAGTGGTCTGCTCTAAATCCTGAGTGCTCTCTTTCTCTTGTTCCTGCAGATCAGCCTCCTCTGTGGAGGGATTCTTACTTTCCGGTTCTTTAGAGGTTTCATCCTTTGGCTTCTCCTCTGAATGACTTGAGTTCTTGTGCTCTTCAAGATCATCAGTGGAGGATTCATCCACACTTAAAGTGGTGACTTGATTTTCGTCTGCATCTCCATCCATGTCCACCTTTTTATCTATGCCATCAACCGTGTCTTCTTGAATGCGCTCTGTCTCTTTGGGTTGAGGCATCTCATCTGGTTCCTTGGTTTCTTCTGCCACCTGAGGCACCTTCTCCGATGTGGTTTCTGCGGTAGAAGTCACGTCATTTGCTTCATCTTGTGATTCAACAGATTGTTCTCCATCTGTTTCTTGTTTTTCCTCTTGCTTCACATCCTTTGGTTCCTCTTCATTAAGTACTTGGATTGCATCATCCCCAAATTTCTCCTCATTTGCGTTCTTCTGCTCCATGTCCTGACTGTCCACCTCATTCACTGCTTGTGGACCGTCTGTGATGAATTCTGAGGAGTTCACCTTTTCTCCAGGCATTTCTGGCTCCAAAACTACATTCCCATCTGTGACCTTTTCTGTCTGATCCTCCTCTGCTTTAGGCTGCATGGAATCTTGGGAAATAAAGTCCTTGTTGTTCAGGTTGAGACAAGAGGCCAGGTCTTCATTACTGGCATCAGACACCTCATTGAGTTTCTCGTCTTCATTCTTATCAACTTCACTTGTTCCAAGTCCTTCATCAGAGAGCTTATCACTGGCCCTGTCCTCTGTGCGCTCGGGTTCCATCGTTTCTGTGACAGATTCCAGAGTTGGGGGAGTCGGTAGAGCTTTGTCGTCCTCTGAGATGGCAACGCTGACATCTGATGGCACCCGCTTGTGACCAGGAGCCTCCTGAACACATTGATGGAAAAGGTTTAGTTTCACAGTGGCCTAAAATGTAATCACGCAAGGCAATATATTGATTGAACGTTTACTTTAAGTTTGTTTAAATGATTAAGAGCTTCCACCACAGGTGTGTCGGGCTCTTCCTCCTCCTCCTCTTCTTTGCTATCCTCGATCTCCTCTGTGACTTCTGCTTTTGCCTCAGCGATGAGCTCTAAGAGAGGCTTGCTGTCAGATACACTGGTGACAAAAGGATGCTAAATAGACAGGGGGGGGAAAGCACAAATGTTGGTGTTGTTGTTATTGGGATTACAGCACATTTACAAAAAGTTGCAGCTCACCTGTAGGAGCTGTGGAGCGCTCCACCTGTTGTCTACATTCTTGTCCAGTGCTTTCCGCAGAAAGTCGCTGAATTCTGGAGACCTTTTGAGAAGAAATGCAATAAAGAGTTTGTAACGTCCTGCAAAAAAATCTGCTTTTATGGTTTGAGGCTGTTCTCCTTTCACCTCCTTCGCCACACAATAAAAAAAAGTTCATCCAAAACCTGAAAGAGTTTTCAGAAATCTCTCTTTAATGAATACTAGCACAACATCTCACCAGCGAGAGGGCTGCATGAGAGTGGGAGGCTCAGACTTGGCTATTTTCAGTAGCACTCTCATGGGATTCATCTCATGGTTGGGCGGTTCAACCTGTGCCATCTCGATCAGGGTCACCCCCAGGGACCAGATGTCGGCTTTGTAGTCGTATGGACGGTCTTTCGAAGTTTCGCACATCACCACCTCCGGAGCCATCCTAAAACATTTCAGTCAGTCATGACAAAAATCTTGAATCAACAAAAAGTGCATTTGACTGACACGCAGGAAGTGGAAATTTGATTTAAACCTGAACTCTTCCAATGATGAGAGGTTCTGTCATTTTTTTATTGAAAAGAAAATCAGATGAAAGGGGTAGATCACATTTTTTTTTAGATCGTATGACTCACCAATATGGAGTACCGATGAAAGAAACCCTTCTCTGTAACGTCTTGGTATTCTTAGCAGACACTCCAAAGTCAGCTGAAAGTAAAAAACACTTCTTTCATTATAGAAGTAAGCTAAATCTTCTCGATTTAACAACTTACACAAACAGTAAAAAGTCAATATAAACTACAACAATAATGTGATTTCCAGAATAAAGCAGAAAGGTTTTCACACTTCCTTTAATAGATCTGTTATCTATGTCTAAGCGTGCTTTTTAATAGAATGGAAGATCAATTTAATCCCCGTCGGCCAGCTTGGTGATTATTGTTTGCCAGGCTCCACCATGGCCCTCTGCCTACAAAACATGAATCACCAAGGAGCAAGCGGCTATTGATGCTACAGCAGCTACATGAATACTTCACTTGTGGAATTATATAACAACTCCTGTAGATAAGTGATGTATTCAGTGTGAAACACATCACTTGTCTTTTTTTTTTTTACTTTCTAAACTTGATGACACATAAATGAATCATTATTGTGCACAGGTCTGCAGGCTCAGTGTTTCTGCGAAGGATCTGTAAATGGAAAAGAAGCCCTCAGCAAAAATGAGGGAGATGTTTTACCCAGCTTCACTTCTCCATCTAAAGACAGCAGGATGTTTCCAGCTTTCAGGTCTCTGTGGATGATCTTGCTCTCGTGGAGGTAGACCAAAGCCTCCAAGGTCTGCTTACACACCACTCGGATCTGGGGCTCGGTCAGGGGTCTCTCCAGTTCTGTTGGCAAGTATGAGGCCATTAACGCAACACAGGGCCATCTGGATGCATTGACGCTAAACGTGACTCCCTTATGGTATCCAATAGCAACCAGAAGACAAGCCCCACCTTTATGTACACAAGCAGTAAAACAATACCAGACAAATCTATACCAGTCAGAACAATGTCTTTCTTCAGGGTTCACAGCAAGACATAGATAGGAGGCAACAGGCTGGATGAACCAACCCTTGAAACATGAGCTGGTATAATTACACACTTGGAAGGGCCTCTCATACTGTGGATAAAGGGGGGAAAAAAATCCCACAGTCAAGGCTCCAGGATAGAATAAAAAAGGAGCTGGCGCACAGTTCTGGAGCAAAGAGAAAGCCCAGCTTTATGGGGTCGTTCCAGTTTCCTCACTGAATGAGGGACTTACCCAACATGATGGCATCAACCGCTCCACCAGCACAGAACTCAATCAGAATCTGAAAAAAATGATGAGATAATGTACCGCTTAGCACTTAGAACTCGAGTCACACTTAGAAGCTTCACCTTTTCCTTTTGGGGAAAAAAAAAGTGTTCTTATTTTACAAATATGTTCATTATTTAACGCAGAACAAGCTCGTTGGATACTAAACTGAACATATGTTAAAGACAATCACAAGCTTTGAGCTGCACATTAAAATTCAATGCTTTTTTTCAAAATAAAAGCATTCTTAAACACTAACTCACTTCCTGCGCTTTTATGATATGATAAACTTTTTTCATTTAACCAAAAAATAGAATTGACAGATACATTCAGCTTTGTGTAACTTTAAATTCTGGATTGTGATTTGTTTATTTTATTTACGTTGGTAGTAAAAGGAGAAGATTTGTATAAAAAAAGGTCCTTGATTTCATAAAACAATACAATTGTTGTGCCTTTAGCAGCACAGAAATACATCCTTAAACCTGTTTGGTTTCTTTCAATGCAGCACATTGTAATAGAAGATTATAAAAATATCTCAAATTGAGCACCACCCCCTATTTAAGGACTCAAATACAGACGAGCTGGAGTGGTTATACCTGTTCAGCCCATCAATGGTCACCATGCTAAGACACTCTCACTTTCAGTACTTATTCTGATTCTTTATGGGTTTACAAGATGTAAAGCAAATGAACAATTGGCTTACTAAAACGGTCAAAAACTATTTAAGGTTAAATGGCTGCACATAAAACACACATGCAGCTTCGTTCTGCTTAAACACAGGGCCAAGAGGTCCATGCAGCTCTGAATTATTCACCAGCACTTTCTCCAGCTACGAAAGCGATTCCATTATCTTCCTATAGTTGTGACCAGTCCACAAGGGGCAGTCACATGACACCACCTGTCAGGTCCTAATAGCTCTGGGGCCTCTAAGACCGCAGAGGGGGAGATCTGTGTGTTGGACATTAAAACTGCCATTAAGAAAGAAGATGTGGGAATAAATACATGCATTTCTTCCATAAAAAATAAATACATAAAAACTGTTCCACATATGAAAATGTGTTGCATTTCTTTCATCTTGTGTCGGGGTTATGCAAAATAAAAGTGCTTTTAAATACCTGTAAATAACAACATGTAGTTTCAGATGAATTTAAACATCTTTAGTTTACAGTCTTCCTGACTTTTTTTTATTCTCAAAGGATCTGGTATCAAAAGTTTCTCTCAATTAAGGGGCAAATTTACTTACCCAAAGTTTGGCTTCAAAATAAAAGGCATCCAGCAGTTTGACAATGTGAGGGTGGACACAAGAGGCCAGAATGTCAATCTCCACCATGTAATCCTCCAACTCATCTTCTGACTTTGTATCAATAACTTTAGCAGCTGCAAGAGTCCCGTTCTGTTTGTTCTGGGCCTAAAAAAAATTAGAAAGGTAAACACTCGTTTATTTTATAATCTAAAAAATGCCAGAAGTTAAACAGTAGGAACATTTGGGATTGGACTGACTGCACCTGTGGGATAACACTTTCACACTCAAGCTCTCCTTTGTGAGAGAAGTTAAAAGATAGATTCATATTGATGAATATTAGCGGAAACTGCTTTTAAAAAAAGGAGCAAGTACAGCTTATAAAGACCCATTCTGATGAAAACTGTGTTTTTAATATGTTCTTGTGACATTTTTCTGATGATGGAGGACATATATAATGAAAATGAAGCTTAAAATAGCATTTCTGAGTATTTTTATTCAAATCACTGTGAACCAAGATCAGACGAAAAAAAATGCTGTTTCAAAAAGCTGGTAATTGTGATGTAGAAGCTACAATCAGAAAAAAAAGTACTTGAAGTACTTGAAAAGAAGAACTTCAATCTTTTTTTTTTCTCCCCCAAATTAGGATCCAACACAGACAATTGCAAACGTGCCCAAAACGCCCTGAGCAAAAAAAGGAGCTGCAGTTATTTTAAGGCCAGCCTTGAACCTAGTGTTTATGGATACAAACTCAATGTCAGGGAGGGGAAAAAAGAAAAGGGAGGGAGAGTTAACACCGTCTGCGTCAGATCCTATTTGCACATTCTGCTGTGACACACGCCTTCCCCTCACGCTGGCTGACATCTGGGTGAGAGATCACTGCTAATACATCCGTTGTTTTAATTTGATAGTCCACCTGCCTTTATGGAGAATAAAAATCTGACTTTAATGAGTGTCATAACCTTTAAAGATTTCTCATTGACATTAAGATAAACACAAACGCTCAAAATGAAATGTCCCATAATGCTGAACTGGCATATTCATTAATGACTCCCTCCACAAACTGACTGTCCAGCAGTTTGTTTTGGGGACCTATAGATGACTCACCTCTTGTTCGCCAAGGCTGTAATACTGTCTATGTTTTATAAATCTCTCAATAAAAGCTTCTATTTTTCTTTCTCCCTTTGTCGTCTACTTAAACAGCTGATTCAAGCCTTAGTCAGATCGCTGCCACCACGCCTAAATGAGACAGGCATGAGAAATACCTCGGCCGAATATAATAACCTGACCCTCGGAAAACAAATTATCCCAATGGTTAAACGGTTAACTAACAAAGAGGACTTGAAAACAAATGAAGGCAAATGCAGATTCAAATGGGCCTTTAACTGCAAAACTGGATCACAAAGGTGGAAGGAAGGAACTATAAGGCAGACACCAGAGAAGCAGTTTCACATAGATTATAATACTAAATCATAACACAGGAAAACTAAACTATCCTGCTTCGATTAATACTTACAGTTCGATTTTAATAAGCTTGACGTTGTTCTTTTTTTTCACATTAAATCAAAACACGTTTAACAAATCCAAAAAAGCTAATGTTATTGGAGAAACGTAATATAAATGTAACTCAGAACAATGAGTCTATTACTACGGTTGCAGATTCATAATAATAATAATTTCTAACTACATATAATGGGTCACCACGTTGTCATTGTATGTTTCAAACCAGGATTGTGTTATATCATAAATAAGCTATATGCAAAATATACATGGAGCCAGCATTTCTGTATGGGATCAGCAAACTACTGTTTTGTAAACAGTCATAAAAAAGGCTCATTTACAGAATTTTATGTATTTATTTTACTTTTTGTTACCTTATGTTTAAAAAAAGTGTAAGGCTATGATTAATTTTCTTTTAGTGGCCATTGAACATCTTCTGAAAATAGTTACTTAAATGGTTTTCCTGTGGTTTACTGGCAGGAGTTGTGTTCAAATCTGAAAAACAGAAGTGTTAGCAGGGCATGCTTGTAACCTCAAAAACAAGGCACGCGCCTGATGCTTCCGACCTAGCTAGTCAACTCTCGATAGCCACAGTGAACCTCTGCCTTCGCAGCATAACAACGCAGAGTCTGAAAGAGTTAGCAGACATTTAACCATTTGACAGGAAAATAGAAGTTGCTAGAGCTCAACGAAAGACGAGGCCTGAGGGGCTGTGCACGCGCTGTCATCTCAAGCTTAGGGTTTTCTTGTGACCTCCAACCGACGAGGTTAAAGTCACCAAGTTGGGCATATACATTAAAGTGATTTTTTTTAAACCCCAACTTTAAATACATGAACTTACCTTGAAGACTTTCCCAAAAGCGCCATCTCCCAACTCCCCAATGATATCCCATATCTCCTCTGGGTTGACATCTCTGTGCACGTGCTCATACTGCTTCTTCTTTTTATCGGGCCCTAACTTAAATATCTTGCGAAAATTAAAGAAGGACATTTTTGAAAAGCAGAGAACTACAGGGCGGCGGATGAGAGTGTTTGATTTCCGCCTCGAAAGAAAATAGCGGTTCCTCCCGACAAGGAGCCTAAATGGCTATCGGTTTAAGAGCATGCAGGCGTTAAACAACAGCTGACGGGCCGACGCTAAAGCCATTCAGCTATGAAAATGTCAATTATAACTTCCCTTGACGGCAGTTGGTCACAAGCACACCATAGCTAGCAGCCTTCACAGGACGGTGGAGGTGAGGGATACGGAGAGGTGGAGTTTGCTGATTGTTAAAGCTAACGTTTCCGTTTTTGTTCTTTTTTTTTTTTTAAGAAAAAAAAATCACATTAAAAGATTATATTGACAATATCAACTAATCCGAACTAAAACGTCGCATACTCCACAATTTTTAAGAGGCGCAAAAAGGATAATCATCTGACATCATGCTTTGCTTGGCTGAGCAGCACACACAGAAGTTGGCGGATCAAAGTTTTTTTTTTTTAGCTCAGCTGTGAACATATCCGGTGTCATTTCAAAATAAAACTCGAAAGCAGTTACACGTTACCACCCACCTATGGTTGCCACATATTTACATCCGTCATAAACAAACATACAAATAAAGACATCACCAACCCCCCCTCGAAAGATAAGATAACCCTTTGTTGATCTCTCAATGATAAAATTTCAATGTTGTAGCATTACAGGTAGAATGAAAGGAGGGGATAATACGTCTGTACAGATTAAAAAAAAAAAAAAAAACTCAGTAAGAGAAAATACAGGGAATTGCACTAAGGGTTGTAATAATATAGATTAGTTAAAACAATCTTCGGTAAATATTTTAAAGTAACATAGAGTAAAGAAAGTAGGATAATCCATACATATGTTGACATAGGCATTTAGCTTCCCATTGAAAAGTTGTTTTGTTTGTTTGTAATGGTAATTTAGATTAAAAAAAAGATTTAGTTCACAGCAAATCAAAATATTGCCCATGTTTTTTTTCTTTTAAGGAAGTGTATTTCAAAGCTGCGAAATAAATTCAGATCATAGATTGCTTAAGGCCACTGACAAACAAAGCTTCTGAGTTAGCGTTTAATGCCAAAGACATTTAGTTTGAAAGAGTCTAAGATGTGCTTCCGCTAAAAGCTGTGATGTCACCCAGCAGCTTTCTAAAGCAGGCAGCGGCTCGTTTCCTGGATCTCTACAACAGGACGTGCTGCCCTGCATTCTCTATTTCCACTCGTGTCGCTTGTGTTACTTTCACCACGCCAGAAGAAGAAGTTTGAGGGGTGTTTATCCCTTTTGCAGTTGGATGAACAGAACAACAATGCAATGCGATATTACAGACTTGGGGAAAAATAAAATCAAACGTGTGCAAGATTATAGATAAACTTTTAACTTCCAAAAAATAAGTGACAGTTCTACTACTTTTCTTGAGATTGCAGTGCTAGGTGGATCATAAAAACAAACAGAGTTAACTTGTTTATTTCTGTTAGGCTACCTATCATATCAGAAGTGAATTATCTACACTCCAGGTCTTGATCTTAATCTTTCCCTCCCTGCTTAAAAGGCTGCTCAGTTTGAAGTTTTTTTTATGATGTAACCGCCTACTTTAAATCCTAAGAATCTTAAATCAGATTTAAACCTATTGATTCACAAGGTCACTCCAGGAAGTTCCAGGACTTTTCTTTCTTTTTTCTTTTTTTGCCTTGAGAAGTTTTGTCTGATTTTAAGGAGTGCTTTCTGTCCAGCAGAAAAATGTCGCTTCCTCTTTGAAATGGCCTGATACTTTTGGTAATCCACGATGCTCAAGAAAACCAGTTCTCCCTGTGGAAACATGTCTACCGTATATTCATGTCTGAGGGACTTTGTCATCTAATCTTAACACTTGCCTCATACAGTCTTGCCTGAATAACAGTTCCAGGAGTCTGCTTGGTATAAGCGGCCTTCGTAGGTATAGATAATCTCTTATTGTAGTTCTTGTTGAAGCTCCTTTGTTTCCCTCATCACTGCAGTTCATCTTATATCCTTGAATAGGCTTTCAAAGCTCAAGCATTGCATTTGAGGACAATGGCCATCATACCAGTGATCTTATTGTGTTTTGTTGTTCTTGTTTCTAAAATCTTCTTACTTTGATACTTTTATTGCACCCCTCCTCTAAGTCACAGCATAACTGATGTCGCTGTTACTGTAGATTGAAGCAAAAATATTTATTTGTGTACAATTAAATCAACTTCCCAAATTTGATTCACTGTATGTTGCCTGTTCTAATGATATCCACTAGAGGGCAGCAGAGTCTCAAATCTGAAACGCCCTATTTTACAGACCTTTTTTTACGGTTTCATTGTTTATCTTATCAGAATAAAAAAAATAGTTTGAATAAATAAAGACAAATACTTAGGGCACAAAATAAAAGTTCTATCTCCGTGGTTGAGTATGGAAGTGTTTGTGTGAAGGGTCCTGAGGAGTGTCCTCAGCCAGCTGAGGAGGGACCGCCCCGTTCTCCCTGTCCTCCTGTCCTGGGAGTTAGTAAAGGGATTATTTAGGGGGAGATTCTGCTTAAACAACATTCTTATTGCGCTGTCATGCTTGCAGACGCCTTAAGACCGTCTGACGACGTTTCTTCATGGAAGGCATTGAGTGATTTTTTTCTCTTTTTTTCTTCCTCATCTGCACAACTTTTTCTTTAAGTGTCCACAGCAGCTTTTGTTTGTGCGAGCTCTTCATGCTCAGGTTTTCATGGCTGAACGTCTTCTTTTGTAACCAAAAAAACGTTTTTTATTCTCTCTGTTTAAATAATATTGGTGCAAGTCTGCGAAGATGCAGTTCCGCACCGTCCTGGACGTAAATGTTGTGGACGTGCAGAAGAGAAGGAGTCCATCCAAACACTATGTAAGTCAAATTTACTCTCTTTGTATTGCTCCTTTAAAAAAAAAAATCACTTTCAGTGTTAGACATGAGTACTATCAGCTCTGTGATGGTTCCTTCACAACAAAAGCATGAATTTCCTTCTATTGTTTTTGTTGGTGCTTTTGTTTTGAAAAGATGACCCCAATATTTGTTGATTTACCCCAATATGTGTTGAAATGTGCCACCTCGAGGTTCATGAGTAACAGTTGACATTTATGGTGAGCTTTTTACAGAAGCCTGAAAGTAAACACCTTAAATCAGTCATTATTGAATTTATATAGTTGTCATTTTTATTGCCAAGGGATAAAAACGCAAGAAAAAAAGAAATAATATTTAAGGGAAATATATTTACTGAGTTTTTAAAGTAAAACCTTAAAAACAGATTTTTTTTATTGGTATGATGCCAGTATAATAAAATAGAGTTTAGACAGTGCATAATGGGACAATAAAGGTACAAAGACACAAAACCTTTACGAATCTACTTTAAAGGGGTGGAGTCAACCACTCCAGGCAACTCCCACTTTTGCTTGGTTTCACCAAGCCCTACATTCCTTTTCTAAAATTTAAGCTAACCTGGAAATATTTAATGCTGCAGTTCCTTAACTGACCACTAGAGGCTGGTTTCAGAATTAAATAGTTTTTCCCCAAGGATTGGCATGTTAAAAATCCATTAATACATTAAAAAAACAGCCTGGTTTGCTTATTTTCAATCACAACAACCAAGTTGTTTTTTTTCAGTGCAAAATGAAGGATTGTGTTTTATTTTTTATTCTTTTTATACTAATTTCACTTTTTGGTTACACCTGTAAACTCTTTCATGTCATCCATAGGATTTTTAAATGGTAAACATGAAATGTGAAGTCAAGCAGCTATTGTGACATGACATGACTTTTTTAACCCAACTCAACAAAACTAGGACCTTGTGCTGAAAAGAGTGAAGCGAGGGTTTTGTTGGGCGTGCCCACTTTTCATTCATTCATTTTCCAAACTGCTTTATCCCTTTCGGGGTCACGGGGTTGCCGGAGCCTAACCCGGCTACTCATGGGCGAAGGCAGGGTACACCCCTGGACTGGTCACCAGTCTGTCGCAGGGGCCACAATCACACTCACATTCACACCTAGGGACAATTTACAGTGACCAATTAACCTATGAAGCATGTTTTTGGACGGTGGGAGGAAGCCGGAGTCCCCGGAGAAAACCCACGCATGCACGGGGAGAACATGCAAACTCCACACAGAAAGGTCCCCCAGCCAGGACTTGAACCGGGAACCTTCTTGCTGTGAGGCAGTAGCGCTAACCACTGCGCCACCGTGCAGCCCGCCCACTTTTCAATAAAATAAAATAGTTACGTTAAAATTTGCATTTAAACAACTGATTTTGCTAATAGAATTGGAAGTTGCAAACAGCAAAACAGTTTTAGAAACCAACATTTACACTCATTTATTTTTCTTTTAAAGTTTGACTTCTGACTGTTCAGTCTGTTCTTCAATAAAGACAAACCCCTGGTGGCCACTTGAAGAACTGTAAAAATGGACACATTTCAGATGGTTTCAAACTTAATGGAATGTGGAGGATTTTTTTTGCACCAGTCTTTCTTTCTATCTGTTTATGACTGTCTTTAATAAAAGCAAATGAACTGAACTGTTAACTAAACATGTACGAACACTTCAAATAACTTTTAACTTCATGTCTCCTCAAATGTTGAATGATTAATTTCCAAATGATAAAAGCTGAAAAAACAACCAAGGGCAAGATAAAATTATATGTACAGATTAGTGGTTTTGATATAACATTCACTATTTAAAAAAAAAAGTATTTGTAATATACGGTATAAACAGAAGAAAAATCAAGAACCTGCAGCTGATTTGTAACACAACAAGGTGCTCAATGTTTTCTAGAGTGAATAAATGTATCATTGCTCTGTCACGTCCATGTGAAAGTGAGCTGCAAGTTTCACTGTAGCATACAGGCCACATCCCTGTAACCACCTCATCTAAAACATCAGAAATAACAGGTGTTTTTACTGTAGTTTCTTAGTTACGGCAGCTTTCAGTTATTTCAGCAAAGAATTCCTGCAGGAAAGCTTCTGAAATTTGTAGCACATTTAATATTCTTATTATCAGCTTGGCCCATTATATTTATTGATGTTTCAAAAAATCTGTTAAAATTTAAAATCGATTTATTTTTCAGCTTTATGTGTAATGGAAGTCCAGGAAAAGCTAAAATATGTAAATAACTTAAACTTTATTCACAGCATATCTTCTGTAACTGCTAACATAATAATTTCTGTTTTTAACGGCATATCATTTAGCCCCCATTGATGAAAGAAAATGACAAAAGACCATAATATGGCTGCCAAATGTTGCAAAACATGTCAACTGAAAATTCCTCAATACTAAAAAAAAGATTAGGATACACTTTGGGAAGTTTATAAGCTTACAAAAATAACAAAAAAAACCAACTAAAGAATCCTTAAAGAAGTGATCTGGAGCTACTGATTTACATTATTTGCTGTCTATGTCTGCAGTAGTGAAAGCATCCTGATATAAAAAGGAAAAATTATAGCGAAGAGACAACTATCAGGAACCAGCAGTGAAGGATCTATAAAGCAGAAGGAAAGATTTGTTGCAGAAACTCAAAGGTTTAATAAATAACCGGAAGCATGACAAACTAATGACCTGAGGGAGAAACAAAAGAATGACTAAACAAATGATCTGACAATGAAGAGGTACTCAGTAACCGTCTTACAGCATGCCTCTGCCGTACCAAAGTAGCAGTAAAAAGTGTTGTTCCTGATATTATTACAAACATTCAAAACTGGTCAGTGAAATATAAAGTTTGAATAAGTGAACTATCACTACAAGGATTGCAACGTGCAGGACTTTCATTATTCTTTCTTTCGTTTCTTTGATGTGCCTTGGCCAATGACTAAAGAGATCGTTAGTCACATGGTTTACAAGCTTTAGTTCGAAACAGAAATGTCAGTTTGTCAGACCAAATGCAAGGTTAATGACTGGATCCAAAGACTGGATCAGTGCAGACCAATGGACTTTTCCAGTCTGAATACACCCTTAAATACGCTGAGGATGATTAAGTGAAATGAAAACAGCTGTGGATGATCATCGACCTGAACGTGTTGTTACTGACGCTCAAAACAGAACATGACAAAAATCAAGAAATGTCACTGAAAAACAAACTGAAAAACACCCTCCTCACTAACTCTGCTCTGTTCTACGATGTTTCCGTGCACTGCTGGGCTTGACCACCAGACCACCTTTGAGAACCAAATGTATGCCTTTCAGGTCTATTAGTTTCAAATAGCCTGAAGTTACCAAATCCTTTTGGACAAATGATTGTCATTGATTTGCAGTTAACACCCAACAACTAGAAAATACTTAAAATTGGACTGAATGTAAGGTTTTTCCTATTAAAAAAAAAAATAGATTATAGATGTATCCAGCTAGACAATTTGACTAAAAATTTCCTAAATAATTACCAAAAGGACATCAATACCCAAGAACAACTAGAAAAACAATTACTCCAATAACAAAAATACTAAATTGCTGTGTTTAGAGGCTAATTCCAAATAGACTCCAAGGATTTTTCTCTTTGGAATCCTCAATTGTCAAATATTATCTTGCTTCCTGTGACATCAAATCTACAAAACATCAGCAAATTGTTCATTAGTCACTTCCTTTGCCTTCATCTCTTGTTTTTATGGGAATGGATTTGTTTTCTATCCTGATCTACTTCACTGATCTAAGTAATCCAACACACTGATCCATGAAGCACATCTGAGTGGTCCTGCAGAAATCAATTCGCGCATCAGGTTTAAACAGATTAATTAGCCAGAGAGTTAAGATCAATTTCACCATCAATTTCCTGCAGTGAGACACCCCAAGGCCAATTCTTACAGGCCAAACACACCCACCCCTCCCTCCCCTGGGATTAAAGATATATGTCAGGTTTGGCCTGGAAGTCCCCCATGAGGGAAGAGGAGGGAAAAAAAAATAAAAATAAAATGACATTATCTATGAGCTAAGCAACTGGAAATGCATGTCCGGTTTGAAAGAGGAAAGAAGCAGCCCTTTGTCTTTTGTCCCCAATGTTCAAGTGTCACTTCCTTTCAGGGACTGGTGACACATTAGATAGGCAGTGGCAACACACACACACACACACACACACTCATTACATACGCCCCATGAAAAAGAGATAAAGTCAGGATTTACATAAAAATGTGTCAGCAGTTCTTGTCATTCAGTACAGACAAACCAACATAGCTGCGTGGTCACACATTTAGTGGTTTAAATCTCTTCCATAAAACAAAACATATGTTTCTCAAGTATTAATCATGTTGGATGAAGGCATCCTTAACAGTATTTTGGTGCATCTTATTAGGAAGTTGATGGAATTTTTTTTTTTGTCCTTCATACCATCATATGCATAAAAGCTACGTTTAAAGACACTTGCTAATATGATTAGCAGATTAGCTTTTAGTTAAATTAATGTTTCTGGAACTTTAACCCAACCTTTTTTAAAGACTTGTACGTTATTTGTTGTAAAGGTGGACCATCTTACATGAGAGTGAATGGGGACTGCCTTGATTTTGTTGTATGCCCCTTGTGGTTACTTGATGAACTGCACCTGCCTCCACTTGTTTTTTAATAAACAAACTTCAATCATCATTTGTTTTGTCATTTAAGTTAGAGATGCAGAATATTATTGGTATAAAAATGCTATTGGTCACTTCCAATGAAAAAAAAAAAAGTTAGATGTTCAGTGTGTGATGTGTTTGAAAAAGGGTCCTGCTTTATTGTTAAATGCCTTAAACTAAAGAAGATAAAAGAAGACAAAATCTTTATTCCGAATTGTATGACTGTTGTAAAAATTGAGATATTATATGTATATAATTTGATCACAGAGCCTCAGAAATGGTCATTTTCCCAGCAACTTAGGTATTTTTGGTAAAATGTAGGAGAAAGTTTGGAATATAATGCATCTTTGAAGAAGATCCTTGTAGCACTTTAATACAATAAGAAGTGAAAACACAATTTTCATATACAGGCACTTGTACTGTCTGTTCTAAATGATGTGCTGAAATTTTAATCTATGAAAAGTATTACTTGAAATTCATTAGCTGTTCCTTTGACCCTCTGATGGCTTTCCAATGTGAGACTGAAGCAGAAGAGCTTAATGTGTTTATTTGACCTCCGAGGACCTTTGAAGTTAAGTCAGAAGGGTTAAATGGCATCTTTGACATAATGGTTTTGCCAATGATCTGCATTTCTTTTTGTGCTTTCTTCACTAGGTGTACCTAATCAATGTCACCTATTCAGACACCACCTCCTATGTCATATACCGGAGATACAGCAAATTCTTTGACTTACAGGTATGTATGAGTGCTAATATACTACAGATTTTCTTTACGCCAGTGTACAAAATATGATAAAAACATGCCATTTATTTAATAATGATCACATTTATAGTTTTATTGCACGTTTTAGTGCTCCATGAGGTCAGTTTGACCTTTTGGTTGCTTCTTTTTCTTCATTGACTGGAGGCAACAAGCCCATTGAAAAGTCTTATTGAAGACAGCCACAGGGAAATAAGGAAATGGGGGAAATCCAGTCAGCAGATTGCAGGAAAACAATGTGACCTCAGTCAGAATGCAGAATGCTGCGAGCAGCGAAGCGAATTTTTTCTCTTGATCCTGTGCTTCCAGCAAAGTATGTACGTTGCTCAATGTCTCCAAAAGTGTATGTTAGATCTTGTTTGTTAGAAAGATAAACTTCAGCTTCATCTAAACTTCAGTGGGAGGGGTTTAATCCTAAATGAGTGCACATTTTCTCCCAGCTACGCTGCATTATGTGGCTCTGAGAGGCTCGTTTCAGGGCAAACTCTGTTCAGCTATTAGCCAGGAAAATGAAGCTCTTGCCTGTTTGACTGAAACAGGTTTTCTCTCCTGTTCATGTAAACGTGTGTGCTGTCAAAAGATCTCTTCTTCTGAAGAGCTTGTTCGACCATAGAAGCACGTAGAGAACAGCAGCAGTTCATACAGACTTTAAGTGTCATTTTACTCAGTGCATGTTCAACAACTCGTGTTTTAAATCAGACTTACTGTCCAAAGTATGTTTTCTTAAGAAGGCGAAACAGTGAGGCATCTATAGATGAAAAATGTTTATATTTTCAAACTGGGCATAAGGGCATTTCTTGAATGTGAGTTTAGCCCATGGTGTTCACACTGGATAAGCAGGGAGGGGCTTCTTCTTTTTCTATTGTTTACTTGTGCATGTCTGCCACCTACAGTTGAAAGAGGCTTAGTGCTTTTTCTGCCACAGCTCTATTCTGATACATGAACAACTTTGTGTCATATAATTCCCACAAAATGCAATTATTTGTTTATCCTACATGATTAAGTTTAAACCAGTTGGCATTTCTGTAAATTAAAAGGGACGCAGTGATTGGTCTGAATCGGTCTGAGTCAACATTTCTATGGCAACCACTCACACCAATCAGGAGTGACCTTGTTGGAAGTCCACATCCCGAACACTTGAAAGCAGGTCTCACAAAAATTGTCAAATGTTATGAACATTTGATGTGGGGGCCAGCAGGCACCACATACTGGTGCTTTTATTGTGGTACCTGATTGGCCAGTTTTTAGCTTGAATAACTTGTAATAGAGAAAAAAATAATGAAAAAAAAGTTAGGATTATAAAGAAAATGTATAAAAAATGTAGTAGAATGGTTATTCTGACAAATATAATATTAAGTAATAGCTTTTTATTTCCCAATAGAAGTCTATGGGATTTTGGCTTCTTGGAGCCAGCAGGTTCTTCCTGTTTGGAACGCCAGGGGTGAGGGATCCCTTAGTTCAGTTCTCATATACAGTCAAAAGACACAGTTGTTCGAGGAATCTGTATTTTATGAGGACTAAACTGACAGAAGCTCGGCATTGATCCTCCAATTGTCCTTCACTTTACCAAAAATATAACAATATTATAATATAACATATTATCATTGAAGATAATTAAACCTTCAGACCTTGAGTAGCAGCAGTCACTCAAGTTCCATTTCTGCATTAAATTTAAATCTACAGCTGCATTTTTCTTTTAAAAACTGCTTTTGAAACAAAAGTGTCCAGTCTAACACTATTTTGCACATTTTTTGACAAGCACATAGCTCAATCTCAGAGAGAAAAATAGGATCATATTTTGTATCCCATTATATCACATTTTATTTCGGGAAGTGAAGTCAACCCACAATAAGATCTCAGTTTCGAATGACAAAGGATTTCCACGACGGTGAGACACTGTGCTTTTGTCTTCCAGCTGACACCTTCAATTTTCTTCCAGTTATTTCCAGCACAATTATATGTTTCATGTTTACAAGAAAAAGTAGAAAAGTTCAGACAAGACAGTTTAGAGACAGTTCAGCATCAGTTGACCCATCAAATTTCATGATCAACAATAGTTCTTGTCTTTAAAAATGAAGTGTCCTTTTATTGGCAAATGAATGTCGAGAAATGCACTCACTGCCTCTTCATTACACTTTACAGAACTGATAATGGCACCATTATCATACATTACCAGGCTCTTTATTGTTCCTCTGGCTTCTCTACTCCGTCTTTACTGCTGACCTTAATGAATTTGGCTTCTTAAAATATGTACACATTTGTTTTTACTTCCACATTTGTTTTCTCAGTAAAAGTGCTGAGCCCAACATTCATGAACCTCGTTCTTTTGGTGTCAGCCCTTGTTTGATGTCAGTAGATTTGGTGAGTGTGTTGTGCGGCTGAGGTCTTTTACCCTCTGCACAGCAGCCACAGCAGACAGACCGCAGGGGTCACAGCATTCCACGGGGGGATTGTGGAGTGTGCAAACTGGACTGGTTTCCTTTTGGACAGTAACTTCTCTGAAAAAAAAAAAAAATCCCTTAGCCGTCATTATTTTTGGATTTTGGAATTGAACCAGAGTCAACTTAACTCTGTCTGCATTGTAATTTGTCTGACCCACATTCCCAACACAGGTTTGGACTGTCAAAAGCTTATTTTTCTCAAGAACTCTTGTTACACTTGAACCAGGATTAAGAGCATATAATCTGCTGAGAAATGTTGGAAAAGGAAAGTAACAAGGGCTCAAAATAAAGCATGGAGACTGCGTTAAATCCCATTTTCTTTCTTGTTTTTAAAACATTTTTTTAATCACACATTGCACTCATTATTTTATCATATCATGAGGTACTTCAAAGTCTCCTGAAATTTACCTACGCATGACTTCATCCAGTTCTCAGAGCTCTAATAGACATTGTAAATGTTTTGATCTCTTCCTGGAGGGAATTACCAAACTGAAAAACGTCATGGAAATACGGCCAGAAGTATAAATCTACATTAACTGAAATCGTTTTCTCCTTTAAAATAAATGGCACCACCATAAAAACGTAAAAGGCAATAAAGACAAACCATAAAGTTGCTTAAAAAAATGACAAAATAAAGGGATCTTTTTAGTTTCTAAATGCTGACATTCAGCACTGGTTATTACAAGTCATGAAAACCTTTACATGCTGTAATACATTTTAGATTTTCCCTTTTTATGGCTTTTAGTTCAAACAAATTTCAAGTCAATGACAGCATCAGAGCTCGATTCCTTGAAATTTTCCAAACTTGCCTGGCTGATCATGTGGCTTTTTTTCAATTTGCCTGAAATCTGTAAATTGTGATAAAAAGAGATTTGAAAGTTTACCACCATTATTTACCTTTAAGTGCCTAAGATGTTTGTTTGCCCTTTGCCAGTGTGTAGCTTCAATTTAAAGGATCCTAACTTTATTGATCCCTTAGTAAAGAAAGGATTAATGACATGATTAATAAACTTAATGACATGCATAAATTTTTTTTTTTTTGGTGAAAAGTTAGACTTTTTGATATTGGAGTCAGTATGAAAATGCAAAACTATCCTACAGTGGTCATTTGCGAAACGTGATCGATCTGATATTGATCCAAATCCAGCAACTGAATTTGGTTCTGACAACTGAGCTCACAGACTTTGTAGATGAAGCAGCTCTCAGTTTTAACAACATAGTTATTGTCTCCTAATGAATGTGTGATTTTTGTGACACAATCTGTCTGCAGTAAACAACCATGAAGTAGGTGTCACAACAGCTCAGAGAAGGAATCTAATTATTTTCCCACTCAGACATTCTTCAACTCGTGCCCACTTGACTGCACTGAGTGCAGTTTAGTATTTAATTCCCATTCCGATGGGATTTTAATTATGATAAAGCCGTTTTTAACCAAAATAAAAAAAAAAAAAAAAAGATGTTGTCCTTTTGTGAATTTCAATTCAGAGGTGAAATTCACCTCTAAGTTGTGGGTGGGTACGCTGGGGTGAAGCAAAAACCCCACCCCCCTTCCCATCACCATAACTGAGGAATATCTGTTCATGTGATCTCCTTCTAACTGACAGCCCCTTCACACCCTTAACCTAAGATTACTGATGCAATTCTAATGGCAAGCGATAGTGGAGTTGTCCAACCATACAGTTTTGAGGCAGATGCCAGCTCAGACGAGAAAGACAAAGACGTACATGTATTTAGTCGTCTGCAAGTGGATGCATCAGAATGCAGTGGAGCAGGGAGCTTGTGGCCCGCACGGCATATTTTCATAAATAAGCTCGTCTTTAAGCGGCATTTTTATCGTCTGCTCCTGATTTACAACTGTTTGAATGAGGAAATACTCAGAAGTGCAATTTTTAAGCTTAATTTTCTTTACATATGTCCCTAATCAAAAGAAAAATGCCACAAGTACATGTTAAAAATACCAAAAACACAATTTTTATTGGAGTGGATCTTCAATTCTTTAAATGTAAAACATTTTTGTAATTTTAATTTATGTTCTGGATATAACTGCACAGAAGGTTTGATTTGTACGCTGACTGTAATTTCCTCCCAACCAAACTGAAGAGTGTGACTGGAGAACGAGGATTTTGGTGACGTCGTAGCACCTGTTACTGCATGGGTGTTTGCATTTTCCCAGCAAATGCTCTGCAGCTCAACACACAGTGGACTCCTGGAGAATGAGAAAAAAAAATAAAGATTTAAAACTGTATCCCAGGGTCCCAAACACTCCACATGAGAGATGTGAGAAGCATGAGAAATGTTTAAACACTTGTGCGGTCCTGGAGACGGCTTCACCCCCGCCCTTTGTGATTGCGAGTGCGTCCTGGCAGGACGTCTGGATGACATAATTCTCACTCCAGGATGTCAAGCCTCCGTGTCCGAGTCATGCAAAGTTTCCCATCTGACAGTGACTGTATGTCTAACTGTTTTCAGCTGAGTGTGCAGCTCTCTACTTTTTCTTTTAAGTGCAATCTTTGCTATAAAACTGTTATTGCTAGTGGATTCAAAAGAAACAGCCTGGTTTTTATTGCATGTCTTGGCTTTTCTGTATCAAGGGTAAAGAGCTAATTTTAGTCAACCGGTGTCTTCTAATGCCCTTATGCACGTTTGGTTAACCAAGACTGATGATGGCTGTCTTTTTCAAAGAAAACCATCTCCTGTTAACTGACTGCAGTATAGAGAAGGAGGGGGGCCCTGAGAGAAGTTTGGAGATTTAGCAAATCCAGCAGAAGATTTGGGCTGGGGGTGGGTTGAGGGGGGGACCACAAGAGGGGAAACCAAACCACTCCTTACTGGAGAACTTCTACAAACAACTCCCACAGACCCAGACAGGCTGGACCCAGCTTTACTGGCCGAGCTCGGATCTGTTTGTCCACCTGGTTCCTTTTTGGTTCAATTTAAAGCTGAAGGTAGCACTCTTTGTGCTTTAAAACGTTTGCTGTTTGGCAGAGCACATTCTAGAAGAAGGCAAGGCTGCATCTGGAGACAATTGTTAATGTGGGATTCTCTCATGTTGGGGAGGAAAACTATTTGAAGCTGGAAATGGGGAAACTTCTTTTCTGGTACACAGATAACTTGCTTGCTGCTATCAGAGGAAGAGTAAACTACGAACACACCGGCCAAGTGACACGTTCAAGAACGTGAACTAAATGTGTGTTCTTGAATGCGTGTTTAGCCCGTGGTTTTGACAATGGACAAGCTGGGAGGGGCTTCTTCTTCCTCTTTTCTTTTTGCCTCTGTTTACTAGCACATGTCCGCCACCTACAGTTAGAAGAGACGGTGCAAGTCTTAGGAATTTTGCTACAAGATTTGATTTAAATTTAATTAATTCATATAATTAATTGTATGTATTAACTAATATTAATTTTTAATTTTTCCTCCATGATCCATTTTCGTTGGCTCTTCCATGAATTAAAAGAGACGTCATCAGTTCTTCACTACTAAATTCAAGTCCCTAATGGGTCAAAGTTCGATCTGGTTTAGCTCGCAACATGTGTTGCGTAACTTGACTTTCGTAGCTACACGTGATCTCGACAGTTTTCAAGCCCAAAAGGCGCATTTACACCTGTTTACATAGACTTTTCGTTGAACGTTTAGGTTGCCTGCTAATTTCTAGTTTAGTGTGCAGACAGATGCATTAGGATTGATCCTCAAAGAGAGGTTGTTGTATTTAACTTCAATCATTAAACTGTAACTGTTACTAGCTGCACAACACACCATCTGTGTAGATATGTCAATGTTCAGCTTTTCCTATGCACTGCGACACACAGATCAACCCTAAATTTGTCTTGTTTTTTCCATATGACCAAGAAATTTGATCATTTTGGATAATATATGTTTTTACTTTCCTTTTTTTTTTTTTTTTTTACAGATGAGGATTCTTGACAAATTCCCAATTGAGGGAGGACAGAAAGACCCAAAAAAGAGGATCATCCCCTTTTTGCCAGGTGACAAACAACGCTCTGACACCGCCGCTAGTATTGTGATTTCTTAGAGATTTTACATTCTGGAGCTCTGGGAAGCCTGTTCTGCATTTCCATCTAGTGTACTCCTACATGCTCCTTAGCATTGCCTTCCACATTACTTTGTTTCATCGACTCCTGTGCCCAAACCCAGTACAAATCAATTTGTGGTGAGCTGTGTCAGTAGGAGGTTAACAGAGAGTGGTTTGTTTATTCTGATAAACTCATTGTGCACAAGAGCAGAGGGGAGCAGCAAAGAGATTCTTTGTTAGACAAACTACGCCATTTGATTTGGACCTTTCCTGTTCTGATTTCTCTGTAGACCCAGCATGGGTGAGATGTTTTTATCAGCAAACTGGCTAAAGGCCGGCGCTTGTGGATTAGAAAAGTAGGAGGTTAAAAGAAAACCTAGAGTCCAAATTGGTCCTTTAAAAATGAGCCTTGGAAAGACGTATTGGAGTCAACTGAACTAAGAATCCATTATCATTAGGAGGCTGGACCTCCTTAACAAAAGGACTATTCTGAGCTCCATTCGGTCATTAATGGAGACTGCAACCACTCTGTTTCTTTTTTATTCCAATATCCACACCATGAGCGAAAGTGGAGGCAGAAATATACATTATCATTTTTTAAGACATATTTTGTGCGGAGCGGCAGTAGTTGATTAGAAATTTGCCTCTGAGTTGTGGGCAGGACAGTTGGCGAGGAAGTAACCCTCAGCTAATATCCCATCATTTCTTTGTTTACACTCTTTCTTGCTAGCTTACAGCCCAAAGCTAACATCAGTGAGCAATATCAAAGCAATTCAGCCGAACTCTTTTGAGCTTTTTTAACGGCAGGTTTTGGTCTTCTCCTGATCCACCACAAGATGAATATAGAAATACTCAGAAATGCTGTTTTAATCTGATATTATTTTATATATGTCCTCCATCATAAGAAAAATGCTACAAGAACACGTTAAAAACACTGATCCCAACCTTTTTATCGGAGTGGGTCTTTAAATCTTAAATTTTTACTGGTGTACCAATAAATTCTCTATATTTTTTAAGGCACCTCTGGCAGAGTTGAACTCATTATGACAGATGTAAATAGAAGTTTGGTTCTAGGTTTTAACATTTTTCTTTTTATTTTCTGTTTTGTCTTTATTTTAGGCAAAGTCTTGTTTCGTCGCAGTCACATCAGAGACGTTGCTGTCAGAAGACTGAGACACCTGGATAATTACTGCAACGTGAGACCAAAGCGTCATCCTCTTTATTTATGTAATTTAGTCTGCGTGCGGTCATGTACAGGACAAACCTCTCATCTTTCATTGTGATTTAAAGAGCAGTAAAGCAACTGCTCTATCACGACTGGCTTTTTTCTGCCACCACGATAAAAAAAAAAAGCTGCTTATAAAGGAAACGGGGGCGCACAGGGGTAGGAATGAATCAGCAGTGTCGCTGTAAAAGGTAGCATGTGAGAGCAGGAATGTGGGGCAGGTGTGGTGCCAAGTGTGGATGCAGTTTCCATCTAATAAGGCTATGTAGTGCAGGAAGGGATCTTTCTTTTTAATAAAAGCGTCTTTTAGGAGATTTTTTTTCCTGTGCTGAAATGTGAGCATTTGAGCGTTGAAAAGTCTGGTTCTTGCTCCATATCACCACTGTGTGTTTTCCTTTGTTTTAACCCTCTCCCTGGGCCTTCTTCCTTCCCCTCCACGCCCTCCACATCTCCTCCTGGTCCTCTGATCTGACTCACTTACAAAATATATAAACCTGCAACTCAGTCAAACATGTTTTTAAAGACGTATGTGTTGAACATATGCAGCTTTTTCACTCCTTTCTCTACCGCAGGCTCTGATGAAGCTTCCCTCCCACATTTCCCAAAGTGAGGAGGTTCTTCAGTTCTTTGAAACAAAGTCAGAGGATCTAAACCCTCCCACAGAGTGAGTATCTGGAACTGTTTTCTAGAAACTATAAGCTGTGGTGCTTTCTTTCTGATGAGCTGTGCAATTCTAAATATTGCCCTCTGGTGGGTTGTAAACACAGTGCGTTTGCTTGGCTCTGCACCTGGGACCTTTTGTTGTTGCTGACCTGTTCTGATCCACAGATTTCGCTGTCTGAGATGACTTATTGCTTCTGATTGAGAGGCACCGCGTCTAATAAATTATGATGACAGGGAAATGACATGTGACAAGATAATGGATGAAATGTGGCGGAGTTCCAGTCTTAAGGGCAGATAAAGCCTTCTATCTAGTCATTTATCATGTTCAAAGTTGGAGTGGGTGTAATTGCAATAATTACAGGACAGCCTTTTTCAATGGTTTCTTTTTGTTCAGATGTTGCATTCTCTTTTTGATTTGTGTTCTGTCTTAAACGTGAGATCCCCTCTTCTGTTCCTTTGGAACTTTTGAAACACTTAGAACCTTTTCTGGAGAGGGAAACTTCATAAAATGTCTCTTCAGGGGCCTCCCAGCCCACCCTCCAACCTGCAGGACCCCTGCTTGTTAATCCCACTTCAAAGCGAAGGCCTTCTGCGGTTTCAGAGACTGTCCAGTTGGCTTGAAGTAAGATAGTTGGGACTAAAAGTCAACCACACAAATCCCTCACTAATGCCATGTCTGGACCATGTCAAAATAAGGCCTAAGATAGTACCTCCAAGGCACACGAAGAAAGTCTATGGTTGTAAAAGCTGCTTTTTAAGATGATCATGCTTTTATCCAGCTAATGCATGAAGGATCAGGGTAACGTCTATGTAACTCAGTGAATCTCCACAGCCTTAATACTTCAGCTTTTGTTGTCTGAGTCCTGACATCTAATGTTGAAGAGACACCACTGCACAGACTTTTTAGAAGAATGTGTAAATGTAGAAATAAACCTGATCTGCCACTAGAGGGAGCCTTTCAATAGGTTCTTGAAATTAATCACAGCAAAAACATTGACTCTATTGAACAAAAAAAAAAAAAAAAACATGGAATCTAGACAAAAACATGCTTTCATTTTGATTGAAAATAACTTAAAATAGAACATTTTTGAGTTTTTATTTTAAAACTGTGGCTTTTGTTCTCATTTTAGTGCCATTTGAACCAATGGGTTGATCCTTCAGAGAAAATGACAAAATGAGAAAACGCTGCATTCATGCGGTGTTGGAATGATCGGAAAACGGACAGTCCATCTTGGAAAACAACCGTCCAACACCACGTGATTGCATAATACCTTCCTGTCCCAAAACAAAGGTCAATGCCTTTATAGTGCTCCATCTATGGGGTGACAATTGAATTACAGGAAAAAGAAAAATTAATGCGGATCATCAATATCATTTATTCCAGTTTGGTGGGCCAGATTAAATGGTTCCAGGGGCTGCATATGGCCCCTGGGTTGTAGTTTGCCCACCCCTAGTCCTGGCTTGAATAGGGGTTACTCCTCTCAAAAAAGAGCAAGAAAAGTGGCTCCAACAAGCATGTTTTTTTTCCCCCTATTTGATGAAGGGAAAAAGCTTAAAATGTAGTAAGATACACTTCTCAAAAAAAAAAGGCATCAAATTCAATGAGTTCAAAGTGTGTTTGGTGCTCTGAATCAAGTTTATTCATGTACCTACATCATTATTAACCACCTTTAAAAAAGTTTTCATCTTAAATATTGTACTCATATGCCTAACTGCAATCGTAGTTTCAAATAAAACAAAATTTTACTACATAAATGTATCTATTGTGACTTTTCTTTAAAAGGGCATAAATGTTAACAAAAAATTAGTGTTTTGTAAGACAAACCTAAAAATTGATGCTCTATTCTCTGAAAATTCTTTGAATGATTTTCTTTCCAAGCTGGAGCTTATTTTACTATAACTGTTAGAGCACAGTAAAATATATTCATGAATTAGCATTGTCAAACAAACATGCTTTGATGCTGACATCAGTCTGAAACCCCAGCCAGGTTTTGTTTCAGGTGTGCGTGATTTGACTGTGCATATTTTTACTCTCCGATAAAACCTTCCTTTTGCAACCTTTCGATGTGCATGTCAGTTTTCTGGTTTGTTAAAACGACTGGTTGAGAAATGCCAACCCAATGACCGCGGAGCTGGAGGCAGGTCCTGC
Organism: Adrianichthys oophorus; assembly: GCA_036245035.1. Taxonomy (NCBI): domain Eukaryota; kingdom Metazoa; phylum Chordata; class Actinopteri; order Beloniformes; family Adrianichthyidae; genus Adrianichthys; species Adrianichthys oophorus. Next base: position 7,536,373 of record BSAI01000096.1, on the reverse strand, counting down.
AGGGGTTAACTCCAGGTCACTCAGGGGTGTCTGTGTAATGTAGACATGAAGCAGGGCACATACTGAGCTCCTCTGTTTTTGTCAAAAAATGTGAGAAGGCTAATATCTCACATTCCTCTCCTAATAGGCCCACCTACACAGATTGAGCTGCAGTTGTGAGCAAACAGATGATTACTCTCACTTGTAAGCTTCAGTCGGCTTCTTGCAAGTTTACATTGTTAGTAATATATTTGCGTGTGTATATTATGTGAATCTCCTGATAAAATACAAAAGTTTGAATGAAATCCCTAAGCCTCCCTGGCTAAATTCACTCTTCTAAAACTCATGCAGCACTTTTGGGCATATTTTCTTGTTTCTTCATCGGTTAGATGTTACTTTAGCGGTTAGACCCATCTCCTGGGAGGAATATAACCCCACCTCTGAGCCGAGCCGGGCAGGTCAAGCATTTACTTTATCCCCGTCACTTTACTCCAAGGCTCGGTTACTTCTCCACCCAACCAGGTTTCAGCCAAACAAACACACCATTCATCGTTTGAGTCAGTAAGGCGACACGCTGTGAACAGTAAGCTGTTAAATTTTGTTACAGGTTTAACTCTTTTCACTTGACTCTGAAGTCTATTGTGGATCTTGAATTCCCTCTTTAGTAAAATTTGACTTTTAAAAATTCCGACCACATCTAGAGACCTAAAATCTCTGCACTGGGTATCAGTTGATTCGACAAAAGATCAAATCAGATGTAAAAAAAATGTTTTAAAGTAAATAAAACAGTTGCTGTAAATGATTTGTTTCTTCATTTTAATAAGTGTGGCTCTAGAAATAGTGTGTTTTTTGCAGCCACTCTTGTATTCCTGCAAGGATTGAGAGAGTGAGATCATACTTTTTAAAATGTTTTATTGTAATCTTCTAAAATCCAAGCCAAATGTAAAACTTGCATCTTTGCACTGTGTTCTAAAAAACTGTTTGCAATTGCAAGATTATTATCAGTGTTTTTCTCGTTAACTGGAGTTGCTGAACAGGCTGTAAGCTGGCAAATGTCGGAAAATGTTTATCCAAGTGTGACTCATGTCCATGACTGACCATGGCTCCTGTCCTGCTGTTGGCTGCTGTGGAGAGCCAGGTGTCTGTTTCTATTTGTGTCAAATCTCAGCTTCTCCCAACCTATTTCCACTTCTCTGTTAACTGAAAGAGGACAAGCAGTTGGCTTACACTTCCTAAAATGGCGTTGTATTTTAAAATTTTTATGCTTTTCTCTTTGCCAATAAGTTTAGGTATAAGATGCATTGATAAACAATGAGAAAATTCTTTATTCTTCAATCTCTGTATTTTTGTTTTGTAGGTTTTTGACTCTCTCGATTGACTTAATTGAGCAAAACTGATTTTTTAAAGTCCCACTCCAAATATCTATTGTGAAATCGTTCCCAGTGGTCAACCCAAAACCCAAAAAAACTTTTGTTGTTTTCTGAGATGTAGTTTCTACAGAGTTCAGCAGAAATTTGCCTCTAAGTAGTGGGTGCAACTGTTGCCGTGGAGTGAGCCTTCCTTCATTTCCCATCATCCCTTTGTTTAAAGCTTACAGCCCGTCACAATCCCAAACTAACTTTACCAGTGTGGCGAGCCATATCGGAGCTATCCAGTCGAACAGTTTTGAGCCAGACAAAAAAAAAGGAAAAAGGAGGAAAACGAAGATGTACATGGGTTTATTTGTCCTCATCAGAATGCATCAGAATGGAGCGGAGCAGGGAGTTTGTGGCTTTTCTGTAGCAACACTTACAAATATTTTCTAATGGAATTTTTTCTGCTCCTGTTTCACAATGATTTCAATAAAGACTTACTCAAAAATACAATTTAAGCTTAATTTTTTATAGCTATGTCTTCCATCCCCAGAAAAATTCTGAAAGAACATGTTAAAAAAACACTAAAAACACAATTTTCATTGGGGCGTGTCTTTGAGATAAATGTAAATGACCTGCTTTCACTATAGGGACACAAAGCAACGCAACATTTCAGATGTAGAAATTATAATAAATGATAATGTGTAAAACCTGCAAATAAGAATAAAAAATACTGACACAGTTCAAAAGGAAGTTGGAGAAAAAGGGGTTATTTGAGGTTCATTTCACTCTAGGGAGAGCACAGTGTGCTAAACGTTTTGGCCCTGCGACTTGAGTTCTTCAGTATTAACAGTCTTCTTTTCATAGCTTTCTTACAGGCCGGACTTAAGAAAGGCGCCTTTCACAAGTAATCATGAATGGGACTTAGCAGGGTGATATGATACTGTTGTCAACTAAATAAATGCTGTTCTGTTAAACAGAGGAGACTCCATCACCATTAGAGAAAATAATATTGGCTGTAAGAAACGGTGGTTTTCCTTGTAAGGGTTTCTGACAAACTTACAGCAGTACATTCTCAGAAGTGTCCCACCCTGTTCCCCTCCCTCTGGTTGTGGGTCAAGTTCTGTGTGCATTCTCAGCGAGGGTTTGGCTGTTGGTCCTGTGCCAGCGCTTGGATGGCCTCAGATGGACATTGAGCTTGTAGCCGCTTGCGAGGATTGATGAAGTTTCGTCAGTGACTTTGTGCACAAACTGATACTGATCATGCTACTCTGCTGCTTCTTCTTTTGCAGAGACTGTGGGAGCTCTGGCAAACGAAAATCAGGTAAGCTTATCATTGTAACCCCAGAAACCATCCTTTTTCTAACTTGTCCTTATTGTGGGATGATAATCTCATTTATATTTTCCAGATACACACAATGACAAATGCACATCAGTTGTTGATTTGTATATAATCATGAACATTTTCATCCGATGTAGTGTATTTGATCAAAAAAAAATTTTTTTCTCTATTCTTCAAAGTAAAGAATACCATATGATATCATAGAAGAACTATGGTGAATTTGTGGAATACATCTGTGGCATTTTGTCGTAAATCAGGTTCAAAAAGTGTCTCTGGACAAACATTTATGTTTTCTCATGAGTTGGAGAATGTGAGGAAGACAGAGTGACACAGTTCCGCTGGTAAATGTGATTGTAGCAGCAGAAGTTAGATTTAGTCAACAGCTGTGCAGTTTTAGTATGTGCATGCAAGCAGACTGACGTGCTTGCAATTTCAGAAAACCTACTTGCATTACTGAAGTACATGCTGCAATCAGGTGCAAAGTCGCTGTGGCTATTCTCCTTTCCATGGAATGGGTGAGTGGGGGTGTTGAAGAGCTTACAGGAAGTACTTATTGGGTCCTCCCATTGCATTTTATAAGACATTTTTGGCATCTTAGCAGGATATGATGTCACTGAAAACTAACTTTTTCCAAATGGGCAGAACAAACTAGCTTGGTTATTGATTCACACCCAAAAGGACTCCGTGTCATCTATTAATCAAAATGCATCAAGGATGGATGGATGGATGGATAGATAGAACTTTATTTGTTATTATCACATTGAAAAAAAATTAAAGTGCTAAAAAGCTCATCAAATTCACAGTGATAAAATTTACAAAAAATATATAAAAAAATAAGATAAAAAAAAAAAAAATATATATATATATATATATAGATATAGGTCTCTAGAACTTTATTGTTGTATAGGAAATTAAATGAAAAATTACAAAAAAAAACTATATCTAATACAGTTGACATAAACCCCTTCCTGCCTGAATTGATGTCTGAATTTATGCTCTTGTGTTTTTTCCGTTCAGAGTGATGCTAAATTAAAGGAATTCCTGGATTAAATGGTACGTTACGAATTAGTGACAAATGAAGTGAAGGAGTTGATATAAAATCTTGGAGCAGATGCATCAAAAGTTGTTGATACCAGCTTTTACAAATTTCACAAAACTTTTTTTTTTAATTTTCTTTTTCATTTCTTTATATTAAATTAATAAGAAGTGGCTTGCCGAATCAGCACCATTTAGCTACATTGTGAACTTTACCTGTTTTTTTTGCATTATCCACACCCACTTTAAATTTCTGGCCAATCACACAGCTGTACTTCACTGCAGGAGAAACATTCTAGTTGTTTATGTTTACAACACACATAAGCACTTTTGATTTATACATTTACTTAAAATATTTTACTGTTTTAGCGTCATACATTATTAGGGGGTGTATCTGTTTTTCCAAAGCTGGAGGGGTTCAGACTCTTTGTAACCTGGGAATTTCCGTCTGTGCTTCCTACAGTCTGCCACAGCATGTCACAGCTGGACCAGGCCATCCTCAGGGGGGGGAAAGCGAATGCAGGAACTGGCACCGAAAAAATAAATTGGACCCCCGGGGTTGTTTCTTTAGGCCTTTTTTCATGGTGTGGAGGCTTTAAGTAACAGTGAATTCCAGCTACATGGTGAAATGGGAAAAATTGCCTTGTTTTGGCTGGGTTTTTGCTGAATAGCTTGCACTCTGTCATTTTCTTGAAGACATTTAGCAGTTTTGTTCTAATTTTGTTTCATGTTAGATGTCTGATCATCTTCTCAGTTTTTTTAAAATTTCACAAAAAAATATTCTTTGTGCAGATGATAATAAAAATCCATATATTGTAAACTCTGTCAAAGCACTTTCAGAAACTTTCACCAGGATTCCCATGATGGACATTAGCGGTTATATTCCTGCTTTAAAGCAGGACAGCAGATGAGACTACAGTAAATTTTGTTCTTTAATCGTAGCTTCTGGGGTTCATAATTATATGCTACCAGTTTGCCTTAAGACCTTTTGCACTTCTGGCCTAAAAGAGAGGAATGCACTCTTCCACCACATCACTGCATGTGGTTAAAGGGTTTCTACCTGCCAAGTGGAGAAAACCTTTGCAGTCATTGTCACTTACAGCCGATCACATTGCCTGTTTTTTTTTTTTTTACTTTTTTTGCCATTTTCTGTTTCCTAAAAGCTGTGGTCACTTATTTTTTCATAGATACTGAAAGTAGGTGGTGAAGTGCAACAAATAAAAACAAATGTTATCAAAGGGGAGTAGTATTATATAATCGTCAACTTCCTCGTCAACTCACAGCTGAGCTCCATGTGGTGGATCTACATCCTGTAAGCTCCTCGTAGAGGTCTGCTATCATAAAGTTCTCTGTGTCAGATGATCTACTTGTTGGCAAAAACTGTCATCTGGATAGTAACTGGCAAAGAAATGCAGGGTCAACTGCTGTACTGTATCACCAAATGTTGTTGCTTGTCTTCTTTTCTAACCGAGTTGGACGAGCTGGAGAGTTTTGGAAAAAGAGGAGCAGAGAAGAGCTGAAAATCAATCAGGACAGTAGTGCATGTGAAAAACAGCTGGAGAGAGAAGTAGAGGTTTACGTGGCAAGTGGAAATGATGTCTGTTCGAGGGTTGAAACAGTGCGTCAGTGCGTGCACACCAGCGGTTTTTGTTTGACCTGCAGATCTCAGTGGGCCTGCTGAAAGTTTACAGTCCAGCACAACACATGAGCATGAGATGTGGTTCCTGCCCTTAATGTGGGTGTTTTTGTGAAGCTGGCATGTCAGTCTGCTCATAATCAACAGGGTGTTTGGGATGAAGATCTTCTTGAGTTAGCTTTTGTTACATATGTTTAAAAATGATCAACTATTAAAAATGGCCACTTTTATTATTTTTTATTACCTAAAAGGTCGGGGCAATGTGTTTTTTTCTAGGCCAAAGTCAATTCACAAGATAGCCACTAGGTGGCTTATTAAAACTTGATCTCAATGCAGATGATCAGCCTAATTATTTGCCTAAATGCAAATAAATTCCTGATGCTGTGTGCTGCAAAATGATAATATATGCTTTTGTTTTTAATTAACTAAGGTACATAAAGTTTTATATTTTTGGCATAGGATAAATAAATCGTCAGTTCGAAATTGCTATACTGACGTTTCGGGGAATTCTATTTGTTTAAAATAAGTTAGCTTTAGTTTTACACAGCCTGAATAAATCCACGTGATAATATTTAGCGACAGAAGTCTCTAACATAAGTCACACCTTTAAACAGCAGAGCTACATGACATCATTGGGAAATGTAAAAGAAATCCATCAAGAAATCAGCAAAATAATTGCAGACCATGACAAATCTAGCTCTGGATTTTATACAATGTCCAGATGACTGAAGGTAAAATGTAAAATGAATGATTATTCTGCTCCAAAATGAGCTTTTGATGGGCTCTTGATGAAATAAACAAAACTTAACAGAGCAGATCTTCACATTTACAAAGGCATTGATGAGAAATGGTGGTGAATGTAAAGGCATGAAGAATCGCTGTCAAATTGTTAGAAGAAACATATGTTTTACCTGTCTTTGTTCATGGGACACCGAAAAAATTTTATAATGCTCACCTAGTAACAAAAATTATGATGTTATAGTGGGAAAAAAACTTTATTTATAGGGAATATGTCAAAATCTTCAATGAATTAATAAATAATGTGTTAAAAGAAACTGTACAATAAATTGTAAAAACATGAGCCATTAGTTTTATGAAGATTTTATTAAATATCCAGGCTTAGGGATTGTTGGATACATTCATTTGGGACTGATTTGCTGTTGGGTCTAGCCCACAACACAAAGTAGACACATGCCATAAACCTTCAGCTATCAAAGGTAAAGCTTGGGCGTGGAAGTGTATTTCAATGAGCAATCCCCCAGTCATTGTGTTGGCAGTGGGAATTTGTAAAAGCAGGACAGGCCACAAACCTTAGTCAGGTCAGGTGGATGAATGAGCCAAGAAGTATTTTGAGACTCATGTGAAAGGATTTTCAGGCATTCTGAAAATTTAAATAAGATAGTCAATGTGTGTAGATGTCTGTGTGTAGCAGTGCGATGGATCGTCAAACCATCCAGGGTGTATCCTTCCTTCGCCCCAACACTAGCTAGGAAAGGCTCCAGCAACCCTCTCACCCCATAAGGCACATGTGTTTAACTCCAATACAGGAAACATATTGCTCATCATTTTATTACTTAAGTTTGGTCATAAGTTGTGTGATATTTATGAAATCATGTAGTGTTTTTCCACAAACTTTAACATTCTAAATGTATTGAAACAATTTGGTACTTTAAACCAACTAAACTTCCAAGAGTACGCAAAAGTTACACAAAGTTCTGCTTTTAATATTGAATCTTTAAAAATGTTGTAATGAGAATTAAAAAAAGAACTGTTTAAAGTATGAAGCACAACATGTAAACTTGACTTTTATTGCCTATTAAATGCATCTTTAGATTTATTCTATTATTATGTTAATTATATGTCATAACAAGCAGATTATGTGAAAAAATGTTTTTTTCCAGACTTTTTGAGTACAAGGGTAATTATGGGGGTCATATGTTTATTTTTCCTTTTCTTGTGGTCTTTTCTTTCTCCCTCAGCGCCACATACTGATTCAGTGACATGAGTACATCTGTACAACACTAAATAGCAGTTCTCTTTCTAATCCAGCTGCACATCTGCTGCCGATGACCCAATAAAAGACATTGTGTACATTGTGCAAGATTTCACCCCCCTTTCACCGAAAACCTTGCAGGGCTCAAATTGTGGCTCTAAATTCAAAAAGTAGTGTCAACTATAGGATGTCGAAGAAAGAAAAAAAATACTTTGAAAAAGGCGAACCTTAGCTTGGTTTCCTTTTTCCTCCAAGGATTTATTGCAAAGTTTTCAGCTGTCATTGGAGTTGGTGACGAGTTGGTGTGGGTAGGGCAGGATGAGGTTTGGATGTGAAGGAGTGCAGGGGTGGAAGCAGGAAGCACGTGGATTCATCTCAAACAGAGACAGCGACTTATAGCTCCAACCAAAGTACTTGTTTCATTCATGTGGAATGTGGTTAAAGTGTTGAAAAATCATTGCACTTTTAAATTTAGTTCGAATGTTTATTTGCACCTTTTTTTAATATCTAATTTTACATTCACCTCTCCTATAAAATGAAGTTTTCAGCCTCTCGAAGGCTGTTTCACCTTAGTTTTTCTGGCGCGTCTTGTCTTTTTTCAGACTCCGCATTCCTGCTGTTTGAAAACATTTCATTTCCTGAACAAAACTGAAATATTATCTTTTGTTTTCCAAGCCTGTAGAGTTTGCTGACAAAGCCTTAACTCTCAAACATGCGGCTACTCTTATATTTTATGAAGCTTCTTTCACACAACATCCTACAATGGCTTGACAGTTTCTATTATTATTTCATATGTATGCTTTTTACTTATGTCTATTCATGAATAAGCAAACCAAAGTTGGTGGCTAGATTTGGAATCCAAAAGATTCTTGTTGTGGAAAGTTACCTTTCATGAAAAGAGAATTAAGTTTTTAAAGGCACAACATGCTAATAAATCTGAAAATCGAGGCAAAGTGGTACTTAGGGGAAAGTAAAGATGTCCTGAAATGTGGAAACTTTCTAAATTACCTAATTTCTTTAGGAAAATAAGCGGGGACAGAGTGAGTCATGTCACAATTCAGAACGAATTCATCTGTTACGAGTCACTCAATCATAAAGCTGCTGATGCTGTCAAGATACAAAAAAAATGCTTTTTTCCCTTTAAATATAGCTTTTGCTGTTGTAAGCTTGATAGAAAAATCACAAGACAGAGTGTAAATAGTTGTCTTTCCATTATTTTCGAACCCAGATGTGCAGTTTGACAAAACATCTTGCCCAAAGAAGTTTTCGTAAACCACAGCTCAGCCACAGCTCAACCGCAGTAATGTAGCGAGAGCCTCTGGCAACTTCAGCGTGTGGCGTGCTCCGAGCTCTGAGGTTATCTGTGTGACTTATTAGCTGCTTGACATTTCAGATGGGTTTTTATTAATCGAAGACAAAATATTTTCCAGATTTAGAGGGAATCGAACATGTTTTTGGAGTGATTTTCCAGCTCACCTCCGTGCATTAACCAAATCATCTCAGACACTTCTTATCTGAGCTCCGAACCTCCCATGTGTTGGATTGAAAAAGAATTATTTTCACTTTTAAAATAAATGAATTGCTCTTTACAGAAGGTGTTTGTGCTACATTTTCACATTTATGAGTCATGTGCATTTGAAGTCTCACTCCAATCATCTTTTGATCTTTTGTAAATCCAGTGGTCTTTTAAATTAGGATTATGCCATTTTTAGCTAAAATCAAGGACATAGTTTCTACAGAGCATCTGGAGTTCTTTAGAAATTTGCCTCTGAGTTGTGGGCGGGAATGTTGGCGCAAAATGAGCCAATCTTCATTTCCCATCATCCTTTTGTTTACACTCTATCTTACAGCCCCTCACAATCCCAAACTAACAGCGGTGCAACAAAAATGTCGAGGAACATTGGAGCTATCCAGCCGAACAGTTTTGAGCCAGTTGCCAGCTCAGATGAGGAAAACAAAGATGTATCTATTTGTCTGCAAGGGGATGCATTGGAATGGAGTGGAGCAGGGAGCTTGTGGTCTGCCGATTGTATGTTAACAACTACAAGCTTTTCAAACAGCCTCTTTTAATCTGCTCCTGACTACAATTTGAATAAAGAAAACACAGTTTTTATCTTAATTGTCTTAATATATCTATCAGGAGAAAAAGGTCACAAGAACATGTTAAAACATAGTTTTGATTGGAGTGGGTCTTTAACCCTCTGTAACCTGTTAGGAAAGCAGCCATTGCTCTGAGTCGATATGCTATCTTAGCCAGGTCTTTGCTTGTTATTCCACAGAGGTCTCTGCTGTAGCAGTGCATACAGTGAAGTGTGCATACAGTAGCGCTCTGTGTTTGCAGCTTTGAACTCGACGGTCACCCGGGCCTCTTGTTTATGTGAGATCCGAGCATCAGCTGGTTAGAGTCTGAATTCCAGCTGACGTTGGTTAGATCCATCTTACTGCAATGACATTGGCTTGTTTTGAATATTTTTTGCCATGATTACGGCAATACTAATGGTTAGTTATTGAAACAGTTTAGAGTAAACAAAAAAATCTTGTGGATATTTAAAATAAACAACACTTTCACATACAAAAAGGTGTTTTATTAAGAGGTCACTGCTGCTTGTGAACCATCCTTACGTTCTAGAATTGGGTTAGTGATACAGGTAGGAAGCACATGAAGAAGTAAGTCACTGCTGATGCTTACATGGTTAACTCTGAAAGCAGAAGGAGGAAGGGTTTCATTGGCTAGCCTGCATGCTGTAGTCAGAGCTCTAGTGTTTCACAGAGACAGAGGGCCATCCCTCTGAGCTCAGCTCCAGCCCCTTCATCTGGTTCTATTTAAGGTCCCCAGTGCCGACTCTTTTGCCGATTGGCGTGCACAACCCCCCTACTCTTCCTCCAGCTCCAACCCCAGCTGAGGAGCAGGAGCCTTTTTAGTAGATGGTTTATTTTCCGAGGGAAACTATTTCTTTCTCTGGCTCTACTGTCCTGCCCTCAGCTGGCCTTAGCTCACTCTGCAATCTCTGCACAACTGTTTTAAACTTTCTGCGTTTACTTACTTGAACACGGACTAGCTTGGCTGTAAGGATGAAGCCACTTCAGTGAAGCAGGATGGGCTCGTCCTTTACTTTTGGAGTTCTTCTTTTTTACTAAGCTTCCTGCATCTTCAAGGCATCTGTTGCATCTATATGGCTAGACTTTGGGGAAGATGCACTGAACCCTGTGAATATTGCTATTGGCTAAGCTCAACACACAAAGTGGCCTATGGCACAGCGGGTGCCCAACAGTCGTTCTCGTGGACCTATGGCTGGCAGCTGGCTGACAGCATGTTTTTTTCCATCAACTCCAGGTCTGGATGCTTCGGATCCTATGCTCCTTGAACAATATGTGGTGGTGGCTAATTATGAGAAACAAGAGCCTGCAGAAATCAGCCTTCAAGCAGGCGAGGTCGTGGACGTCATTGAAAAGAGCGAAAGTGGTGAGTAATCAACACAACAAGCACGCTTGCAACACATATGTCAGACGCAGATAGATTTCTTTGTTATTCAGTCCAAACGTTTCCCCCAAAACTCAAATGCTTCACCTCTTTTGTTGCCCAGCCCCATCTGGAGGCTCGCTTTGGCTCACAGTCGGTCCTGTTTTTTTTTTTTTTTTTCGCCTGTTAGTTTGGGCTTAAAGCCAAAATGTTGCCTTTAGCAAAAGGAATGTCTTCCAGACTCGTATTAATTATTCCACCTCACATAAATGGAAAGCCGGTGAGACACGCTGGGTTTACAAATGCCAGCTGCAGAGACTCCTTAGTCAGCTGTTTAACCTGTGCAAAGACAGAGCCAGGAAGTTGCTTCGGAGACTTTTATCCAGCATTCCTTTACGTTTAATCGGTCATCTGCGAGTTCATTTCTTTCAAATTCTGAAAAGAAATACACTGAAATACAATGTGAAACTTTCTTGGAGGATGAGAGGCATGGGGGTCGGTAACAAGGTTCGACTTTAACGGTGTGCTGAGACAGTAAAACGGTAATGGGATTCATGTGTTCTTCACAGACTTGGAGGGGGGAAATGGTGACCAGGAAGGCAGTTTGACTTGGGTTTCATGATGGGTGTGAGTGCCACTCAGGCCTCAAGGAAAAAGATCCCCAGATCTGTATCACTTTGAAGTGTCACGTGTCCTGCCTCAGGGTCCGTGTATGTTTGCCCTCCTCGCTCTAACAGAATTTCAGCCCAATGGGGAGCCAGTGTGAAGCGGATATTCCGACACCTTGAAGTCTTGTACCAGGGGCCTTATACAAGCTTTTTTCCTCCATGAATTTTAAATGAGCAGTTCTGTCTGGAATTTTTTTTAACAAACCACCATGAAGAGTTGGTGTTGTTGACCTGTTTGTAGATCTCATGTGGATTTTTATCCACATTTCATTGCTGATTTATGGCTTCCATGTTCCTTTCTTTGTTATTCTTGCTTAGCACATTTATCTTGGATTTGGCTTGTTTTTTTAAGACTTTCTTGAAGGAAAAACAATAGACTGTATGTTTTTTAAAATGACCTCCATTTCTGTTTGACAGTTTTATAACACAGTGACACTTCTGCAGAAATAAATATGACCCGGTTGCTTGCACTAGCTGGAATCTCTAAACCTCCTACACATCATTATGTGAATACACAGCTGCAAACTTCACATTGGGAATCAAAGGCTGAGTGTGGGTTCCTAGGAAGATTCTCTGGCTTTATTCACTTGATAACTTTATTTAGTCATTCAATTTTGTGCCTTTCTGTGATGAACGCTTTTGCAAGTTTTGTCTTTCACCCAGGAAAAAGTGACGCCATTAGAAGGACTGCACCACAGTCTGTGGCTGTGATCATTGCCCTGTGCGTTTATTAAAACTTCCGTACCTTGAAATATTTAATTTATTCCTAAATATTGGTCAGACCTGTAAGTAAACTCATCTTTCTCCACTTTTTTCCGCCTCCTGTCCTGAGCCAAGAAAGAACTTTCCATTGCACTTGCATGACAGTATCGTTTGTCTCGTGGCCTTTGTTTCAGTTGGAACAGTAGTTGTGGTTGTCACGCTTGTAAAGATGCTATCTATCACAGATGTATAAGGCCTTATGAATATCCTTAGCGCAATCAGATGAGACATTTTTTTCAAATTGATTTGAATATCTTTCAATAGGAGTTTACTCCATAGACAACTACATCATCTGTCTGTTTTTTGAGCATTTTCCAAGGGGGAGATGCTGGCTCAGGAGTGCAGTTTTGCATGAAAAGACTCAGGGAGAAAATGGAAAAAGCCATTACTTGCCAAAGGTAGTGGTTCAGAGAGGTTGGTTCATGAAAAAGGCCAAATGGATCCTCCAGAACGCCTCCTCAGTTTTCACCGTGTTGGAAAGAAGTTGACCAAAATTGAACTTGAAGCTTTGTTGGTTTGTTGAAATGTTTCGGATTCAGTGGTTTAACCTTTAACTCTTAACATAAAGAGTAAAAATCTGTATGTAACTTCTCAAAAATGACAGTAATAGCAGCTACTGTTTTTCCTCCTGCACCCCAGGAGCATCTCTCTTGGCTGGGACAGTTTAGGCAATTTATGAAAAATATTTTAAATCTCTTGAATATTAACTTGTTTAAAAAGATTTCTCAAACTCATCTGTGAATGGTCTCAAAGTACAGAGTGACTGTTATTATGACACAACTTTTGGAGGAGTTGACACCTATGAATGACTGAAGACAGAAAATAGAACCCAACTTTCCAGCTGTATCAGTCCTAGTTCCTAGTCCTAGTTTCAACTGCTCTTACGGAGGTTTCTGGGCGGTCTGCGGACAAAAAATTGGCAAACCTGTATGGGGCACACAGAAATATATATACAGTACATGTTTAAATGTTCTGCTACATGTTTGTGAACCCTAGTTACATTTTATCGCTGGTTCCACTGGAAATGGTTCATTCATTCATTCATTTTCCAATCCGCTTTATCCCTTTCGGGGTCACGGGGTTGGCGGAGCCTAACTCGGCTACTCATGGGCGAAGGCAGGGTACACCCCTGGACTGGTCGCCAGTCTGTCGCAGAGGCCTGGAAATGGTTAATTAATTAATTTAAATAAAAAATACACTTAATTATATGTTATAGTCATGGGAATTCCAGCTCTTCTAAGAGAACTGGCTCACTAAAAAGAGCCGGCTCGTTCGGCTCCCAATCGGCTCTTCGGGTTGTTTTGTGGCTTTGTTCAATTTATTATCAACAATTATATAAATTCATGCACAAAATGAAAAACTACTGTGTTTTATTCATATAAGTACATGTCTTTATTTATTTCCTCCAGAGAAAATGTACAAAATAAAGGATAAAAACAAACAAGCAAAAAAACTGGCTCTGTGGTAGAATGTCTGCCTTGAGGCTGGAAAGTTGTGAGTTCAAATCCACTGCTGAAACATACCAAAGACCATACCATTTGCCTCCCTGCTTGATATAGCTTTGAGGGGTTGGATTTGGGGGTTAAACCACCAAATGGTGTCCGAGCATGGCTGTGTCTGCAGCTCACCACAATGCCAGGGCATTAGTTAAATGCAGAGGACAGATTTCACACACCTACGTGCATGATAACTACTGAGACTTTAACTTTTAACCAGCTAATTGACATTCACATTTTTACAATGTATATTTTTTGGTTTATTATTTTAAACAAATTCAAAGAACACAAAAACTCTGCAACCACAACACAAAATACGAACAAAAATTAAAGTAAAAAAAGGATTTTAATCACAATAAAGGTTGGCACTGAGAAATAAATGTCTCAACTTTGAGGAGCTAATTTGGTTTCTTCTGTCCGTGATGATCTACCCTGTGTGGAAGAAGCATCTCTCAGTTCTCAGGTGCAGGTTGGTTGTAGAATCGGTTCTGTATGGAGCTGTTTCTTGCAGACTCTACTATTTTCCTTTGTATTTTCAACAAAAACGAAGATCTTACTTCTTTTTTCCAGTGCAACTCATTTTTCATTCTGTTACCTGCTGACACTCTCTGCCTCTCTCCATCATCCTCTGTACACGCGCCACTACTGCTGTGCTAATGATCTTTCACAACCCCACCCCACCCCCTCTGCTCAGTGCAAAACAAACATATATTGACCAATCACGTGCAAGTTTGAGGAGAGAAAAAAAGTAAGAGAGGGTGAAATAAATGAAAATAAATAAAACACGGCTCCCAGTAAAGAGCAGGCTCTTGTCGTTCACTCCAAAGAGCCGGCTCCTAGAGCCATTTCATTTGGGACCAACACATCACTAGTATGTTAGAAGCTTAGCGGAATACTAGCCAAGGATAAATAAAAAATAAAACTACAAATATATAGATTCAACAAGTTTAATGAGTATGGCCAAATGAACAGTGCTCAGAGTGCTACCATTGACTCTATATGAGAAGTGGACTGAGAGGGTGTGATATCACCCATAAAAAAATGGCTTCCTTTCGGCTACAACAAAATGAAGTCAATGTAGTCACCATTTTTCTCACGATACGGACGCTACCATGTTGGAGCCAGATGACATCAGTAACTTCTAGTAGTTAGGGAGTAGGGAGAAAATTAGGATATGGCCTAGTGGATCTTACCATTTTAGAGCCAGCGGGTACTTCTTATTTGGAACTCAGTCCAGTTCATACATACAGTCAATGATTGCTAAACATTGAAACAAGCAACTTACATCAAAAGTTTGGACATTTTATCCATTCATGAACTCTACACCCAAACTTTGGGCTGGTGGTGCTTGTGCTGAACGACCTCCAGACTTGCATATTTATTTTAACAAGAAAATTTATGCTTTCAATGATTTCAGAGCTCCTCCAAAACCTTGGTAAATCCTACTGTATGTTTCCTTTCCAATCTTCTATGTAAAGTAGATTTAGAGTAATTGAATTTTTAGGAAAACATGGTAGACTTTTGTTTGCAAAAATCTTTTCAAATGTAAACTTGAAAGCCTGCAGGTGATTTTGGCTGCCAGGAGGGAAAACATTATAGCTGCAAAGGATTAGTGAAAAATGGGGTGTTGTTAATAAAAACTAAAAGAAAAAATGCTGCAATTTGTAGCTTCTACTTTCAGTATTGCATATTGTAAGCATATTGTTGTAAAATTAAAATTCTGATAAGCCGGAGAATAAAAGGCAACATTGGGGCTGAGCTCCCAGTGCCACTGTAGCTCAAACCTTGAGTTTACCAACCTGGTATGTGCCGTTTCAGCAAGAACAAGTTTCCATGTATAACAGAGGAAAAACCCTATAATTCTTGTCAACAAACCGCCAAAGACATTAAATGGAAATCTTGACAAGTGTTAAATGTATTTTTTTTAGACGAGGTTGCAACAACAGATGGAAGACACATTATCCCTTCGGAGTAATCCCCATCCTTCACATTCCTTCAGCCTAACATAGGAAGCACTAATGACCATCTCAAGAAATTAGGCTTATCCTGTGTTAGGAATATTAGGGAAGCAGAAGAAAAAGGGGATACTATAATGCAAAGAAATTAGTCAAATTAGCTGTAAAGATAGTTTTCTTTTACTTTTGGCATTGACATGAAGCCACAGTTTAAGAGGGAGTAGGCTGTGAGACTTAAAAAGACTGCTGTGTCCACAGACCAGTGGAGCCTTACAGAGCCAGGGGCTACAGTGTCGTTCAGACCATAAGAGATGCTTTCAGAGTCCAAGAGGGAGTGAAGGTTGTTTCTTAGGTCAACATCGGTTCTTAAAAGTCGTTTTGTGCCGGTTTTGACCCACATCTCTCCACATGCCGTAACCACACAGGTAATTGAACTTCGGTCTGTTTTTGAGAGCTGGAGGTGGGTGTGTTGGGGTCTGTAGGCTTAGCCTCTGTGCTTTGATACAGGATCTACTGTTAATAAATACAGGAGCTGGGTATGAATGGGGGTCTCTGCCGCTGTACTCAACAGTGGTGTCGGGTGTCTGCAGGGCCACTGCGACTCTGCATTCCTCATCATTTCTTGCCCCTGGAAAAAAGAGAAAAGCCTTCTTGTGCTGCTGAGTCTGAGGTTCTCAGAGTCAAGCTAAATGGAAGACACATTTCATTACAGTTTGAAGCGAATTTGTGGCTAACATAAACTCGTACTTATGAATGTCGAAGGACATCAAGCTGCATTGCAGCATCGCTTTGAGTTGTGCATGCAGTTGCATATTTAGCAGATTTAACTGATTATATTCAAGCCTTGCAGCTTTTTTATAGGTTTTCCACTTGACTCGAGAATATCTAACAAATCTGTGATACATTCTTGCAGCTGAGAATCTGCTGTTGATTACAGTAAAAATGAAAGCAGAGCTGTTAAAACGGATCGTTTCCAGACGGCAGAATGTGTAAGAAAGATTAAAAAAAAGATCTTAACAGAACTGTCCTCTGCAAATATGTTGCCTGGTGCTTCTGTGTCTGCAGTTTGAGATAGAGTGAGTTAGGTGAGGCTGTAAGTCAGGAGGGACTGTCCTTTACAGCATTTTAACATGAATTTGTTGAACATACAAGTTTAATCACAGCTTTTTTTCAAAACATACAGTTAAGATGTGTTGCTCATTTGATCTGAAGGTAAGCAGCTATTCTTTCATCTGTCAGTCTATAAAAAAGCTTTGTGGCTCATTATGTTTAGAATTTCGAATATATTGTAGCACTAATTCCAAATAAATGGTAACAAAGCGTTGACTTGTATAGCGCTTTTCTACCTTCCTTGAAGGCCCATAGCGATTAACAGTCACAGTCCCATTCACCCATCCACACACATTCACACACTGATGGCAAATAAACGTAATCAATACAAATATACAGAATTTTTAGGAGTATAAGTGTTTTTTTTGCATTGTTGACCAGGGGTGTGACTTACTCTCAGGTGCGACTTATATGTGATTTAAAAAAAAAAAAATGTTTGTGTTTATTTTTTTACTAACAACCACTAGAGGGCACTGTAGGTGTGTGCATCAGTACATGCTACTAACAGCAACGCAGAGGAAGAAATGCCAGCCTCTGTGGAGTTATTCATAAGCAACACAGATGATGAAGAATTTAACAGATTTAGTGATTAGAAGTTATATAAGAGTTTTGTTTACTTGTTAGCCTATTCTTTCTGCTATGGTGATCTGAATAATTGTTTATATGTTGTGCTAATAATACCTACTAGACACAGAGATTGTGTCCGAATTCCTTCACAACTCACTACATAGCTGTGCTCGCCATTTTGTAGTGCTCTCCAAATCTACAATTTCAAAATTCAAATCCCAAGTGCCCTAGAAATTTCCCAGAAGTCTGCAAAAAAAACAGTGTGCATTGATGCTCACTAGATTGTCGAATATAGACCACAATGCATTGCATCTGAACAATTTCAGTGAAAATGTATTTAACTTTTTTTTTTTTTTTTTTTAAGAATCCGCGTTTTCATCATCAGATCACAATGGATTCATAAATAGTCTTTGTAAAATGCTCATATTTAATAGGTTTTTACTTGTGACATCGGTATTGTCATTTTTGCCATTTAAAAAAAGAGCACAGAATGGCTCTTAAAATCCAGGGAACTATATAGTCCCACACTATATAGTTTTTAGTAGTTAGGGAGAAGGGAGGGAATTGAGACTTTGCCATAATCAATTCCTGCTATACTTCATGAAGCTAAACACGGTTACAGTAAGCTTAAGACTAACTTTTTTTTCCTGCATTTTTTTCTTCATTTTTGGTGTTTGCAACTTTTACGCCAGTGCGACCTATATATGATTTTTTTCCCCTAGGATTTTGACTATTAGCAAATAAATATCAGAGGAAACACATTTTTAAAATGTTTCTAAACCTGATACACTTCAATACATTATAAAGTTTCAAAAACATTCTGCACAAAAAGCATTACGTGCAGGGAATGTCTATAAATATAGAGGAACTAGAAGGTTATATTTCAAAACTTTCCTGGACAGAGATGAAAAAAATAAAGTGCTCCATATCTGACAAACATGTTAAAAACACAAAACAAACCACCAATTTGTTTAAATGTTGCAAAATGATATGTATTAAACTTGAATCTTCTTCTATGCTCAACTAATCTGCTGTTTAGGGGCAGAATTGGACTCAAACATGCATTTAACTGGAGCAGTAAGTACTCACAGCCGACAGTTAAAGCATAAACTTGATTACAACTTTCCTTCTGTTTAATCATTCAGTTTTTTTGTGTCCTTGTAGCGATGCTGTGCAAAGACAGGAAAAAAAAAAGAAACGGAAAGAACCATTTGGTTTCCCTATTTCAGAGACTGATGTTTGAGCTTGATTTCTGTGGTCACGGTCTTCACATGAGAATTGCCAGTTAAGCTGTTTTTTTATGCAAATAATATCTCCCCAGTTTGATAGAGTGGAGGTGCAAAATCTAAACTAGCTTTAAGTTTGTTTGAAACTATTTTTATTTCATCTGGATGTTTTTCAGCATCATTAGGATTTGTGCAGTTTTTCTTTCTGTGTTTAAAACCGTAGCGGCTTTCCTGACATTTTAAAATTTTCAGACGGAGGCATAAAAATGCAAAGAAATGAAGAAAAGAAAAAACAAATGACTTGATATGATGAAAAAGCATATAAACTGTTTTTCCAAACACATTTTTTTTTATTTTAAACATCTGTAGATTTAGCAATGAAAAGGAAGCAAACTAGTCTTTTAATGTAACAAAAGACACATTTCAACCCCCGAATCCATCAATTCACTAACTCAGAACTACGAATCTTATCAAACTTTCTCTTGATCTGTTTTTTTAAGGTTGACTGTCTTTTTATCCTTATGTTCTTACATTCTACAGTCTTTCATCTGATAGAAACTACAGCCCTAAGATGAAATCCAAGTTCTCTGGGTCAAACACTGATAAAGTGAATATAAACAAACACCGGACATCCATGTGAGTTTAGGAATGGGATTGTGTAAAGAAAAAAAATATGTAGTGGTGTAATTGAAAAGGTCACAAAACAGCTGTTTTTTATTCTGTAATGATGTTGCTAAAGAGTTGGTGTCACTTATGGCACTTAGGTAGCGGATACACTGAAGAAACTTCCCGTCTCAGCATTTATCACAAAAAAAAAAAGATTTTTTGCAGCATAAACCCTGGAATTTAAATATTAAAAGTTTGACCTTAAGTTTGGGTTCCCCTTTGCTAAAGTACACTAGCTGTGGTCTTCATAGAACCTAGAAAAAATGACTCTCTTTTCCTGCATTTCAAACAACAGCAACCTGTAGTGCTTGTAAAATACAGTAAGAGTGCATTTTTGGGGTGTTTTTATGGCTTCTTCTGAGGTTCACTTAACTCAGTCTAAGCACTTACCATATGGAGTGATGGTTGAAGCACATAAGCACAGCTGCCCTTGCCCTCAGGAATAGCATATATGTGCTCTGTCCTTTTAAAGTCCCAGAATGCCTTTGATTTGTTTGTATATTCAGCCTTTCGGGCATTCACTTTCAGTTTAACGCAGTCCTGTTCCTCATTTTTACTTTTGCTTACTTTTCTACCTAGTGTTAATTTACTGAAGTCCTTGTCCTTTTTCTCTTGAAAAAAACTCATCTGAATGACCTTTTTCCATATTTTATGTACCATGAACAAAGTTGATGTCCGTTTTCATTTGTCCTTTTATATCACGTCAGATTTTATTCAACATGTTTAGCAACCAGTGTTCCATCCTTAAATCCTTAAATCACCTAAAAAGTAAAAACGCTGGGCGTTTTGTAAATATAAAAAATATATTGCTGTAAACGTGATGTGTTTTTACCTAAATGGTAGATTAAATAATTATAAAACCATCAAAAACAGAGTGTGTGATAGAAAAAAGTGGTTTGGCCCAAATATGAAAGTCTTATGGAACTATTTATCCTCTTTATGGGTCACCCACACAGCTGTCAGCCATATTGTATTCTGTTACCACAACAAATACTGTGTGTGGATGTGTGTGTGTGGCAGATTAAATATAGAACCGTTTTTCTTCTAGATTTGTCTTCTAACTCACTTGCTGAGTGTTGACTCAGCCTCTCACATGTGGACTGGCACTTTTTCTTGCCTTTTTATAAGATGATATATTTCACAAATGTTATATGGGTTTTTACAAATCACACTAAGAGACAAGCAAAACACACATTTATCATGTTTGATGAATAAATATGTACATATTATATGTATATATACACAATCTCAGCATATAAATGATGCTAGCAGAAGAAAAATGTTCTATTCTGTTAGAAATTTTGTTACAAGAGAAATGAAAATGAAAATAAAATGTAAAAAAGCAGCAGGTATTGTTTTCTTTTTACAGACTTTCCCTGACAAACATTTTGGCAGCTACATTTTGTGCTCTGTCTAATTAGTCTGAATGAGATCCAGGCAAGTTTCAGCCCAGATTTTAATAATAGTCAGAACAAAATTCATAGATTTCCAATTCAAGGTAATTCCAAGGAAAAGTAGTTGCTAACTCATATTTTTTCATACAGCTTTATGTGTTCCATCCATCCATCCATCCATCCATCCATCCATCCATCCATCCATCCGTCCATCCGTCCATCCATCCATCCATCCATCCTTCTAACCTGCTTCATCCTTTTTTTAGGGGGACGGGGTTGCTGGAGCCTTTCCCTGCTACTGTTGGGTGAAGGCAGGGCACCCTGGACAAGTCGCCAGTGTTTTGCTGGGCTGTGTAGCCCCTAATAAGATAAAAAAAAAACAACCTATAGCTTGATCACCCTTCATTTTCCAGTTTCCCTTTGCTTGCTCAGTATAGAGAATTACACTAGGATGTAGCATATATTTGGTCTTATTGGTATTTTAGTAAGGACGCATATTAGGCACGTGAGTAAAGATTTATGTGTGTTACGGAAAAAATGTGTTTGACATAAGTCCATTATCTTTGGCGTTAGACTCTGGGCCAATGTCCTCTTGCGTGCTTAGGATGGAACTTGGACCATAGATGCATAAACCCTAGAGCCTAGACGCTGAAGATGGTTAGATGCCAGACTAAGTATCGCTCCAGGTTGATAATGGGTTGAAAAGGGGCCTGCAAACCATCTAGAACGCAGGGAAACAGCCAATGACTGAATTTAAAGGTAATGATAGGATTATGATTGGCTGAGAAGTAAGGTGGGCTATTTAGCCATTGGTTCAAAGTGAAGGCCTAACTGATAATGGTAACTTTCGATATTTCAAGTTTAGACTGACATGTTGCTTTGTGTGTTATCAGGTTGGTGGTTTGTCAGCACCGCAGAGGAGCAGGGTTGGGTCCCTGCCACTTATCTTAACTCCCACAGTGGTACTCGGGATGACTTGGAGCTGGGTGCCTCCAAAGCTGGAGAAGGTAAGTCTCTTGAAAGCACAACCCCGTGCACTGTTACGCACCAACACATATTTACAGCACTGGTCCTCAACTGCCACTCTTTGATCTGCGACAAAGTGGAGAAAACTTTTCCCCGTCTCACCGCAGCCGGCCTGTGCTGACAGCTTGGGCCCAGTCGCCGTGAAGGCCTCTTTCTGTCTGCCTGCCATTACAAGCATACCTCAGTGTAGATTCATACATGGGTAAACAGCAAAGAGGTGCCAGAAGAGACTAAACCACAATGTATGAAGTGATGCACTGTGCAGTAAATCAATGGACAGGAGAGATACGGGCCATTATTAAAAGATATGACCACCATGGAGTGAGCTCATGAAAGAGGCATTTGTTTTCATCCACAGCACTCTGAAGCATTGACTATTTAGCAATCTGTGCTGTTGAAATTACCCTGTAGTTAAAGAAAGCAAGCTCTGACTTGGCTCTTTCGTGTTACAGAGTCCTTTTTTTCCTCCTAAACATCAAGACTGAATGTTGACGTTAAGTTTCATGACCTTACTGAAGTCAGAGAGGACACCCTGATAACAAACATGCTACACTGAGTTCAATTTGCCAGAATATAAAGCTGCCATGCAAAGCTAAAAACAGATCTTGTCAGTCACAGCTTTTCAGCTTTCGAGATATCTCACCTCATTTCCAGCTTTACCAGAGAACATGTATTAATCTTAAAGCACAATTAGTGTCACAACAGATTGCAAGGGAGAAGTAACTTTGTGGTGGAAAAAACATGAGAAAATTTACAACTCAGATCTAGCACCCTTATCGTCTCTGTTTGCTGGAGTTTGTTACCTCTTTTACAGCGCAAGTCGAACAAATCGTCAATGTAATTCAAATTTTTTTGTAGCCAGTTACTCAGAGGAATGGTATGAGTCTCAATAAAGCTTTTCTTTGTCAGTTCTTTAGCTCCCTGTGCAACTGCATTTTAGTCAGACTGGACAGTTCTTTAAAAACCACACAAGAAGGACATGTTTAAAAGTTCCTCCCCTTTTGAATTAGATTTTTCCTAAAAAGAGACGGAAAGGGTTTAACGGCTATCTTAACATTAGCGGTGCAACAAAAATCATATTGGAGCTATTCAGCCGTACAGTTTTGAGCCAGCTCGGACAATGTAAGATGTACATGGGTCTATTTTCAAACGGATGCATTGGAATGGAGTGGAGCAGAAGCTTGTGGCTTGCCGATTGTAGATTTTATGTCCCAAAATAGCACTTTTTCAAACAACCTTTTTCCATCGGATTCTCCATGATTTTGAAAAAATAAATACTCAGAATCACAGTTTTAATCTTTATTTTCTCTCTATATGTCCTCCATCATCAGAAAAATGCCACAAGAACATATTAAAAACACCAAAAACTTTGTTTTCATTAGAGTGAGTCTTTAAAACCTGGTAAAGAAAAAGTCAGTTTAAAAGGATTTAAAGATTCTTTTGGTTTGAATATTAGATTAAATCTAATCAAATTTGTATTATATGTTTCCCATTGAATGTCAGTTATGGCTCATGTAACATTTTTTTTATTCTCCTTACTTGGGATGTTTATTCGAACCAACCTGTTGTCATCCTTGCTCAGCAAAACATCCCTCACAGATTTAAAAACCCAGGCCAATGGAAATCATGTTTTGGTGTCTTTAACATCTTCTTGTAGCATTTTTCTCACGATGAAGAACATTCATAAATTAAAATTGTAGTTTTTCATTTAAATTGTTGTGAATCAGGAGCAGATAAGAAAAAGGTTGTTTAAAAAAACTTGTTGTGATGTAAAAAAAATACATTGGTCAGGCCACAAGCTCCCTGCTCATAACTCTCAGCAACAGGGAGGAAAAGGGAGGGCGGAGTTTCTCAATGCCAATGGTCATGCCAGCAACTTAGAGGTCAATTTCTAAGGAAGTACTGCCTCTCTGCAGAAAATATGTCCTAGAAAACAACACAGCTTTTTGGATTTTGGCAAAAAACTTCACAATCATAGTTGAAAGACCACTGGGAACGCTTATAAAAAAACGCAAAAGATGTTTGGACTGGGTCTTTGGTTGCCTCTTCCTGCTGCCACAAGATCTCAAAACTAGTGAACATTATATCTAAATCCTCTCTTGTCAAAAACGTTTAGGGCAACATGGACACTGTGATGTTCCCATCCCAAACAGGTGGTGCTCTCAACTGCTCTGCTAATTGGATTGCATTCCTGCAGCAGCTTCCCAGATGCTCCAACACAACAGGAAGAGAAAACTAACAACATCCCAATTACAAGCCTAAGAGGAGACATCTCAGTTTGACACTTCCTCTGTAACCTTCATCCCTCCCCTTTAACCGTTCATCACGTTCTCTTCTCTGGTCTTGTTTTTATGTCCTCCATGTAGCTAATAACGGAGTCAAAGCCGTCATTTGTGTGCTATGTGTTTGTGTACCATTTACGTCTGCTTTTCATGTCTCCATGTTTGTTGTCGTCTGGTCTCCATGTGCGTGTGTCAGTTACAAAGCGACATAAGGCTCACTTGAAGAGGCTCGACCGGAGATGGACATTGGGAGGCATCATCAGCCGCCAGCAGAGCCGAGGTGAACCGAGACAAATGATGCATCACCTCCCTCCTCCTTTTCCTGTTTTTTTGTGTTATTGTTCTCCCCACACTGTCTCATTCATTGTTTCTTTCCGCGTGACCCGTCTCTCTTTCATCTCACGTTTTCTTGCAAACAGATTTATCATGTGCCGAAATGCAGCACAACTAACCACTAACTGATGTTCAATAAAAGAGCCTGGAAAGTTAAATCAGCACTTTTACATGTGCTGAGTATTGATTGTATGCATAAATGATCTTACAGAACTGCTTCATGCAAACGTTTTTATTACAGTTGCAAACTGTGAGCCAAACCGTTTTATTCAGAGAAAAATAAAAGGCAATTCTGTACCAGCTCATCTGAAAGTTGTTACATAATAGCCTTTGGAATGCCTGAGGCTGCATTTTAGAGCCATATTTTACTTTTCATGAGTAAATGAAACCTGAATGTAGATATCTAATGAGTTTTTAGGAGATACTGACATTTATCCTGCTGTGAGGCAGGTAGGAACCAATATGTACAAAAAAAATGAGTTTTTGCAATGTCTCACTCAGCAAAAAGACCACAGTTTTGGTCACAAAGCTGGATGTATACTACCAATAAAAACCAGAAAAGCACTATTTATTGCACATTTTCTTTTTTGCAAGAGAAACGAGTGAAACAGCCTTTGACTTTTAGCAAAGTATGTCAAATGCCATGTTCATACCGGGAACGCGAGGGGCGTTCAAGAATGCACGTATAGACTGGCCTGTCTTGCTCCAGGCTTTTTCTGTCACAGCCTCAGTCCGATATATGAAAGACTTGGTGCTAGAAAATTCCATCCTGGCAAAAACTATTGTTATGAATTCCTCCTCCATGGTCAATTTTAAAAAGGTTCCGCGTATTAAAGGGGATGTCAGTACCAAATCCCAGTACCTAACTTGTTACAAGTCAACTGCCACTGGGTGCGTGTTTTTGTACATAGAGCCCAAAGACTGACTTAAAAGCTTGCATAGCGACGCGTGAAAGCACTTTGACATAGACCTTTCCTTGGAAGTGGTCACTTGAACGTGCGTTGTTGCCGAGGCCAGTGTGAATGTAGCTTTAAAGAAAGAAAGTGTGCAAAAAATACAATGTAGGCCTACTGCCACAATGACTGACTTTCTGTCCATTAAATCCTTAAATAAGTTTGAAAAATAGTTTATAAATATTTGCTGACACACAGAGCAGCACCTCTTAAGTGTCTTTTTTCACTTTTTTTTTGGGAGCACATCTCATTTCCTTTGCTCTCTTAGCACAGACAGGAACTGTCTTAATGACAGGAAACAGTGACTTTGTTCTGCCCCTTGGCCTCCTGGGAATGCATAAATCAGCATGGTGTCCCCTGCTCACTATTATCTGCTGAGCTGGTACACATTCCTGTCAAAGTGAAAGAAAGCGGCGGGCGTGTTTTGATTTTCTCCACATCCATTCCTTAGCATGAGATTAATCAAGCTGTATGAAGAAAATTATGTTTAAGAAGTGATGATACATAAATTGCTGGTATTTTTATGAAGTGCAGAAGGACGCCGTTGAGTAGCACGTTATAAAAGAAACAGGAATAGAATAAAGGAGAGACTAAATTATATTCCAGTATTGGGGTTGTTAGAATGTCCCCCCCTTCACTTTTACCCTCTTCTACAGGGTGTGAAGTTTGCGATCACTTTCATATAGCTTCTGTTCAACATAAATTCAGACTCACACTACACTCGGTTACCTCTGAGGCACCTTGAAAGATTGAGCCTGCAGTAAAATGTAATTCAGACTGCAGAGGGTTTGCACATTTATAGATATGATAAACAATAGAATTGTGCACTTCATTATTTGTAAATGAATCATGACCCGCTGGTATTGATCTGTCTTTTACACTCAGTGAGTTTGGTATCGAACGGCCCAGGCTGAGATTATTCCATTGCATGTATAGAGCACCAAAGTGCATGTATGTATACTATGTTTTACTGAGAAATCAAAGCGCAAAATATTGTAGAGAGATGTCTGCTGGGACTGCAATGATAATTCCCTATAAAAGTGAATAAATGGCGCAGTGGTTAGCGCTCCTGCCTAACAGCAAGAAGGTTCCCGGTTCAAGTCCTGGCTGGGGGACCTTTCTGTGTGGAGTTTGCATGTTCTCCCCGTGCATGCGTGGGTTTTCTCTGGGGACTCCGGCTTCCTCCCACCGTCCAAAAACATGCTTCACAGGTTCATTGTTTACTCTAAATTGTCCCTAGGTGTTAATGTGAGTGTGCATGGGTGTGTGATTGTGGCCCCTGTGACAGACTGGCGACCAGTCCAGGGGAGTCCCCTGCCTTCGCCCATGAGTAGTCGGGTTAGGCTCCGGCAACCCCGTGACCCCGACAGGGATAAAGCAGATTGGTGAATGAATGAAAAGTAATATCTTTGCTTTTGGAAACAGTGGAAAGTATGTTTTTTCAACTTCTAATAATAACTTTTGATTAGAAACTCTTTCTTTGCATCTCATAAACTGAATATTTTTTTTTGTGTATTGTAGAAATGATTTGTATTTAATAGAATTTAGACTATATTGTAATAGTCTGAATACAGTTTAAATTCATTTTCCACTACCAGGGTGACCTGGTGGTCCAACCGGAGATCTTAAAGTGCTGTCACAATGTATTTTCCACAATCTGGACTTTTTATTTTTGGTTACATAATACCGCACATTGCTATAAAATGAGCTAATGTACAACACATCCCATCTGTTTAAGGCTGGATGAATTCAATCTGCTGTGATGGCAAAACGTAATTTTAAAAACCCCTCTCTCTTAACGGTGTCACATGGGTATTCGCTGCGTTACGACACCTTTTTGGCTACTTAGAGAAATTACAGCTAAGTCCCAAAAGCCAGAAAAAACATTTAAAAACATCTGGCAGCTGAACCACCTGCCAGAGAGCTGATCTAGTTCATGAGATACATCTCCGTTCCTCTTCATTTCAAAAAGTTGCAGCGTTGAAATTGTTGTGTACAAAAAAAAAAAAAACATAACAGCAAATAATGGTAATATTGTAATTGAGATTCCACATTGATTTTTGATGACATTTTTTGCAGAAGAGAAGTACATAACGCTGCAGCCGTACTCCAGTCAGGGTAAAGACGAAATAGCTTTTGAAAAAGGAGAAATTGTGGAGGTGATACAGAAAAACCTGGAAGGCTGGTGGTTTATCAGGTAAGCATTTTACACATTTATTATTATTTTTATTGTTACTTTTTTCAAAATAAAGGCCTGTAACTTTATTTTTTTAATGCCTATTAGGTACCAGGATAAGGAGGGCTGGGCTCCGGCCTCTTATCTCAAGAAGGTGAAAGATGACTTCTCTCCTCGTAAGAAGACTGCAGCGGGTCCGGTGGAAATCATCGGAAACATCATGGAGATCAGCAACTTGCTAAACAAGAAGGCTTTGAGTGAAAAGGATGTGCAGACTGAAGGTGTCCCAGAGAGTCCTCAGGTTGTCAGGAAGGAGATCAGTTTGCCAATCCCATGTGGTGACTCCAACCCAGGTAATGGCTTGCAAGACGGGAAAAGCAAAGCAGAGCCCAGCTCACCTGCTGTAGCTCGTATCGCCCCACATCGAGTGCAGATCGGTCAGTATGCGGATTTTCTTTCAAGTCCAAGTATCTCCTCGGAATGAAATACATTTGTTTATTATTGTTTTTTATAGGTTCTCCTGTCCTCAGACAGAAACCTCCACCTCGTAGAGATGCAACGCTGGTGAGTCTGTAGTCTAGATCTGTGGTTCCTATCCCCGGGACACTACCGAGATGCAAAGAAAAAAAACACGGCCTTCATTTTTTCCATTTTATCCATAATCTGATTCTGAAGGACATTTTAATTTGGATTCTCCCCAGAGCATCCTACTCATTCTTGACGCACGTCAAGTCGCTCAGTCAAAAATACATCCACTACTTTCTTAAAGCGGCCGTACCGCATGCTAAATTGAAACCCTTGAGCTAGCAAAGTTAACAAAAAAACAAACGTATTTGAAAAGTTTTGTTTCGCAGAAAAGTGAGGAAACACAAGAACAGCCTTTGACTTCAAAGAAAAAGGAAATCTGCATTCAGCAGACAAAAATCAGGAGTCTTCACTCCAAATATGGATTCATTCTGACAGTTGTGCACAATAATTGTGCACAATATTCAACAACTGGCTGTCTAATGTTAAAAGGATGCTGCTAATAAAGTTGCTTAAACGATGAGGCTGAAGTCTACATCACATTTTTTAGCTTCCACTTTGACAATTATGAATTAAAGGAGAATCTATGCCACATTGTCTGACATGACAGCAGTCCGTGAAAAAGGTTTGGAAGCACTGGTCTAGATGACTTGATTCAATGGAGAGTTCACTATTTGGTAAACCAGCAAACCAAAATGTTTTTACTGCACTTTTCCCCAGTTTTAGGGTTTTAGAGGGACTTTACACACTTTATTGTAACCCCCCCCCGCCCGCCCATGATGATTTCGCAGAATTACCTATTTTTAGAAAGCTGTCTTGTCTGGAATAGGGCAAGGTATCACTTGCAAAATACTGACTTAATTAATTTCAATTTAAACCAATTTGATTTAGTTTCAGCAAAAAAAAAAAACATTTTGCATTAACACAAAGTAAAACAATAATAAAACTATAAATCCCAATATTGCAAACTAACTGAAAGCAGTTTATTTGACATTTTGACACTCTTGAGCTCCAAAGTAAGCCTAACTTCATATTTCTTGATTGCATTCAGGGGTTCCCGCTTCCGTCTCCTCCTGAAGCTCCATCAGTTGAAGCAGAGTATTACACCATTGCAGAATTCCAGTCATGTATTTCTGATGGCATCAGTTTCAATGGAGGACAAAAGGCAGAGGTGAGAACTGCTTATGAAAAGCAGAAAAAACAGTTTTTAATTTGGTGGTTTATTTATTATTATTATTTTTTATCTACTTTCCTCTTGTGTTCTGTTAGACACAAAAACATAAAAAAGACAAGAATGATTTAACAAAAGTACTTTAATTATGAGAACCAGTAAACTGTGTTAATCCCTGGAGAGAAACAGCTTAATTAAAACCTAAAACCTATTTGTGTTTTAGGTTATTGAGAAAAATTCAGGTGGATGGTGGTACGTCCAAATAGGCGAGAAGGAAGGCTGGGCTCCGTGCTCCTACATTGACAAACGTAAAAAACCCAACTTGAATAGAAGAACAAGCACTCTGTGCCGCCCAAAAGTTCCTCCTCCGGCTCCGCCCATCAAAAAGCAAGATTCAGTGGAGGCCGCGCCTCCCAGTACTCCCAGCAGCCCTGGATCTGAATCCCCAGAATACCCTGTGCCCCCTGGGAGGCCAATGTACGAAGAACCAGAATACGACGTTCCTGCCATTGGGGATCTAGATCTTGAATCGGAGTTTGAATTTCTGAGGGGAGAAGCTTCCCTGGTGGATGGAAAGAATGAAGACACTTGCTCTGAGAGAGGTTCTCATTTGTCCTCCAAGCCTTCTCCAGCCTCATCGCTCCACAGCGCGTCTTTCAAAATGGGGGAGTCGTTTGAGGAGTGCCAGGAAGCAGAGGCAGACGAAGAGTGTATCTACGAGAACGATGGGTTCCGGCCTTTCAGGGAGACTCCAGACAGGCAGTGCAGCAGAGACTCAAACTCGTCCAAGACAAGTGTCTCATCAGAAACCAGCAAGATGGCAAACCCGATATCCGGTGGACGGAAACCCGCAGCCAACAAACTCAAGACCGACTTGAACGGTAGCTTGATTTCAGTCAAACCAGATGAAGCGTCCAGTCCAAAATCTGCCTGCACCGAGTCCATGCCAGATCTGTCTATTCCCAAGAAAGATCAAGAGGATAGCAAGACATCCTCTTCCACCAAGTCATCATCCAAGTTACGACCAGTAGTGAGGCCCAAACCGCAGCTGGCAAAAGCCTCCAGTGCAGAGAAGATGGACATCAGCACTTTGAGAAGGCAGCTGCGACCAACAGGCCAACTGAAGAATGGAACCAAAGGCAAAGGAGAAGACTCTGAAACAGCTTCGGTCATTTCTTCAGAGGACTCCTTCTCCTCTCAGAGCACGTCTGATCTCTCGTCTAACTACTCCAAAGGCAGCCGGGGGGACTCTGACGTGGAGGTCAGCAACTTGTATCGCACCACGGATCCCTACGAGAAAGTTCAGGACACTGAACTCAGCTTCCCCGCTGGGGTGGAAGTGGAGGTGCTGGAGAAGCAGGAAAGTGGGTGGTGGTACATCCGTTGGGGGGATGTAGAGGGCTGGGCTCCTACTTACTATCTGGAGCCGGCCAGGCAACAAGAAGATGCAGCAGAATCCGAATCTGATGGCACCCATAAAAAAGCAGGAAATTTGAGCAAGTCCAACAGCCTGGAGAAGAATGAACAAAGGGTGCGGGTGTTGAACAACATCAACCAAAATCTTTGGAAGGTCACTCCACCAATCCCCGCAAAGCCTCCAGGCGGCCTCTCCAAACCCTCCAGCCTGTTCAGTTCCTTGAAGCAGAGCGGCACCAAACAGCAGCAGGTTGTCAGACCTCAGTCTGTCTTTATTTCCCCTCCAATCCAGGATGGTCCGAGCCCAGTTGGTTCCCTCAGGAGAAACGAGTCCCTCAACTCAACGGACCACCCACGGGCCAGTCCCACCGTGCGGCGCAATGCCTCCTTTGGTACTGTGTCCCCCAGCCTGGCACCAAACAACATAACCCTCCCCAACAGGAAAAAATCTGGTTCCAGTAGCTCTGAGTTTCTGGGCCTCACCACCCAGAAGAACACCCTTCCTGTATCCACCGTGAAACCTAAGCCCCACATCATCCACAACAACCTCAAAGAGGTGTACATCTCCATTGCAGACTACCATGGTGATGAAGAGACCATGGGATTTCCAGAGGGAACGAATCTGGAGGTGCTTGAAAAAAACCACAACGGCTGGTGGTACTGCAAAGTTTTGGACAATGGCAGGCCGAGGAAAGGATGGGTCCCGTCAAATTACCTCGAGAAAAAGCACTAGCACTCGTTGCTGTAGTCGTCCTCCAACATGCACGCAAAGACTACTCCAACAGATGATTTTGAACAAGGCAAGCTTGGTATTCTCCATAAAATTAACAAGCCTTTCTGAAAAACAAAAGACTTCTGGTTAAATTAATCTGCATCATTTAGAACTCCAGACATTGGTGGCAAAAACCAAAGAGGTTCAGAGAAAACCAAAACCATTGAAAAATACAGTATTCTTGCTTTAACTTGAAAGAAATCCTTACTTTTTGAACCCTTTTCTGCTCATTTATTGTCATTAGACTTTTTTTTATAGCTTACTGCATGTCCAAATTGACTGATTATATCGACAATGGCTTGAGCTGTTGAAATTAACCTCTTCTCCTCCTTTTCCTGAAAGAAGAAAAATCTATTGTTGCCAAAGCTGCTTAGTGTTAGCCTCATCTTGGTGCTGCATGTTTTTGTTTTTGTTTTTTTTTTAACACATATCTTTATACTGTTATCATCTTTGGGTAGATGTATTATAGCCATGTCATTTTGTAATTTTGTCCAAATGAAACAAATTGTGAGCATCTGATTAACCAGTATTTTGTTGCACCTAAAAGTGTTTGTGCTCCCCTCTTGTTTCTTTTTTTAAAATTTATTGTACATTTTATATTTTACAAACATTCAAAGTTCCCTTATGGCAGTCAGAAATAATATTTATTAATTGCCTGAAATTCAAAACACACTTCTTTAACAGTGCTACTCTGAAACACAAACATGTAGGAAAATTTCTGCAGGGCAGTAAATTTGACACGACTCTTATTTTGGGATGCTCACTTTTGTTTGATGTTAACTGTGTGACCAGTTATAATAACTGAAGTGCCAAAAGAACGACTTTAATAAATGCACTTTGAAAGAATTGTACATGCTTTCCTTTTTTTGTAAAAAAGACATTAAAGTTGATGCACAGCAGTGTGTCAAACTGCAGATTTGTGTCACCAGAAAACTGAAATTCTTTTTTAAAAATATATCAAAATGATTGATTTATGAAAAAGACATGTAAGCACAGTTTATTTTGAAACAAATATCTGTAGAAAGTCAAGTCATTGTTTTCATTTTTAGTGTCAACTGGACTTTTTTCATTTCTCACTTGAAAATTTTCTGAACTTTTCCTTTAAATCGGAAACACAAGGTCAATGACGAGTGACATCACCATTGATCTTACCGCAGCAATTGCTTCCTCCCATCAATCTTGGAAGGGAATAAAGCTGTTTTCTTTCAAGTCCATCATTCTCGGGTGGGAATCATAATTCAAAGCTGGAAATCATTCAGGGGAGATACCAATCTTTCCATACGTAAACGATTGAACGTATTTACCACAAGGTCAGACTTTACAACCCTCTAAAAAAACGTAATGATGTGTGTCCATTAACACATCCTATTAGATTTTGGAATTGTAGTGCTTTGGTGCATTTCTTGCCTTATTTTTAACTCTTTGTTTTTGATAAAAAAGCTTTTAAATTATTGGCCAATGATCTACAAAGTCACATTTACTCTTATTTTTGTATTCTGGATTAAATCACAGCTCCAAAAAAACTAAGCATAAATATTAAAGATACAAATTTTAGTTTAAGATGTGTCTGATACTTTAACTAATTTACAAAGAAACATAAAATCACTCAAGCTGGCAACAACAGGAGTTTATGTAAAATATACCCATCTTCTAGGAGGATTTTCCCCCCAGACTACCAGTTGCACATTCACTCTTCAACTACTTTCAAAGTTGCAGCCAGTTTGTTAAAGTTTAATCAATAGTATCTTCTAAACTTTGACCATAACCTTATTCCAAAAATAATTATCTGTAACATCAATTAATCAGTCAGTCAACCTCATTTTTTAAGGAACAAAGTGCAACCTGTCATGCTGAATCTGTTCTTGACCACTAGAGGGCACTACAAGCTAATTTCTCTTTGCAGACTTGAAGCAACATTGCCTCCTTCTTCACAAAGAAGACCACTTTGCTAAATCGATTAAAGGTTAATCAACTTAATTGAGATTTTAGACTATAAAAAGATTTATGTGTTCTACTAAAATCGTGTTTCTCCTCACAGTCTGTTTCTGTATTCCACAAATCAGACTAAAGAAAAGATTTTCTATCCTCTGAACACCAGAAGCTTTGGAGGAACCAGCTCAGACCATTTGATGTCTGCTTTAAAATTCACAACCGCTGGTGTTCTTCTTTTCTGGAATACAAATTTGATACCTTAAGAGGTGGTGTGTGTGTTCTGATCAGGCAGCTGTCTGGCATAAATACCACTGCTCATCTCAAACAAAGCTGCCAGTTCCTTAAGCCTTCAGAAAGCTAGAAGCAAGGTTCACTGAGAGGTCTGAGTGGAAAGTCTTTGTGCACAGACATCATTGAAATAACTGTATTCCTGTCACTTTTGCAGACACTGGCTGTGCATTTGACTCTCGCATTTTGGCCATAAGCGGCTTCCACCTTTGCCTGCTTTCTGTCTGGGTGTCACAGGCTGTGATGCTGCTGGTATGGAGACAGCACTGCAGCAGAGGCGACCGGTAGGGTAGTAAATAACATGACGTTAACTCCAGCCAGCTCTACATGACACAGCTGTAAACAGTTTGTCTATGAGTGATTACCATTTTCTAAAAGGCCTTCACGTTGATGTTAACACAGCCCACTACTTTTAAAAAAAGAGATACAACAGCTACTATACGATACTAGGATATCGGATTAATATTTATTAATTTCACTTCGCTTAATAGAGATTTTAGAGTAGAAAACAACATATATTTCAGTAAGAATCTAAAATCCAAGTTAGACGTCTGCTTCCAACAAAGAAATTATTATTATTTTTTTGTTTTATACTGTTTTATGTTCTTTTCAGTCCTATGAGGAAAACTTGCATATATCAATCAAGCTAAAGGGATATAATCTCTAAAAATTAAATAAATTATTTTTTAATACCACAGTTAAGTGTACATGATAATAAATCAATTTAATTTTATTTTTACTAAAAAAAACAAAAACAAATTGAAGATTTTTTTGGTAGAATAATTAGTAAAAAAGTGCTTCAAAAAAGAAGTACGAAAATGTACAAACGTTCATGTTTTCACGCATTTAATTTCTTTATTTACTTCAGAAATATGCAAAGTCAGCAAAAGGGAAGAAAAGGCATGCATCTTTCTGTGCTAAAATCTGAACCAAGATCAAAAACTTCCACCATCTCCGACTCATCCATGTCACAATTAGGAGTCTATAACACACAAGGCTTAAATGCTTAACTGACAGAGCCATACGTTCACCATTTTACCCAATGATATGTTAAATACTCAAGAAAGTGACTTGCCTCATGTGGCCAGTCCCGTTAAACAACAAAACTCTTTGTTTTCTTCTGGAATGGAGTACAAAAATATTTAGGATATATTCAAGAAAACGGGGTAAATGAGTTTTTTTTCAACAAATGTGAACAGGTAAAAACCATTTGATACTTAGAAATCACAAATATTGGCAAATCCCATGTTCAGAGCCCATTTAACTTTAGTCTGACACCATATGACCACAAAGACGCACCCATTTTACACAGCAACCACACACGAAACAATGACAATGATGTTATTCACACTCAAGAATAAATACATCCCACATTATAAAGCTTTTTTTTTGGGTCAAAGTGGTTTTCTTATTGTCTCCATTGTGTTTGATTTGATGTACAAACACATTTACTTCCCCCCAAAAAAGCCCACACGTCCCAAAACTTACACATTTCCAGTCAGATGCAGGGATAAATGAGGAGGAGGCATTATTGAAGCACACAGCAATTCTTTTGGATCAGAACAAAACATAACAGCTTTTTATTCATCAACCACAATCAAATCTCTGTCCACATTTCACATTTTAAAGCTACTCCCTTACCTTTAATGAATGAACTTAATGCTTTTGGAACTGATACCATTTCATGAAACATCTAAAATAAGGCTTTGAAATTACATGCAAATGAAATTCTAACAACTATTCATATTTTTAACACCTGGAACAGAATTACTGCGGCCGACACTTGGGTTTTGATTTTATGAAGAATGGAAAAAGAAGTGTGTAACCTGAAGCACAGCCCTAAGGATGATGATAACAGTTATTTATCACCTTTATGTGCTCTTCCAGCATCCTAAAAATGCATGGATGCCCACTAATGTTTATTTGAATGGCTTTTTTTGTGCAATTACAGCATCCAGCAGGTTCCCTGAGCTGCCAGGAGACTTTCTTTAGGCTGAAAAAACCTTCCTCGCTCCTTTCCCCCCCTGTCTCTGTTTCAGACATCCATCATTTTCTCCCTAATTCTGTTTCCACTTATTCCCATCCACAATCATTACGACTGTGACCTTCTGCGGTGACAATGATCGCCGTTTCTTTCAGCCTCTCCTTGACTTGTGTTGGTCACACCTGCAGGTGGTAAGATATCCGGTAAAATGCGCTGAAATACTCCAAGGATTTTCTTAAATAATTTCCTTTTCCATTACGGCTTAGATCTAACTGTATATTACTGCTCTGGGAGCTTTTTCACCACTGAGCCTGTTTCTCAGACCACTCTATTTTCATCGGTTTCTGGGAGCCTTCTGGAAACCTGAAATAAATTGATCCGGCCTTGATTTCCTCTCACATTTAGGAGAGAATTGATTCTTCCTCTGAAACAACAATTTGATTCAGTGCTTTCTGACAAGCAGAGGAGGAGAGCAGCTGGAGAGAGTGCAGATTACTTTGCTTTGTTATTTTCTGCAGCTCTGGACAATTTGACATTACTTGATGATGCTATCACCAGCGGAGTGACAGGTAACTCCACAGGAAGTGGGACAGATGCCTCTTTAGATACGTCTGTCTGCAGCAAAAGTGGGTCATGGTAGAACTGTCCCAAGATGACCTTTTGTGGAAAGATCAAAAGTGTTTCTCAAATATTTTCTGCCAATCTAATGGTGATAATTTACAGTAGGTTCTAATATATCACAGTGATTCATGCTTTCTGCAAGTCAAGTGCTCTATTGAAGTGACAGTTTGAAACAAACAGAAAATTATTTTTTAAAGGAATACAAGAAATTGCATGATGGGAAAATGGATTTTGGAAATTCTAAAAAACGATTAAAAGTTTTTTTTCAACCCGCTCTGCACTCATCGGCTTGTTTGCTTATCACATTAAATGTTCAGAATAACCAAGAACTACCTCTCATTAGTATATTTCTCATTCAAAATTTAACCTGAAAATTAAAAAAAATGTTTTTAGCATTTCTTTAAAACAAACAAGAGTTAGGACCCATAATTGTGAGACCCCTTGGAACAAATCCTTGGATGTATGAAGTTTAGTGGAGCTTTGTCTGTTTTTTTTCCTAGGCATTTTTTTTACACAGTTTGACCCTGTCTTTGCTTTTTTTGGGATTTATGCATTTTTATTTCGTTTCTACATGTTTGATCTTTTCGTTCTATATTATAAAAACAGCTTGGTCTCAATTTAGTGATATTTGTGGACAGTTTCAATAATAAACTGAAATAAACAGGAATCTGGGGTTTTACTATAAAGATGAATATCAACCATTGCCACAAACGAGCATTTTAAAGATAAATTAATAAAAAATAAAATTTATAAAAAATGCTTTAAAAAAGCAGCTTTAGCAGTAGAAGGATGCCAGAATAAAACACTATGAAGAGTTTTGTGTGATGTCATGTTTAAAAAAGAAACCATAAACAGTAAATTTTGGCAAGTTCTGCTCCTGCTGTGCATTTGAACAGTTTCCAATGAGCTTTCAGACATATTTTGATGATTCATTGCAGAGTTTTGCCATAGAGCACCTGAGCTAAACATACACACAGACATGCGATTCTCACTTGCTTTACTTGTCATGGCTTTAACAAAAACTTTTGTGAAGCTGGACTTAGTCTAAAAATGAGTTCACGCGTTGCGGTAGATCTTGATAATATCTTTGATTGTCCTCCTGCAGATTGGGCAGCTAGCGTTGGTCATCTTCTTGAGCTTGACGCCGCAGGTGTGGCAGAGACACATATGTCCGCAGTCGTACAGGACGGTGTCCACCGCGTTCTCGTAGCAGATGGTACATTCGTCGGTCAACGAGACAGAAGAAGACGGGAAAATGGGATACTCTGGAGCGCTGGAGAATGGAGAACTCGGAGTTGTACCTGCAGTGAAGGGAACAATTCAGTGTATAAAAAGGAAGATATAAAACTGCAAAACTTAAGGTATAGCACTTTTCTGCTAAAAAAAACAAACAAATGGGCCATCTTCTTTGTACCTAACCTCTTCCCAGAAATGAAGTTTTCCCACCCTGTTTTCATTTTGGGTTCAGCTATTGATAACAAATAACACTCCTTCAACTGTCCAATAAACACTCTTATTTTTCATTTTTTATCCAATGATGGTGTATAAATGTTAAACGTCACTGCTCAAAGCGTGACAGTAAAGCCTGATGTCTTACTTTGCGGTCAAACTGATTGATCAGAATGTCATTTGAAGCAGTCTGGTAGGCTTCTAATATTCTCAGCTATTATTTTGACTTTTTTGCACTTCCTTATTTATTGTTGACACGGTCACTTGTGCACTGTGTTTTCTTGTGATATTTTTTCTCAAGAACTTCACCTGATTTTTTTTAAACAACTTTCATTAATGCCACAATTTATCAGTCATGACTTTAAAGTAAAACGTACTACAGAGAAGAACCTTAACTTAGTAACATTTGACACGAAAAGAAATGTTGACGTTAATTCCAGACAGAAGGCAAAGAGACCAACCTGGGGAGGAAGAATAGAAAGAGTGATGGTTGGAATTGAGTCTTGAATTCAGGTTCATATTCAGCGGATTGTTGAGGTTGGAGTTGGAGTTTTGGTTGCAGAGCATCGGGGGAGTGTTGAGCTCACATGTTGGGGAGCTGGGCACTGATGAGCCTTGAAGGTCTGAATGCAAAGATGAGCCTGGGAAACAGAGCAGACGTCTGGGTTATAGCCGGCACCCATACTTTCCATGATGATCACAACATCTCACCTGTAAATCAATATATTTGTGTTATCTTAGAGTCTTACATCAGTCTTTTTTCTTTCTCTTTTTTGCATTTAAACTCAACTCTAGCACTAAACAAATGACTTGTGAGTCTGCAGTCTGTGTGTGGGTGTATGGAAGTGAGTCACGAGTCTTTGAAGCCTCCTTCCTTCTTTTATAATCCCATGATCGGACAGAAAACCTCCACAGACTGTTGTCTAATTTACATGGGCCATCCCGAGCTGACCCCGTGACATTAGCTTCAGTGTTGCATAGGCAACCCAATTCTTTTCCTGCACTAAAGATCGGATTTCACGGGCTTTGGATCAACACCTGCTTTATCACTTTCAGTAAAGGCTTTAAGAGACATTGATTAGGTTTGAGGTGGGTTACCATCTAATGCTGACCAGTGTGGCTGCCAGGGTAACCTTTCTCCTCCTGTTAAAATGTGTTTTATCAAATTTATACAGCAGTCTATCTTCACACTGACATGTACATTTATCTGGAAATGGAAATGAGACATTCACTCTTTGGTTTCCTCAGTTTTGTTTAATATTAACTCCTGTGGAAAACTTGTCCTTTATTCCAGCTTGATTAAAGTGCTCCAAGGCTGTGAACTGATTCTTCATTTTTTTATGTGTTGTTTATTAAGTAAAACAACAGCGTTTTCTAGGAATTCAACAGGGAAGTGACTTTTCATTTGGTGGTGTTACAGAACGGCTTCTGGGCTGAAGCACATTTTGAAATAAGATTGAATGGAGTCAGGCAAAGGTCACAAAGTTACCACGAAGGACTTGTATTCTAGTTCAGTTAGACCGTTTTCATTCCAAAATAAAATAGCCCAGCGTAAAACTGAAAAAAATATCCATGTTCAGGATTCAGATTTTTTTTAAGTTTAATTACTCAGGTGATATTGGGATATATAAATAAAATTGAAATGAAAATTAGATTTCACAATTATCTAATCCATGTCCAAAAGCCAGAATTCTAGTTTGAAAAGAAGAGATTATTGTCAAGGCAGGACATTTAGCTTTTTTTGTACTTGATTGTCAACAAAAATCTTCTTTCAGACAAAACTAAATACTAAAGGGAATATTTAGTGATTGTTGCGTCTACTATTTTATGTAAAGTGCCTGATTAGTTTATTGATTAGCTGTGAATGATAAAAATGTATTGAGAAAGCTTTAACACGCAGCCAATGAGGAGATACACGACAGCTGCAGATTAGAACTGACTGGACATTTTACATAGAGTGAAAAAAAATCTTGATTTCCTGGCTAACTCCAACAAAATGGCCATGTGACAGCAACAGACTTCCTATCTGTTCCACTTCACAGGCTTGAAAACACCCCAGCTGCAACAAACTGTCACTCGCCTCAGCAGCTAAATGTTTCCATGGAAACGTACGGCGTGGAGCTGCAGCGAGTGGGTGAGAGGAGACGTCAGAAATGCACTCCCCGCAGCCGGAGTGGGTAATGATTCGAGGAATGTGCGTTTCCCAAAAGAATCAGCAAGAGGAGAGAAATGTGGGGGAAAAAAAATCACGTCAGGAAAAAGGGAGACCATCGGGAGATTGGTGGCTGGGGAACTGGCTGTGGGTGGAAAACCCCAAATCTCCATGCAATTACATTTTAATAATGCATCAGAAGGGCCTTCATAAGGGACTTTTGCAGGCTCCCCCCTGATACATAATGCTGGTTGGTTGGAGCCCACGCAACACAGAAATAACCTCCTCAGTTCGTGGACTGACAGCCTACATAGAGGGAGGGAGCCGATTGCATCTTGACATGATTTATGTAAGGAAATTAGGAGAATTGACAGATTCTAAGTGCATTTTACTCTCCCTCAATTTAATCTCAAGTTATAGATTTCCAGTGAAAAGATGCCTAGCTTGCTGGGATGCATTCATTAATAGCTTAGCAAGTAACCAACCATAGAGAAAAACTATTTACCAAAAGATGTAGATGAATGTCTTAATTTGCATCGACAGTAAATGTACTGAAAAACTTTCCTGAACTGCAATATCTCACATTTAGTTTAAAAACAGAACCACTTACCATTTCTAAAGCATCCCGAGTAAATTCAAATTCTGTTAGATTTGCTTTCAATTGAGGACACACTGAGCAACAAATGTTCTCAAACTAAACATTTAGTGATATAAAGAACAAGATTTTTTTATTTCAACATTAAAAATTTGCCAAAGTGAACAAAATATAAGCTGCTTGGTTAAAATGTCCTGAAGACTTATGCAATGAAAAAATGAAAGGATCCAAAGGTCCTGGACAAAGTCAGACAGGAAACAATTTTTATTTTATTTTATTGTTTTTAACATGTTCTTGTAGCATTTTCTCATGATGAAGAACATATATTAAATAATTTAAGAATAAAACTGCATTTCTGAGTATCTCTTTTTTTAAATTGTGATGAATCAGAAGCAAATGAAGAAGTTCAGTTAGAAAAAGCTCTCACTTGTGATGTAGAAACTGTGAAAGGTGGGCCAAAGTCTCCCTACTTCACTCTATTCTGATTGTAGACAAATATATCCATTAACGTCTTCATTTTCCTCGTCCGACCTGACATCTGGTTCAAAACTGTATGGCTAGATAGCTCCAATATTGCTCGTCATTTTTGTTCCACCACTAATGTTAGCTTGGGGTTGGGAGGGGCTGTAAGCTATGGGGAACGCATGTAAACGAAGGGTTGATGGGATATCAATGGAGACTTACTTCAGTGCCAACAGCCCCCACAGCTCAGTGACAAATTTCTGATAAACTCTTGCCGTTCTGCCAAAACTATGCTCTTGAAAATCCCACAAGTTCTTTGATTTTGGCTAAAAACGGCATAAACATAATTAAAAGACCACTGGACTGGGAATTCAAACTGAATGTGACCTGTTTTTTAATTAAAAACATTTTTAACATAAGTCAACAGAATGTGACATCTGAGTGCAAACCAGTGGATTTGATGCACATTTGAGAGCAATAGAAGCTGATTAAAAGTCCAATGAGTAATATTTTAGACATGTAACTGAATAGAGAAAAGTACATGTTGGATATTCAATATTTTAATATATTTAAATGGGGGCTGGGCTGCACGGTGGCGCAGTGGTTAGCGCTCCTGCCTCACAGCAAGAAGGTTCCCGGTTCAAGTCCTGGCTGGGGGACCTTTCTGTGTGGAGTTTGCATGTTCTCCCCGTGCATGCGTGGGTTTTCTCCGGGTACTCCGGCTTCCTCCCACTGTCCAAAAACATGCTTCATAGGTTAATTGGTTACTCTAAATTGTCCCTAGGTGTGAATGTGAGTGTGCATGAGTGTGTGATTGTGGCCCCTGCGACAGACTGGCGACCAGTCCAGGGGTGTACCTTGCCTTCGCCCATGAGTAGCCGGGTTAGGCTCCGGCAACCCCGTGACCCCAAAAGGGAAAAAGCGGATTGGAAAACGAATGAATATATTTAAATGACAAATATGCTACTTCAAAGCAAGTTAAGCTTCACTGTGCAAGCTGGTTAGGTTGAAGTACCATGATAGTCTCATGGACTTGGTTTCATGGGGAATGCAAACATTTCACACCACGTGCATTTGCAACAGCTGCTTGTTTGAAAAAAAGCAATGGCTTCACCTACTAGTCCTCTGGAAACCATAACTTGTTATAAGTCTGTTTTTATCTTTTGGAATTCGTACAGAGCTGCTTTTTCCCCTGAATTTTTTAATTTATGACGCTGTTTACTTGAGTTCAGTTTATGTTTTATCTCATCCAGTAGATAAACTACACCAAAGTTATTATGGAAGTGACCAGACGCCCTCATTTTCAGAGATCGGGGTTCCACACCAGAGTGAAAAGTTTGGTATTCTTTTCAGAGTTTAGGATCAAATACAACATCAGTCTTGACTTTGTGCAGAGGAAAATAGGTCATCTATCCTTTGAATGGATGAGAATAAACAAATCTGTGCGGCTGAGAGAAAAACAAAAAGACAATTGAAGGCAACTGGTGAGTTGCAAGAATAAAAAAATAAATTTGGGAATCCTACCTAAAATCCTGAGTTGAGTGGTGTTGCCGTGAAGACTGAAGAACATTGAAAGTGGTCTGGAGTTATCGACACACAGCTGCATCCCCGTCA
This sequence comes from Adrianichthys oophorus, assembly GCA_036245035.1. Taxonomy (NCBI): domain Eukaryota; kingdom Metazoa; phylum Chordata; class Actinopteri; order Beloniformes; family Adrianichthyidae; genus Adrianichthys; species Adrianichthys oophorus. The sequence continues at coordinate 7,493,981 of BSAI01000096.1, read as the reverse complement.
TGACTCCATTGTGGCTCATCCTCACCTCTCCAGCTGGATTCACCACAAAGCCCAAAATATCTCCATTCTGGAGCGGCACTGTCACCCAACACACGGCCCAGAATTCCTTGCGGTCAACCAAGGACTCTGGGCTGGATGGGAGATCACTGGGCCTCAAGGTGGCTGGGTCGCAGGATGTGACGCCGTAAGAAAGACACCTGGCGTGGGGGAATCCCACTTTCAACCTCATGTACACAGTCTCTGAGCAGTACAGCGGCCTTTTGGTGAACACCAAGGTCCGCTCGTCTCCACGGTGATTCAACCGGGCCACCGTATGCTTATCCAGCTTAGTCACGTGGATACCGTGCACGTCGTGAAAGTGTAAGTCTGAGTCCAAGTGGCCAGGCAGCAGCAAGCACTGCTGTAAATTCTGACAGTTCTGGGGCACATGGCAGGACATGGGGCTGATGGGCTGTTCGTCTTCCTCGTCGTCGTCGTCCAGATGCATGTCCTGTAGTCTCAGGTCACACAGGCTGATGGAGAGGCGGGGGTCGTGGCTGTTCCGCCTAGTGGAGGCCTGGTGCTCTGAGGTGAAAGCACGGGGGCGCATGAAGTTTTTTGTGACCATATCAGTGTCTGCAGCAAAACAACAAGAACATGCACGCAAACTGTTATGCAATGACCTCTTTGCTGGTTCAAGTTACCAGTTCTACTTAAGCTATAGTGCAAAAAAATGCTCAATACTTGTAAAATGGAAGAGATGTCTAGAGGAGTAATCTAAAATTCACGCAACCCTTAGCTCTCCGCATATTCTGGGTTAACCTGCTTTGTCGTATACTCTCCCCGGATCAAAGTCGGATATAGATGTAGACAAGGGAGGCAATGGCTCTCCAAATGCTGTGACTGCCACCCTAAACATGATAGCCCGCAAAAATCTAAAACGAACTAAAGAAATAAAAATTACCCAAAAATATAAACAAAATAAAAGATAAAAAAAACAAGGATGGACAGACATAAAAAAAATAAATAAATAAACGCATGGGCTGCACGGTGGCGCAGTGGTTAGCGCTCCTGCCTCACAGCGAGAAGGTTGCCGGTTCAAGTCCTGGCTGGGGGACCTTTCTGTGTGGAGTTTGCATGTTCTCCCCGTGCATGCGTGGGTTTTCTCCGGGGACTCCTCCCACCGTCCAAAAATATGCTTCACAGGTTAATTGGTTACTCTAAAATTGTCCCTAGGTGTGAATGTGAGTGTGTATGGGTGTGCGATTGTGGCCCTTGCGACAGACTGGCGACCAGTCCAGGGGTGTACCCTTGAGTAGCCGGGTTAGGCTCCGGCAACCCCGTGACCCCAAAAGGGATCAAGCGGATTGGAAAATGAATGAATGAATGCATGAAATAAACGCATCCACAACAGGGCACAAATCAGTGTCCTAATTGTGCCTGTCCCAAGCCTGGTAAGGCAGATGGTGGTGTGAGGAAGAGCATTCAACAGAAAAATGATAAGAAATGTCAAGATAGATGAACTGATATGATGATAGCATGGTTTACAAGTATTTAATATTTGAAGGATACGACACCCCAAACTCTTAGCACAATGGGGCTGGCTAAATCCAGGCCTGCCCTGCACACTGCGCATTTGTCATACCTGCCACTGCAGACAAAAGGTGGCTTCTGGCTTTTCTGCTTTATGTCATATTTATTCAGTGGGCCTCTAAGAACCACAGATTTCAGTCCAACAGGATGGACAAATGCGTCAGTGCTTACATGCTAAGAAGTATTTAAGTGGTGGCAGCCTGGAGCTGCAGGCCAGCTTCTACATTATGGTTAAAAAGAGGAAAGACATAACGGTTTTATGTAACACTAAAGAAAAGAGATTGTGTGTTTGTTCTGACTGCACCTCAGGGCCCTGCAATTGTGAGCCAAACTCTGCTTTGTATACTATAAACACACACGGTTCCTAGATGTTTACATAGCGAGCTGTCTTAGTAGCAATGACTTGGTGTGCCCCTGGTCAATGTTAAGACTTTAAGGCATGTCAATAGGCATGCTACATTAACTCTGGGAAGCAAAAGCATTGCCAAAACTACCTGACATGTCTCCTCATGTCTTAGCGCCTTCAAAAATAGTCCTATCTAGGCTAATCCACTGTGAAATAGAAGCCACATGGGAACATTGATCAGAACAGTGTCAGGGCATACTCCAGGAGCTCACTGACAGTTTTAAAACAAGCTCAAATTAACCCAATTGGACAACTTAGGGAAAGTGGGGGCTAAAAGGGTGAAGGGTGACATGATGGCTGTCTGTTTTGACCTGCTTTGGGCTTTCCCAGTAAGAAGTGCCCTGGAGAAGGAGTGAGCCAAAGAAGGAGAGTTAGTTTGACACTTGAGAAAAAGGGCATGCCTCAACAGGTCCTCTTTATCGCGCAGAGACAGCACATCTCCGGCCAGCCGCTGATAATCTGCTTCAACTTAATTACTTCCTCAGTCAAAAGTGTTCACAAGTGGCAATAAGGCTCTTATTATTAGCAGTCTTATCATCCTCAAGGCAAAGTTAGCCACTTGGGAATTCAGAAAGTTCCTGAGCTTCTTGGCGCTGTGGTTTTCCAAGCTTTTTTGAATTTTTTTTATAGATGTGCAGTCATCTAAACAAGCTGTGAGAGAAAAGGAAACTTTACAAATAAAATTTCAACCCACAGTGAGGAGAAACACAAGAGATAAAAGGCAGCAAAACAAAAAGAGAAAATGGGTTTTGAATAAATATGTATGATGTCTTCCTGAAAACCTGAAAAATATGTACATAAGCCTTGCTGTGAAGCTCTGTTTCCACTGATGAGCTTTGAGATGTTCAGCTGCTTAACTGAAGCCAACCTGTGGAAGAAGTGAGGCTCTGTGAATACTTTCTGGATGCATTGTAGACTTTTCTCTCATCTTTCAGAGCTTTGTTTTTTACAAAGAAGGCAAACTGTGCACACGTGAATGTCAAGCCTCAAAAACAGCAAGTTTATTACGTGTGCAGTCTTGTTAAAAAACTTGAATGCCTGACAACTGGAGGGGAATCAAACTTATACTTGCTCCTTAATGACAAAAGCTGCTTCGGTTGTAGCTGGGGATTCCCCAAAATAAAACCGTCAAGCCAAAACCAAAAATAAGGACACATTTGGCGGAAGACTGCCAAAAGAAAATTGATAGTAAATGTCAGTCATGACTGGAACTTTTATTTTTTTCTTTAGATTGATCTTTCATAAAGTTTCATGAAAAACTTCAATGAACATTGTACTATGTAACAAAGTGCATCCACTGCAGTTTTTAAACATTAAAATAACTTACCATTATATTATCTGCTGGGCTACAATCAAATGGTGTAATTAAATAAATATCGCCATCACTCACATAACCACTGTTTGTTTCTAACAAGTACATCAACAACTGCAAACGAATGTCCAAAAACGGTTAAACTCATATCTAATGCTTATTCAGTAGCCCTGAATATGATGTAACAAAGTGGCAGATGGTAATCTTGTGTTGAAATGCTGGGAGGGACTTTCCTCTTCATTGACACCTCCCCTCAAAATCACCGGGCAGTTTACGGTGCTTTGATTTTAAATGATAAACTAACCCCAAAGTTAAAAAAGGTTTTTGCGGATGCACCATCTCTTCAGATTTCAGCGTTACAGAATTTTCTAGTTGCTAATCTTTTGTCTGTCTCGTAAGCAAAAACAAAGCTGAAACATGGTTCAGATTGTGTCACATCCTAAATTGGCTCACGCGGTTTGGTATAAAATGTCTTTAAAACTGAAAATTTGCCTTTAAGGCAATTTTGGCCAAAATGATTTGGTCGCCAAATATCAGTGTAGGATAACCATGATTTCTTGAGTTAACAGATTGGTAATCAATCACGCAAACATGATAGACTGGTGTTCTTTTTCTGATAACAGGATGGGAAATTGGATTAACTTGTGTAGCTTTTGCTCCAGAAAGTGGAAGTTTCCTGGCACGTATCCATGTTTCTCAGATTTTTTTCATAGACTTACTGTGTGTATGTAAACAAAACGGGGGGGTGTTTCCCTTTCATGGTGGGCAGCGGCAACTCGCCATGTTTTCATAGAAGATTGAGACGTGATGGAGCTCGCAAAAGACCCTCTTTTTGGTTGATTACAACTTCTGGGACACACTTCTTCTTTTGCAAGCTGGCGTAAAAAAAGTTGGCTTTTCCCCATCATATACAGCAAGTCTGCAGATAATAAACTTAACGAACAAGTTATGACAAAATGAACCTAAGAACAAATTCCAGCCATTCCTAAACTCTTCAAAGCTGACTCCTCCGCCTTAGATTTACAACGTAAAAAGTAAGAGACAGAAGGCATGCCAGATAACAAAGAAAAAAAAAACATGAAACAAAAACACAGACACCTGCAGGGCATAACAGAATCATGCAGATTTTAGTAGAATGACGTGTGTCAATAGAGCAGGAATATGTGTGAGATCATGTAAAAAGCTCGGGGATTTTCATCACACAAACGTGCTGTAATTAGCAGGAGTCTACTTTGTGACAATGTTGCACAAAAACATTTCTAGAAAACATAAAATAAAACTAACAGCAGCTGAAATGCCAGTGCCGGGTTTTTCTGTAGAAAAATACCACACCCCACACGAGCCACCAAACGTCAGGTAATAGCTTTTGCTAAGAGAGAGAAAAAAAAAATCTTCAGAATGTGAAAATGTTATTGTTTATCATTGCACTCTCAGCTTTTCTCTCTTTCAAAGGAAAACATATCTTCTGAATATTTCTTTTTTCAAATTGTGGTGAATCCAGAGCAGACAAAAAATTAGAGTATTTTTAACCAAAAAAATGTACTGGATGCTCCATACTCCACCTAAACAAAGAGCACTCAGCAACGGGGAGGGGAAGGGGAGCGGGGTAGCTCAACAGTCTCCCCCACAACTCGGATGTGAATTTCTAATGAACTACTGACGCTCTGCAGAAACGATGTCATGGAAATGTATTTAATTTTGGCTAAAAACTGCATAATTATATACTGCCTCTACGGGGTGAATGGCTGACACGTTGGCTCTGACTTTTTATTTCTCTGCTGTAGCTTTGAGAAAAAGGCTTTACTTTCACTTGAGGCTACCGGGGAATTTCCTGACTTTAACCAGAATAAAAGCACACCCCATCAAACTCAGGTAAACACCTAACTACCTGCAGCGATCAACATTCAGACTGGAAAGACTAGTTTCAGGGAAGGGAGGACTGCCGAAAACACCTATTCATAACTCTTTATTGAAAAACACAACCTGTTTTGCTCAACACACTTAGGCTTGATGTGCAGACTTTTAATACAAACTAAAACTGAACAGCTTCTAGTTGAATAATGGCTTGACAGTAAGGACGCAAGGGAAGTTTTTGTTTGGTATCCGGCACCAGGAGGGCAGGATTAAGAGCCATTTGGGGAGTATTACTGGTGCTCCAACCTCTGCACAAGGTCAACTGCACAGACGATGCACACCTCCATAGTGAACGCTTGTGTTTGGGGATTTAGGATAAGTATGGATAAGCTTAAGGGTTATCAAGGGACTCTGTTTACATCAAGTGAGTGAAGTCATATGTCATGAGGAAGGCAAGTCAGGGAATTATATGTCTGTCCCAAAAAATGGACTGGGATTTGCCTTTGGCAATAAGACTGAACTCCAAGAGAAACATTTTTAAAGTGTCCTCAGGGAAGATTAGGGCGCAGTTAATGTTAGATTATCTTTACTGGGATCATTTTGATGGAGCAAGTGCAGTTTCAGGTTAATTTGTGTGTTTTTTAAGGATGGCACCGTTTTCGTGGCTTCCAAAGGAGTACACTAATTGTTTAAACATCTGAATCTAATCTCACTTCCAAACACATTTTTCCATTCACGGACTTCTCTTGGTGTTTGTGTTAAAATAACATCTGTAACAACTTCAACAGATGAAGGCTTCCCCTGTGTAGCCCAGTTTTCCAAATCCAGACCTGACAGGCTCGATTACAATTTCTATTTGGATTTCCTGCAAATCAGTTCGATTCCAGCTGGGTTGATTCAACCCCAGATGAGGCGCAGTACGCTTTTGGTTCAGTTCCACCAATCAAACGACTTCCAAGCCCTGAGATCATGGATTGAAACATGGATTTACCCTGATATTGTACGCTGGCATATGTTAGGTCAAAGGGGGAAGTCCTTCAACATTTTAGTGATTATTGGGCCTGTTTCACTGTCGCCAAATGTCTAACACAAATCACTTTTAATTGCAATAAGCAGGACAAAAGTGGCTCAGAAGCAGCGGTTCTCCACAAAGATGTCCATGGCTGTTGCTCTCAACTCACATCAAATACCTAATATGTTAAAACTGTCTATGCATGTGGGAGTAATTAAAATCCCTACATTATTATCTCGGGTGTGTTCGCTCAAATAGCATAAGCTTGATTTAGTCTGGTTGGAGTCAGGATAACTAGTTTACATGCTTTATGCAGACAAACGTTAAAGTTAAAAGTGTCCAAGTCCCACTCCGAACATCGTTTGATCTATTACTCTTTCACGCTTTTAATGCTGTTTAAGCCACAATCTAAAAGCCAGTGTCATCGAACATAGTTTCTGCAGAGTGGCAGTAGTTCACTGGAAATTTGACTCTGACTTATGGGTGGGACTGTAGGCACAAAATCTGCCTTCAACAGGCTTATTTCCAACTGCATTTTTTTATCTTCTCCTGATTCACAACTATTTATATAAAACACTCAGAAATGCAATTTTAAGCTTAATGCTCTTAAAATCATGTCCTCCATCATAAGAAAAATGCAACAAGAACATGTTAAAAAAAACAAATCATGATTAGTGAGTATTCAAAGGGTGTTCAGAACTGTATCTTGAAGTGTTTTCTTTCCCTTTTTTGGCATGCATGATGTTGCACATTTTTTTAAACCTCTTCACCCCCTTGATTGTGTTCCCTTTGGGGAAAACCAAACCTAACAAAAGAATCAATAAATAAAAGTAATAACAAAAAACACAATAAAAAAATAAACAAATAAGCAAACACTAACAATAAATGAACAAACAATGAAAACATTACAGCTTCTAACTTGGCGTGCAGTCTGCCTGATGAGACACAACTTCCACTGAGAGGGATAATGATGAACAGATGAAAGGAATAATGAAAACACAGGGAACGGCAGGAATGAAATAAAAGAAAAAATGAAATAAAGAAAAAATGTTTGAACATGAATTGTAGCATAAGGCCACAAGAGGAAGGAAAAAAAACTCTCAAAAATTGCACTTTCATTGGAATGCATTTTTATTTTTACTTTGTTCTCTTATTCTTTGCGCAGTAAATATTTCAAAGAAGCTAAGATAAAACAGCTGTCTGTTACAGATGAGGAAGTTATGTGGTTCAGTTTAAAAAGAAATGTTGATCACTTAAAAATAAAAAAGAGAAAAGCAAACACTAAAACACAAAGGACACAATTTGGAAGGTAAGAAAAAAACAACTCAAATATGTACTCCCCAAACCTAGCAGCCACTTAAAGCCTGAGGATTTTTACCCAAAACGGTATCAACATTGAACTAAGCTGTCCTTTTGATGTAGGCTCTGGTTGTTTCCATAAGAGGAGAACCAGGGCCAGGGTTAACAGTCACAAAAAGTTGTGTAAAAGTCCATCAAATTGCCACTTTAATCAACTTTTAACTTCTAAAAAAAAAACGTTTTTTTTTAGTAGTATTGTTATTTAATGAGGGAACAGTGCAGAAAGAAAAAAAAGGGAGAGATTTGACATGAACATTATTCATGATTCATGTTTAGCGGCCAAAAAAAAATCAGTCCACAGAAACAGCTACATGTTTTTTTTTTCAGTTTGGAGACATTTTGCATAACTTGTTCCATTTAGCTCCAAATGTCATTTCCCTTTAGCCAGAAAATGCACAATGATGGATGATTTTACCCATTTTTATTATTATTAGCAAGAATGTATCCCTAATTGTCTTGGAAGATGTAAATATAAACAGATGTAGGCACACCAAAAGATCTGTGCAGCACCTGTTCAGGATGACAGGGAAAACATATCTTCATTAATCAAAAGTAGGAAAACATTTTCCCTTTTTTTTTTTTAATAAATATCCACAGAAACCAGTGTAGGCTACACCCACAAAGCTGTGAAAAGTTCATTGAAAACATGTCTTGGGGAACACCCATCTACAACAGGAAACCTTTTCATCACTTCAAAAGAATCCTCTTTCTCTTTAGGCCAAACAAGTCTGAGACTGACTGAAGCTAATCCTTTACTGGCAGCAGAGTCGGTTTAGTTTCTTTTTAACATAGACTGAAAACAAAATGCATTGTAATTTTGGACGCCCAGCTTCAGTTGCCTGTCGTGTCATGTAAGAGTGCAAAAAAACGACATACAACATTTAAGTAGTATCATGGGAAATTCAGAATCAAAATCTTAATCATAAATAGTCCTTCATAAATTGCTGAAATATCTGTTGCATCTGTTTTTGTTCGCTTTTTAAACAACAAATTTTATATTTGTTACAAAATAATAAACTAAACTTTTTATTAGTGTACTTTACTGTGTCCCTTATAATAACTTAGCTGAGCAAAGAGATAAGAGCTGAAGGGATCTTGTGTTGGACAGATTTTAATGTTACAATAGGAGGTTAGGGTTTTTTTTTCTCACACGGGGTGTATATTTGTACAAACCCCTCTTGTATTTAAAGCTAAACTTTACCTTTATTATTTATATTTTTATAATTTTTGTTACAAAATACTAAACTAAACTTCCTTTTGGTGTACATTGAATGAAATCTGAATATTCTGAATATTTTTACAGGTGAATAGGAAAACAAACAAAATACATTATTTTGAAATTACTACTAAAGTTTTTTCCAAACAAAAACGAGTTTTAATGTTGTTATTATTTATTTATTTATTTTGCAACCGGCTTCCTGTTCTCAGAATACACATTAGCAATCAAAACGTGTTAGACTGCATACTGAACAAGTAATGGGAAGATATAAATGAATGACTGACATCAGTAATAACAAGAAGTTAAACTGTATCATTTGAAGCAAAGGTGCTTTTTTGAAGCATACATTTTTATAATATGACATGTCTCTGAAGTAAATTATTTCCCCTAAAATCTGCTTTTCTATAGTTTCTGTGTAATCTTAGTTTTTGAGGTTATCTTGCTACATTTGTGAGTTTATGCATGCATTTATTGCATTTTACCTTAAAGCACTTTATAACTCAGAACACATAACAGGAACACATATAAATTTATTATTTTGAAAATGTAAAATATTCAGGGAACTTGTTTTTTGTCATCCTACAACACCATTGATGTGTGACAAAAAAAGACATTTTTCTGTTAGTTCTAGAGACATTTATTTCAAAACAAGTTTGTTTTTGAAAGGAGCAAAATTCTGGAATTGGTTTTCAGAGATGCAGATAGTAATCTGAGCAAGCCACAAAAGTAATGAACACCATAAACCGATCCTCAAAATGACATGGCAACCTGTTGAACTTAAAGCAAGTTGACTAAAAGACACAATCACACATGCTGCTATCCCCTGGTGAAGTCACCATGTGCAAATGACAGGTTTAAAGTGAACTGCCTGCATTTATTGCTGTCTCTCTGAATGTTGGCGTGAGTGGAAAGGCTGAGCTTTCAGCCTTAATGAAGCTCCACAGGTCTAATACATGGCCCACAAAGTTGATTGATGACACTGTCTCTCTTTTAATATCGCAAAAAGAACACAGTCTCTTGACACTCTGCCAGACATTTTGGATTCTTCTGTAATGACTAAAGAGACAGGTTGCAAAAGCAAGCTGTCGCATGTCTTACTAATCACTACAGCTCCATCAGTGATTAATTAACTCATTCAGCTCAAGGAAACAAACACACAGTGGAGTATCGTCTTTCTGCAATTAAAAGATGTCTATAACTTACCGGGCTTGAAAGAAAATCCATCATACCTTTTTCAAAACAGACAATGGAGTGTGGTCTCCAGAGGTGTCCCACAAACAAACAAACAAACAAACAAAACACAACTGCAGACTTTTAAAATGACTTCTGTTGTTGTTTTTGCTTTTAAACTGAAAGTTGGGAAATTGGGCTTTTCATTTTCAAAAAATGAAAAATGAAAACAAAAAATATTTGAGAGGAACAATTATCTAAAAGTAAAATGCAGAAAGGCTCACAATAAAGTCACAACAAAAAGACTACTGGATCTAATTGCAGATAGAAAACAGTCTTTTTGCAATGCTCCCTAAAGTCCCACTTCAATGATCTTTTGATTCATTTTAAAAGCGTTCCCAAAGGTCTTTTAATTGTAATTATGCCATTTTTAGCCAAAATCTTAAAAAAAACTCCAAAAAACGGTTGTTTTCTAGGACATCGATTCTGCAGAACAGCAAGAATGGGGAAGCTGTTGGTGCAGAGTAAGCCTGCCCTAACTTCCCATCCACTCTCTCCCACTAGCTTACAGCCCCTCACACCCCCAACCTAACATTACAGGTGCAACTAAAATGGCGAGCAAAACTGGAGCTATCCAGTCGTACAGTTTGGAGCAAGATGCCAGCTCAAATGAGGAAAACAAAGACGGACCTGGATTTATTTATGTGCAAGTGGATGAATCGGAATGGAGTTGAGCGGGGAGTTTGTGGCCCGCCAACTGTAGCAGCTGAGTCACAGTCAAACAGCATTGTTCATCTGCTCCTGATTTGCATTTGAAGAAATACTCAGAACTGCAAATGTAAACTTCATTTTCTTTATATTTCTCCTCCAAAATGCCGCAAGGACGTGTTAAAAACAAATGTTTCATTGGAGTGGGTCTATAAAGTGAAATAAAGTGAAATAAGACAGCTTCAACATAGCCAAGCATCAGAAAGCCTTTTGCCAGTCATTCTAAGAACTAAAAAAACTTCAGTGAAGTGCCCCAGATGCTCAGCAGCACACTTTTTTTTTGTAAAAGTTCCAAGAAAAGCACTTTAGTGTGTATTGACAGCCATGCAAGGAGGGTGATGTAACAGATCCTCCCTAAACTGTATGCACAGCATTGTTGGTCTCAACTATCCCTGAGGCTCAGTTCAGCAATTTAATGTAGCTTCTTTCTTATGCAACGCCATCTCTGTTCTTAAACAGCAATGATAAAAGGGTCATATTTGACTCTTTGCATGGATGACTAGCTGCTGCTGCAGATCCCTGAAAAAATCCAGTGGTAGAATATAAAAAAGAACATTATCCTGGAAAAGATCTGCAGACATTTAAATTACACTTACAGAACATCACATCATAATACATGTCAGTCTTAAGGAATGTTTTAATCAAATTTGTCATTGGGGATCAAATGCAAACAGTGGTATACGGATGATGTAGTGTATGTTGTTCAGGCTGATGAACCACAAACAGAAAAAAATACAATAAAAGTCAATACATTTGTGATTGTACCTTGCTAAACTGCTACCTGATAATGCAAAAGACATTCATTCAGTTTCTCGACCTTTTTATCCCTTTCGAAGTCACGGGGCTACCGGAGCCTAACCCGTCCACTCATTGGCAAAGGCAGGGGACACCCCTGGACAGGTCGCCAGTCTGTCGCAGGGGCTGAAAAAGACATGTTTAAGTTTTATGCTCCTTAAAAAAGGGCAAAAGTGTAGCTGCTTTCAGGAAAAGGAGATAGGTAGAGATGAAGTATCTCTAATTGTTTAATAGATCTAAATTATATATATACAAATAATTAAAAAAATTATCAAATATACTTAAATATGTATTCTTACTTTATACAAATAATCTATATATGCCTTCTAAAGGGTAGGTTAGTAATGCAAATAGTTAGTAAAACTCTTTGTAAGCCAAATAAAAAATGAAAAGTAGTATAAGCTAGTAAAATACTGTTTTTTTTTTCCTGGTGGAAAAGCAAATTAAATGTATAGAAATTATGGAAATGAAGTAATAACAAGAAGCTGGCATTAAAAAATGTGTATTGCTGCTAGCATAGCATGTCTGCAGTAATTTTGTGGCAAAAAAAATGTCCCTTTTGGGTCATAAAAAATTCTTCAGAACCATTGATGGTATAAGAGAACTGGACTGAGTTACCCCTCCCTCCTTTGCATTCCAAACTGGAAGCATACACTGGTACCAAAAAGCCAAAATTCCATCGTCTTCTATTGAGAAATAAAAAGCTATTCAGTGATTCTATTTGTCGGAGTAACCATTCTTGCTTTGCTACCTTTTTTTCACATGCTATTGCTTATCCGAATTTTTTTTTCCTCTTATCTTTTTCTTTACCGCAAATTATTCAAGTTTTAAACTGAAGAAACAGAACCATAACAACTAAAATCCCAGATTCTCACAACTGTAGCCTCAGCTGACCTTTTAAAATGAATATAATGATCTTTGTGGGGAAAACAGGTGGAGTTTAATCATGCATATCTCTCCAAATGCATTAGCTCCCTCACTAACATATTATAACAGTCAGCCCAGTTGTCATAATCTGTATTTTTTTATTTATTGTACATTCATCACTAAAGCCAAATCAAGGTCACCTTACCAAACCCTAACCACAAAGCCTATTCACTACTTTTGTTTTTTGCTTCAACACATAAAAAAGAAAAGATGGAAAGAAAGATATCCATAATTTTCACTTGGGAAGACTGAATCAACAACAGGTGAAATACGAAGAAATCTAACAGCTGTTCCAGCATTAGTTCCAGAACCATTTGTAAGCATCATTACGTTTTAAAAAGCCCACCTCTGTTAAAGGAAATTACGTGCGCCTTTGCAACAGCAGACATTGATGTGTAATATATTTCAGGGGATAAGTGTTTGCTGAACGACAGCCAGCTCCTGACATGATGCTGGGTCTTTGAGATATACCATGCTCTCAAGGAGTGACGCTGTAGGGCCATAGAGACAGCCTGATAGCCAAGTGATCCTTCAGCAGGCGGGCTGAGCACCGGAGCTTTTTAGTTTAAGTCTCCAGTGTGGGATATATGTGATCAATGTAGAAAAAACCAACCTGTAACACTGGGATATAACCTACTGGCCTCATTCACGGGAAAATACTTCACAAAGTGCAGCACCACAAGCTGAAAAATCCTAAGTGGTTTTCAAAATAACAAAAACAATAGACCGACCGTAACATTTGATGAAGGTAGCTGTTTTCATGAGTGCAAGTTAGAGGTGATAAAAGGCCCTATGAAGTTGCAATGCACAGAGTGAGACATTCCAGTGTCTTGGAAAACATCGCAGACATGTCATTACCTGACATCATCCCTCCTCTTGTCTACCCTCTTGGAAGGACCAACACACGGCTCTTGTTCTTTAACAAAAGCTATGTGCCGGGCAGCACCGGAAGGCCAGTGAACCCCAGATAGTCGCACTCTGGCGCTGGATGCCAAGCAGCCCGTCACGAGATAGCAAGGTTCTTGCCATCAACCACACCACAACAAATGAGCTTAAATGGCATTATCTTGCAATGTGGGAGCCTCTTCTATTTTTATTAATGGTGCTGACAGACTATTCTTTACAGAGACAGCACCATTCTTAGAAAAAATAATTGGTTATAAGTAAGGACTAAAGCATATACAAGAATGATGATCTTTCAAGCATGAAATGTCTATTAATCAAAAACAACAGAAAAATGATTGGTGTGGTTCAAAAATATGTCTCAATCTACCTTCTTAGAAATACTTCAGCACAGCGAAAAACTGCTGTTAATAATTGGAAAGGACCTGTTTCCCTCTAATTTCTTTGATGTAATGAGCCTTTAAACTGCACTTGCTAAAATGGAGTGAGGTTTTCTGAAATTCCCCCTTTGGGGAAATATCTCTGATACCAAGAACCGCAGCGGTTAAACAGTCCGCCATATCTTTCACCATCTTTTTCCACTGAAACATTTTGTTAGTGTGGGAAAACCTGTGCAGCTTTAAGTACCATCACTTTAAAAAGAACTATCAGAGGTAGAATTGTTTCCAGGCTAAAACAATACAGTAACAAGAGTTCACTGCCTTTCTAGAAGCACTGATAGGTTATGGGTATACAGAGAGGAGCTTGAAGCTCAATATAAAGTATGCTTACAAGAATCATAAATATAAAGTAAAGCATGACGGAAAAATGTCAAAAAAGTGGTTGATTTTCAAAGTGTTGACGATCAAGCCGAAATGCTCAAAAGCACTTTTAGGTAGTCCACTGATATGAAGGAGGAAGTCAGAACGGAAAATATTTATACAAGCAAACTCTGCACAAAGGGACAATTTTGTAGTAAATAATACATCAGAAAACTATAATATTGGGACACACGTGACTTACCTAGTAGCTGGATCTCCTTTGTGAGACCATAGACATCTATGAGAGCCCAGAGAGGTTCACAGACACGGACACCGTTGAAAAACAGCGTAGAATTAGAGTCATTGAGCTTGTAGAAAACTCTGCCTTTCTTGTCCACCCAAAACGAGATGATGTTTCCCTCATCTGAGAGTTCTTCTGGCAGCGCTTTTGCCCAGAAGCCACTATGTGAGACCAGGTCCGGACAAGAATACTTTGGCAGGTTTTCTGGTCGCATCCTTGATGGGTCTTTGGATGTAAAACCAAGGCGCAAAGCTCCACTCCAACAGTACTGCGTTTGGGTGATCTGAAAATTTTTTTTTTTAAATTATATTTACTAAAAACTAGTGGGGAAAAAAGGACACATTTGGGGTAAAGAGAGTTTGTTGACTTTAAATAGCAATCACACATTTCTTTTTATAAAAGTTTACAGTGGCACAAAAGACATGTAAGTCTACGAAAACACGTATATGTGCACTTCGGGCTTCTGTGTTCATAACTTTGTGTCGCTACACTAGGTTTCAAGTCTATTTTCGGGCTCTACGTCCAAAAAGTGCAGCCATTAAATGCGCTAAAAGTTAAACCAGTTGTACTTTGACCAATCAGGGACTAACCCTACATAGACATACATGCTATGTAGGCACAGTTTTATGAAATTTAGTATCAGTTCAGCTTAAGTTGAAATTAAATTCATAGTTAATTGAATAAAAACCCGATCTCCTGAGTTGAAAAAAAAAGCATTCCAGACTTGAACTACATTTCCATCCTGAGTGCCAAGCCACAAACATTGCTAGTATGTTTTTCAATTACACTACGGCTAGTTACCTTGGTATGTTTACCACCTGCCAATGATTTTGATCTTACTTAGAATTTACTTGAAAAGAAATACTCCTCATGTGGCAGCACTTGCCCTGTTCTTTCACTTTTGAGGCAGCCTGATCGGTCAGGTAGAAACTTGTTCTAAACTGCCATCACTTTCGGTCCATTCAAGACAAGATTGGGCTCGGCACAAAGAAAAATCAACATAGGAGCAAAAACAAGAGATTAGGAGAAGAAAAATAGAATAAACTGAAAAGATATGTTGAAAAAAAAAATTCTACTTATTAAAAAGAAAAAAAGTAGATTTTACTACTTAGGTGCCAAATGAAACAACTGCGATGTTTGTTTTCAAGATAACATCTCAAAATTGATTCCTACCTTAAGTCGAACCTGCTCATATACAGCAACAGGCCTGTTGCTGAAGGTGATGCCGTTGCAGAAGCTAGACTGTCTCTTGACAGTCCTCTGCGACAAGTCTATGTGGATCTGCAATCCTTTGGCTCTTGGGTGGAACAGTAGAGGGCCGGACACCTTTTCTAACGGCTGGATGAAGCGCTTGGACCTGTTGTTGCTTTGGTGGGGTTCCCCAGGTAATGTGCCACTCAGGGAATCTTGGCAGTAAGAAAGAAATTTGGTCAACAAAAATGAACACCAGACACTAAATGACCATATGACAGAGAAAGTTGTAATGTCTTTAATGTCAGTGTCACACACCCAAAAATATAAAAATAAGAACATCTTAGGTTGTTGTAAAAAATGCGCAAGGTGATCTACATGAGAGCTGGCTTAGAATGAAGAAAAAAAACAAAAAAGGATTGAACTGTTTATTTGCTAAAGCAATTAAAGAGAACAATGCAGCAATAAGACATTCGCTCAAACTGGGCCAATCTCAGCAATTTTCTGTGACACTATTCAGTTTCTGTTTTTCTAAATCTTGCAAGAGCTAATTTGTGTTTGATTTGTTTTCCATTTTTTCCCCAAGCGGAACAGAATTTGAATAATACAAAGGAGAATGGTATAAAAGAAGCTAGAGCTGGAGGTGGTAGAGGAAAAAACAGATTTGTTATCACAATCATGATCTCTAGCTGATTATGACCGTAGTGTATCAGCTGGTTGGTGCAATTTATCTAACGCTACTCTAATAATAGAACGTTATGGCCAAATATGAGAGGCTCAATTACATTAAAACAGACAGTAAATGCCTGCTGCTAATTTTTGGTTTTGGTTTAAAATGCAAAAATAAAACCTGTAACATACAGTACATACCGTAGCCTCTGAGAAAGTACAAGCATCTTTGGATTTTTTCCCATGTGAAAATAAAAGTGACTGTTCCCGCACTTCCTTCATAACATCTATACTCGGGAGGGGTAACAGATAAAGAATTTGTTCAAAGGCATCATGGGGTTGATTTCACATGGACTCCCTTTCATTTGATCGACTCTCTCCATCCTTGTTTCCACATTCCTGTTTAAAACACAACTCCAAGGTCACTACGGTTTTGTGGAGGAGGTGTTTTCTCACAGACATTGGGCTCTACTTATGACTTGACAACTGAAAATAAATGCATTTATCATTGTTTTGCATGATTTGAGTTTTCCTTTTTTTCTGTTCAGTAGTTATTTACAGGCCAGCTGTCTATTTGACAGTTCTGAAAAAAAATGGAAATTCAAATTTAATCTGCCAGAAATGGAAAATATCATTTTTTTGGCCTAATTAACATGTTTTCCACTTGAGAACCTGCTGTACTTTCACACTTGAAAGACTGTGTAGGAGCTGTTTGTGTCTCCCTGCAGGAAAAAAAAAGGACTCCAGCTACTTTCTTTCGGTAAACTCAGAGGTCAATACATTTATAAGGCATTGTAGAGCCAAATCTGCTTGAATGACTAGACTGGAAACAAGTCAGTATGTGACATATCAGTATTTATTGAAATAATTGCTGCCATGCTCATGGTAATTCAGGGAGGTTCAACAATGAAAGAGGAAAATACTGAATGTAAACTTCAGAGAGAGACACAAAATGAGAAAACCCCCAAATTGAGCATCTTTAATCCTTTCCTCAAAATTACAAATCAGCAAAGTTCTGCCAAATCTTCCAGGCTCAGAACTGTGTATTTAAGATCTGTGCATGTTCTTGTCACCGCAGAACAATGCTGAATTGTGCACTGTGCACAACAGGAGGCTCAAAATCAAGTCATAACAAATCCTCTAACTACATTACATCCATGATGTCATCTCAGATGTGATGTCTTCAGGAAAGCACAACAGAATGGTATTGTCCTCCCTCAACAACTAGGCCTGAGACTGGAAGAAGTATTTCCTGTCAGATCTCAAAACAGAGGCACCCGTACCCTCCAGACTTTGTGGACTCTCATACTTTACACAGATTAACATATGCTGGCTCACTTAGTTAATTTTACAACTAATACTATGACTTTAAATTATCCTAATTTTTTTTTTACCCTAAAAAGGATATTTCTGGCTTTTAGGAAACGCTGCTACAATAAAAGTAATATATATAAACAAGTGGTTAAATAAAAATACCACACTTGATTTACTCTAAATGACAAGTGGTTAAAGCCAAGGATGCAGATGATGCACTGAAGTGTGTTTAAAAAGTCATATAACCTGACTGACACATCCGAGTAAACGTTGGCTAGAGCCTTGGCAGAGGACCGTGCCAGTGTATACGTCAGAGGAGCGACTCGTGGAAGGGGCAGCATTACCTAATGCTGCACACACTGGACTGCCTTTGCCGTCATAATCGGAGAGGACAGCTGAGAGACAATGAGCAGTGCTTGCTTGTGTCACCTGGCCTCCATCCCTTTCTGTGTTTTATCTTGAGGCCTGGGTCCTTTAAGAAGGCTTAACAGAAGCCCTAATGCAGTGTGACATTAGTGTGAAGGCTCAAAAGACATACTCTTAAAAGGCAAAAAAAAAAAGCCAGAAGGCAAGTAGGTGTTTTTTGAATTGGCAGATATGTCATAACTTGATGAACTTAGATTTGGCAAGGGGTGCATACTATTCTCAAAGACTGTCCAAATGGCACAAGAAGGAGGATGGCTTTTTTAATAGAAACAAGGCGATTTCCATTAAACATTCAATCTGAGCACAAATGTATGATTTAGACAAAGAAAAAATCTCAAATTCACACAGCAGACCAAGAAGAAAAGAGAAACATGAGCTTCTGGAAAGCTACAAGTTTAGACTAAAAGCTCAGCTGATATACAGTTACTTTATTGTTTGTAGGTTTCAATGCATATTTCACGTGTTTTTCTGCTCCAACATGGTCAATGGCATATCGCTCTTTAAGCTTTAAAGCACTTTACAGTCACAAGTCCCATTCACTCGTGCACTTATACATTCACATACTGATGGCAGCTCTGTTAAAATGCAAGGCGCTAACAAGATCACCAGGAGCAATGTACGATTTCACGTGACAAAAGGAAGGCGGGCCCTAAATCTGTGACCTTCCAATCACGCACACAAAGTTTTTACTTGTTGTCAGACAAGCAGCATGATAAAGATGTAGTTTATCTTGCTGGCCTGCAGTCTACATACATTCTAGTTTGCACTCATCACATGTCACTACCTACTGTTTGTGATGGGCGTAGCTCGACAGACAAACCTGTTGGGTCTGTCAGAGTGACCACAACCCCCTCTTTCTTTTAAACCTCGGAGAATAATAACACAAGTGAGTACCGGTAAGGTACCGGTAGATTCTATCTTTATGCCTGAAAACACAGCAACAGATCACAGATGTTTACAATTTTAAGGCTGATACAGAGCTTCTGTAAGTCAGCCAAGATTGGATTTTATTATTATTTTTTTGCGGTGTCCTAGTCAGCACCGGTCTCATTACTTAACGTAAATGGTAATGTCAGTAAAAGGTATTTAAAAACATATCTAAAGAGTGTGAGTTGGAATTCTTAATTATCAGTATGTGTAGTTCCTGTTTCTAAACAGTTTATCATTTTTAAAGGAGTTTGTTTTCTCCTCCTATGTTTTAATGTAACACAACTCCCTGAGTGGAAAATTTTCAAGTTGCATTAACTCAAGAATAAAACAAATATCTGTCAGTCAGTTGCAAGCTGCAGCTGCACAAGAAAAACAAAGAATGACCAGCAAAGTCTAAATTCAAAAAAGGGATCAAAAATGTACTTGCTGAGCACAATTCTATTTTAAAACCAAAGATGCTTTTTGTTGTGTGTTATGTGTTCCCATTAGGCACCTGCAAGCTGCATAGCTGGTGTGCACCCATCAACTATAATCAACTGTGAGTAAGAAGCCTTAAGTCGTAAAAAAAATTTAAAAAAAAAGAATGTTTTTTTTTTTATTTGAATGATTTAAATATAGTACAAAACGGAATAAAAGACAACTTTTTCTACTAACTTGGTAAAGTTTGCTTTCTTTAAACTCACTTTCAAGAGCAGCAAATCACGAAGGACACACTAAAAGACCTTTTGTATGGAAATTAGAAGGAGCAAACCACCTTGAAGATCTTTTTTGAAGTTTTACTTTGGGTTCTCTTCATAAATCTATGAAGGATCTATAACAACCAGCGTCGAGATGCTGCTTATCCTTACCGTAGTATGGGATTTTGGTCATCTGACCTCCCATTGCTGCATGCAGTCAGTCAGTGTGCGTTCAGCTTCTCTCTGACAGCGGGCTGGGTCGTCAGTTCTCACACTCAGAGGCTGCGGTTCCTCAGCAGCAGCCGCATTATTCAGACACGACGTCTGTAAAAAGAAGGAAAAGGGTCTGAACAGAGTTTCTGAGCAGGGCTGACTGTCTCCAAGCTCATCGATAGCGCACAGCTGAAGCCACGGCGCGCGCGCCAGACTCCTGGAGCTTATCAAGCTCAAGTCAGCCACAAAAAAGGTGGGATAAGAGGCGGAGCCTTTTTACGCTGTGAGCCCATAAAACAACAATGAAGACTGGTTATCAAAGTCTTCATAGCACAAAAAAGAAAACTTACTATTTAGTCTAACTTACTATTTTTCTTTTTTTTTCCTGGGTTCTTGGGCTTCCATTCACAGCCCACAAGCATTTTTTATAGATTGATTGGTATATCCAAATTATCCCTTAAAGACCCACTCCTATGAAAGCAGAACATTTTCTTGATTATAATTCACTTTGCATATTATATAGCTGTTTGGTGCTTTCCTTCCTTAACTACTGCAATGAAATATGGAGAAATACCTATAGATCTTCGTTAAAGCAATGATATACATTACAAAAAAGAGTAGTAAGAATTATTTACAAAGTAGAATACTAGGAGCATACTAATCAACTTGTTTCACAGTCAAAATTACAGAACCTATTAAAACTAGTGAATCATTTGGAGCTGAAACTAGGTGTGTCAAAATCTCCAAAAATTGTTTTAAGCAAATTGTATGGACAAATTATAAGAATTTATAATTTCACTGAATATATAAATTTGGCAAAGTTATTAGCAAATAAACAACAATACATTATTCTTATGGGTTTCAGCTACTTTTGTATATAATAGAGGATGATGGTTATTGCTATATATTCTGAGTACAGTATTATAATTGATATCTGAGAGGCTCTCTGCTCTCTTTCTAACATGATTATATTGTGTTGTTATTATTATTATTGATGTAGTTGAATTATTGTGTGAGACAAGTTTTTCTGTTCTTTTAAACATGTCTGAAATAAAAAAAATGCAAAAAAACAAACATGCTCTTGTAGCTTTTTCTCATGATGGAAGACATATCAAAACAAAATTGGGACCCCCCCCCCCCGGGGTTCCCCCCCCCCCCCCATTTTTGAGTATTTCTTTGTTAAAATTGTGGTGAATCAGGAGCAGATGACAAAGTGCCATTTGAAAAGGCTTGTAGTTCTTATGCACAAACTTCAATCAACAGGCCATAGGCTCCCAACTCCGCTCCATTCTGATCCATTCACTTGCAGACAGATCTATTAACATCCTCGTTTTCCTCGTCCGAGCCCATACCGAGCTGGCATCTGGCTCAGAAATGTATGGTTAAGCTAGCGGGATGATGGGAAACGAGGGCAGTACGCAAATATCGCAACCAAAATATGATTTTTTTTTTACTTGTGAGATAATCATGTTTGCGTGTTCCCAAAAAAAGCGTTTGGGGTTATTTACAGCCTGGCTCCTCTTCTGATTTGGCATATCCATCTGTAATCCAGTCGCCTCCACAGAACACAAATTCTCTGCAGAGACGATCAGGAACAGCCATGTCAAGTCATGTTACTCACTCTGTCAAACCTGTATAGTAAACCCGTTTTCTTGGTGTTCAAGAAACAGGAACAGTCTGCTCTTCAAAAAGCCCTTATGTGGGAAAAATCTGAAAATCATTGCTATCACTATCCATTTAGCTTAAACAAGAAATTTAACTTCCTCTTTTTATGCTTCATATCTTGCCTTCTTTTGTTATTAGACATTTTTTAGCACAAGACCTGCTTTCACTTCTTATTAGTGTGAGGAAGAAGCATTTAAGGGGCAAACTGGCACTCTTTTTCAACAAAAGATCTGTTTTGCAATGCCCTGCACTGAGCAATTTCAGATGAGCTTATCACTTTAGAGTTTGTTTTTAAAATTAGCTCTTTCCTCAAGGACAAATGCCTCATTAATTTGCTTTATAAATTATTTTTGAATAAGGAAACTAGACTTTGCACAATAACATTTGAGGTGTTTGGCTTGAACATTTTACAGTTGGTATGATGGCCTTCTTTTGCAAAAGGTCTTCTTTCTAAAACTTGTATTTGTAACCTAGTATGCAAGAAGTACGCTGGCTTAAACCCTATCTAACAAGGGTATGTTTGCCATTTAAAGAAAAAAAGACAAAGCCGTGGAGGTTATTCAAGGCAACATGTTAAAAATCCACTTTTAATTAAAAACATTCCAGTTGAACCAGTTCAGCTTTTTATCAAATTTGATTAAATGGAAAATGCAGAAGTGACTCAACTCTTAAGAATTTTTAACAGGGGTTTATAGTTGTCACTGTCGTTCCTAATAGTCTGACATGCCATCTGATCGTAAGGCTGTCAGAATTTGACTTCCTATTTAGAGATCCGAGATGAAGCATAGTTCAGTCTGAAGTGAAAACACACGATGGGTTTTGTCCTGCAGTCATAACAAAGCTGGATGCCATGAACTGGGCACAGATTTAAAAAAAAAGTGTCCTAAAATTAGAAATGATCAATAACAAATTATGACAAAATCATTTCTATTTTAGGCAATTGCTTTGCCAAAATGTTCTTTATTTAAAAGTAAAAGCTATGTCTTTTTCTAATTGATTGATAAGGTATCTGTAAAAAGCAACTATGGATTTTTCTTGAAAAGCGTTTTTTGTAAAATGTTTATACATGTATCCTGGTATTACAGGGATTCTTTAAACCTGCATTTCATTCACAGTACTTTTTGACCCTATTCTGTTGGACTCTAATGTTGTCTTATTTATCATACATGGACTAAAAAGCCAAGTATTGGAACTGAGACAAGAAGATCTGAGCAGTTTCATAGACTGTTTATTGCAAGAAGTGATTGTGGTAGATTGCAGATGTTTGGGAAGGGGAATGTGGCAGAAGTGAACAGGGCTGGAACCCAGGAAGCTGAACAAGTTGGAGGGGATGCAGAGACAGGCTGGGGATTCTGGAGGCAGTAGGAGATTAAGGTTAACAGAGAGCTAAAGTGATCCACAGATTGAACAATCACTGGAAGGACACTAAAAGTGAGAAAATGTTCTCAATGAGCCAGAGAGATGTGGTTGAAAGGGAATCTTATAACAGAATAAGGGACAGCTGTTGGCCAGATCTCCAGTGAAAATTTCCAAATGTTGACAGTTTTTGAATTTCTGGTGGGGGGGTTGACTAGGTGGTTGATTTTGGGCTAAGGGAGTAGGACGGGCAGGTTTTATTCAATTTCTAATGAGAGTTCTCAAATGATAGAATATTGTGTGCTGCCAATTCAAACTCATGAACTTTAGAAGAAGAAATTGTTGACTGAGTTAGAGAAAATGGTAAGACGTCTTTAGACAGATTCGTTAATATGCTGTTAGGCCGGGGGTAGCTGAAAGCTACAATCCTAATTGACTTACCGGTTCTTTCCATTCTAGGGAGAGGTTTCAAGAGGCCTTATGCATAAATTGGAAGAAAAATCCTTTCTCGCTGTGATCAACTGAATGGAAGAGTT
Organism: Adrianichthys oophorus; assembly: GCA_036245035.1. NCBI lineage: Eukaryota > Metazoa > Chordata > Actinopteri > Beloniformes > Adrianichthyidae > Adrianichthys > Adrianichthys oophorus. Next base: position 7,470,666 of record BSAI01000096.1, on the reverse strand, counting down.
CAATGTAAAGGTCTGAGTTCCTTGGTAAGAAAATAAAGCTCTGGTAAAGCTTGTTGGAACTCCTGCAAGTGAATCGTGATGTGTTTCACTAGAGTGTGCTGGCAGGTGAAATAGTGTTTAGGAATGCAGAAATAGTGAACGTAAAGTAAAGAAGCCTGTTTTTTTCAGAGATTAACTCAAGAGAAAAATGATCAAAATGTGCTTGCAGGGAGAAATGTGAACAATAGTGCTTCTATTAAACTTATGCCTTGAGGAACAACCTTGCTTCCTTATTCGCATGTTTTTCTTCTCAGTCAAACCTCGCCTTAGTCAAAGCCACAAGCAAAAGAGAAGCTGTTGTAAGTGATGACTTTGTAACTGGTAGATTATCTGATCAGTAAAAGGCAATCTGGTCTGCTGGACTTTCCAAATCTGAATGTGACTTTTGAAGTATAGAGGTCAAGAACCCTGTTGTAAAATTAATGTAGCTTAATAAGAAATATACTTACATTATCTAAAATGATAAATTAAGCTAGGGAAAGGCAACTCCAGGCCTTGAGGGCCACATTCCTGCATGTTTTCCAACATACCTTGCTCTGGCATGTTCTAATCGGCTGGACACACCCGAACCAGGGAATCAGTCATGAGTAGGGCTTGGATATCTGGAAATCATGCAGATACCGGGGCCCTCGAGTTGGCTATCCCTAAATTAAGCAATGCAGTGAAAATTTGATCTGTAGGTGTGGGCTATTTAGCAACAATCAAGCTTTTTGAATGAGTCTATCAGTGATATTTGCAATAATGAATCCTCAGAATCGCATGTTAAGTTCTTCCTAAGTGCACAAATATTAAATGTTTTGAAAGGAATTTACTAACACAGAATGGGATTTTTAATGCAGTGATCTGAGCAGAAATCACATTAAACAATGTGGGCGTAAACTGTCTTCCCAATCCTTCATGAAAATGGCTCTTTGGGGACTCTTTGATGTATTTCTTCTACTATTTTCCTGCGACCCAATTTATCTGGCAACTGTATTAATTTGGGTTTTAATTTTCTGCATTTAAACACTACAGTTCGTTTTTCTTATGGTGTGTTCTTGTTCATTCACAGATGAACTGGAACTACAATTCTTTGATACTAAAATGAGTCATATTGAGCATCATTTGTCATAATAAGGGCTTGAGAAAGATGTCCGACATTCAGGATGAGGGACTTTGCAGAAGCGCATTCAGGAATTGGAAGAGGCAGCGGCAAACTGGGGATTCTGTAAACAAAGGAAGGAAAACTGGTTCACAAAATGAGCGGTTGGAGACAGCTGGAGAGAGATTAACAGTGTGACAGAATTTATAGTCTGGCAGGCAGCTATGATAGATCTAGGCTTGTATAATAGCTAGTGATAAGGAACAGCTGGTTGCCAGGCCCTCTGCAAACCTGCTTCAATTTTGCTAATCAAACACAGTCAGGAAGACTGAATAGTATTTTAAATGGATGCCATGGCACAGTTGTGCCATTCATCATTTCAGAGTCTTGATTTACACAGTCTCTTTTTTTCTACTGTCACATGGGAGTTTACCTCTCTAAAATGGGCATTGGGTTGAATTCGCCACATTCCAGCATTTATTTGTCTGGTTGTCATTTCATATTTTCTCTTTACTTGAACAATTTGATTTAAGGTTGTATATTTTTGGAGTTGGTGTGAGATTCTTGGTGTGTGTTTAGTTGTGTTCTGTTGTCAAGGCTGCTTTGAGTCTCTTTATAGTTGCAGATGACAGAAATGGCTAACAGGTTAAGGAGGTCAAACGATAGCACGCTGCCTCAAAATAGTCGCAGATTGGTCAAATAGAAAAGCCAAAAGTTTTGTAATCCATTTTCAATTTCTTATTATGTTGTTCTTTGGTTAATAGCAAGAGCACTCTGACTTTAAATTGAAAATACACAGTAAGCCCCATCAGAGTGTAATGACACCTCCATCAACAGTAGATTATTTGTAGATTGGCGCCTGGCAGGCAGCAGCTGCCTTGTGGGGTTTTCTGGTGTAAGGCCTTTGTGAACATCTTGACAGCCTTATTTGAAGCAATCACACACACATACACGCACATACAAACAAACACACTCTTCTTGCTTTCTTTTTGGATGTTCTGTGTTGAACAAAAACACCATTCAACTCCAAGTTTGGATCCTCACCCAGGAGCCATATGCAAAACATTACAAAGCTGCACAAGAACATCATATGATCCTTAACTAGGGGGTGTCAGCAAAAAAAAAAAAAAAGGAACTCCACCCAGCAGGCATGCATCTAAGGAAAAATCACATCGTTTCCAATAACTGTACAATGACAGGAATTATGCACAAGGATGGTCGAACGAATTCATTTTAGATCAGAATAGAGTATTCACCCGGACCATTTAAAGTGCTGAAGCACAATGTTGGTTTCTCATGGCTGTAAATCAGCCTCTTTGTTTTCTTGGAGTTATACTGCAGACATAAAGGTCTTTACAGTTCTGCTTATTTTACTGTTGATGTGTTTTGGGCACACAAATTAAACTTCTGAGTTGACACTCTATAAATGAAAAATTTCAGATAATTAAAATGAAGTTAAACCTTTTCTCTCTGGCCTGTTTTTATTTAAAAGCCACAAATGTCATACAAAATTTAACTCGTAAAACATTGTGATTTATCAAAGCCAAAAGTGTGATTAATCAGAATAATTTTATCATTTACTTGTTTCTTCAGAATATAATAAAATTGTCATCTAACATCATTATTTTTTTATTTTTTCACTCATTGTTCCAATGCGAAACAGCCGGTCGTCAAACAGGGTCACAGAAACGGGACGGAAGTGCAACTAAAAGCGGCTGTCAGTCAAACACAGCTTCACACAGAGAGTTTCCTAATGATGTCATGACCCCAGACATGGAGAATTGATTACCAATGCTTTTCTAGAGCTCTTCAAAATAAATTCACCTGAATTCTCAACATTATCCATGTCTTCCCTGCATCAGAAATGAGATATACAGTAAAACAGAAAATTTTGGACAGAAGCTCCTCCCGCAGGCGGTGGGAATGTTTATTTTATTAATGCATTTTTGAACGTTTAGCTTAAGGCATCTTTGAGCGTCAAACCATCCACCAAAAGCCAAATTTAACCTCAAATGACTATTGTGAACAACTTAATTGATGCAAAGCTTAACTGATCTCTTTTGTGGTGTCTTTATTGCTAGAATGTTCTGTTTTTCTAATGTTTAATCTAAGGTTGAGACAGCTAAAGACATAAACAAGTTGTATTAAAAATAATGAAGTGTTTTTTTTTTCAGAAATCAGTCTTTGCTTTCAAAGAATTGTACAAAACATTTGAGTGATGGGTTTTATATCAGACAGCCACAGTTGCGCATGATCACAAGAAGAAAGTTGAAGTGTCAAAATCAAATGTTCGTTGGTCCCATTTTCTACCCTAATACATTCTTTTCCCAAGCGGTACTGCATGGACATGTTTGAAGAAAGAAAAAAGAACACAAAGAGAAGTTTTTTTGTGAGTCAAACAAGACCTTCAACAATCTTGACTTGAAGACATATCAGATTAAGTCTGTTATTTGATGGGAGCAACAGATTAGAAGCAAAACAAGATTCAACGCACGCAAACACAGCCACACAAATCTGTCAGGGATTTTTTATGATGCAATTTGGTGATTAAACATTCAGAAAACTAGGGGTTTACCTACAATAGAGAAAACCCTCCAGCTACTTTTAGATCAGTTAAAAGAAAAACAACAAACATTTGGACTACCTTCAATGCTGGAACAATCCACTTTCCTTAGAAAAAAACAACAACTACACAGACATTCATAAGTCATTTACCATTTATTTTATTTTGACTTTTATGTTTTATTTGTAGTCCAAAGCACTTTTTACTGCTGTTGCAAACAATTAGCTTTGGTAATATTAAAATTATAAAGAAGGTTTGGACAAATAATGATTTATTAGCTAATAAATCGCAGTCTACACATTTCTGTTACCATTTAAGGACTTCTATGCATATAGCTACCAAACCATCATTGAATCTGAATGCAGACAGGTGCTTTTTTTGTACGGATCTCAGGGGATCCCTGAAGACCCGTGCAGGGTGTACCCTGAATCTTTTAATACATCTGTGGACTCATTACACAACTTTCCCAGCATTCATAGCGCATAGATGTTTTTAAGAAAAGGCTCAAGACCCACCTTTTTAACCTGGCTTTCAAATAGTTTTTACTTTGTATCTTTTTACCTATTTATCTATTATCTATTTTATAATGTTTACAATAAATTATTAATTTATTTTAAATTCCTCATTATAATGTTTTATTTTTGTTGTTTTTTTTTTTGCTCTTATCAATATGTTTACTTTTTAATTTAATTTTATTTTGTTTCCGGTGCTTCCTCAATTGGGTTCTCTCTCTCTGGGTCGGCTGCCGTTCAGCCGCGGCGGCTCTGGATGGGGACCTGCATCGCTCCCTAGCTGTGGTGAGGCGGGTCCCTGCTTGTGTCGCTGCATTTGGTTGGCTGTGCCGCTACTCACAGAGAGAGAGGTCCCAACTATTTGCGTTTCTAAAAACAAACTGTCATGCTCAGCCTGTTTCTCATTGCCAATCTCCATCAGTTAGGGGGTGGGAGCTCTGACAGGGGTGGGGGTTGTGTACGGATCTGGGGGAGGGGACTTTATGTTAATTTATGCTTATTTTTATATTATTATTTGTTTTTTATTTGGTTATTTAGTATCATTATTATTTTTGTTTTATTTACTTTTATTTTGTGTAAAGCACTTTGTGTTATGTTTTATATGAAAAGTGCTATATAAATAAAGATTGGTTGATTGATTGATTGATAGGACTCAAAAAGAGTGCACACAAATTGACTGGTTTCAGCTGATTTTTGTCTAAAAAATATTGAAGATTTACACACCTGGTAAATGTGCTTTCATGTACAGTCTACTTCTCACACTTGTTTTGCATTGTTTTTTTGCCATTTGCCCCTAATTCTCCCTCTCTGGAGTTTCTTATGCGCTACTACACAAAAGAGAGTTTACATTGTATTCAAGAACAACTTCACACCTAAAGAATACCACCACATTCTGTCAAAATGATTCAAACTTGTGCTCTTGACCGTGAGTGGGGTTTGGTCAGGCCCTTTTTTCCCATCCTCATACAGTTATCAGTTTAGATCAAACTAGTTTTGTTGATCAAATTCAATGACTGCAGATGTGTGCAGACTTAAATACAATGTTGATGCAGGATATTGCCTGGCAACAAGGAACTGTAAAGGTTTCAGCAAAAAAAAAAAAGACAAAAAAACAATATTTTAAAGAAAAAAACAACAAAAAAACTAGTTTAAAATATATTAAAAATAAGCTGGTCAAATAAAAAGTTCTAATTATAATGTGAAATGTTACTACAGTATTCAAATTCAAGTGTACTTGACAACATTTATGGTTTTAGATTTATTTATTTGCTTGTCATTTTCTACTTACGGGTATGGATTCAGCATCAACCATTTATCCTTTGTAATGTTATAGAATTGTGTGTTCATTAAACTGCCCTATGACATAATTTTCATTTTATTTATGAGTTGTAGTGGAGGACCTCAGGAAAAGTATAGAAGGGATCATAAATAATATCCAAAGAGGCAACAATCTAGTGCAAAATCCAAAGTGAAGGGCAGAAACTGGTTTAAACAGGTACACTTGAAAACAGACATGTAGCAGACTTCCCCTGCGACAGACTGGCGACCAGTCCAGGGGTGTACCCTGCCTTCGCCCATGAGTAGCCGGGTTAGGCTCCGGCAACCCCGTGACCCCGAAAGGGATAAAGCGGATTGGACAATGAATGAATGAATGAATGAATGAATGTAGCAGACTTGGCTCAAAGTGAGTAGACACTGAGATGATCTAAAGGAGTGGAGGCTAAATATGAAGGACTCATCCCAGGTGTGGCCAATGACTGATTACCAGAACCAGAACCAGCTGATGAGGAGCAGAAGTGATGTGGAGAATTTAGTGCTAGTGAAGTTGAACATTTATCTGAGTCCACTTAAATCACACAAACATATTCAAATGTTTACAGAAAGGAAAGGTAATGCTACATTAACTGTAGTGCAACTGAAAAAAACAAACAAATATAAAACCTGCTCAGTAGTTTTTGTGTTTTGGAGCCTTTTTGTAAAACTTATTCGTGTAAAGTTATAGACTTAGTAACTTCATGCCATTCACAGCTTCTTGGTTTTAAACAATTTCTTTCTTAGGAAGGCAAAAAAAAAAAATAATAGGAGTTTGGAAAATGTTGTTTATTCTTATTTTTGGCATTTTTTGAGATTTTTTGTAGAATTTATCAGTATGCTAATCGGAAAATATATATCTGGATTCTTAAAATAAAAATATGTCATATTTGTGACATGACTTTATGCTTCAAGGCCCTTTTGACCTTACAAAAGGTGATTGCCCAGTGGAAATACCCTTGTTAAAACTCAGTTAATTAACAGAATTCTAGACATAAGGTTTCTTGAAACTCTGGCAGGTGTTTGTTTACTTTCCAGCTTCAGATGAATCATTTATTAACTGGGTTACGTTAGGAATTCACCAGGATGAATCACCAAAAGCTGCAACTCAACATCAATCAAGTATTGAAGTGACACATCTGTTGTTAAAAATGCAGTTTAGGCCTGAGATAGAAAGGAAGAACTTTGAAAGAAACATAATTACAACATCAGCACTGTTCTTAAAATGTGAGGAGTTAATTATATTTAATAATTTTTTATTTCTATAGTTTAATGGTGAAAAATCATGCCTTAAATGCTCACGTTCATATGTGTTTGTTTGGCAACAGATAAACACATAAAGGTTTTAAATCACATACAATTTGCGTGATTGTTGTGTGTTACTTAATCTCAGCCCACATTCAAAGTGAATTACATGCAGTTAATTGAGTAGACTGCTTAAACAGTGCATTTGCATGAACTCTCAGCCTCACCAACTGTTTGAAGGTTTTGCTGCTCATTTCTGGCCTCTGCAGACTCAGCAACAATCTGAAAGCAAGAATTAAAGGAGTTCAAAGGAGAAGCATAAATGCAAGATAGGTGGAAACAGTTCAAGTGAAGCAAAGCTCATCAGGAGTATTAAAGTATCAGAACTTAATTAAAAAATGTTTTGCAAGCAAATATTTTGCTTAAACTTAAAAGCTTTGACTTTAAGTCTGATACTTTTTTCAAGAAAAACATTATTAAATGAGACTTCTCCTTCAGCTACCGCAGGTATTCATTCATCTCCAACAAACTAACAGAATTCTAACAGAGGTCTGAGAGCTTCAAGGTCCTTAGCAGTATTATAGCCATTCCTAGAACTGCACTTTCTAGACGAAGATAACAGATGTCGTTCCTGGAATCTTCTGGAGCCACTCTTCTAATTCAGCCCTGAAAGCTCTACTTTCTCAAGTTTCTCATGCTCTTACTTCTTAATGGTACAATTACTTACAGTTGTTACACTAATTACAATGACCTTCCTCTGCTGTTTATCCTCTCATGAAGTGTCTGGGTGGTTAACCGTCTCTGTCCTGTCTGTTTGGGTCTTAAAGTCCAAAGGGATTTTGGTGCAATCATTTTTGATTGCCTCTGTTGTTGCTTCTGAGCTTCATCCTGGGACTTCCAGTCTGTAATTGGCACAGATGTTCCTGTGGGATATTATGGCACTCCTTGACTGCCTACATGTTACATCCAGCTGGGATGTAATATGCCTCAGGAGCATTTTTACATCCCTTGGTAGATCCAAGATAATTGATAAAACACTTAGAATCTTTGCGTTTGAACCATGAATAATGCATCATTTAAAAAAAATCCAGGCATTTCAAATCATTGATAGAATAGTTCTGGTATAATGCATCAGGTATCTAGAATGACCTTTAAAGTCATGGTGACTTTCCTGGCGGCTTCTTCTGGGGTTCCATTTTCCAATACCAAGGTACTTCTAATTGTTCCTTATATCTGGTATCCCCCTTTTTTCATAACTACATAAAAATACACACATATATATTTATACACAGTAATCTACCACTGATATCAAGATTGAAAAGCTTGGTGCTCTCATAGATATCAATCATTAAGATCTACTTCACAGCCAGTTTATAGTTGGACAACTTGGGGGCCACAAAGTGCAATGCTGTAATCTCTCTGCTGTTGCATCAGTCTTCACATGACAGACTGAGGAGGGACCGGCATGACGGACATACTAATGAGGTGAAACTACATCATGTTTGCAACATGTCTGAGTGTGTAGTTCACAAACCAAAACATGTTTCAAAGTGCAGATAGTAATTTGCCAGCAAACTGGCATGATGGCCAGTGGGAGATTTGTCTGTACACTTTTGTTACTGGTTTCTGTGATGCAGAAGAAACGTCTTCTATACATACACTCCCCAAAAAAGAAATAGTTAGAATAAATGAAAATATAGTAATTAAAGCTATAGTTATATATGCAGAAAAACCAACGCTGATCTGCCCATAGAATATAAATTCCTGCCACTGTCAGATGTTTCTGTTTAAATATCAGACACATGTATAAACACCCAGAAACCCACAAAGCTACACATCCTCAGCAGCTGATTGCTTTAGTGATGTATTAAGAAACTAAACTCATATATTGCATGTCTTGTTGATTTGAATTTCTGTGGCTCTTCAGTTTATGTAAACAGAATTTTCCATTGTTGTGACTGTATTGGACTACGTGACCATGCGGGGATTGTCTGGTCTAGATTTCCACTCTTGTTCTGTCTGTTGTTTCTATGCTTTCCAAACATATGCTTCATCAGACCCCAGCCTATACTTGGCTGAGCAGCACGCTGTCATTTCATTGGTTTTATTTAACAGCCTACAATGTGCAAGAGGCCTCACAGTATGATCACTAACACAGGCTTTTGCAATATGGATATGATGCTCTAGATCAGGGGTCTGCGACCTTCAACCCTTAAAGAGCTATTTGGATTGGTTTCTCACTGGTCATAACACAGAAGGAGCCACAATGCCTTATTTCACCCTAAAAAAATAAAACTGTGTTTTTTATTCATGTAATTGTAATATGATAAATATAAATACAATTTTGTATTTTTTGACAACCCTAACCCTAACCCTAATAGAATGTGGTCAGCAGCCTGTCAGGGGCATTACAGTACACAGGAGACAATTTCAACTTGTCCTATTGTTTTGTTTCACGTGGTTTGTCCTACAATCTATAAAAACTTTTTAAATATATACCCCTTCGTTTCAAAATATAAAAAATTGAGGTTTTTAAATATATATATATATATATATATATATATATATATATATATATATAAGAGCCACATGTGGTTCAGGAGCAAATCCCTGCTCTAGAACATAGAATAACAAGCTAAAAATGTAATGTGTATATTTGTCTAGGGTTCTTGATGCTTTATTGTTTTTTGCAACCTGCTACATTTTTTCACATTTGTGCAAACATTTCATTTTTTTTCCCTTTTAGACTTATTTAAATGTTATGGGGAGCAGCAACAAATGCAGGGACTGTTGAATATTGCACCTAAAATATCTATCTGGTAGATGCTGCTAAAGTAATCCCACCCCCTACTGTACACCACAGCCCTCAAAAATGAGACATTATTGTTCTCAGTAGGAAAGTAATTATGGTAACTCTGCTGTAAAGTCTCTTTTTAAGCAGTTTTCTTTTTTATTGGTGGACCCCCAACATTTTAGAATTACCTTTTTCTCCCTAAATGGCGATTTTTTTGCCTGTTGCATCTTTTGCAATTACAAGTACATGAAACAGTCACGCTGCTCAAGGGATGACATTATTTAGCAACATCCAATGGTTTTTAGGGCAGTCGTTTAGACTTTTATCACTTTTATAAGTGATAAGCAGATTGAGCAGAAATGGGGTTTCACCACTGGCGAAGAGCAGCTTCCAGACTTCAGACCGTGGAGATCCTCACACCACCATTCACACCACCCTTAGGAATTCAAATTCCAGCGACCACTTTTAATCAAAAATCTACACGCGTATATGCGCTTTTCCGGCTTCCACGTTCAGAACTCACACGTTCACAGGCAGCTGCGCACGTTTCTACGACTGTTTTCAGGCTCTGCTTACGCGGCCATTGAATGTGCATTGAAAGTTCAGCCAGGTTGACCTTTGATGGCGTCCCTTTTAATTCACGTAAGTGTCAACTGTTTGAAAATTGATCACAGAGGAGAAATGAATAATTGCAGTTTGTGCCCGGCCAAAATTTTGTGACACCAAGTCTTTCATATATCAGGATAGAGCTGTGAAGTCTGGATGAGATTTCCACCGCTTCAACATTTTGCACCAAGCCTCTTCCAACTGTAAGTGGTGGACATGTGCTAGTAAACAGTAGAAAATGAAGAAGAAGCCCCTCCCTGCATGTCCAGTAAGAACACCAAGGGCTATACCAGTTTAGTGTGAATGGTGCGTCCGTATAGATAGGAGCCTGGGCGGACAAAAAGAGAACAAAAAAAGTTTACATTTGAGCAATTTTTTATTTACAACTTTAAAAAATTCTGAAAAAAAGAAAAACGAAATACTTCTGTGACTTTAAACCAGATGTCTAATCCATCTTAGCACAGTTTTGGACCTACTTAACTGTAAATAAATAGTTATGTCTTTTTTTGTCATACCTATGATTCCAACAACAGCAGTAACGCAGTTGTATCTGTTTAAATCTCATAAAAAGAAAGAAAGACGCTGTATTTGAGTTGTTTATTAATAAAAAGTTTTTTGTGCATTCTCGAGTTGTCTTAGCGTGAACTGTTAAAAATGGAAAGAGCAGAGCCTGCATTGTGTTTTTTTTAACAAATGCCACAAAACCGCTTTCAAAACCAAACTTGACACTGTTCTGTAAATATTACAATCTTAGTCTTTGAGTAAAGACATGTTTTGCTTTTTTATATGAAATCCGGATTGTGTAGAAGTGCATAAGTGCCAATTAATCAAATTCCGTGACTAACAGCATGATTTTTCTTTTGACAGACCTCTGCTGAGATTGAAAATGTAATTGGTCCACCACTCCAGATCCTGTTTATCCCATGATGTTTGTTTGAACTGTCATTACACTCTGAGCCTCATCACATCTTGTAGCATTTACAAATTGAATATTTCTCAAGGAGACAGAGGAAAAAATAAACTTTTAAATCTTTTGTTATTCAAAAACTAATATGTCCAAGATTTATGTGCAAAGAAAGAAATGTAAACCAGTTAGGGAAGTTGTTAAAACATATTTTTTTCTTTGAATGTGAAACATACAGACTTTAATAACACATAATAACCCTTCATTGACTAATCTTTAACACATGAACACTTTAAATTAGTTTATCTTTGGGTGACTGTAAAGGTTTCTGGGGGGATGGGAGTTCTGATTTTTCTTCTTAAGAAAAAAAAAATCAGGAATCATCACGGAAGGACAAACTTCTGGACCATACACATTACTGGCAAACAAAAGCAGTGGTTGATATCGGAAAATCTTCCCAGTGGCTAAAAAAAAAAAAAAAAAACTGTACTGAAAGACAGCGCAGAGCCACTAATCATGGCAGCACAGGAGCAGGCTCTATTTACAAGATCAATAGTGGCCAAGATCTACCTCACCAGGCTGGACTTCAGGTGCAGGCTGTGCGCAGACGCCCCCTATTGAGAATGACCAAGTTAAAATCCTGTGGGACTTCCAGATACAGACTGACAAAACGGTAATGGCTAAAGGAACAGACATAGTAGTGCAGGACAAGAAGGAGAAAAAACCTGCAGTGATAGAAGGAGCAATCCCAAGTGATGGCAACAACAGGGAGAAGGAGCATGAGAAGATTGAGAAATACCAAAGGCAGAGAAAAGAGCTGGAAAAATATGTGCAAGGTGAAGGACACAGTGGTCCCCATGGTAAAAGTAATTCTCTGGGTTGTGACCCCCGCTCCCCAATAAAACATGTAATACCTATATAAATTGTTTCCAATTAAGTTAAAGACCCACTCCAAATGAAAATCGCGTTTTTGGTGTTTTAAATGTTCTTGTAGTAATTTTCTCATAAAATAATTTAAGATTAAAACCACATTTCTGAGTATTTCTTTGTTCAAATCGTGATGAATCTGGAGCAGACAAAAAACATGCTGTTTGAAAAAGCTCTCATTTGTGACATAGAAACTGAAATGGGCCTGCCAAATATTATTATTATTATTGGATTATTAAAGCCATTTAATTTTGCTCTATGTACATTATAGCTTACATTAAATATGTCTTCACTGCCAATTTAAAGCAAACGTTGCTTCTTCTGCACTGCAGCTCAGCCTTTTACTCATTGTAGACTCCTCTAAAGCAGTGTTCTCCAACACTGTCCTGCATTTTTCCAATCCAACCCTGTTCAAACACACCTGTCTTTGATGACTGTCATTGTCAGGCTTTTGCAGAGCCTGATGATGAGCTAAATCAGTTGTGGATGAACAGGGAAACATGGAAAACATGCAGGAGAGTGTGACCTGAGGACCAGGGTTGGGAAACACTGCTCTAAAGCACAATGTTGAGTGTTTAAGGGTATTCAATTTTTTTTTTAAAAACACCTAAATATCAGCAAATCTGCAAGGTTTACCTAAAATCGTAAACACAAACCAAAACTGTCTTTAGGATGGAGACCAAATTAACCCATAATTTTACCAAAATCAATAATTGGCTTAAGTACCAACAACAAAGCAAAATTACTGAATGAGTAGCTGAGATCTTGCACCATGTTGTCAAGGAAACTGGCCAAAGAAAACAGGTACTTGAGCCTCCTACTTCTAAAGTCCAGAGAGACCCATACTGATTTGAATTTAAAAAAAAGTAAATGTTTTCCTTTTAGAAAACTGTAATGACAAAAATTGATAGTTAATATTTCATTGAAAAAGTAACTAGTTTTCCTACATTTGATGTAACTGATCCCTTAGAGATCCACTTTTATCAATAAAAGTCAATTATGCATAACAGTTCACTTTGATATCTAAATATTAGTGCCAGTATAAAATGATTGGTGTGGTTTGACCCTTCAGTGATAAAACATTCAAGGAATCAGATATTTCTTTGAGTGATAGTTGTAGAATTCATCATTCTCTCTCTGAGTGTCGCATGTGTTTAAAAAGCTTATAATCTGGGTGAGCATTTCATTAAACATGCTTTTATTGCTTCTTGTGTCAAAACGTACTAGAAACTTTTGCAGATGAACTTTAGAGTCGGAAATTTGTGTCAGAGCATTAAGTTATTATTATTATTTTTAGGCAGAATTTATAACAAACTCAATTTTGCTTTATTAATTAATGAGATTTTGCTCCCTTTGCATTGCAATTAAACAATGGCCCCTTTATTTCTGGTCCTGCTAATTTTCAAAAGCTCCCCTCTATCGACACTTAACTATCTAATGCTAAATTAGTTTCTGTCTTTTCAAAGACATGCAAATTAGAGTTGCAGCAAATTAACTGGCTCTCCAGCGAATCCTGGGCACTGAAGGGTGGACCTTCTTAGCTCCGTCTGCTGTTTTTCTTCACATTCTGGAACTTCTCAGTCATTTTTAAGCACATTTTAACTGTTAACCTGTCTGAACTCCTTACGCCCATGTAGCCTTAGCCTTAGTATGCAGAGCACAGTTGTTATTGCAGTTATTTGAGATGCATTTTCCTCCCAATGGTCTAGCCCCCTCTAGTGTTTGAACCTTTGATCACATTTTCACTCAAAGTTATTATTTCGACACTTCTCCCATACATCTTGTCAGCAATGAACCAACTTTCAAAGTTCAAATTATGTTTTTTAAATTTTTATCATTTAGAAAAATCTGTTTTAAAATGAAAAAAATACAACATATTCTATCCTGCCAACTAAACATATCTTTGTTTTTCCAGTCATTTCTGCCTTTATCCGGCACTCTGCTCTGTTTGTTCTCTGCTGAACACATTTCAGTCTCTTGTCAATGACTTTAATGGGCACTATCATAACCACTAGGGGGCACTATGAATCAACCCAGTCATTAAAAGTTAGCAGGGGATTGGAAAGGATGGTTGTTTCTCCAACAGCAAATAGCTTAATGCTGGAATACTGAGGATGAAATCACAGACAAACAGGTCTTTTTAGCACACTCCCCCCTACCCTCCCCTGCTATTTTGCCAATTTTGCCAGTTATATACCACTCTACCTCAGCTCTTCAATTTTCTTCTTCTTCTTTCTTTTCTTTTTTAAAGCCACTGATGGTCCTGTTGTTTGGAATATGCTAATCTGCTACGCACCAGCAACTCCCAGGGTGAAGATCACTTATTAAAAGCATAGTTGGGAGGGTTTATGCAAATAGAGTCAAATCAAAGCAAGCTTTCCCCTGGTTGGTTACCCCTTTGCATACATTGTAAATTTGAAAGCAATATTTTATCCTGGATATTATTTTCTTTGGCACTTGTGTCACATCACATGTTGTCTGTTTAATGTTGAATTCGTGTTGTTCTGCTTTCTCTTCTCGTCTGCAAAAGAAAAAAAAGGAGAAGTTTCATTTCCCCTTGAGTGGATTGACAGATTTGTTCGAAGGAAAAGATGGATAATATCCGCTGTGGCCAAAGGCTGCCGTGAAGTAGACTGACACAGACACTGATTAAGCCTCTTGAGATCTGAGGGGATTGTGCGTCTTAGTTGAGGAAGAAAGAGAGGAAAGAGGAGAGGAGCATGCAGGCTAAAGAAGGAATCGGCAAATTGGATGAGATGCAAGTGTCTTGTGGGTGTGAGCAACATGTTTACAGTGGAACTTTCTGTTCAGGTTGGACTAACACTTGGCCTTGCTTGCTTTTACTTCAGACCCTTAGGTAAAAGAAAAAGGGTCTGAGCTAATCTCAGATCAACAAAGGGTTGCTTGATTGTTTGTAGAAAATGTTGATGCCTGACGTGGTCATTATTTAGAGATCAGGCAAAACCAGAAGACTGTGGAACTCATTCAGGGACATGTAATGAGGAAGCCCTTAATGGGACTTTTTGACATGCAGACAGATTATTGCTTATTGTTCAGTAATTCATCTGTTTAAAAGACAGAACTCTGTCCTTTAGGATGGTTTTTTAGCCCAATGTTTCGAGTGTAGAGGCTCATTTTACATCATTCATATTTAACTTTAATAAATTAGATGAAAAGCACATATAGCTCCTGTAAAGACATCTCAATCAGCTTTTTTTCACCTAAAAAACCCAATCAAATCCACAATTCTTTAGGCAGATATTTCACCTTTCTATATAGTCAGCATATAACAAGTTCATGGTGTCAGACACAACTGCATTCAACGAAGTATTCTCTAATCACCCTGTAGTCAAGAAGAAATTTGAATGAATGTTTGCAAGCAGTTTCTAGTCTAGACCAAAATTATTTCTCCCTTGCAAAATGCAAAATTTCAAATAAACCCTTTGCTAATTGTAAAATTGCTTTAAAATTCATATATGTTAACAGTATTTTAAACCTTTGAAGTCCACAACAATGACATGCTTTTCTGGATTTTAGAGATGTGAATGACACCATTTTACTGATAATTCTGGTAAGTGATATGATCTTTTTCAAAAATGTATTAACAATGCAAAATCTGTGTCAGTCAAAGGAATCTCCAAGCAAGAAAAAAATGCCTATTTGAATTTTTAATGTTTGCAAATCGTTTTAATATTTTTTCCAAAGCAACAGACACATTTTAGGGATTTTGCTTTTCACGACTGTTTGCTTCACACTGAATAAAATACTATGTTTTTAAAGAGGAAAGGTCTGTTGAGCTAAAAGGGTTAAAAGAACCGGGGACCAGTGCTTTAAAAACAGAAGAAAAAAAAAAAGCAAAACACAACTTCCTGATTGTTAAAAAATAACAATTCATCTAATAATAGTTCATTTAGCAGCCACTAGGTGGCTATTTACAAATACCTGTTGATTACAAGGAAAACAGCCAAAATGTATAAAATAAATAACTTGCAGATAGTAAAGTTCTAACTTCTTTTTACATTTGAGGCAAAATTCAATTTATGATAGCTGGGGAAAATATTATAGTAGATCTTTGATTGGCAAGAGACAATAAGATCCTCAGGTCTACTGTGTGTGCTTTAGAAACTGTCTAACTGTTTCAGTAAACTATAAAAACTAGTTTATTTGAGGAATCTAAAAAGTACACCATTTAGTTTAGTTAAAGATTTCTGCTTTGGTGTTTAATGTCCTGGTTCATCAACTCTTATTGTCTTGTTTGACAGTTTAAAAAAAATTACACCTTCGTTTGATCTAGTCTGCTGCACTTGTCACCATCTTTAACAACTGTTGCTTGTTTGAGAGCTGGATTACAGACTTGGAAGAAAAGTAACCCCACCCCCCACCCCCCCATCTCTGAGCATGATCTTTGATCGTAGAAGAGCTCCTGAACCTTCTCATTCCACCACACTTGCCAGCAAGGAGACCAAGATCATTCTTTTCATGGCACACTAGACTTTCTTTCTTTGAAAAATATCAACAACAAAAAAAAAAGAACAAATACCGGCAAAATTAAATGAATCCAGGCATGGCTACCAATACTAGATGAGCTCCCGCAAATACTGCTCCAGGCTTTTTCTTTCACAGCTCTATTCCCATATATGAAAGACTTCCAGCCGCTAACAAACTGCAATTATGAATTTATCCTCCATTATCAATTTTCCCCTGCGACAGACTGGCGACCTGTCCAGGGGTGTACCCTGCCTTCGCCCATGAGTAGCCGGGTTAGGCTCCGGCAACCCCGTGACCCCGAAAGGGATAAAGCGGATTGGAAAATGAATGAATGAATTATCAATTTTCAAATGGTTGGCACTTATGTGAATTAAAAAAGACGCCATCAATATATCACTACCGAATCCAAGTCCCTGATTGGTCAAAGTTCAACCTTTTAATGCATGTTCAATGGCAGTAAATATTTTGTGCGTAGACTCTGAGAAAGGTCATAGAAAATTGTGTAAAGTTTTGAATATGTATTCCCAAAATGCATATTTACGCGTTTACTTTGGCTTTTCATTGGAAGTGGTCGCTTGAATGCACTTTAATGAGCGTGATGTGAACGCAACTTCACTGTTGTTATCTTTTTAAAGCAAACAGACTCTTCTGTTTGCTCTCCAACTCTCCTGTAATGTTTGTGTCGTGAACATTAACTTTTTCAGATTAAGCTTTTGTTTTTCTCTACAAAATAGGCAGTTTTATTGAAATGAAAATGAGAAGAAAAATGAAAAAAATGAGCAATCTTTACTTCTACAAATCTGTTTTTATTGAATAAAAAGGAACTCCAAATTATGAGTTATTGCCTTATTGGCCCTTCTAGACTGATGAACTGCAACAAGTGCTTCCTCAAGATTATTGATCAAATCTTCTTTCAGTTTTGCCCTAGCACACACTTGATTGCAGTGAATTGGGAAAATGACAAAACTTGTTCTTTTAAAGAGGTGCTCACTCTCGCTGATGCTCAATTAATCAAGGGCATTTGATTAGAAGCATCTGGCTGCTTTTTTACTCTCTTGATTCTCATGGAAGAAAGATCACTTCTAAACAGTTGCTCAGTTTTGTTGGACAAACTATAAAATGGCAAAGCGTCTTCATCATGCATGCTGTTCATTGTGATAGAAAGCTCCTTAAGAGTCGACACAACGCAAACAAAAGACAGGCACGTTTACAAGTGCGGTGCATTTGTGCTTGTATTGACTGTTCTAATCCACAGAGTCTTTGTGGGTCATTTCAGTGAGGAGTGAACTATAGAAGAATTACTGCACATTTCAGCGTTTAACCCAACATAAACCCTATCAGCTCTGTGGAGGCTGCTGGGGATGGCTCCTTAATCCGAGCAGACACTGAGAGAAGGATTCATAAAGACAGAAAGACTTTCCTGCTGCACACCAGCAGGGATGAAATGGCCTTGTGTGAATGCGGGGGGGGGGGGCTGACTCCAAAGTCTAATTATAATATTCATCAATTATGGAGAATAAAATGCTTATTTTCATGCCTACCATGGGTGGCTAGCAAACCAACTCCTAGCAATAGTCATTCACAACATTACATGAAGTCTGTGCTTCATGGTGCAAAAAGGACATTTTTCTATCTCACTTATATTTACCATAATTCTCACTTTTTATGGAATTTTCATTTTTAAAAAAATATAGAATTTTTAAAACGTCTTTAATGGTATGGCAGCTACATCATACAAATGGAGCAGTCGATGTTTGCTGGACTCCCGTTGATATAGTTACACAAAATCAGCTCAGCATTAATGGTGAGCGCAGTTCAATAATGTCTCAGTCAGGATGAAAGCAGCAGCACCCCGTTCCCCTCCCCACTCCTAAAAAAAACCATCAGAGGGCAATCGATGTTCTTTCATCCCGAGGACGGAAATTGCACTCATATGGCTCAGACTCCATGAAGGTCCCCCATCCAAATCCAAATCATTAACATCAAACTTGCAGCAAAGAAATCAAAATGTCAGCCTGCCCTCCGTCGTCTAGGCAGATGAGTATTCCCCCCAGTTCTTATACATTTTCATTCTTCTTATATTTATTTGTAAAATACCCCCCACACTGTGAGTATTCCCAGCAGAACAACCAGCGTTGCTCCATTTGGAGTGATTTCACTGCTCAATGACTTCTAAAATAAAATGTTTCCTGGAAAAACAATAAATAAGTAATCTCAAATGTTTGTGATCAATTAAAAAAAATCTGGGTTTGCACGTGTTGGTTTTCACACAGACTCAGGCATCTGTGTGAGCATTGTGTGTGCACACGATTCTTTGGGTGCTGCATTTCCTCTCTGTTTTGAAGAACAGACGTGTCCGGTTAAGTCTTAAATGTTCTTTTTGAGGGATTTTTATATCTTCTTGGTCCGGTGATGAACCAGCAACCCATTTGGAGTGTCCCATGCTTTTCCTCTCCAAAAGCTGTAGTTATGGGCTCAAGCACACCCTAATATGTGTAGTAGAAAATGAGAAACTAAATATAACATTGTAATTCATTTACATGCAACAATTTATTTACCATCAGGAGTTTATTTATGTATATGAATTGTATGGTAGTAAACTTTAAATTGGATCATGTTTTTAGAGGTACTTAAAAAAATAAACAAGATAAACAAAATGGGCTGCACGGTGGCACAGTGGTTAGCGCTCCTGCCTCACAGCAAGAAGGTTCCCGGTTCAAGTCCTGGCTGGGGGACGTTTCTGTGTGGAGTTTGCATGTTCTCCCCGTGTATGCGTGGGTTTTCTCCGGGGACTCCGGCTTCCTCCCACCGTCCAAAAACATGCTTCATAGGTTAATTGGTTACTCTAAATTGTCCCTAGGTGTGAATGTGAGTGTGCATGGATGTGTGATTGTGGCCCCTGCGACAGACTGGCGACCAGTCCAGGGGTGTACCCTGCCTTCACCCATGAGTAGCCGGGTTGGGCTCCGGCAACCCCGTGACCCCGAAGGGGATAAAGCGGATTGGAAAATGAATGAATGAATGAAGATAAACAAAACCTGCATTGGTGTATATAAACTGCATGCATATCTCAAAAAGAGGTTTCAAACTCAGCAGCACAGCTCAATGAGAAAACAAACAAAGAAACATATTAGCCTACCAGCAGAGCTGAATGAATAAGAGCAGCTTTTTTAAAAAATAAGATCAGAAAAACAGACTCCACTATTTCCTTAACTTTTATAAGGTGGTTTGAAAAGAATTAAAACTTCTCAACTACTAAACAACAGCTTGAAAACGTCAAATGTATGCACCAAAAACTATAGGAGCAGACAGACAACCTACTCATGAATAAAATAAATAGCAAGTTCAGCTGTTTCCAGATACTGGTGTAACATTTAAAATTCAATAAAAGTAGTATTAAAAAGGAACAACCCTTTGTTTATTCTATGTTTGTTTGTATTCTATTTTTTTTCTAACTTGATAACTGAGAATACAGCTAAGGCACTAGCTATAACAAATACTAAAATCAACATTTGATAATATTTATTATTATTTTTTAAAGATATACAACCAAGTTTTTCCTATTTTTGGGGTAATAATGAACTTTTAGTCTTAAACTATTATCATGTCCTTCCATCTTGCATTATTGCAGCTTTATGCAGTAAAAAAGGATGATGCTGTCCAGTTCTCCTGATGCATTTATGGTAGTATTAGCAAAATCTGCATGCTAGCTGATGCAGATAACGATCCTTCTATGCACTTATTTATCAGTACTTAAATTTTGCTAACATTATTATGCATCCCTTAAAAAGATTGGACACATTTTGCAAAAAAAAAAAAAAAAGCATTGAGATTAACAAATCTCGTAACTATAAAGCTATACTGGGCATTTGACATGCATTTTTAACACATATTCAGTCCATGGTGTCCACATTGGAAAAGGAGGGAGGGGCTTCTTTTTCCTTTTTTACAGTTTACATGTTGGTCACCTTCAATTAGAAGAGGCTTAATGCAAAAATGTAAAAGCGGTGCAAATCTCGCAATAAGCGCAAACTGGAAACAGTTTGGTGCATTGCTAACATCCTTGCAATGGCCGATATGGATTACCATCATATCAGGAGTGTGGCTTTAGTTTATCTAGTCTGAAAAACAAATGTGGACGTCGTCAGTCTGGTTGCTGTGTCTGGGTTCAACAGATAAATCAAATCTACTCATCACTACCAAGTCAGAGTATCTGATTGGTCAAAGTTTGACCTGGTTTAGCTGATATGCACATTCAATGGTTTTGCATTTTGCATGTAGAACTTGAAAACAGTCATAAAAATGTGCTAGGCTACACGTGAATACAAGAATTTTGAATGCAGAAGTCTAAAACACACACATTAACCCCCCTTCTACATTGACTTCATTAGAAATGGCCGCTTAGGACGGCATGAACATAACTTAAGAGAACTTTTTTTTTTCCATTTTGAGTCTACTGAAGTAAAAGTAAAAAGTATCTTTTACTTGCACACTTTTTCAAAATGTTATTCAAGTAAATGAGGCCATTGTAATGCACTATCTGTCGTAACAAATACCTCTTTTGCTCATTTTTTAAACAGGCTTGTTTTAGATGTCTTTGTGACATATCTTACATATAGTATAACTCTAAGGCCTTTAAACATTTTCATCACGTACAGAATTTTACTGGTGCTCTTATCTGCTTTTATCTAGATTCTCTGCAGTGTGTTGTTCCTTTGTTTCCCCCAGTTTAACTGACATTTTGTATCAGTGAATTTCCTAATTGTGCAGAAAAAAAGTGCTATTATGTATCCTTAGAAAACCCACATGCAAAATGCGTTTTACATTACGAGAGTTGGAGTAAATAAGAGGAACAAACTGTTAATTTAAAATTAACTTCAGTTGAGAACAAAGATTCTTAGCCAATTAAAAGTAACTGCTGAATAAAATTTTACAAATATTAATTTGTATCTTTTTAATTAATTATTTGAAAAAAAAAGATACACAAAAGCAGAAGATTTCAGTTTTTGCCTTCTTGACCCACATCCATCACACGAACTAAATGCTTTTCTCACATGAATCTGTGAGCTCTTACATTGTTTGTAAAAATTATTAACTGTATCACATAAAATTATGCAGGTCACTGATGAATTGAAGTTATGATGATCAAATGATATGTTAATTTATTGGTAATGTTGTGAATGTTCAAACACAGCAAGAAACCACAGAGGCGTTCTTTTCAACAGTCAGTCTTTTGATCATCTCTAATTAATTTTAAGCTAACTGCATGACAAGGCCTCCGAAGAAAAACTAAAAACAGAACATAAACAAAGTTTTTGAAATCCACTGCTCTTCTTCTTCTTTTTTTTTTTTTTTAAATGTCTAAGTCCAACCTTAAGAAGGTCGTTTCTGTGCCTGTGAAACTCATGTCGGTATTTTTGTCCTGACATTGTCATTGCTTAACTGGAATCCATGTTGTTTCTGGAGACCAACCTGACACAAAACGTCTAAGAAATAGAATGCAAACATGAGCATGAATGAATGTGGAGCGTAAAGGTCATAAGTCAGGAAACTGACAAACCGGTTGTTTTTTTTCTGTGGAGTCTAAGCGCAGAAATCACAACAGTTAAATGTGAGATTTAACTGTCAGGAAAGGGCCCCACCTCTTTTTACCTGTACCTTTCTGTTTATCTGCCAGCCAGCTTTGAGCATTAACTTAAAACAAAAATCATAGATCTTTCCATCTTGAAGTGTTGTTTTGTTGGTTTTCATTCCTCTAAAGACTGCAGAACAAACTGGCCAAAATGGACCCCAAGACAGTCCGGGAGATCTCAGATCAAAATCAGCTTTGAAAATTTTTAGAGCTCTTTGATTGAGACATCAAGCTGATGTCCAAATGGGCTGTTTTCATTGAAAAATCAGGTTAAAGGGAAGTTTTGAAAACTGCTTTTTGATCTGTCAACTGGCATTCTCATCATTTCTCATCAAACCAGTCAACGTTTTGCTTCTACTTCTTCATTAATCAGCTCTACTGGATCAAGACAAAGTTACTGATCACCACCTGTTGTTGCTGAACCCGATATTATTTCTCCATACCATTATTCTAGAGAGATCCGACCTCATGTGAGGCCTTTTTTTATCTACAGCCGTCAGCTTTGGACCATATCTTGAGCCTTTTTTTTTATTGATTAATGTAAAAACAGCTTATTTTGATGCAAAATAATAAAGTTATGATGAAAAATTTCAATGATGAAAGATATTTTTCCTATTTAATACTTTTAACAATACCATTTGGGCAGTTAAGCACAGTATAGGGAAGTACACTCATAAGTATTTCAACTACTGTATTCTAGAATATCTAAAATGGTGATAGGGGGAGTTTTTTTGTCTTTTGATAAGTCAAGGAAGTAGTTTTTATAAAATAAAATAAAACAAATAGTTCATTTTTATAAATAAATATTTTTGGAACCTCCTAAGAATTTTATTTTGGAGTTAGAAATCATAATATATGCCATAAAAAACGATTTGATGTATCAGGATCTGAAAAGTAAAAGTATCAATAAATGCATGCAACCTAACTCCATCAAGTAAATACTGATATTTTGCTGCATTTATTTTTATTTTTTTGAAGGACAATTGTTGTTTAGCTTTTGGCAAATCTCTTCAGGGGTGAAAGAGCTTTCACTGATTCACACAGGTTGTTTGGCAGAGAGTTTAATGGTGGATGCCCTTCCTGACACAACCATGTATTTTATCCGGGCTGGGGACCGGCACAGGGAGACCCAGGCATACAGCAGGTCCCCTTGTGGTTGCATAGTCAGGCATGATGAGTCTTGCCTAAGGACCCACACTGGATTAAGCTCATTGCGCTTCCTGGGAAGGGAACTCGAGTTTCCAAAGTAGGACAAGTCCTACACCCAACAAACTGAGCCATCTATAGTGGACATCTAAACCTGTGATGAAAGGAAATCAATGATTCGGAAAGCCAAGCAGCCACAGCAGGTAGTAGAATGCTACCCACTGTAGAACACAAATAACTTTACTCTAAATGTGAAATAGCAGCCACGTGGAAATGGTTTTACCAAAAGCCACAGTCATGCTGTTTGTTAACAAGCTTCTTCCCAGCTATTTGTGCACTAAAGCAGTTTCTGAAGTGAGTTTTCCAATCACATCTGCTATTTAGCATGTCATAGGTATGACATTAATGTCCCCATTATCATTGCTTTCAATTAATATTTAACGTGAAGGTATCCAAAAATTGTTAGCTTTGAAATATTTGGTTTAAAGCAAACATTACAAGAGCTATGACATATGATTTTGATACCCCTTGGAATAAATCCTTGGAACTTAAAGTGGAGATTCGCCTGTTTTTAAGACAAATTTTACAGTGTTTTGACCTTGTCTTTTGTTTGTTGTGCAATACAATCAAAAATAAATCTGAAAAAAAGAAGGTTGTACTAAGAAGATTGGTATCAAGCATTGCCACAAAAACTGCTTTAAATAAAAATAATTGAGAAAATTGTAAAATAGAAAAAAAAGCTACTAAGACTACTAAGGGTTAAAGGAAAAAAAATAGACCCGTCTCTAAACTGGAAGCTAATGAATAGACAGCTAGGAAGAAAAGGGAGAGGATTGGTTGTGGTCATGTTACCAATTAGCAAAAGCCCTAGGGCCTCATTTGTAAAACTGGGTTTTTGCATATGTGCCAAACAAGTGGCACTCTCCAAGCCGACAGTAGGTGAACACCAAATGGTTTTAAATCCGCACACAGTTTAAGAAAAAAAAGAAAAAGGTCCTGTATTTGCTCAGATTAGAATAAAGTTATTTTAAAGATTGCACTGATTTCAAAAACATAAGTAAGTCCAAACAACACATCAGAGATTTTTTAGCTCAACTGTTTAAAACAGAAACCTCTCACAAGAACCAGAATGATTTGGCTTCTGCAGAGAATATTGACCTTTTCAACAGCGTCTCACTAGGCACAGGATGTAAATTATACATATACTGTAGATGTCTACAGGATGTCTTTGACAACTCAATTTTGTTACTCTATTCGATGTAGTACCAATAGTGTTCTGAAAGATATCTGCATGTACTGTAGAGGTCTACTACATACCTACTTGTAGTCGTCAAGTCTTGGGATATTTTTAGATGTCTATTAGAGAACTTTTATAAAACATTTACTAGTTAAGAAAATAAATACTGCAGTTTTACATCCATCCATTCATCTTCAGAATCCATTGAAATCCTTTTTGGGGTCACAGGTTTGCTGGTTTCAACCAAGCTACTGTTGAATGTGCAATACATCCTAATAAGGTCACCAGTTTTTTTTTGCAGGGCCACACAAATACACAGGAGCAATTTTCAGGCAGCTATTAATCTATGAAACATGTTATTGAACAATGGGAGGAAGCAAAAGAATATCCACACCTGTTGAGGGAGAACATGCAAACTTCACACAGAAGGGTTCCAGCTGAGATTTCAACAAGCTTCTTCTCACTGTTAGGTGAAAGAGCTAACCATTATGCCACCGTGCAGCTTTTTCATTCACAAATAACAAGTAATCACAAAGTTCTACATTCTAAGAAGTAGCAAACATTTCTACAGAAGTGTACCTGGGGTTAAAGGTCTCAGAAACTTGCATCAAAACAACAATCCAACATCTATATTTCCACTTGTCATATAACCAAACAAAATGATGGCAAAAGGTTTATTCTATTGGTCAGAGTGGACTGTTGTTAGAATGAGCTTAAAACACATTTTCCTATATTCTGCTGCACAACATTGTCCAGTTGTTGTTCAGAGGCAAAGTTCTAAAAGTATAGTCTTGCAATTACATATACAGACTAGGAAAAAAGTGAACTCTACACCAATGTTGCCATGTTTAGATTTGATAGTAAACGGAGAGAATGGATGATGGCACGGCACACCAAAATCACAATGATAGAAACTTGTTTTACTTGGGTTTTCTATTTTATTTCTAGTAAATGCTTTAAAAAGTACTCTAATAGACATCTAAAATTTCACAAGACTAAATGTCTACAGGTAGATGTGTAGGAGACCTCTTTATGCAGAACACTATTGGGAGACATCTAATAGAATAACAAGCTATAGATGTCTGAGATGTCCAGTAGACACCTACAGTAGATGTTTATCAGTTATCTGATAGACATAATGTGTCTGGTGGGAAAAAACAACCCAAATGGCTTGTTTACAACGCACAAGGCACGATGGGATTGCAAAACAATTAGCTGTAGGAAAGTCGTTTGCTGGAGATCTAAACCGCGACGTGCAGTAGACCTCTATAAATTGATGTCTATCAGATGTATAATGCATATCTATAGATGTAAGCTTTGAAATAGCCATGATTTAGATATCTAATAGATGTGTCTGTGCCTAGTGGGATCTTCACTTGTTATACTCAGAAAAGCACGGCTGTATCCATGATGACTTCATTCCATTTTAGCAGAGGTCCTGTCACCGTGCATACTTCTTCCATAATAGAACTGAGCTATCATTAATTTAATCTGTGCTCTCCTCTCACTGTGGAAACCCAAGAGGTGCTCTTCCATTGGGCTGATAGTGCTGATGCTGGACTCTGAGTAACAACAAGAATGTAAAGCCAGCAGTGTGAGGCAGACCCTGGACCGTTATCCACAGAGTGAACAAGAACATTTTTATTACAGGCAACGAGGGGGGTAGTTACAAATACTTATAGATCTACATTTCTTTTTATGCCATCTTAAAGTCTGTTTATGGTTTATGGCTTTCTACTGTCATTTCAATGCGGCTCCACGGCGTTCGCTCAAAAACAATCTTATTTGCAAGAGTCTGAGCTGCAGCTTTTATCTCGTGGAAGATGAATATGCTCCACAATGTGCTATTGTGAGGAGACTGGGCTCATTGCTTGCAGTATTGGAGTTGGCTAAAACACTTTTCTCACAA
The DNA here is from genome assembly GCA_036245035.1 of Adrianichthys oophorus. NCBI lineage: Eukaryota > Metazoa > Chordata > Actinopteri > Beloniformes > Adrianichthyidae > Adrianichthys > Adrianichthys oophorus. The sequence goes on along the minus strand of BSAI01000096.1, from coordinate 7,444,272 downwards.
ACTGCACATTTATATTTGATTTATTTATATTTAGGCGTGCACAATTGTATATTAAATTCCTAAAGCTGAAATTTTATCATGATATAATCCTATTGGAACTGGTGACTTGTTAATGTTGGTCGGCATCATGTTCACAATCCCGGCAGAAAGGATATCAGCCACAGAAGGTTATCGACATGAGACATCAGGTGGCTGTAGGCTCCTGTGTTTCAGCAAGTCTGCTGGAGGGACAATTTTTTTTTTCATAGAGCATATTGTTTCCTGGTGTGCAAGTGTCTCATTCCTACATGTCAAGCACCATCGCTACAGGTGATGTCAGTTAAATATTAAAGGCTTTATTAATTCAGCCTTTAGGTGGTGATTTGGATTGAACCTTTCGCTGAATAGACTGTGTGAATGCCAACGAAGGTTGGACTTTTAGAGCGTAAGAAGGACATACATTACAGCTTTTATGAAAATACATGCAAAAAAGTAGTTTAAAAAAAGAGAGAAATGTTTTTTTAAAAGATCGTGCAAACACAGGTTTATAGGGGAGAGGAAGGGGGGTGGGGTTGCTCTGTGCCAAAAGTCCTCCCCACAACTCAGAGTTGAATTTCTAATTACCTACTGCCGCTCTGCAGAAAGAATGTCATGGAAAACGACACAGATTTTTTAAAATTTTGGCTAAAGGCAGCAAAATGATAATTAGTCGACAACTTGGGAGCATTTTTAAAAGACTTAAATGCCATTATTTTTGCTCTGAGGGCTGGTAATTCAGAGGATATAAAGTTTCCACTGCAAAATAAAGTTGCTGTGTTTGTACGGCACCACACAGCAACCAAATCATTCTACAGAACCAGCAGCAAACAAATCCTCATGATTACACAAGAAACATTATTCCCGGTGGGTCTTAATGTAAAAAAGGTGTGCTTGTAAAAATGTAAATAAGATATAAATGAAAACAATTTTCACTGCACCAATTTAAAAAAGTTTTGAACCAAACTTTATGGTGTTTTATTCTGAAAAGACGAGGAGAGGTGACAGACACGCATTTGTTGACTCAAACACACACAAGCACATCGGGACAGTTTTCAAAATGTGTCTTACATGAATTAGTGTTGACATTCTCTTATTTCCCGAGCTGCAGCTTTTGCCAAAGCCTGAGATGAACTAAATGGAAATTATGTGGCATCTGCTGGCGTTGGCTTCACAGCTGCCTTGGTCAATAGGCCAGAGCTGCTCAGGAGCAGACGGCTGAGGCATTGGGGCCAGATCAAACCGTTTGATCTTTAAAGGCCTTGACTTGAGACACAAATTGACTACGCTGTGGGGTGGGGGTGGGGTAAGAGAGAGATCTCTCTTGAAGTCAGATAACTTTCACAGTTTATAGACACAGAGAGGGACATATTTTTGGAAGCACGCCATAATCATTACACTGACAATTTTTGCTTTCTGTGCATGCATCTGCCGAAGACCTGTCGCCTTGGTTCTGATAACACAGAAGGCAGACCCACCTTTACTTCGGACTCCTACCCACACTGCTGATGGGAGAACTTATGCTATTAGACACCTCAGGAAAGGATTTCACTCTTGTTACTCTCCTGACTGCTGATTGAACACCCCAGAGCTATCTTTTACCGGGAGAGTGGTCTGCTGCCACTGGCACTTCTTGTGCTAGTAGATTATTTGCTTCCCCTTGGACGATGTACTTTACATGACATTAAACAGAAGGAACATGAGATCTTATTCTTTCTAAAACCTCTCTTTTTTTTTCATCGCCTGATTCCATGATTCCTTTTCATAGCCACACACGAATAATCTTTTAAATCGATCAGCCACTTTTTTGTAACAGGGAATGATGTGTAATTAATAGTTACAGAGGCTAAAAAAAACATAGATAATGCTGTTTACACATGCACACTCAAATTGGCAATCATGCAAGTTGAAATGAAAATTGGAGCCTGCATAGAATTTTAAAGCGCGCATCAGCTTGGCATTTTGTCAGGCCTCAGAGGCACAAACTGTTGTTAATACTGTGGGAGGGAGTAAATAGACATCATAGTGCGCTCAAATGCACACATCTAAACTAGACTTGTCAAGAGATCATAATCGTCTCCTCCCATGATACCCAGAATATTGTAAAATTTTGGCATGTTTTGCATTTAAGGGACTGTTTTGAGGAGGAAATGATAAAGGAGTGACATTTTCCTGTCAAACATAATGGCCACCTATGGTGAAACCTTAATTGTCGACAACCAAAAGATATTGTGCAGCCAGGGAAGCTCCAGGCATGACTGGACTTTATTAACACAAACTGAACTGAAGTGTTTACGAGTCCATATTAATGGAAAATACAGTCCTAATTTTTTTCAAAACTTAGAGATCAGAAACATCACCTGCTGTCAAGCAGCTATGAAGAACTAAATAAAAAATATTACTGGATAAATGATAAAAAAATATCTATATCTTTTTTGGTGACACAATATCATCATACTTTGAAACACATATTGGGTTTTAGAGATAATGAAAACATAGAAAACAGCAGTAAACTCTGTCTTTCTATTTAATCATCAGATCATCTAGAGCTGACTAGCTCACTTTTTAATAAATTAAAGCTATAAAAATGTAGAGACCTGTTCGATTTTAAAATAATTCAAATCTTGTTTGTTGTTTGTAGCAGGTTCTTGTGGTTTTTTTTTCTCATGATGGAGGGCATATAAAAATAAAGGTACATTTAAAATATTTTTTTTGTAGTATTTCTTTTTTAAAAATGTTGTTAAACAGTTTTAAACAGGAAAAAGTTTGTAGCAGTGATGTAGTGCTACAATCGGTGCGCCAAAAGCTCCCTTCTCCACTACATTTTGATCCATCCACTTGACAAATAGATGCATGTAAGTCATTATTTTCCTCGTCTGAACTAATTTATTGCTCATCATTTTTGTTGCATTGGCAATATTATGTTGGTGGTGTGAGGGCCTGTAAGCCAGCGGGAGAACATGCAAACAGAAGAGATGATGGGAAGTAGGGGCAGACTTACTCCACACCAACATTCCTGCCCACAACTCAGAAGTGATTTTCGAATGAACTTCTGCTGCTCTGCAGAAACTATGTCCTAGAAAAAGTCTCGGGTCTTTTGATTTTGGCAAAAAAAAAGGTCTGATCATAATGAAAAGACCACTGGGAACACTTTTACAATGGAGTGGGACTTATAAATAGATTATATAAATTATTTATAGATAATAAAAACAGTCGGAGGATCAAGTATGTTTCTGAAACCAGCTGCGAGGACAGATGCTAGAATTATGCAGGTTTACCTGTATGTCCACAAGAGGGGTTTAGGTAGGAAATAACTGCAGGGAAGAGATTTAAAACAGTCAATCTTTAAAAAGCAATTATAAAGGGTGATATAATAGATTAGGAATAAGAGAGCCAACGCGATTCATTGACATGCATGTACCGATCTCTTGTAATCCTGTAAAAATACTGTTTGTATACATTTGGGAAATGTATTAATCATTCATCATTACTTATGCTTTTGATGTACACTTTTTATTTTATTATATATATGTGTGTGTAAATAAACATAATAACTGGAACATGAGTGTATTTTGTTTTTAACTTGAGAACTGCTTTTGGTTGTTTTTGTTTTTTCTTATTTTTGAATACTTTATTATTCTGTTAGCTGCTAAAAAAAATTCACACTGTGCAAAAAAAATCTGTATTTCTTGCATAGCGGATGAAGCTTTATGCTGGATTTTTTTTATTAACTACAGACTCATTAGCAAAAACAAACCAAGATAGATTCACATTAGACATGCAATTCTAACAAAAATATCGCCTAATGAGTATTTCATCACAGATTACAGATGACATGGAATCTGACAGTTTTATTTCTTTTAATCCTCATTAAAAAAAAAAAAAAAAAAACTACCTTCACATTTAAAGCTTTTTCTTCATGCAAAAGAAGGATATTAATAGATGTGCTGGAACTTATTTGTGTGGAAATGTGATTTCCAGGATGCCTGTTAAATTACTGCAGTCAAAAAGTAAAAATAAACTACTTTCGAAAGGCATTCTGCTGCTCATTTTTAAGTTTTAGGTTAAGATGACGTTTTGCCTTTTCTGTGAAAACGTTGTAGTACTCTGATTGTTACCATCAGATTAATTATGATGGACTTTTAGCATATAAAATACATAAAAATAATGGAATAAATGTATCGTGTCCCACCAAAGCTTCCTTTCTTAACATTTGGCTTGATCTGGTCAATCTTTTGACATTCACAAAGAAAGCACCTTTATTAAAACATTTAATTTTGCCAAAAAAAGTAAATGTATTTGTTTTGTTTATTGTTATTCAAAGATTATGCAGGTTTCCCAATGTCAGCCGTTTTATATTTTTCTGAAATAAAAATGATTTTACAGGTGTGCTTAAACACTGCAACAATACTATTGACATTTTCTTTTACAGTACACATTTGGATTCTTATGGCGCACAGGTAACTGCATTTTGGAGTCTCTTGGGATGTAAATTGATTGCATACTTCTTGTGTTGTGCCACAACTCCAGCATGCAGACTCAAAACACAGCTGTCAGAGCATGTGCTGCAGAGTTTTTGTCATTGTGCCAATATTTTTTTTATGTTTGAATCAGCATATTTCACAGCTTTACCATAAAAGGTAATGTTATTTATTTTTTCTTTTTTTTTTTTTATCTTGAAAGCATTTAACACACTGATTTCAACCTGATACCAGTTCCCTGAAACATTTATAATAAAAACAAAAAGTTTTCACTAGATCTGTAAATAAGGTTTTTATAGAAAGACACACGTGAACAAAATTACATTTTTTTCTAATATGTTTTGACCTGTTTTATTATTACTTCTTTGGATTTTAAGTTAGTGTTCCAAAAATGTGAAAGTAAGATTTCGATGTTCAAGTTTTATTTTGATAGGGTTTTAAATCTATAAATAGTTTAATTTAAAGTATTAGTGACGCTGGAAATGTCAGCATGTCTTTTCATTTGCCAATGCCTCTTAACTTCCCATTAGTCATCAGGACTGACTGCAGTTGACAGGCTCTCTGTGTCACTCTGAAAATGGCTTGTTCTGCTGCAGACCACTTTAGATTGATCCAAACATAAAACACTGCAATGTCATGAAGAGGGATGCAGAAGCAGAACACTGGCCTAAACTCCTCCAGGATCTTTCAAGATAAAAAAAAAGTAAAAATCCTGCAAGAATCTAAATGTTTTGCAAGTGTTATGCAATCTTTCTGGTGATAATTTATGCAAGAAATTATAATATATATTATAATGTATATATATATATATATATATATATAAAAATTTAATTTTTAAAAAATGTTTTTTTTAAATTAATTTGTCTCTTTAAAATATGTCTTTAATCTTGAATACTTGAGCAAAAAATCAATCTGTTTAAACTCAAGTTGTGATTTTTTTTTGTGGGGGGTGGGGGTTGAAGCATTTCTGATGTAAACATATATTTGAAATATTTTTAAAATAATGGTCACTGATTTTTAATTGTTTTCATCTGGTGTAGTAAAAAGATGACCAAGTCTGGATAGTGCGTCAAATGAAACAAGAAATTTCAATTAAATGAACTGGTTAGGTAATTACAAAATATGCCAATTAAACTCCCTGCATCAGTATGATGAAAGTCTGCCATTGTCCTGACTGCTGGTTTGAGCATTGACATATTAATTGGTGATTTTCAGTTCTCATTCTGCACTGAAAATACTCTGACGGCCTAGAAAGTTTCTAGGACATTCGAGAATAAATGTTAGCTTCTAAGCTGGCCACACACAACCATGCGCACCGTCACAAACACACACACATGGAGCAGAGTCATTGAAATTGAGTAGTCTGACTGAGGCTTGTGTGGGCTCAGTGACAGTGTTGATTAAACATTAAGGAGGAGATATAATGCCATTTTACTGTGAGTTATCCAACCCCTTTTTTCCATCAATTCATCTTTGCCCTTGAACTCAAACACAGTCATCTGACAGGATAGAAAAATAATAAAAATAAATTTTGTATAAATGAGAACTTGAGTTTATCTTTATCCAACTCTGAAATGTTGATGTGTTGGGAGCCCAAAGTGTTTTTTTGTTTTTCCTTTTTTGCTTTGCAGCTGACAAGACATGCTGCAAAAAGGGTTTAATCTCTGCTGAAATAAACTGCATAGCAAAGCATTATTACCCACCTGTGACATGAAAAAGGTCTCATCTCCCATGTTTACATCTCTTCTTTACCATTTATTGTCAACAAAAACGGTTCCTTCTTTCAGCAGATGTGAAACATAGGTGCTAGAATTTTCCTAAAATCCCATTTACTCATTCTGTGCTGCGTTTTTAATTGACACTCGCTGTTTTAAAATAATGCAAAATGTGTTGATGATTAATTCTTTATAACACAGTTACACCATGTTAAAAATGTGTGGATCAAATTTGAGACAGTGGGTGAATAAAGTTATGTTCTTCCTGAACACGTCAATATCTATGCATCTTATATTAACATTGCTGTGAGCAAAAACTTGCAATATTTCCCAATGTATCAACATTGGTACTATTTTTATTTAATGATATTGCAAAAAAACCTTTCTTCAAAGCATTTAAAAAACCACTGTAATTGCAAAAAATTTGATTTATTTCCTGGGTTAAAAGTAAAAAAAATCCTGAGATTGCTTTTTGTATCTTGCTGTTTTGCTACTGCTTTTCTTTTACTACAGGAGTAACAAACAACATGAAAAAGTAAAATACTGTCACCCATGTGATATGTGTGGGATTTTCTTTTTCTGCTTGAAGTCTCTGTACAAAGATTCAGACAACAAGCAGACTCTCAGGACTGGATTCCCACTTGCTGTGACATCCAACAGCTTGATTTGTTTCAAACTTATCTGATCTATCACACAGCAGCTATATTTAGCAGACTGATGCCATACTTGTCTTTTTCTATAAATATCAAAAAACATTGGAAACGGGCTTTAAATCCAGTCAGACAATCAGAAAAAATTGCACTGAAACAGACTGATATATTCATAGCTCTGTTTCCACCAAGGTTACACACATATCACTTTCATTTTGGGCGAGATATTGCAGTTGGGTTATGTGTAATTTTCTCTGCACACCTTCACATTTCTTGGATATCTTATCAGGAGACAGTGCCCTTTGATATTATGAACTTTTGAGCGTGATATGAAAGGTTGGTGTTGTGTGTTACTCATCCGCTGCGTAATCTGAGAATTTTTTTTTTATTTTGCAGTTTTTGCCTGGTGTGCAGTGAATAGCAAATTACTTCTATAATATGTTGCCAGGTGAACTTGTCCAAAGTGAGACTCAGAAATGTCGTTTTTATTGCATTTGCTGCTCGCCAATGTAATAGATTACCTTAGGCGGTAGTCAGCTGACCTGCCAAAAATTCCAACTAAGCTTTGCCGCAGGGTCAAAAAATGCAAATCTGCTGGCATGATTTGAAGTATTAGATTAGTTTGTGCTTGGATCTTTTTCAACTTAGAAATGCCTTTCTGTTTTGATAATCAACAGTTAAATTATCACAATCTTTTTGTTTTGCATTGCATAATGGCCTTTACCAAATAGAAATATTAAAGCTCTAAGAAACCTCCTCACAAAAAATAAAAAAATCTTACCTTTAATGCTCCACTCATCAAAATCAATCTACTTTAAAGTCCATCATTGGGTTTTGCTCTGATGTGCAACTAGTGCCAGGCAAAGCGCAGAGCATTATGTAGGACAGCTTTCATGTCTGTGCTGTGATAAATAACTAAATAAATATCAGAAATAAGTCACCAGACAAGGCCAGAAAAAAAGAACTAGCTGTATTTTTATTATTTTGTTGTACAGTACCAGATTAAACAAAACTTAATTGAAGTCTATATTTAGAAAATGAAATGAAATGTTCTGATCTCCCCTTTAGTCCAAAAATGTGTCATTTCCCTAAAGTCCTCAAAGTCCAGTTGCTCCCACGAGAGAAAAGATACATGAACTTTGGGGTTCTTTCATGTAGTTTTTGTTAGTTGCACATTTAAATTTACAGCTTAGAACATAGCGAATTTGTATGCCAAAAAAAGCATTAATTTCTGAGCAACATTATCAATTAAAGACCCACTCTAATGAAAATCGTGTTTTGGTGTTTTTAACAATTTTTGTAACATTTTTCTCATGATTGTGGACATACTGTAAATAAAAAAGATTACGTCTAAAATTGCATGTCTGAGAATTTCTCGATTCAAATCACTGTGATGCAGGAACAGATGAAAAAATGCAGTTGAAAAATGCTTGTGAGTGTAATGTAGGGATGATGGGAAATGAGGGGAGGGTTACTCCACGCCAACAGTCTCGCCCACAGCTCAGAGGCGAATTTCTAATGAAGTGGTGCTGCTATGCAGAAACTATGTCCTTGAAACAAGACAAGTTTTATTTATTGTGCCTTAACACGACATAATCATAATTAAAAGACAACTGGGAACAACTTTAAAATAGATCAATAGATGATTGTTCGTTGAATAGATGAGTTTTGTTTATAGATAGTACTAAAGGTGTTTTTTTTTCTCCTCAAATTCAAGATAGTTGCCTCTGCCCTAGGTCAAAGGTCCGCGAAACTTTTGAGGTGGTTTTGGTCCTAAGCTGGCGGCATGTTTGTAAAATGTTGTAAAAATTGCACAAACAAAGGTTTCCTTTCCCATATTGTGTGAAACCCGCCAAATCTTACACTTTGACACATAATGGACGCCAAGCCGTAGGTCGTGTGGCCATCCCATAATAATTTCAAAACTTCCCTTGGATATCTCCGAAACGTGTGCTTTGGTTTAGTTTTTGCATCTTTAAATATATATATTGTATTGGCTCCTTCAGCAGTTTTCAGCACCTTGATTTTTTTAATGGTTTCACTCGCCATGAAGTCATCACCTTGGGGGGGGGGTCATTTTGAGCATGTGGTGAGGGTTAAACATGCGCTCAAAGGTGCAGACATTTTTCCGTATGGGAAAACCATATGGTCCCTACAGTCAGTGACTGCTGCGGGCCATAAATATACGTTTAAAGACCCACTGATGAAAATTGTACTTTTTTTGGGGTGTTTTTAAAATGTACTTGTGGCATTTTTCTGATCATGAACGAAATAAATCAAGAAAATTTAACTCAAAATTGCATTTCTTGGTATTTTTCTATTCAAATCATTGTGTATCAGGACCTGACAAAGAAAAAGTCGTTTGAAATGGACAGCATTTGTGATGTAGAAAAACAGGCACACCAAGAACTACCTGCTCCCAGCCCGTAGGGGACTAGGGGGGCAGGGTTCATGCCGATGGTCCCCCTCCATAAATCAGAGGCAAATTCCCGATGAACTCCTGCCACTCTGCGTAAACTGTGTCCTAGAAAACAACACAGGCTTTGGATTTTGGCATAAAAAGAATTAAAAAAACTCTAGGAACGCTTTCAAAAGCTGAAAAGAGGATCAGAGTGGGACTTTAAACTTCCCATTATTGATAAAAAATTAAGTCGGCTAAAATTAAGGCTTGTGCCAAACATTTGTGTGGTAAATGTTTGCAATTTATTGGAAAATGCATATTTTCCTGAAAATTAAACTATAGCGTGAAAAAGAATCGTATTTAAATATAAAAACCTGTTTTTTCTGTGTTTGATGTGCATTGACTTCAGATTTGACTCAAATGACCTCAAAATAGACTGAAAGTTTAGAAATGCTAAACAATAGTTTGAATTATTTTTTTTTCAAACTTCATGTTCGGCTTTAACACATCACCATTAAAATGTAAAGATCAGTTACACTATATTTTTCTCATGATTATTTTTCAAAAATGTTTTGATGACAATGAGTTTCTGTGACCTTAAAATCCTTGTTTCAACTATAAAATATGTGCTTTGAACAGCACTTTTGTGCTCACTTCTCCTCATACATTACACTCACACATTTCTAGCGCTGGCTTTTTTTCACCATAATCCTCTATTTTTCTCAAAAAGAAAAGTGCTGCTCTAAGACCACCTAAGATGGCATTGAAAGGCTAAATAAAAAATTACATTGTTGTCACTATTTTACTTTCATTATTTTTCAACACAAAGCAATGCTCAGGTCCCTAATTGGACTTTAGCACTTCAGACATCTTTATTTGAATACCTTGTTGTATTGAAGTAGCTTTTGAAAAAGGTAGTTGATGCATCTGAGCTGGTGGACAAATTTCTATGAATTTATGTTAAAAGAAAAATCCTATTACCATGAAGATGTTGTTGGAAACACTACAGGTGCTAAAGCATGGTCATCCCAGTATGATATCAATCACTCTCCTCACATAAGGATTTAAATTCATTTTCGGTGCAGAAAACACAAAACTTTTTTTTTCCATCTGTATATCACCCACGTCAACAAAAGAATCTTTCATGTGACTCTTGAGCAAAATAACCTTGAAATGCAAGCCGGGAATTGAATTTAGTTTCTCTGTTGCTTTTCCACAACAAGCAGCTGTCTCTGCAAGACTTTTTTAATTCAAGCTTCTTCCCCAAAACCATTAGTTTTATATATTAAACTTAAAAATCCATCTTGAATCTATAAGACATTGTATAAAGACTACCCACCCAAAAAAATTTGAAAAAAAAATGAGAATTTAGTAGAAAAGCTGCATTTTTCTACCTTTAGAACTACTCTTAAGTAGAACTCTGCAGTCCATGATAGTGTAGTACAGCTACTTTAATTTACTTATGTACACGGAGTTCCTCTACAGCTGTGCAGGGCTTGATGAAGGTGCTATCATCCTCAATGAAAGGTGTAATTATCACAACAACGTATACATAAGGCTTCTATTAGATTAAGACCCAGTTTAATAGTCCTCCTAGAAGAGTAGGAGCGGCGGCTTAATGTAATTGGATACAAGATGACATGAGGAGGGTCAGATAAAACACATCAGATTTATACTGGTGAGTCCTGCTTCATTTTTTTCTCCTCCCCTCCTGTTGAAGCTTTATTTGACCAGCCTAATTGCTCTTGTCCTGTGATCTTGTGAGTGTGTCCCATAAATGGGGTGGTGTTTTCTTTTTATTTGTCCCATCCATAATACATGGGGTATCTCAATCCTGCTTGCGTGTGCAAGAAACAGGTGGGGAGAGGGAGATATAAAGGGGAGAGGTAGGTAGATTCCTAATGGTGTGATGCATAAAAGCTAAGAACAAAGTGGCAGAAACACCATACGCATAAGCCAAGAAGAGACAGGGGGGCCACGCACTGCGGTCTGCTGGTGGAGAAGCAGTGATTTGAGAGCTGGGAGCCTAGAAAGGCTTTAGGCAGAGTTCAGTCTGCCCTTGTTGAAAAAGTATTTAGACTCATCTGCCAAAGTATTGCCTCATACTCACCTGACTGCAAGGTCACGCAAAACTACATTATAATTCAGTTCTCAGGAGGGCACAAATTGCTCTCCATTGTAACCTTTATCTTTCTTTATTCAACAACAGAATTCTGCCTGGCTGAATTCAGAACATGCCACCAGTATTTCCATACATTCAATCACTCCCACTGCACATCCTTGAGCTGGGGTCATTAAAAAGCATGGTACAATGTGTCTGATGAAAATATACAGCAAGAAGAATACGTTGTACCACAATCAGCTACCTCAGCCTTTAGCATCTGTATTTAACTGGGATTTATAGATTGCACTCTTTGAATGTAATAAGTGGTGTAGCTCATAAATCTGGGTTGCAAACATGCACCAAGGCTTGCCCATGTTTTTACATCCATTAAAGTACAAGAGATTAAATAAAAAATGAAATGTATTCATGTCGGAATTTTCACATTTTGTTCTAAAGATGTACTTTATTTAGTAACCAACTTCTTCTTTCAGGTTTTTTTTTTGCGTCTTATTTTGTCAACAAAAAGTCTGATTTTATTTTGAAAATCTTGTGGATGTCACTGCAGCAAAGTCATTGGAAAATAGTTCTTTCTAGCATATATTTATATATAAATATATATATACACACACACACACAAATATTTATGTGAAAAATGCTTTGGAAATGACTAATATTTATTCGTAGCACATTGTCAGTTTAGCAGTGTGTGCACTGTTAGTTGTCAAGTCAAACTTCTCAGTCAAGAGTCTCCAGATTATTAAAAACAAATCCATTCAGGGTCCCTGAGGCTGCCTGAGTAAGTGCCCTGTGGTTGACTGTTTAGCTGCCTGCTTTTTTGCTCATCTGTGCTCATATATATGCAATATCACATTAATATTTCAGCCTTTAACCCACAGCTAGACAGTATTAGTGGAACATGAATGTCATCTGTTTCAGAAAGATTATTAAAGGAAATAAAAATTTCCCTTCAAATGACTCACAGCAAACAGACAAAATCCCATTCTAATGTTTTCGAGGATTTCCCCCTCTGAAGATTTAAATTTTTATTTTAGACGTGTGTCTTGCAGAAAGGGCTTTATACACAGGCTGGTGCCCAGAAGGCATGTCTCTTTCTGGGATCCTTCTGGTGAAAATAAAGCAAAGCCAAGATGAACAGGTGCCTGTTTAGAGATTATTTTGCATAACTAAACTAGTAAACACTAAACTGCACACAAATTTCAGCAGTTTACTTAAAGATCCACTCCGATGAAAATTGTGTTTTTGTGTGTTTTTAACATATTTTTGTGGCATTTTGGTTGATGATGGTGGACATATGAAAGAAAAACAAGCTCAAAATTGCAATTCTGAGAATGTTTTCACTCAAATTGTTGTGAATCAGGAGTAGATGCAAGAATCCATTGTGATGCATTCACTTGTAGACAACTTAATCCATGTACATCTTCATTTTCTTCGTCCAAGCTGGGATATGGCTTGAAATCTCAATTTTTGTGGCACTGGTAATGGTAGGTTGGGGTTGTGAGTGGGAGAGAGTGGCCAAATCAGAGTTGCCCCCTCCCCCTCTGTCTTCCTCCTTTTGCTCCAATTGTAGAGGCATTTGAAGCTATAGCAGTGTCCAAAAGTTTTTTTTTTTTTTTATTTAAGGATGAGGCCTGCTATCCCCCTGCTATCCCTCTGCTAAAAGGGCGATCTGTGTCACATTTTTGGCATGAAGAAAAAATACGTTTCTTTTTTACGGGTATGCTCTGAAGCACAGAAGTTTACATTTAAATGCAAGTAACGAGCTTTTGTTTTTACATTACTTATTAAAGATATGTTGCATTTGTAAGCTACATATGTTTAGAGATGTTGTTATGTATTCCCTGAGCTCTGGCAGCTATGTACCAAAATAGATGACTGGTGATTATTGAAGTTGTCATCAACTGAATACATTTTTTTACATATCTCTCCGTATGGAGGGATAAATATTGGCATAAGGAGAATACGTAAGGGTAGGGAAGCTATTCGGATTCAGGCAGTGTAAATAAAGGGATGATGGGAAAAGTGGGAGGCTAATGCTTCATTCACATCGGAAGAGGCCTAGGCGTTAAATTTGCGTCTGCCACCTCTCTTTTGACGTGCGTCAAAGTTACTGCTCAACGCCTTGAGGCGTTGACGGCCTGGCCGCCGAACAACCACCAACAAACTTTGTTCGCTGATCATATCATGGAAAACTTAGATGGTGATGAGCGAGTAGCCTGTGTTTATATGTTTTGGAGAGCTCTACCAAGGCACCGGCAAGCACGTTGCTTTCAGTCTCTCTTGGATATAAAGGGCAGCGCTCCTGCAGGGGAGCTGCACCTGATGGCCGTTTTATACAGTAGTTCTGTCTGTCTGTGGCCCAGTTGGAGCATTAACCCGAGAGGGGAAAAATAAAAATGGGGGATCTTTTTATTATTGTCTCGATGAAAAAAAGAAAAAAATTATAAGCCCATGGATCTGGAGCCATTGTGCACGCTACAATGGCACCCGCAGCGGCTCTCCGTCTGCCGGACAACCAGTCATGCAAGCATAGCAAGTCAGACTGACAGCATTACCCTGCGCCAATGATCTTTCCCACAACTCAGAGATGTATTTCTAGTGATCTACTGCAGAAACTATGTCCTAGAAAAGACACCTAATAAAAAGACCACCGGGAACGCTTTTAAAATAGCTCAAAATATGATAAAGTAAAGTGCATAAATGTTTTAGCATGTATGAATTTTTTAAAGAATTCTCCATAAAGGCAATTTTTACGGCATTTTTGTTACAATTGACTAAAATTGTTAATAAATCTTCATAAACTTTATTTGAAAAAATTGTTGGAGGAAGTTTAAAAAGGTTTGTTCTAATGTTTGTCTTTAAGAAATTTCAGAATGATTTGGAATTAGGTTCTTTCCGTGGGAATGAGTAATTAGGCGTGCCACGTGTTATTTAAAAAGTTTTCCAGCAGTTTTTCAGTCGCCACAAACTTAATCTCAAGACTGCTTGAATGACAGCATTGCGAAAACTGTGGAAAAAGGAAAAATGAGAGTGACTGAACTGGAATAGAAGTGTCGTGGAGAGAAGATGAATTCCTGTGCTCTCAGTGGAAAGCTGTCATAACAGTCCTCAGCAGCTGTTCCGGGAGCATCTAGGAGTTGCTGGAAATGTGTCACACACACACACCTCCAATCCGCTGTGCAGGCCCAGGCAGGAGTCCCACCTAACTGTGCCACATTTCCATCTTATTGTGGTGAAAGCCACCCAACAGAGAGGGAGAGAAGCAGCGACGAGCCAGGGCACAGGAGGAAGATCCTATAATTTAGTCTCAGAAGAAAGGTTTAAGCTTCCATCCAACAAGGAACGGAGAGCCCAGCATGAAGCGCTGCGGCTTCGTGTTACTCTCTCTCATCGCTCACTTCTATCAGACTAAATCCATCAGATCTGCTTTGATGAATGAACACTTAAAATGTATGAATATACTGTACACCCCGCTCGCCCCCATTCTCGCCATGTAAATCCCATGTGGTGTAACTGGTTTTACTCTCAGCATAGTAAAGAAATACATAACATCACTTCACAACAAGGAGCAGTTGGGGATTAAGAGAAAAAAGTCATGTCATACCTGATAAAACTCAGTCTTTGACCCATCAGGGGGGAGTCCAAACTATTTACATTATGAGTGCCTGCCAAATGTCAGGATTGGTTTCAGGATCCCTAACTCAACGGCTTAGCATTGCTTTTCTTTTAACATTTGTAATTAGCAAAAAATACTCTTTGATGCAAAGAAGAAGAACCCTTGCTATCTCTGGGTTCTTGTTGACGAAAGTGTTGTTGCAACGTTCATGAGGACAGAAGATGAAACCTGATGTACTGATGTGTGACCCGTCCACCTTCTATGGTCAAGTCTATTAGAATATATGACTCCTGGATTTTTATGTCATTTTGGGCCTCAAAAGGAGAATTAAGGTTCCAGTGTAATCGCCTTTTGATCTTTTTAAAAGGAGTTTTCTAGTAGATTTTTAATTATGCTAGTTTTAGGAAAAATCAAAAAAACTTGTGTCATTTTTTGGGATATAGTTTCTGCAGAGCGGCAGAAGTTCATCAAAAATTCCCCTCTGAGTTGTTGGCAGGGCCAGTGGCACGGAGTAAGCCTGCCCTCATTGACTATAATCTCTTTGTTTACCCTCTCTCCGGATAGCTTACGGCCCCTCACAACCTCAAGCTAACATTAGGGGTGCAACAAACAATTTTGGACCAGATGCCCTGCTCAGGCGAGGAAAACAAAAATGTTAATGGATTTATTTGTCTGCAAGTGGATGCATCGTAATGGATAGGAGCAGGGAACTTGTGGCCTGCCAATTGCAGTTTGAACATAACCGCTACAAGCTTTTTCAAATGACATTTTTCACCTGTTTCTGATTCACAATGATTCACACAATGAAGAGCCCCAAAAGACAAGTCTGAGATCCAATAACCACCAATCTGAACACTCATGGATGACCTCACTGTAACCACAGAGTCTGATTGAGGCAGATGGAAGCTGAAGCTGGAAAATTGATGGTGGAAGAGGTTTGGATTGGTGACATGAGACTATAAATTCAGCATCTCTATGTCGTTGACAAGACCTGGGTAAAATAAACAGAAGCAAAAGCACACAATAAAGTGCTGGCATAGAGGTAAAAAGCAGTATTACATTGTTATTGACTGCAAATAAAATTTACACAGCTGGGGCTTAGGTCATTTGCCAACATACTCCTTTTGCTGTAGGAAGACGCAAAAGCTTTTGAGGTGAGCGAATAGACTGTAGCTCTATAGTGGCATGTTTAGTGCTATGCATCAAAACCAGTGAAAAAAAAACCATTCTCTTAGCCCGACATGAGAAATACTAAAAAAGAAAAACAGAGTTTGATTTAGCCATTGCTGCTCACCTGTGGCAGCTGAAAGCAAATATGGGGAAGCAGCTAAAGTTTCACATAATAACGCTCAGACCACATGACATCCTTAAAATGAAGAAATAAACATAAATCATCACCCTGTGTATTTTGTGTTATACCAGGAAGAAATTTAAATAAAAGCACTGACAAGGAACCAGGCTGCAGCCTAATGCATTTAACACTAGAGGTGGTATGTGGACGCTCTGCAGGATATTCCCTCTCTTCTGAGTACACTGCAGTCCCCGTCGGGAACAAAAAAATGATTTGCGAAAACATGGGCTGCGGGGAGGCTTCCATTAATTTAATACGTTTTGTCCACCTGCCTCCTCTTATGCATTTAGATTCTACTGAATTCTCTAAATTTTAATCCTTTTACACAGAAGCTTTAGCTCCATATTTAGATTATTTTAGCTACCGTAGCTCTTCAACTGTGTACACAATAACATAACTCTAGTGGATTGTAAAACTGAGAAAAGCGGCTTTGCATCGTTGCGCAACACTTTACGAACTGGTCATTTTGTTGCAAAGCCTGAAAAACCGCTTTCTCTGCGTCAGAATCAGCTAACTCACATTGATCTCGTAAAATTAAATAAAAGACCATGGGTTTATGTGCAGTAGGTTTTGCTGATGACATATCCGGTGTTAAAGGGTTGTACTTAATGCAGCATATCATATTGGTTATTTAAATTTAGCAAATATATTTAAAATTTCTTTGTAATATCTTTGTTTCGTGCAAATTTGTCCATTTTTTTATTTTATCATTGCTGGAATAATTGTGTAACTTGAAAGGATGCCTCCGTTTTCAGCAAACAGACTAAGAAAACAGCACAAAATTGTGCTCATCTTAGCTCAAAATCCAACTCTAGCATAAGGAAAATTATTTTTGTTTGCACTAAACATCTGTTGGGGATTGTTAAACCACTTTGTTACATTCAGCTTTGACTCTGTACAGATTTAAACTAAACTGTCCTGGTGACATCCAGAAATTCAGCCACATGTTGAGCATCAACACAAGTCAGACAGTTTTGTTTCAGGTTGTGGTTTGGATTTTGTATCTTTCTGAGAAAAATCAAAGAGTAAAGACAACATTAAAAATACTCTTGAACAACTCCTGGCTGGTCCAGGAGTTATGTACCTTTATTGCTACATAAAAACAACATTTGAGGAAGTTGTGGTTTGAGAAATTTCTGGCAAGTCTGTGTTAAACTGAGTGCAGAGACTGAAAATTACTTAATTTATTAGCATTTCTGTTATGACCAGTCACTGTAGAAATTGGTAAATAAAAGTTGAGCTTTTATAGAGTTGTGCAAATTTGTATTCCTTGGAAGAAAACTCAATTGTGACTTAAATATGCATTTAAACTCTGGTCCTGCTTTTGATTAATTTGCAAAAATGATAGTAAGACCCAAAAGGTATATTTAAAATGTTTACAGAAGATATGAAGTATATCGGGCAGAAATCCACACTTGTTTTTTAATGGTGGATGTGATCGTCTTCCACACCAACAGCAGGATTCTGTGACTCACTCAGATGAGTGCAGAAGATGAGGGCAGTAAAGTTAGAGAGAAATAGCTGTTTCACAAATCCATTTTTGTTATCACCGTAAAATGGTGATAATGGATTGTTTTTGATTTTAAAGTGATGCTGGGCAGTCAGGGTGGCTTAGACAACAAGACAACTGTTTTGCTCCAGGCATGGAAAAGGTGGAGTTTTTATATTATCACGGAAATACAGATCAGAGATGTTTTTGACCACATGAGAAACCAAAATAAAAAACAAGGAGATTGTTGGTAATGAGAACCTCTTAAACCTGTTTAAAACTGATTCTTTCAAGCAGATTAGATAGGAGTAGAAGTGGCAAAAAACAGTAATTTGAAACCTAAACAGGTTTACAAATTACAGTATTTATGAGTATACTGAAAGCATCATTTGGTCTGTTAGACATTTCTAATTCATGTGTAGTTGTTTTTCTTTCATCATGCAGACAGTAAAAAAAATTCTTTTTAATAGACTTATGATATTATATCAAAGGAAAGTCTGTTTGTTACCTAACTGGATACACTGTGTTTACTATACGCTTCTAATTTAAGATGCCTTATATGGAATGAACTGGATTATGGGGACTTAAGTTGCATAACTGTGATAGCTCCAAAAATTACCACTAGAACAGACAATAGAACCCATTTGACAATAACTTTGAAGAAAATTGACTTTTTCACTTGTTTATTACAAAATAGTCAAACCATTGGCTGTATAAAGAAAATTGGACAGAGTGAGAAGGACATCACCCATAGAAAATGCCTCACTTACGCCTCCAGTCAAATGAAACTCATTTATTTGCCATTTTTCCGTGATATGAAGATCTCCATGTTGGCAACGCCAGTGGGAACCACGTGGTTTCAATAAGGCATCTGATAGATCGGTTTATAACTTGACTAACTTGCAATATAGAAATAATATCATGAAACAAAAATTATGATTAGCAATAACATGTAAAAAAATGTTTCAGCGCAAGAATGGTTACTCTGACAAATGTAACAACCGAGTAATAGCTGTTTATTTCTGAATAGATGTCTATGGGAGTTTGGTTTCTTGGAGCCAGCGGGTACTTCCTGTTTGGGGGAGGGTTTTCTCAGTCCAGTTCTCACATACAGTCAATTAGTCAAAATACCAAAGGTACTCAAAACAATCGTGAATAAGATGCATTCACTTTGCCAGACATTATAGGGCTTTAGAAATCCTATGTAAACCAGATTGGGCTACATGTTTTTTTTTTCAGTATTTGCCTCTTATGGAAAACACTTTAGTTCCATTCTTAAAAACTCTTCAAATATATTATCGATAAAGTCACTCAACTGCAAAAACAGTTTGAAAATATATAACCTGGAACTTCAAATAGGTTATTATTTTATAATGTAAAATATTTGTCATATTTAATAGTTTTTGGTTCTCTTTCACTGCAAGACATTTAAATGTAATCAATTTTCAATATTGTTTCATCAGCTGCCTCATGTCTGTGGTTGAGCACTGCATTTTGGGTACTTATTTCATCATGCCCCGTCATTAACCATAGATGTGGTTTAATATCCAATAAAACCACCAGTGGATTAAGACTGGACTTTGCCTTCCTTTTCAGCTTTACATACACCAACAAAGCTTTGTGCTTTGTGGACCAGATATGTACTCTTAGCATTTCCTTTTCCAGAACAAATGCGATCAGGAAAAATGATCAGATAACATTTTTTTTTTAATCCCACCAAAAGCAAAGAGTAAATACAAACATATGAGCCTGCTACAAATTGCAGAAACAATTAGCATATTTCAACTGCATCCCCCAGCTCTCTGGAAAGACCTTTCATGAGACTTTGGACTCTGGCCTAAGGGATCAGTGCTTTCTGTATTTAATCAAGTGCAGTATGAGAGAGGTATGGCAGAGCTGCTGGATGATGAAATTTGATGCCAGTCAGTGAGCCAGTTCACCTTAAGGGTGATGAATGGGGTCAAGGCCAAGGCACGCTCTTGGCAAGTCAAGTTCTTCCATATCCGGCTTCCTTACTTAAGGGTTGGTATCAGACTTGGTAGCATTTGAACTAAGTGGATTGCCTTAACATAATATATTTGTTTCTTTTTTAGTTTTTAGTGTGGGCTTTTGCTCTGTTGCACCATTAAAAAGGAACAGGAGCGTTGTGCAGTTTGTCCAAATTGCTTCAGAAGAAAGAAAAAGATGTTTTAACCAAACATTTATGCATGCACCTTTTGTCAGACAACTGAAAAATGGAAGCTTTGCTTTTGAACTCTAACATTTCTATTCCCTAATATTTGTCAGATTGCTGCATATCAATACACAGCACATGATTAGTCTTTGTTTAAAATTATTGTGTTACAATGTTTTTTGGAACTTTCCAGTGGAGCCTAAGTTTTTAGGGCTCTTAACTTTGGTTTATAAATTATGTTGCCTGTTTTTCTCCAAAACGATTTCATATAATGAACCTTAATGCACCCTGCAGACTTTTACAGATATTTTATAGAGGGACCTTGAGTATAAAGTCAACATCACCAATGGTGGACATTGTTAACCCTGGCCACAGCAGTCCAGGATGAAGGTTCTATTCACACATTCTGATTCTCATGTTTATTTGACTTTAGCGTGTCTAATGCCCTTCCTGACACAATCCTCTATTTTTACTTTGACTCAGGACTGAGACCTGAAAGCATTGGATTGTGTCCTCTTGTGATAGCATTTTGTAGTTATGTGCAAGTTTATGGTGAAAACAGCTAATAAAAAAAAAATCAATAAATGAGACCACAAAGTGGTGAGTTGATTGCACATAAAGAAGGGTTGTTGTAAAGTACCTTTACAAAAAGGCAGTATTCACCAACAAAACAAACGGAAAAGACCTGTGGGCCAGACATTTAGCATTATAATAAAATGCTCTGAGCTTTTATCTACAACTGATGCTGAAGACCGTAAGAGATCCAGCGTTAAGATTGGCTATGATGTTATCAATTGTAGCCTAATACATGTCAAAAAGAAAAATGAAATTATAGCTATTTTGAAACATGTATTCTTTGTTTTAATGGCAACAGATTTTTAAACTTTGTAGGTATAAAACTTTTTGAATTGATGGTGAAAACGTTACTGTGCAGTGATTTTTGTATAATAGATATATTAAAAATGAATGTAAAAGTTAAGGGTGTAACGATTCATTTTAACAATGATTCTGTATTTGTGGTTGCTGATACGATTCATAGTTGAAGTTGATTCATTTTGAATGATCTGGTTTGATCCGATTCCCTGACTTAAAACCAATCCAGGACATTTTTTTTTACCAAAAAATCAACTAGTGTGACTCACAGATAAATTCCTGCAGGTCAAGTTTTCCACATTCTTTGTATTTCTTGCAACATAATCGAGTGTAAAATAATTATGTTTACAAACAAACAATCAAATAAGAATTAAAGGCAAATCCATTCACATCTTATTTTCAAACTTCATTTATTTGTACAGCGCTTTTCCTTCAGTTGAAACCCATTACATTAAAAAAATAAAAATAATAACAATAAAAATAAAATAATAAAAAAAATACAATAAATAATAATAATTAATAAATCATAAAAATAATAAAAAACATTTAGAATTTCATAACGTTCAGCCCAATATTGTTTTTAACCACCTAAAAATAATACAAACTGAACATTATATGAACATTTTACCACACTGTGTGGTCACATGTCTTTGCTAAGCTCAAAGTGTTTCCAAACATTGGACAGTAATGATGGCTTGATAATTTTTTGCTGCCATCACATGTGCGTCATCCACTGTGATGGTACTCGGTCCTTTTTACACTATAGTAAAATAAATCTACTATGTCTCAATCCAAATTGTATTTTCCAATGTAATTTCAGTTATTGGTTAATCCCATTTTGAAACAAATTTTTAATGGTATTGGTCGATTCAATTCGATTCTGCCCAGACAGATCGATCTTGGATCCTAGGAATAGAAATTGATTCAATAATTAATCATTACACCCCTACTAAAATACTTTTTAGCCTTCTTTTTGATGCAGATGTGATGCTAGTCAATTTTGTTAGCTGCATGTATCTAATTTATTGGCTAAGAAATAAAAACATGTAGATAAAAACAAAATGCAGTCATTAATTTCTCAGTTAGGTTTGTACTGTTGTGTTTATACATGATAGGAAAATGCAGGTCGAAGTGGAAACGGCAACTTAAGTGCCAATATTTTGGGTGTATTCATTTATTCTTAGTTCATTTTTATTTTTCCTCTCTTGCATATTTTATTAGCTATTTTTTATATCTAGCTAGTTCCCCCTTCTTTGGACAACAAATTTTCATGTAGGTCAGAACATGTTACCCAAAGTGGCTTTCACAGATCGAAACCAAAATACATTTTCACATCACGCCATAGTGAGCAGAGTTGGTTTCTGATTAACTGTAATCGAACTTGGGCCCCTCTTTCTAAGCCATTTCCCCTTGGCCGTTCAAAAAAAACCCCACAACAACCACATTGGATTTCGTGCTGTCTCAGACTTTAAAAGCGATGAGATGGGAAAGAAACGAGTGAGAGGAAGTGCAAGTGGAGACACATAGATAGAGAGACAGGATGGGGTGTGGGGCATGGGGGGGGAGATTTGAAATAAAGACACCAAAACAGGCAGGGAGACAAAAAGCAGTAATGTGTGCACAATTGTGTGCTCGTAGGAAAAATGGGGCCGTTGGTGGTAAGCAATTGCCAGCCAATAGATCCCTGAAAACGTATAGAGGCAGGGAGCGCATCACCTTTGGCTGAGTTCAGAAGTGCTAATTTAAAAAATTTTGAAAAGTTGCAGAGGGTTTTAAGAGCTATCGACTTTCTTTTTCAGCCTTTGAGGGAAGCCTAAAGGAAAGCCGCTGAAGGTCCGAGCTTGACCAGCTCATGTGTAAATGTGGGACAAAATCCATAATGGGGAAGACACTTCTTTCCCCTGGCTGCTCTCTCTTGTCAGCATGAAATATAATAGGACAGTAAACTGATACAGCTATTACTTGTTTATGATACTGGAGATGGAAAGATGTGAAAAGAGCCTTTCATTTCTATCTTTCATTTTTTTAAGCATTTCTTCATTCCGAACACGTGCTGGACCCTTTTAATTTGTGATGTTGCATCGCTATAAATCTGCCTCAACATCATGCTAGTTCTAACAAGAAAGGGAGAGGGGGATTTGAATGAACTTAAAATTGATTTTTTTCTTTAGTCTCTAATCTAATCTACTTCTGTTTTCTCATTTGTCATTCAATCATACTGGAATAAACCTCACTTGGAAACCATTCTATTCTACACAGACAAATTTAACTCCCGTATGGGTTAAAATTTTGAGTAAAATTTATAAGGATAAATATATCTAACTGTAACAGGCTTAGACTACATAATAATACAAAAAAATGTGATTTGTCTAAATATTCAATGTTCCACACCTCTGCTGCAGCGTTCACGCTAAAACAGAGCATCCATATGATTTAAGAAATGTGTATCTAATGAGCACAGATCCTGCTCACTGAATTCTTCTCAGTTTTGCTTTTCAACATCATGTGATGCAATTTATATTCTGCGATTAAGCTTCATTGTGGATAAAAACCTTCATTGTGAAAAGCAGGCATGTATTTGCTGGAAAGAGCTTGTTTCTAACATTAAAAATTGATTCCAGATGAACATCTATTTAATCTATTTTAGGTCTAAACGTTCATTCATGCAAGTCTAATTGGTGATGTGAATCCTATTGCTGGTATTTTTTTAACAAAAGCAGATCAGATGCTATCAAAGTGGGTCAAGTAATTTCTGTTGATAGCAGATGGTGTTTGCTCTCCGGTGGCAATAAACAAACATGTTCGTTGGGAACGAACAGACCGGCTAATTGGGTGATTATATTTGTGTGTGATCATTTTTGTTTGTATAAGGTGACACAGTCAAGTGGAAAAAAAAGTTTTACAATCACACCTTTTCACAGAGATGGTCATTCAATTGTAGTTTAAAATAGAATGTATTGCTGTTTATTTTCTCATTTAAATTTTTTCTTTTTTAGTGTGATGTTTTTTTCCCCCAACATTGGGTTAGGGAAAATCCAGAGTCTGAAACATAATGTCCTGTTAACATGTTACAAAGGAGAAACTTTACCCAACTCTCATTTTGGATTAATTGTGATGTCAAGTCCCTGTCATCTGCCTTCTTAATCAGTACCACCATGAAGCACTGACTGCCACAGCCCATCCAGCCCCAATCAAATGTCTCCAGTTCAACCCAATGGCTCAGTCATATACAGTGCTGCACAAAAATATTAATTTCCCAGAAGTTAGGTACATTTTGGAAAGTAAATATAAAAAAAAAAAAAACTAGTTACTGTATTTTTTTTGGAGTATAATTAAAGTTTTTTTTGTGTGCATAGTTGGCCAGGGGTGCGACCTATACTCAAAATTGACTAATGCATGATTTTTAAACAAAACATTTTGGCTCATATATTTGTTATTTTCTCACAAAGAACCGGTTGCCTTTTAGCTGTTGTTTTCTACTAACAACCACTAGAGGGCACTGTAAGTGTGTATCACTATTTGCAACTTACAGCAGCACAGAAGAAAACTTTTCAACACAAACAATCTGATAATGTTTTAATTTTTCTTCTGAACATTAGAATATTTTCCTATTTGCATTGAGACATTCCTGTTTTCAATGTGCCCTTCCTTGGGCAAATGCGGGACAGCAAATTGTCAAACTGGGCTACAGAGACACGGAAATACAGCTGAAAGTGCCATCATTCAGACGCAGCTTCTGCATCAGAAAGTAAACCTCACCATAAAAAAACCCCCAGAAAAGGTATATAAAAAATAGATAATTTACTGCAGTTATAATGGTGACGTGAGTCAGAATGACTCTTCCATTTTCTAAGATCTGCTCTGGCTCCCAGTTCATTGAGCCCATTGAAAGATGGAAGAAGATCTCTGGCAGCTTAATTGTCCTTGATGCTTTTGAACTTGATTAAATGTATCATACAGGGTATACTTGTTCCAATAATTTACAACAGTGAATATTCTGTATTCAATTGTGCAAGCATTCACAGATTGGCCTTGGGTTGGTCGAGAGAGACGTAATCCAGACACGAGTCGTTATGAACAAGTAAGAAACTCTACATAATGCCTCTGAAAAAGACTGAACAAAGTTCACAGTTCACAGCTGATCTTTCTCATTGCCCTATTCTGCCCTTGAGAAACAAAATCACAAAGCCAATTGTTATTTCAGAGAAAACAAAGGAAAGTAAAGTAAAATGACTGTGGTGAGAAATAAAGACTACATTTGTGAAGAGGTGAAGAGCATTCTAGAGTGGGGAGATGTGGGTAATTTCCAGGATGGGAGACCTAAAGACCCAGATTGGCAGATATATTAGACTCTGGAGGAAGATGTTTTAACCACCAACGGAAATCTCAGTAAAATGACTTTAATTGTTAAATAAAGATCTGTTAACATGGGCTTTCTGATTCTGAGTTGGGCCAGTTCATTCTGGGGTGTCAGGACGGTGATGGTAAACTGAATAGAACAAGTTTCCATCACATAGCAAGACAAAGAGAGCAGGAAGAAGAGTTTGAAATCCTCATAGGTCCATCTGATTTGTAGTCCTGGAAAAGTTTTGGTGAAAAATCAACAAAAGGATATAAATCTCAATAATCGATTAGACAGGAAGCAAGGTAGAAATGCAGATTTAACATAGAGCATGGTCTTGGATGAAAGCTTGACTGATAATGTGGTCTTAGACTGAAGCATAGTTGTGGGCAGAAATTTGGTCTACAAAATAAACTTCACCTGAACTTTAACATAGGTTTGAACAAGCAAGAAAAAAATAACAAACTGGCACTAAAGTGGAGACAAAAAGGACAATTTATGCAGGGAGAACCGGGTGAGTGATGTGAGCTCAAAAGAAACAAAGGAGGAGACAGAGAAACCAGAGAGACAAAAAGGTGCAAAGTAGAGGAGCATGACATATAACTTTCAGCCTTTGTTGTGAGACATTTAGTCTTCAATGAATCTCTAACCGTACAAGAACAACCAGACATTTGATTACAGAGTTGCAATCTAGAACAAGCTATCCAAAATATTGGCCTATAGAGGTCATGCTAAACAATGTATAAATCAAAAAGTATAGTATATGCAGCTTGGGGAGAGAAATGAGTCAATTGACAGAGGCCCAGAGAGCTACAATGAAAAAGCAATTGTCCAAGAGATACAGCCAGAAGCCCATACCTGAAGCACTGGAAACTCTCAAACAAAGGCTTCTGGCCTTGAGCAGCCACCTCAAAAGGTACACAAGAGACAATGAAGCCAGATGAATAAACAATCCAGTGCATAACTGCAAAGTGTAAGATTCTGTCAGGAAACTAATGCATGGAGTGACACAACCAAGTGGCTGAAATAGTGTACAGGAGCATGTGTGAAGTATGGACTGGAAACCCCAAGGTCAAAGTGGGGAACACCTTTGAAAGTGGTGGAGAATGAGAGAGCAAAGATCCTGTGGGACTTCCAGATAAAGACAGACATGATGGTAATGGCGAACCAAGCAGACATTGTAGTGGTGGATAAAGAACAGAAGAATGCTGCAAAGGATGATGTGGCAGTATCAAGCGACGGTAACATCAGGAAGAAGATATATGTGAAACCATAGAAAGTACATATCAGTGGACATACTGACCTATCCTCCCTTGCATTCCAAACAGGAAGTTCCTGTTTCTATTGAAAAATAAACAGCTATTCTACAGTTCTACAGTTCATTCTACTTGTCAGAATAACCATTCTTGCTTTGATATTTTTTTCTTAACATCTTCTTGGTAATTCACTTTTTTTCATGATATTACTTCTTTATCGAAAGTAATTAAAATTAGAAACTGACCAATCAGATGCCTCAGTAAAAGCATGTGGTGTCCAGTGGCTCCTACCTCAAACGTTTGACAGATTTTCTTGAGCTGCTTTCAGTGGAAGGGGTGTGGACTTCGAGCAAGCTTACTCATGATTGAAGGTGAAGAACAGAGTGGTGCCCATTGGAATCTGAGCACTTGGGGCAGTAACCCCAGAACTGGAAGAGTGGCTACAGCTGATCCCTGGAAAAATCTCAGACAATCTCACCCCAGAAAAGTGCAGTGCAAAGAACAGCAAAGGCACTGCACAGGATCCTCAAGCTCCTAGGCCTCTAGTTAAAGACTTGAACTTGGAAAATGGGTGAGAAGTACCAGTGAATGACGAGAAGAGATACATATAGACATACACAAATATATAAAGAGAGCATTTTACTTACTGGTAATTGCATTTTAAGTGCATTACCTGTCTACAATTACAGTCATAGTTGATAGTAATTTTAAAAGTTCACAAAGCTCATTGAAATTTGTTTGAGTCAACTTTGTAAGCTTTAAAAAATAAACAATAAAATTGCAAGTCTGTTCGTCCATCTGCGTGTATGCCTGTGTGATCAAACACATCAAAGACATGAGTCAGTCTAATCAAGTTTCAGAGGGTGTCTGCAGTTTTTCCTTCAAAACAAGCCCAGATTTATGTCTATGTGCTCAGGTCTGTTCAGCAGCAGCTTTTCCACCTTTTCTTGAAATAATCTAGTCAGACTTCAGTCAGTGAGCTCTCTTAGCACATGAAAAGTCATAAAGCCACCAGAACATGCTTCATTGTCCTATCCTCCCAAGCTCATCAGTAAGTCCTTTTACATAGTAACAGTGTGTTAACATGGTGTCTTGGATTTATAGATAGGAGGGCTTAGCCCTGAGGAAATTACAATAAAAAAATGTTGTCTGTCAGGTAGTACAGAAGTACAACCTAGACGTTTATCATGTGGCTTTCCTAAATCTGTTCTTTCTTTATTTATTTGGGGCTGACACTTACTCTGACCCTTTAATATGATTTGAAACGCAATAAATTATTACGTGGTTCCTTTATTTACAAGCAGTACAATAATAGTTCACGCTACTGCTTGTAGCCACAGGGGGTCTCCCTGTGCTGGTCTCCAGCCCGGAAAAAGGGTTGAGGTAGGAAGGGTATCCAGCGTAAAACTCTTCCAAAACAACCTGTGCGAAGCAGTGAAAGGTGATTCGCTATGCTAACCCCTGATGGAGTGTGCCAAAAGTGAACAACATAATAATAATTTGAATTGGTGAAAAAAAAGGAAATGAACACGTAATTTCTTTAATATGTAAATTAAATAGTTTGCCTTAAAATACCAATTGTTATTGAGTCATGTTGCTACACTTTTTTATAAATAAACAAAACTAACTATTCCAATATTTCTGAAAACCTTATATTTTTGCAGCAAAAGTATTTTTCACAGCAGTTTTTTATCTTGTGCTGATGATGGCAAAAGAATCGTTGCCATAGTTTTTAGACCTATTTTGCTTTCTCTATTTATAGGAATGACAGCCAGTGAATCAACTAAGCTCTTTTTGTTTTCAGAGGTAACACAACAACTATAAAAGTCTGCATCAAGCAAAACATCTCATTTTAACATATACAAGTGGGGTTTATTAAGACCACTGACGGCGTATTTTGATCCATAACTAGTCTTTCTTTCTCTGGACTCATGTTAGCTGACCAATTCTACCAGGGGGGATGAAGATAATCGATTCACTTTCTTCTTCAGAAATCCCCTAATTTCCATTTCAACCATGGACTTGGGTGTGTTTTTTTTTTTGTTTTTTTTCCTCAGGTGCAGCTGCCTTTAGAAGGAATGAAATATAATTAATGGATTTCAGTTGTGGGGTAGGCAATGTCAAACTTCATTGTGTCGAGTTCCAGGCTTCCCTGGCCAAACATGGCTCGAATACTAACACAGTCATCATCAAAGCCAGCGCTATTACATCAATAAATTTAATACTTTTTTTAGGGGATATAGAAATTATTTTAGCTCTAAACCCCCCTTACCACCAAAGAACATGCCCAACAATATCCAATGATATTAATAACATAGTCATCCTTTTTTTTTTTTTTTTTTTTTTTTTACACAACAGTAAATGCATAAATGCTTTGGCTTTCTATTGTTTAGCTGCCTCATAAAGTTTCCAGCTGTCATTATTACTGTGGTGGAAGCCAGCGACTCCAGCTGTGTTCCCTCACCACACTTTTGTGGGCTCTTGGGGTTTTGGGGGTGAAAAAAAATCCCTCCACCATAAACAAGTTTCTGTCACAGATACCTTCCAACACTGTAAACCCCATCCAGACCCATAATTTAATTGTTCCCTGTTACTGTGTCTGCCTTGAGGACTACATGTAATAAGTTACCCATGTCAGCATTTAATGTAGGGGATGGGGGAAAAATATTGATGCAGCAATATACTTTTCCTTTTACCTTGAGAAAGGTATTGAGATGCTGCCACTAAATATCTGTTTTGCAACAAAGACAAAGTGGTTTATCTGCTCCAAGAACCACTACAGCATGCTTTGGCTGTGGAGATGAAAACTTGCAATGGGTGAAAACCTGACTGAAAGTGAATGATCCAGATTTCCGTCCAAATTCTAAAACATGTTTGTTACAAATAGTTTTGTTTATCTATTTATTTTCTTCTCATTATCTTTGAATTAGTTATGCTTTTTTAACAGTAATTAATTGTGAAAATTAGGCTGTTGTTGCAATGTTATATTGCAACAATATTGGTCTTTTGGATCACGAATCCAATATTGTGTCATTAGATGAGATTCAAGTTCTTGTACAAGGATTTTATTTCTAGATAAATGAAAATGAGCTTGACAACAGAGTAAACTTTTTGCAATATTTAAACAATATAATTTGTAAAAACAGGCAGATTCACAG
>BSAI01000096.1:7335076-7414620 GCA_036245035.1 Adrianichthys oophorus | reverse complement strand
ATAGAAATTTAAGTTATCTGATATACACTGATGTCTATTAGATAACTAAAATACATCTATTGTAGATGTCTACTGGGCATCTCAGACAACTCTATTTTGTTACTTTTTTAGACATCTATGATGTTCTGCATTTAGAGGTCTCCTTAACATCTACCTGTAGACATTTATTGTAAGTCAGTATTTATATGTTAAGTATTTAAGTATGTTAAGTATTTAAGTGATAAGTAATATGTCTATTAGAGTACTTTTTTAAAACATTTACTAGATATTAGCAAAAATGGCCAAGTTAAACATATTTCTGTCATTGTAATTTTAGTGTGCCATGCCGTCATCCTTTTTCTTCTTTTACTATCAAATCTAAACATGACAACATTGGTGTAGAGTCTACTTTTTATGTAAATGCAAGTCTATACTTCTTGCTTCTGAACAGCAACTAGACACTGTTGTGCAGCAGAATATAGAAAAAATTGCTTTAAGCTTATTCTAACAATAATCTACTCTGACCAATTGATTAAATCATTTACCATCATTTTGTTTGGTTATGTGAGAAATAAAAAATCTAAACAGAAATATAGATATTGGATTGTTGTTTTGATGCAAGTTTCTAACCCCAGGTACACTTCAGTAGAAATGTTTGCTACTTCTTAGAATGTAGAACTTCGTGATTTGTGATTACAAGTTGTGTGTCACCAAAAAAGCTGCACGGTTGCATGGTGGTTTTACAGTGAAAAGAAGCTGGTTGAAATCCCAGCTGGGACCTTTCTGTGTGAAGTTTGCATGTTCTCTCTCTACAGGTGTAGATTTTCTCCTGCTTCCTCCCATAGTTCAATAACATGTTTCATAGATTGACAGCTGTCTACAAATTGCTCCTGTGTATTTGTGTGGCCCTGTAAAAAATCTGGTGACCTTATTAGGATGTATTGCACATTCAACAGTAGCTTGGTTGGAACCAGCAAACCTGTGACCCCTAAAGGGCTTTAGTGGGCTCTGAGGATGAATGGATAAATGTGAAATTGCAGTGTTTATTTAAAAAGTTCTCGAATAGACATCTAAAAATATCCCAATAAGATGACTGCACATAGATGAGTGGTAGAAATAATAAATGAGAGTAACGGTGTGTTATCTGTGAAGATTTGTTTATAGTAACGCCAGAGCTGGTGTCATCTATAACAAAGTGAAATTGTTGGTTTTTGATGTTCGTGTAATCTCAAAACTGAAAACCTGTCTTGACGCTGAGAGTGATTATCATACTTTATTAGGTTTATTTGTCACTTTTCATGGGGTTTGTTTTTGGTCCACATTTTTGTTGTCTTCAGACCTTGAATTTTTCCAACTTCAGACCACTTTAAACAGTTTTTTTTGGTAACCTGTTTGACTTTGGATTTTTACAAAAAATCTTTGTACAGAAGATTTTATTAATCTTCAAACTTTTCCTTGTAGCTTCTTAGTCGATATGTTTACAAATGCACTTTTTCAGATCAGTGTAAGGTTCTCTGGGTATATTGCACGTGATGAAACACCAACTAATACTGACTCAGTTTCTTGATCACAGAAAGGCTACACCTGTGTGGGAACAACACCTTTGGGAAGGTGAGGAAAAAAGCGTGTTGCGATTCTTACAGTCTGCCTCTGTTCATCTCAAGCAAAGACAAGAAGAGAGAATGAGTCACACATGAAGAAAATTATCATTTCAATGACAGGGTCAGTATGTTAGGACAGCAAACTGCTTCAAACTAGTCTTCCCACTGTGATTTTAAAATGCTTTCTTTTCATCTGGACGACACAAGTACAAAATAAGTGTTTTGCCATCTGCAATATAAGAACATCTCTCCTTTTTATGGCTTTGGTATGGCCCAGTTGGGAGTGTACCTTGCTGTTCATCTCTGTGCAAGTGCGAGCTGTCTGGTTGATGGCCATTATGGTTCCTCTTGCTGCATGTGCATCCGCTCCACCGGGATCACTGAAGTGTTAGAACTAACAAGCCAGGGATGCAGACAGCGGATGCACAAATGGGATTTTGTCCTGAAAGCTTTAGAGTTTGCTCCCTGTCCTTGGTGGAAGCAAGGAAGAGGGCAATGCACTTTGCAGAGTCTGTCTGAGTTATGAGCCATCAGAAACGAGATGATTACATCTGATAATCTTGCTAATGATCTACACTGGGGAAGAGGGCACATAAAATTGAATGAGCTACACCAGTGTACATGGTTTCCAGGCTTGTACTCTCATTTTTCTTTTTCTTTTATTCACCTCAACCAGAGCTCATTTCTGCTGAATTTAAGATGTTTTCTGTCCAGGAGAATTGGCAATTTTCTCTGATATGGCTTAAGCATACACAAGCCCCTCTCCTCCACGACTTCTTCATTTAAACCAAAATGTGCAATTTCTCTCTCTTTTTTTTTTTTTTTTTTACTAAAAAGACAGGCACACACACTTTTGAGATGTAAACAACAAAGTGGCACAAAGCTCCCAGCCCAAGGTTAGCACAGATTAAAAGATGTGTCATCGATGTAAGAGGCTCCACCTTCCTCCTCAGTCTGTCAAACACGTTTGGGAACAACCCACTTCATTTTAGCAGCATAATGGATAAACAGTGTGATGAGTCCAATTACCTCCTCATTGCAGAGGCATTCTGGCGGGAGTGAGAGTTAGCTGTCTGGCACCCTGCAGAGCTGCAACAGTTGCACCTGCTACCCAGAGCCCTCTCTTGTAAGAAACTCAATTTGTTTGTACAACCATGCTGGAAAAACAGTGGCCATAAAGCAGGGTTTCAGGGGAGGACAGCACTGCTGCCTTCCTCTGATTGCTGTTTTTTCTTTACTTTTTTGTGATTATGTGCAGGACCAAAAGGTGCCTGTCACAGCAGAGAACTTGGTGACAGTAACTCTGGTGGGATGTATTTTGGAAGCTCTAAAAAAAATGTGAATTTTCATCTTATTTCCCTAACATGGAGAGAAAATAGTCTCAAAGCATGTGTGTGTTTCATTTGTGTTTGTGTAATACTTGATTTGTAACTCTTACAATACATTTTGTGCATAACTGTATGTACTTGCAATTGTGTATTCACATGTACACTTGAATATCAAAAACTTCTAAATGCGAAATACAATTTATGCATGCACAACCCATTTAAAACAAATTACAAATTCAAAATGGCTCCTACGCATACAAATCAGTCAACAGTACACATCCGTTGCCTGATACACATAGACAAGACTACATTTACGCACAGATCAGAGTAACACAATGGGTTTTGAGACTCTTCACTTCTCCAGATTTGTGCATACATGATGTGTTTAAATGCTGCTAGAATGCTGGGTCATCAAAGTTGTCTTTCAACTTTCAACTTAGATTGTTTGTAATGTCTAGTAAAACTTGACATTTTTATACATAAATCAATGTAGATTTTTTTTCATGAAGTTTAATTTATCTTGACTATCTTTTAATATTCTGTCTATCACAATAACCTTTTTGTTTTACATGGTTCTCTGTTTTGATTCATTTTTAGGTAACATTTTAATTCTACTGAGTTTCTGCCCACCAGCTTCTTTGTTCCATTAATGAAAACACATGAAAAATAAGTAATTTTTCATGCTTGAGAGCATTTGTTCAGTTGTATGACAAACAAAGAGTAAATACCACAGGTCTAAATTGTGTAAAAGCAAAACTGTGGTTCAGATTTGAAAATGGGCACGCATCATGTTGTGGCTCACCACTGATGTGAAGAGAGATTTTAAAATAGTTAAAAATTAGCGTTAATTAAGCATGTCACTGTAGATACATTAAACAAATGTTACAATACATTTGGGTGACTTTTTGTGTTCTAATTTGTTTTTTGAAGTTTACTTGATCCTGAGGAAACAATTTATCCCAATTTCATTTACCCCTATTTCCAGTCTTTGTTGTACAGAGGTAGAGAGGTTGACAAGACGTAGAGTGGTCAACCCCTGATTGGAAGATCGCTGGTTCGGTTGCACACACACACACAGACACACCCCATGCTCTTAAGTGTCTTTGAGCAAGACACTAGGTTGGCGCAGGTGTTTGGCAGCAGAGCCACCATCAGTATGTGAATGTGTGTGCATGGGTGAATGGAACTGTGACTGTAAAACGCCATATAAGTTTAAGCAAAACACCACTGATTCCATCTAATAGACGACTGGAGCAGAATTATCCGTGCAGTTTTACTTCCTAACAAGCTTGGAGAGAAGGGGGTTAAGAAAGTTATTTTAAGGTCACTAAATGAAGTGAACTAAAATATTTTTGAAGCCTTGTTGATTCTCAGGGTACTCATTATTATTATTATTATTATTATTATTTTAGTGACAGGTGAAACCGTTGACTGTATTTGAGAACTGGACAGAGTGAGCGTGATATCACTCACAGAAAATAACGTACTTCCAGTTCCAACAAAATGAAGTCAATTCAGTCGCCATTTTTTTCACAGTATGAACGTTGCCAGAACGTTCATACGTTGGAAGCAGAAATCATTAGTATTCAGTGATTGTTCCAAGTCGGTCTGAGTCAACACTTCTATGGCAACCATTCTCGCCAATCAGGAGAGAGCTTTTTGGAAATCCACACCCCTATCACTTAACATATTAAATATATACATATTTTAAAAAGTCAGCAGAGCAAGAATGGCTATTCTAACAAATAAAATGACTTTTTACTTCACTTTAAAAGTCTATGGGTCACTTAGTCCAGTTCTCATACAGTCAATGAATTAAACTCAAGTTCTCTTGTAATAGTTCTATAACTTTTAAGTTAATGTCAAATAGGTGGTGTGTCTTAGTCAATGGGAAATGGAAACCACCCTCCAGTTGTCCTTTGAGCTGCTGCAACTTTTTTTTCTTCCGTGTTGGGTTTGAAAATGGGAGTATACTGTGTTTGCTTGTTTGTATTTAAGTCAATTTTTCAGTTCCATGGTTGCCGTCTTGGTCAAGTATGACGTTTAGAAATGGGATGATGGGTATAAAAACTAATTTCAAGCAATTGTCATTTTGCTTGACCAAAACTCCAACCTACTCTCTTTTTGACCAAGGAGAGTGTGACTGTGAGTGCACACCAGTGAGTGTACTCTTGTTTGTGGCTCTGAGTGTAATTTAGGCCATGATATGTATACATAATGAATGCAATGCTTTAATATACCTGCACAAAGAACACGACGGTCTAGATTAAAAAATAATTTCATCCTGTCTTTGTGTGTCTTATTTTACTTAGTGTCACAATGATTATAACAACATGCCATTAACAATGTAATAAAACATATTGGAAAAAATATAACTAAGATTACGAGGGTGGAGTTATTTGTATGCAAAAGAGTTGATGTGTCACTACCCACCTCACCCCTGTCAACCATTGTTCAGCTATCTGTATTTGCTCAGTTTAAACCACATTTAAATTAGACCTTCAGAACTGAGCACTAAAAATGATTTGGTCAACTGAACGAATGAATGATATGATTGTATGCTATAATATTGCCACTAATAACAATAATGATTATCATAATGATAATAATAATAATAAGGTCGAAGAATCTGAAAAACAAGTAAAAGGGTGACTTAGAAAATATTTGTTTTTCTAAGGGCTGGTTTGTCCTTCCTGCAGGTGCGCTGTGACCTAAAAGAACATTTAGCAGAGCCTGCGCTTCTGCGGAACCGCACTTTTATAGGAGCAGTCTTAAATGTGAATCTTTTCCATGAGCCAAATGGAATTTGTGGGAAAGAAAGCAGACTTGCTCTTGGTTAACCTTGGATAAAGGTGTTTTCTCTTTGTCTTTAAAAATGCAAAATGTTATCTTAAAAGACACCTTCAATGACTTCAGCTGTGCACTGATCTCCACAACTTTCACAGGTTTGCGCAAAGAGAGAAATGTGATATAAAGTAAAAAAAATGTTCTGCTACAAACGACTCGCAACGATCAATGGTATAATTTTGGGTTGATTTCATAGCTTTAATGCGCTCCTCCCTTCTTTCAGACTATCTCGTGAGGTCTAACAGTTCCTGCAGTTGCTCCACGCCGGCGCGCTCGCCTGATGCGCAGCGCCTCCCCAACTTGCCCTCACTTTGACGAATTCATCGTTAGAGGTCTGCTGGATGCCTGTTTGCTCGTAAAGATGAGCATTTGAATATTTCAGAAGTTGAACAGCTCTTCTGCGCCTTTTTTTCCCTCCGTGTGTGGACTCATATATTAGAGCACAATGGTTTTGGGGTCCTTGTGGAGCTTTTTGCTTTTGTCATGCATGTTTCTCTTTCACACAAACATCGGAGCTCAAGGGGAGATAAGTTTTTCTAAGTCGTTCGACCGATTTTATCGTGTGGAGGTAACACCGGGGGACGCACCTGTGACCAGAAACCCAGCTGGGATCAAAGTCAAACAAAAAGTCGATGAAAGCTCTGAAGTTTTCCGCAGTTTGGAAACGGAACCAGCCGCTGTCTTTGAGAAAAGCAATGAAGATCAGGAGCAGAATAAAACACTGAGTGGAGACAGCACTCCCGTGCGCAGCTCGCCAAATAATGAAAACGCCCCCAAAATACCTCTGGAAAAGTATTCCAACATTTCTAGGGATCCACCTGCGGCTTATAAAACATCCCAACGCACATTGTCCGACAAAGAAAGGAAGATGAAAAGGAGTGTGGGTGCGTCATACACGAAAAACCTGGACAGGAGTGTACGCGCAGAAGCGCAGACAAGAAAGGGGTTCTTCTTGGAGACCGTCCAAGGAGCGTCCAACTCCAGAGCCGAGTACCGCCGCACTGGGCAGGAAGCCAGGGGGTCAAACCCGAGGCAAAGTGAGCCCTACTTGGACACTTCTACTTTTGCTTTGTCGGGGGACTCGGCGCACAACCAAGCCATGGTGCACTGGTCCGGACACAACAGCAGCGTGAGTTTGTTTCTCAGAAAACACACGGTCACGAAAGACACACGAATCTGACACATTCTAACTAAGTTTCAAGCACTGAACTTGTCATAATCTAATACAATATAACGTGTTTTTCCAAACATCCATCTTTTTACGCACGGCTGCAGAGCGCAGGGAACACGCTTATTTCTGCAAATAAATGATCCTAAGGACTTCTTACAAATATTACTCTCATAACTACACCATTTATTTACCCCTTTTACTCCCATGCTTGTGTTTCATGCGTGTGCATGCGTGGTGAAGGCTGAGCACCTATGCGCATTTGGAACATGTTTATGATGGAATGATGATTGTGCACCACCAGAGGCTTTCAAAAGTACTTGTCACATAAACTTTGAAAAAACAGACTATCTCGCAGGTAATTCTAATGAGACATGGAGAGTTGGGGGTGGGGGGTGGGGGGTTCAGGCATTTTAACAGTAATCACAACACATTAATTATTAATGAAATTATCAAACAAGGTCCCCCTGGAAGGTGTAGTCACTAAAACTGAAAAAAAGACAAGTCTAACCCTGGCTTCTAATCATCACTAATGGAAGACTGTCTGACCTTCTGACATTTTTTTTAAACTTACCTGTCTAAATATCTGGGCAAATAACACCCTGTTGCTGAGTGTTTGATGTTAAATTGATTATAAGCCATGCACTACAAGAGCTGCTTGGCGGTAAAAAAACTCAACTTTAAGAAAAGGATGATAAAACACAGTAACCATACACACAATACGTATGCACACCATTTTACCATCATAAAGAGAATTCCAGGGAGAGTTTATCTTTTTCCATGCAGCCTGCCGTCTGTTTGCAATGACCAGTATTTATCGGACACAAAGATCTTCAAACTACAAACTTGTACCAAAGAAATGATCTGCTCTGCACTTTTTTACTTCAAGTGAATTGCTTCACCTTAATTTTCTGGATAGAGTGGTTTGAAAGAAACATTAACTTCAGGCTACATTTTCTTCCCCCCCGGTAAAACTGCAAGTGCACATACATCTCTAGATTGAGATTCAAAATGTTAGAGGTACCACTGAGATTTTGTCATGTTGATGGGTCATTGAAGACCGGCTTGATAGACACCTCATAAAGTGTGATTTGTGGGATGCACAGTGAAATATGTGGTCGCTTTATTATGTTTTCACCATTGATGGTCTTTTCTATTGCAGGACGTCACTCACCGTTCATCTATGATGGGCTTGTCACTGCAGCTAGTCAGGATTTGAGATTTATGCAGTCGGAACTCAGTTCTGTGGTCTTGAAGTGCGAGAGAAACTGCAGAGTTTAAATGAATGGGATTTTATGACTGAATGTTAGAGCTCAGGCCATATTAGATGTAAATGACTGATAATAAATTCAATCTTAAAGGGACATTTGAAGGAAAATGACTTCATTCCTGTGCTCTAAGGTAGTTCTATCAAATTTTCACTTCAATACTTTTTCTGTGATTTGGCTGAGATGTCAAATCCCTCATGGAATAAAATGAGAAAGATGTCTAAGATGGTGGTGAGAGCTGCAGCGGTGGATCTTCAGAAGTTCAGATTTGATCAAGAATTTCAGTGTATGAATCCCCAAATCTGTCCACAGGTCTATCTTGCGGTTTTTGGGATTGTCTCAGAACATCAAAGCCTGGAGTCGTAGCCCCCCCCCGCTCCCTGAGTTTAGAAGAAGCATCCTTGATTGGATTGACCACTGGAATAAAACATATACCTCGCAAATTCCTTTTTAAATTCATGCTCCTTAACTGCATGTGGCATTGATTAGCTGTGCATACTTCTCGCTGCTAAAATCTGTCCTGAATTTACATGGGGATGGAGATGTGATTTGTTATGATGCACGACTCAAATTTGCTGGGAAAAAAAAAGTAAAACTGATTGAAAAAATATCTATAAATACGCAAGAGAGAGAGAGTGCGTTTTTGTCACATGACTGCTTGATGATATGATGATAATCTTTGTAAAAATCCAATGCAGCGCGTCCTAGCCTCTTGGGATTCTCCTCCCCCTTGAAGGCAGGAATCTTCGTCTGCATGCCAGCTGGTGATTAGGGAGTTATTGGCAGCCAAATGATTTGGTGCTCCTCATTGACCATTTTTGCAAGCTCCTCTCAGACAGCTGACCAAACCAGGGCACAGCATTGAAGCCAAGCGAGCGTCCGCATTGACTGCATGGATGCAGCATGCCTTGTGCTTCTGTATGTTGATGTAAATAATTTCCCTATTCCATAAAAGGAAGGATCTTATAAAAAAAAGACTGTCAGAAAACTGCAGCCAGGCATTTAAGAATCCAGCTGTTCGCTTTATGCCCTGAATATATTTTTATTATTGTGACTGGTTGAGAGTCAGACAGGCCTCCTGGGTCGTGTTGTAGACACACTTAGTCGGAATGAGGCTGTTACTGTTGCACATAATCTCATTGGTATAAATAGACAATAAAAAAGAGGAAATGACCTGGCCCTGGGGGACACCTGTTTTCAAACTGCTTCATTAGACAGACAACCATTCCATTTAACATGCCAGAGCTGGTTGCGAGGAAAATCCTTGATCCATAAAATCAGATGGAATTAGATTTCCAAATCAGAAAGGTGTCTGACCACATTTTAATCTGCTATAGGAGGAAGTTTTCGTTAAAAAAATCATAACACCACACCATTTGATCCATTCTGAAATGTTACCATTAAAATTCACTGTGAGATCTCTCAAATTAAAAAGTTTTAATATTTTTAGATAGACTTGTGCATTTTATTCATGAACCTTCTCATTTCCAGCCCCCCTGCTTGAAAGATAAAAGGGTTTGGATGCATGCTATGCTTGTCGATTATCAGAAAAGTTCATGCTCTCACAAAAGAGTAAAAATTATTCCCCCTCTGTGACACATTTTGCATTCACTAAGGCCACTGAGATTTCCTTTAAAAAGTAAACAAATATATATTTTTATTTATTTTTTCTTCCCCCACCATAAACTCAATAAGAATTCTGAAGTTTCAGCAGTGGAGCAAAACCAAATCAAAAGCCTTTTCCCTCCCAGCCACTCTCGCCCTCAACCTGTTTGTCCCTGGGGGTGCCAGCACTACACACCTGTTCATTAATCCTGCCTGTCTCCAGCTTTCAGAGCTGCACTGTCCGCTGATGCGATTGTGGGATGCTGATGTAAATTGTGGGTCTGTGTTTCATACGACCCTCTGGAGCCTCAGTCACTCTTTGTGACCGCAGCTCAGGCTGATGTGTCTTTTGCTGAGCTTGGAACCATTTTGTAGCTTGTTGAGCTGTTGTGATGGGTATTGTCATGGGAAGCAGTTATGCTCCAACTTGGGCAGCATTGCTGGCACAAGATGTTTTGGTTCGCTGAAATGTGCTATTGTCTTGTACATTTAATCCAAGCATCATCTGTCAGATAAATACCTCATAAAGTTTACACAAACACACTTGCACTTTTACACTTAATCAATAGGAAAAAAAAAAGTGCTGTAGCAAGCAAGAGTTTGGTGAATGTCCTCCACTTTCACCTGAAAGTGTAGAGTTTGACCAAATTCGTACCCTACCCCTATGGCTTCTATCTATCTCTACATTTAGCCCTCTAAACGGAGAGACATGGAAAAATAGTGTCTTGGAATTCGGACGGTCTAAACAGGCACTACCCCTCAATGACGTCTCGTCAACATTTGCCAGTCATCTACGTTAGCACACAGCTCCCAGCGCTCAGAAAATACATAACATCGGTTTCATACCTTTAAAAAGTCATGCTAAAACAAGAAGTCACTACTTACATTCAACTTCTGTGCTTCAGAGTAGCCCTCTGCAGCACAACACAACTCGGCTTACCCAACCAGCGGAGGGATACAGAACTCGAAGTCCCTTCGTTCTACCCTTAAAAAAGCCATTTCGGACACCACTCTCCCTTCAAATGCCCCAACAATTGGAGGGGTAGGGTAAGAATTCAGATTCTGCCCTTGACTCTGTCAGTGAAGTCTTTCTGATTCCTTCACCCCTTTACCTTATAATTTATTTTCTCCTGTTGCACCCAGGATGGAAGTTTCAACCTCTCTCTTGAAATAATTCAGTGAAATCCCAGTTTTTACTCCTCAGATGACATGCATGTGTGCCTTTTCTCCATTAATCATTTGTGCTTGGGGACCATAATGCATCACATCAACATATGCTCTCAGCACTTCCTCTGTACTCAGAATTTATCTAAGCAGCACAAAGTGCATTTTAAGCAGCAAACACGGGGTTGCCATGAGTTTCTTATTCAAACACATTGACATCACAGGAATTTTATTCCTTTTTAATTGAGCTTTGTTTCTGAAAGTTATTTTTTTCACACTTTTGTCTAATCAAAAGAACAAAACAGCCTCAGAATCATGATTGACAATTTTGCATGTGGTTAATTCGTTTATTACCTGTCGCATATATATACACATATATAAAGAAAATAAAGAAAAGAAAAAATTATTCAAATCAATGTGAATCAGGACCAGACAAGAAAAATGCAGTGGTACAAAAGTCTATAGGTGTGACGTAGAACCTACAGCGACAAGCCACAAGCTCCCTTCTTCGCTCCATTTTGATGCATCCACTTGGAGACGAGTAGATCCATGTACGTCTTTGTTTTCCTCGACCAAGCTGGCATCTAGCTCAGAACTGCCCAATGTTGTTCTCGATTTTTTGTTGCACCGCTAATGTTGCGAGGGGCTGTAAGATTGTGGGAGCACACGTGAACAAGTGGATGATGGGAAGTGGGGGAAGGTTTATACCGCACCTACGGTCTCACCCACAACTCAGTGGGAAATTTCTAACGAACTACCGCCGTTCTGCAGAAACGATGTCCTAGAAAACGACACAGTTTTTTATTTTTATTTTATCCCAAAACGGCATTATGATAATTAAAATACCACTTTTAAAATAGATCAAAAGATTATCGGAGTGGGAATTAAATTTTTTAAGATAAATTATTGTTTTTGTTGCTTTTTTCCCCCAATGATGTCGTCCGTGCGACCTTTTCTTTGGTAACATCCTGTGTCGAGAACCACTGGACCTTGAAGTGGCGTATTGCCTGAAGCAATACAGCAGGTTCTGTCATGTTTAAAGATGACAGGATTGCTCAGGTGGCAGTCAGCTTAAATAATTGTTTGACTTGACACTTTATGGTGACAGGAATGTATTAGTTGCAGGAGGAAAATTGCTTTTCCTATCTTGTGCGTTACAAAAGACCCAACCCATAGCACCACACGGTCTATGCAATCAATGGAGATGATGGAAAACTTCCAAACACAGAATGGCACATTTGGAAAACAGAGTACTCAGTCATGGGGCATTCTAGAACAAATTATTTAAAATGACTGGTTGCTTTCTCATTGAGTAATCACTTATTGTTAAAACCAGAGGCATTGTGAATTAGCAAGTAAGTGAGGATGGAAATTTTTGGAAGACATTGTGACAAATTTCAGTTCTCCAAACATTTTTTATATGCCGCCTTTATCCTGTTCAAGGTTGTGGACGGGTGACTGGAGACACAATTCCATCTGTCTTTGGGGGAGGAAACAGGTTGCTATTCCTCAGCGGATCACACGCAAAAAAAAGAACCAAAAAAAAACATTTTATGATCAATCACCAAACAAAAGTAAAATGTATGTTTTTGGAGCATTAATGGAAATGAATTCCTTCATATTTTCTACACTTCTGCATAGCCATGCAACTCAAAGCTTTAGGAATTTTAAAATATATTCTTTAATGATTAAATTGAAACCAAAGTGCCAATCTGAAGGATGCCGCAAATGCTTTTCCACGCAGCCACAGAGCTGCAGCAAAAAGCATTTCAATTCAGATGTAATGCTGTTATTTTCTGCTTAACACTTTGGTCTATAGGCTTCTCTTGTTATTTTCAACATGTTGGAGGGGGGATTTGCGCAAAAGTTGGGGTCCTTGAGTAAATTTCGACTTTCAATAATACAACTTAATTTTTCCTAGATTGTTGTTGAATGTAAAGAGCTTTTCTCCGAACCAAACCAAAATGTATGCAATTGTTACATTTAAGCCAATTTTTTTTGCAGATCTATCTTTTTTTCTTTTTACTTTTGATTGTGATTTATTTATCCAAACAGTTAATTTGTTTGGTCTAGTGTTATTTATTTGTTTTTATTTTGACATGTTTTAGGACGCCAGTATTGAGCAATCAGAGATTTGGTGCTATTCTTACAACAACCATAACATTTCTGCGATTGTCAAACCGTGTAGCTGGAAAACAAGACAATGCAAGTTTCCAAAAAATGAAGTCAAACGATGAACCAAAAAATGTCCTGTATGTTAACTGTTTGATTGTAAAATGATTCGTTTATCAAGATTTATACACATTTCTTTGAAACGTATTATATTGAAAACAACAGTCTCTTGCCCTTCTGGTGTTTTGGCTATTCTTTATTCAAAGCTAAACAAATTAAAGCATATAACAATTATATTTTTGTATTGCTACATTTTGTTCAAAGGTCAAAAAAGCACTTGAGATGAAAATAGGAACCAATAAACAACATGTTTTGTCTGTTATTGGATGGAGGGTACAGGTAATGAGTGGCATTGAGCATTTCTTTTGAACAGTGAGTGAAAATATTCAATGGACAGTCGGTCATTCCACTTTATGACTCTGTATGAGCTTATTTGAGTGTTTATTTGTGGTTAATTATGTTGCCACAGGATTCAGTGCTGGCATGAGCTCATAATTCATATTCTTTTGGAACAAACAAAAAGCCGGTGGCCCTGTTTTGGAGATTATTGCTTCTATGAATAACCAAACACAAATTTTTCAAAATAAAGCTTCGTTGCCTTTTTTTTT
Source organism: Adrianichthys oophorus (assembly GCA_036245035.1). Lineage (NCBI taxonomy): Eukaryota > Metazoa > Chordata > Actinopteri > Beloniformes > Adrianichthyidae > Adrianichthys > Adrianichthys oophorus. Next base: position 7,400,880 of record BSAI01000096.1, on the reverse strand, counting down.
TCTCCCAATTTTTCTTTTCAATTTATTTTTTAGTGTCTCACTGTTTAAAAAAAACCATGAAATTATCAATGGTAATGATCTACATTTATATTCTTATTGATTTTTCATATACATGCTGATCAACATGCTGATCACACAGAATGACTTAGTTTACTTATTGTTCATCAGTGTCTTCAACAACGTTTCTTGATCTAAATCCGTATCAGTTTAATAAAAAAAAAACATTTAGAGTGAAATTTATTGAAAAATAATCAGATGCAACATTTGGTAAACAACATTTGGGGTCACTGTAGTAAAAAATGTATATGTTGTTTAGCTTTCTGTCAATATTGATAAAAAAAAATTAAGAAAAACAGGGTTTTCAGAATTAATATTACCACAACTTTATTTCACTGAGAAAATTCAACCCAAACTGTGAAAAAAATCCTTTAAGAAACTACCCATAAAACATAAAATATGATATTTTAACAAAAACGTGAGTTTGAGACAGTTGGAGATTTCAATCTAACCATTACGAGCCCTTTTTTTCTAAAGCATTCTAACATAATTTCGTGTAATTTTTCTAGCATAACATGGTTCCAGCTTGGTTTTTGGATTTAAGCTCAGTATGAAACAACACATATCATGCGATGCCATGACTGCACTTTTAAGTTTTACATGACGAACCAAACTGGAATCCTAAAAACCTAAATTAGAAGAAGTCTGTTAGAGTGAGCCTTAATGTTTAACACAAACCTACAGAAAAATGTGACAAAAAAAGGCAAACTAAACTTTAAACGACAAAGCTGCAATTAAATTTGTTCTTGAACCCTGTTTTTCTGCCTCCTGAATTCTAAACCTCACTTTGTTGTCCCCCATTGGACCACATAAAAAAAGCACTTTAAATTTCTGTGGTCAGTCCATTTAACTTTTTCTTTTTTTATTTATTTTTAACCAAACCCTTCTTTCAAAGTGAAGCAGACTAATCACAATCTTTTTTTCCACTAAGGGCAAACAGCAATCTTCTATCTATTGTAGGAAGGAAAGAAAAAAGCTCAACATGCTCACACAATCTCTTAACAATGGAGCTGCATTTGGAGTGAAACCCTTTTATATTCAACCCATTTCATAAATTTCCCTCCCGATAATGGACTCAATTGATTGGTGAAGCTTCTCAGGCTTGAAGCATTTGGGCTATACGAACAAAGCTTAGGAGTTGGGTGGATGAGCAAACATACGGACTGCAGACTAATGCACAAGGGGCATCTCGCTGGGATTAACTTGATGAAAGCAGCAGCCCTCGGAGTATGTTTTCACCCACAAAAGTACAAACAATCAATTTAGTCCGTAGATCAGATGAGGACAGAGCAAATCCTGTCTGCGATCGTGGCATTTCTCTTAAAAGACATTTGTTTCTCTGCTAAGTGCTCTGGCTTGGACATGTCCTCGCTCCGCAGCAATCAGGATGTGCTCTTCCCTTCCCCACTACCTGCAGAGCTTCTGAATTCTGCTTCCAAGACTCAAAGAAATGCAAACAAATTTGAAAATGATATATTTTGCATTTCTTTGCAGGCGTTTAAATAATGTTGTTTCATCAAAGTCTTCACGTACGGAGAAACCTGAGCCGGAGAGGGTGGAGGAATCTAATCAACTCAGATTGTTAGAATTTAATCCTCTCCAATTTAGGATAAAATTATTTTAACTGCATTTGAAACCTGTCTACTGAAAAAAACTGAAAAATTGCTAAAAGAAAATGCTTGTGCAAACCCATTTAGCCAAAGAGACTTCCAGTAGAGGCAGGCTCAGAGAGGGCAGCTATCTACTGCGACCAGTTGTGGTCAGAGAAGACAGGAAAGAGACACACACATTCACATTCACCCACACACACGTTTGTACAGCTTCTCTCAGTAGAACAACGTATTGACTTCCATTGATTTTGCACATTCTAACCTTCTCTTGACCTACACTAAGTCTAAACCTAACCAGCAGCTAAGAAAATGCATTTTGCCAACTAGACCTATCTGTCATAGGGTAGCTCACATAGCTACGTTCGCACTCCCTCGGCAACACACGTTCAAGTGAATAAATCCAATGAAAATTCTATTTTCCGGATTCAGAACTATTTAATTTCTGTCGCTACATATAATTTGTGCAGCCAAAGTGCACATTACTTCATCGCTAGCAGGTAATTTAAGAGCATAAAAGTTTCTATGGGTCGCACATATTTTTTAAAGGAAAGTGATTATTCGCATGTATTTTTATAGGGAAGGAGCTGTTAATGAAAAATAATAAAAAATTTAGTTTTTACATTTTTTTCATTATGGTTTTTACAAGAACAGCAGAGTTCTGTTGACGTGACTCAATGCATAGCAATGACGCCTGCGCGTGCACGGCACTGTGTATAGCAGCAAATAGGCAAAGTGCAATCCAGTAATATATATATCAATGGTTGCGACACATATCTCTAGAAACGAGTGGTGACTGAACGCACATTGAAAATTAAATTGCAACAATAAGAAGAATGAAGGGATCAGAAAGGTGAACAGAATGAAGAAATGCCCAGTGCATACCCCCATCAGTTTCACCCTTGAACACCAGAGATGTCGCTGGTGACTCTTAAATAACACAGGCACTTTGACAAACTCCTTGGCTGTTCACGCGATCAAATTGAATCACCCGATTCTGATGCAGGGAAAAGCAGCTTTTCATAATGACTTTGCACCAATATGCAACACGTTACGAATGTAAAGTGTTGCAGATCAGTGCAAGGTTGCCTTTCTCTGCTACAGAATCCACAGGAATTACATTAATTGTGTTGAATAGTTATAGTGGTCAAAAGAAGGTCAAAACTAGACCTAAAGCTGTATTGTTAAAGGGTTGAAGCTGTTTGCATAAAGATTTTTTCATATCAATACCAAGTGTACTTTTTAAAAGAAGGGGAAGTTTTGAGACCTGCTTTAAAGATGTGGGGTGACAAACTCTGGCTCTAAATCAGGTAAAAAAGAAGCACAATAGCTTAAGTCTCTTCTTGTTTTTCTTAGGAGAATTGTCAGACCAAAGTAGCAAATGAAGGAAAGTTACACTTGACGGAGTAATATCTTCAGCTGACTGATCAGAATTTGTTTGCAGCACTGATTGGACAGCTTATAAGGAAGGAGTCCAATCAAATACAGATTTCTCTGTATTCTTTCAAAGAAGATGCTCCTAGTTTTGACATGATAACTTAAACTGTGTTGTTAAATTTTCAGACACAAAATAGTTATGTTAAAGGTTAATTTAGCCTGCCTTTTGGAGTTTGTGGTAAAAGAGGCAAATTATGTTAGCTAAAGTGAGCTGTCCTTTTACTTAATGCAGAGCAATCAAAGCATAAGGTGTGCCTAAGTGATTTTTTTTTTTTTTTTTCCAATGTCGCACAAAACTTTTTAATTGCGGAGCATTCCAATCACCAACATGGGACTCTTCACTTTTGAATGACCATTTTAAACTTATTTTTAAATATACATTTTCATTTTGTTTGTTTGAGTAGGACGTATTTGATTGGCAATTAAATCCAACACTGCAGAGCACAAAATGAAAATCAATAAAATATGCAACATCAGCTAATATATTTAGCATTTTTCTGCAGACAGTTTAATGCTTATTATAGTTGTTACTATAGAATGGACTTTCTGCAGGTGCATTATAGAATTTGATTAACTTGAAGAGATTGAGAAAGTCCATTGTCATAAATTATAGGTTTTGTGGGTTTACCTTCTTCCATACGCAGAATTATTAAGCAAAAAATGAACAGAAGATCCCAGCTGGGAGCCTTTGGCAATCACTGGATCCAAAGACTCCTAGTAGGGATTTGGCGATTGTGACATTTGCATAATTATTAACCGTTGTAGCTGTATAAAAAAGTTGTGAAATATTTATCATCCAGCTTTTGGTACCTGCAATAATTTGAATTCTCTACATAACCGTGTAGTTGTTGGCATATCCCTTTATACCCCTTTAAACATTTAATTTACTCTTAGTTAACAGACAGTTTTGACATGACTAATAGGTGACCAGTCTATTAAATCCTTCATTCATTCATTCATTATCCCATTCAGCAGCTAAAACAAACACATCAGACATAAGAGCCTTTTTTTGGATAGACTGTTACAATACAGAATAATGTAGCTTTGGTTACACAAGGTGTGTATTTACACAAACCTCTTTTGTATTTAAGGCTAAACTTAATGTTTACTATATTTGTGTGTATTTCTCTTTGGATTAGAAAGACAACAGAGGGAGATTGGGATGTTAGGGATGGGGAGTGTGGGTACAAGAAAGGAAAAAGGGGTAAATTAGTTGGCAGAAGATTAAAGAATGGAAGTAGGGTTGCAAAAACAAAAAAAGGCAAGAAGTTACAATAGGTTTATAACTGTTTAATATTTTTTAAACATAAAGCTCTACAACTGACATTATAAAAATAAAAATGTTCACATAAATACCTTTTCCTTTGCATTGATCCCAAGCTTTATTTTCTAAATTTGTCTTATTTTTTTTTTCTAAGGATTTTTTTTGTGCTCTGCTAAACTGTGTTTCGCAAAACTACTGACCCTGGGAAAAAATAGTAGTTCGATATCTTTTAGCTTTTGTTTGTTGATATTTTTGCTCCTTTGTGACCACCAAGCTACACCAGTGTCACAAAACATCCCACAGGAAGCATTAATAATTAATCAACAATTATTCAGGGCAATGAAGCGTAAATTGATGCATTACTGACAGCCATCATAAGAAACTAAAAACGAAGATTTAACACGGTTTGAAAAAATGAGTATCAGACAGTAGCAGTTTTATTACAAGACGACTCACATCATTCACACTGACACCAACATGGGTGGTCCCTTGGAAATTAATTTAGCTGCTACAGTTGTCGCCTCTAGTTATGCTCAAACACAACTCTGGATCTACATAAAAAGTGGCCGCATTCGTCATGTTTTTATTGTTTCTGCTTGATGTTTTCAACATTGAACCAGGAACACACTGGAAATATGTTTACTTAGATTTTCTTCTCTCAACTACCTAATTAGACAGAAACAATATTTTGGGGTTGCCATTTTAATGATGGTTCAGTGAGGGATGAGTAAGCAACAGGTTTTATTTGAAGCTTGGTTGGAAAAAGCTCCATCGTACTGTGCTGATGTGCAGAAAAGGTCCGTTTCCTTTGATTAATAGCTGTAATGCAGCACGCTGTAGAGATGATACATGGCTAAAATGCAAGCTTTGTTAAAAATCTTGCGCCAACTAATGTGGTGAAGCACTATAGGAGCTTTATATTTGAGTACTTATCTTTTTCTCTTTTTTTATGAATTGATTGATGTAGAATTAGAAAATGCATGATTTAGTTCAACAGTCAGGCTGCAAACGCTGCATGCCTCATGGGACCGGAGTGTGCAAGTCTGAGTGCACAAGAGACATTTGCTTTGAGCTGACACAGTATATCACAGTGATATTATGGCAGTAACACCTTCATTGCCATGGAGGTTGTCCTGTCAGCTATCTGAGAAAGTCAAAGCCTTGGCATGGCTCAACAGCACCGGCTGCTGTATCCGTTTTAAGTTTTTAAAGAAATCTTTGTAATGTGCAAAGACAGCCTCTGCTTAAGAGAAAGAAAAGAAAGAAAGACAAAGGAGAGATTGAGAGATGAACGGATGACCAACAAGAAAAAAAGTAAAGAAACAGAATGTTGAAATAAAAGGATGACTAAACCCAAGTCCTAAGAGGGTGAGAGCCAATCTGAAAAATGATTGGTTGACTTTCCTGAGGCAAAGCTCTCTTTGCTCACATCAATAAAACATAAACATGAATAAATGCACTGTTTTTGCCCTTGCAGAGTTCTAACTTAATTTCATGTATGCAAGTGAGTGATGATATGCATGGAGAATTGTGTTTACCTTGAAGGCTCAAAATATTTCTGGAAGCCATTTTGTGTTTTTTGTGTTTGTTTGTTGGGAGAATTTACATAAAAGCAATCCTGAAACATAAACTCTTAGAATTTTGTGGTAAATGCAGCTTTGTTTGCTGGATCTCTTTCAAAGAAGTCACAACAAACTGCTGAGGTCCTGTGCAGTTTCTCTATTGACTTGTCACAAGTGCAGAGCTTATCACGGATGTGGGCATCACAGTCTATAGAGATGCCCTTTTGATAGATCCACCTAGGGAGAAATCATTTAAGCAGTCTTCTGCCTCACCAGCCTCTTTTGGTCTCTGTGCTGGATCTTCTCTGACTGAATTCTGCAGGTCAGCTTTGTTAATGAGCCAGATTCGGAACATGTTGACAGCAGTTATCTTGTTGATGATTTCCCCCTCTGGTGGGGGAAGCCTGAATACTAACTATAAGTATCTTTACAACTATAAGGGCTGGCTTAGAATTTTTGGTGAATGATTAAAAGAGCATATAGGAAATCATTGAACAAGTTCTTAAACCTAAATATGATTTAGCTGTATGCTTGTTTAAGCAACAGAAATGTGTATTTTGAAAAAAAAAAAAAAAAACTTTAATTAATTAAAGGTGAACAGGGGTGGAGCTACATGGAGGTGGGGAAGGGAGTTAGCTGCCCCTCCAGCAAAAAGCCCCCTCAAATTTTTGAGTCAATATTAGTATCGTTTGTGACAAAAATTAAGAGATTAATTCAAGCTTTGCTAAGCATTAATAATGGCATAGTGTAGTCCTGGATTGAAGACAAGCAAGGTTGTTAGCTTTTTTCCCGCCAAATCTATGGCTCCATTTTTAAGAATGACAGGTCCACCAAGTGGTTAGAAGAGATGGAAAAGAACAGTTCATGGGGATCAAACACGTTAATCTTTAGTTGATGAACAGAGCTTTAAACATTTCTTCCTGTTTATTACTGCGGAAGTCAACAGAGAGCATGTTTGCTGCAGTTTGATGACATAGAACACTCATGGAGGATCCCCTGTGGACTTTTCAGCTGCTTTTTAAAAAAATATGTTTAATTTTTGGAAACTTTTTCTCAAATGTATATTTTTAGCTTTAGTGCTATATGTTAACAGGATCCTTTGGGAATTCAATAATAGATTGCTTTGACAGAAAAATGTTATAATATCTTGTTAGTTGAGTTTTTTTTTTTACATTTTCAGATATATATATATATATATATGGGCTGCACGGTGGCGCAGTGGTTAGCGCTCTTGCCTCACAGTAAGAAGGTTCCCGGTTCAAGTCCTGGCTGGGGGACTTGAAACAGTGTCATCAATGGGGGACCTTTCTGTGTGGAGTTTGCATGTTCTCCCCGTGCATGCGTGGGTTTTCTCCGGGTACTCCGGCTTCCTCCCACCGTCCAAAAACATTCTTCACAGGTTAATTGGTTACTCTAAATTGTCCCTAAATGGGTGTGTGATTGTGGCCCCTGCGACAGACTGGCGACCAGTCCAGGGGTGTCCCCTGCCTTCGCCCATGAGTAGCTGGGTTAAGCTCCGGCAACCCCGTGACCCCGAAAGGGATAAAGCGGATTGGAAAATGAATGAATAGATATTATGTTTGGACTTTTAGTGGTGTGTTTACAGGTTGTGCATATTTCATGAGGTTGCAGTCACCACTATCAACACTAACACTCCTGTCTTAAATTTTAAATCCTCTTTTGTTCATATAGCTACGTTTTTGGCGCTACAGAAAAGATTCAAGTTTATTTAGAATCTTTGGAGTTTTATCTTTGAAATTACTTTTCAGGTACAGGGATGTGCAAGTAGCACTGAATATGGAACGTGTATATTATTGCAATATGCATATTAAGTGTTGGGGGTATTGCTTGGGGTTTCACTAGTATTTCATGTGACCAGCAGGGCTTTTTACAGCCTGTTAACTAAGTTTGTCCCTGTCATTTTAGAATGCTGGATGATAGGATTGGACCCTAAAAAGCCTGTATCTTGCTCTTCTAAAGTAATTACGCAAAAGGAAAAATGCCCCATCGGTGGGGTCGTCATGAAGAATAGATCAGGAGAACACTTAGTAGCAGTTAAAGCTGAAATGCAAATTGGATTTTTTTTCATGTGGGTACAAAGTAAGAATTTATATTATATGTAATATTTTATTTTTAAAATCATAAAATGGGTTAGGCTAAGTAATTTATTAAAATGCTGCTTTATTCTCTTTGTCATTTTTGTTGCAAAAAAATCTCAGAGATAATGAAAAATTAGTGTCTTATTAGACAAAAAACTGTAGGACATGAAAAGGCTGAAAAATTGCTATACTTGATCTGTTATTTTATTATTCGTCAATGCTTCAAATTTTACTCGAATGTTTTTTAATTTTATCAAAAAATTCTGAGATGATTAGAGCAAACTTAATATGCAATCTAAAAGCTGAACATCTGTTTATTGCACACAATTTTCTGGTCAAAACTGCAGCTACAGTTCACTTCCAGATGTTAAAAATTAACAGATTTTTGTTTTAATCTATTTTGGTATTTATAATCAATAAAATTGAACTATTGTTGTTTGCAGAAAGAGAACTGACAAGACAAATGATTGACACTTTGACAGGACTTGTTTTTACTTGTATTTATTTTTCAAAGCAAGCAATTAGGCTTTACATCACAGCCGTTTAAGTAAGTCTGTACCCCAAATTGATTCAGACTCTGGCGTTGGACCTTGCAGACATGGTGCATTTAGTTATGCAAATGCTTATCTCTCTGTTTGATTGGTTAATTAACCTGTAAAGCAGATAGTCCCAGCCATGCAGTGGCCGTGTGATGGCTAAATTGTGGGTCAATTGGGTTTTTAACATTTTCAAAGCAGACTCTGTGGCTTGTCTGTGTTCCACTGAGTGTTTTGTGGCTTTTACACGGTTTAATAAGTCTTTCCATGGGTCCCAAAAGGTTAATGTGTTTAAAGTCACTGTAATTGAGCTTTTGGCCTATCTTTCAGGGTTTTATTCAAAAGAGAAAGAAAAAAAAAAACTATCATATTATGTCATGTTTTAGTCCCTTGATCATTATTATCCATCATCACTTCTCTTCCCTTCACACCATGTCCCAAAGTCTCTAACCCATCTTTCCTTCAATCCTGAATTATGAGAATTCTCATGGGAAGTCATTTATATTGCCATTGGAGTGGCAATAATGCGTTTGCACACCATTTCACTCCGCACTCCCTGCTTTCGCATGCTTTTAAATGCCACTTTTTTCTCCTTTTCCTCAGAAACTCATGGCAAGGCCTCATCTAAAAGCGTTCAAAAGGGGTTTCCAGAGGACAAATCTGACCGGAAATGAAAAATATTTAAGACAAAGCACAACAACAGTGTTTGAAACCAACATGAATTGTATTGATGGACAAAAAACTGAAAAGAAAATATGAAAAACTCGTTAAAGTGGTGCAATGCAACAATCAATTTGAGAGCTTTTTTTTCTTGTTCACTGAACAGAGACGTCCAGGTTTGCTGTCATGCAAGTGTCAGTCCAGATGGAAAAAAATGACAATTTTGTTTTTTACCTTTACACTGACATATTCTGGTAACTCAAAGACGACTTGTCCTTGTTTTTTACTAAAGAAACAGCTAGGTAGCAAGTAATCCTCATTATTATGTGTACACAGAAAATATGAACTGTAATGCTAGCTACACGCTGGGCATGTCAACCCACACTCAAGAATGCTCTAAACGTGGGTTCTTTCACTGACATCCAATCAGCGTGCTGTTTGTACCAGTCGATCAGATGCAATGAAAAAAAAAAGAAAAAAACATTTGTTCTACACAAAGGAGAAAGACACATCATCTCCTTCGTGTAGAAGAAAATTTTTTTGAAGGTTTATGTTTTTTAATGGTACAGGTCGATTCGATTTTGCCTCAGACAGAGCGATCTGGTTGGATCGTAGGAATAGATATTGATAAATAGATAAATTTAATAATTGCTACATCCCTACTTATTGTAGGTATTAAACATTTAGGGACAGAAAATAGTTTTCTACATATATAAAAACACACAAATCTCTTTTTACCAGTACAAAACTTTTTTACAAACAAAATACTTTTGTAACAAATCTAACTTCATACTTTTCGTTGGAAGTGGTCACTTGAACGCACATTGTTGAGGGAGGTGTAAATGTAGCATTAAGCTGCTTGTTCAAAATGTCATCTGATACAATCAGGTGTATCTGTTGCCTCTGCAGGTAATTCTGATCTTGACTAAGCTGTACGACTTCAACTTGGGGGCTGTTACCGAGAGCTCACTCTGGAGGTAAGTTACTTGTCTTAATCGTTGCTGTTTTTCCTTTTCAATCCTAATATAAAGGTTAGGGCATGAGGCTTAAAAAAACAGCAATAATATATTCATTGGAGTGCTGTACACTGTAAGTGTGATTTATGGTGTTCTCTCCTTCTGGGATATGAACAATCAAGTTTCACCAGAAGCCACAGTGAAGTATGTTTTAATAAAGGGTATGGAAGTAGCACAGATTGAAGCATCCTCCTTTTTGCTTCTTGGAGCTCCATAAATAACACAAGTAAAACTGCAGCTACCTTTTTAAAAAAGGCTCTATGTACTGTCCATCATCAGCAAAGAAACTTTTTGAAAGGCTGTCTCTGAAAGATGAGCCAGATAGCTGATCTGAGCACTTTTTTTTTTTTTTTTTGTGGACCTGCTGTACTTCTCTGACCTAGAAAGTTTTTGATGGAGACCCTGATTGATTGTCATCTGTAACCTTTTGTTTCAGGAGCAATTGACATGCTATCGTGACTATATTGCCATAGTAATTTTATGCAGTATGTACTGAGGCTTGAGCTACACTGCTTTGTCAGGTCATAAATAAAAAAACTGAATTCATTAAGGATTACACCACAGAGCCCAATCCAGAGTCTATCATACCTTCTCTCACCTCACCAAAAGCCTGCAGAGAACTCATTTCGTTTTGAAATACACGTAAAAAAAAAGAGACCATCAGTCCACCAAGCATAGAATTTCAAATTAATATCTATTTCTCCAGAGGCACCTCCAAGATTTACACCTGACTTGACTCACTTTGAAATTCAATATTGTGTACAGGAGATATTCCATCATCATGGTGTCTCCTTAACAATAGCCTACGAGTAAATTAGAGTACCTACGGGGGTGCACAAAGTCTTACGTTGGGTATTAGAAAAACAGTGATCTCAACGTTATGAATAGAAAGGCAGGTAAATGATTTTGTGATAAAATGATGAATGTATACAACTGCAAGCTTTTGTTGTGGAAAAATGCAGGGAACAGATCAATGGGTGATGAAGACAAAACATCGAAACTCTCCGTGTTTTTTGATGAAACTTCGCTGTGTAATGGCATCAATTAAAGATGTTGTCTTCCACCTGCGCCGACCAAGACAGTTATGCCATCTGAGAGGAGCACTTAAGCTCAAATACTGATGTGTTTAGGGGTAAGTCTGTGAAAACAATGTCAATGGCAAAAAGGGACAATTTAAGGTAATGCGCAGACAATGATAGCAGACTGAGCATCCAATTATGCAGTGAAATTACATTTGGCAGAACTGTGAGTGCCGATTGGCTGTTTGTGTCAAGAAGCAACACCAAGACTAGAATGACAAACTCATCCGTCCTTGTCAGGTGAAGCAAGCATGAGAAATAGAGGGATGTTAAATTCTTCAACATTCTTAATGCTTTTTAAGACAATGCACATTTTTCATTACTTTTTACACACATTTTGATTTCTATTTTTAAGACAAAGTCAAAGTTTCTTAAACAAATTTGATTTAGAAGTTAAGGAAACGGAGAACAAATGCAAAATCATGTAAAAAAAGTCTTCATTGAGCAGACTGATGCTATTTCAGAGATTATTAAACTTGAAATTCACTTTTTTAACTAAAGTAAAAGATTTAAAACATTTTGTAATACAGCTGAACGAGAATATGTTCACAGTTTAGTAAAATATTGAAGACTATAAATGATCTTTTGATCCATTGTAAAAACCGTTCCAGGAGTTTTTATTATGTCAATTTTAGCCAAAATCAAAAAACCTGTGTTGTTTACTCTGACATAGTTTTTGCAGTGGCAGTACTTCATCAGGAATTTGCCTCTGAATTGTGGTCGGGATTGTTGGTGTGGAGTAAGCCTGTCCCTACTTCCTATCATCCATCTGTTTACTCTCTGTTCTGCAGGCAAACAGCCACTCACACCCCCAACCTAACATTACCAGTGCGACACAAATGGCGAGCAATATTAGGTCTAAGCAGCCGTACAGTTTTGAGCCAGATGCCAGGAAAACAAAGAGGCACATGGATCTGATTTGTCTGCAAGTGGACGCATCAGACTGGATGTCACACCAATAAGCGTTTTCCAACAACCTTTTTTCGTCTGCTCCCGATTCGCAACAATATAAATAAAGGAATACCTAGAAATACAATTTTAAGCTTAATATTAATGTGTCCTCCAGCATGAGAAGATTGCCACAAGAGCATGTTAAAAACACCAAAAACACAGTTTTCGGGCTGCACGGTGGTGCAGTGGTTAGCGCTCCTGCCTCACAGCCAGAAGGTTCCCGGTTCAAGTCCTGGCTGGGGGACCTTTCTGTGTGGAGTTTGCATGTTCTCCCCGTGCATGCGTGGGTTTTCTCCGGGTACTCCGGCTTTCTCCCACCGTCCAAAAACATGCTTCATAGGTTAATTGGTCACTCTAAATTGTCCCTAGGTGTGCATGTGAGTGTGCATGGGTGTGTGATTGTGGCCCCTGCGACAGACTGGCGACCAGTCCAGGGGTGTCCCCTGCCTTCGCCCGTGAGTAGCCGGGTTAGGCTCCGGCAACCCCGTGACCCCGAAAGGGATAAAACGGATTGGAAAATGAATGAATGAATGAATTTTCAGATGAATGAATGAACACAGTTTTCATTGAAAAGAGTCTTTAACTAAGATGTAAGCCTCTTAGGTTCAGGCTTTTAACTTTAAACAAATAAAAGTAGCCATGCTTTCCTAAAACATGATATCATTATAAGGGTCTCTTTGCATCTCCCCTAAAAAAACATTCCCACCATTTTTGTTTGATCTCTGAAGACAAAAGCTGGAAGGCAATTACAAAACCTCTTTTTTGACATGAGTTATGTTGTTTGTTTGTGTTCAGGTCTACTGATTATGGCAGCACCTACACCAAACTCAATGACAAAGTGGGTTCAAGGACAGTATTAAGCTACCTGTACGTGTGCCCTACCAACAAAAGGAAGGTCAGCTTCTCCCTGTGGCTTTTATCTCTCGTCTGCTCTCCTTCAAGCTCAGTCCTGCCATCAAATCACAGTTTTCTAAAATGCCACACAAGCATTCGTCTTTACTCCCCTCTCTCTTTTTTTCTAATGCTGCATCTCCTCTCTGTACTTTAGATAATGATGCTTAGCGACCCAGAGGTAGAGAGCGCTGTTCTCATCAGTTCAGATGAAGGGGCTAGCTTTGAGAAGTATCCCATTAATTTCAACATCCTGAGCCTTCTCTTCCACCCCACACAGGAGAACTGGATACTGGCTTACAGTCATGAAAACAAGGTAGCTTCCACAGTCATTGTTTGCATGGAAACAATGGCATAAATTGTGTCTAACTCATTTGCATTTTCTTTATTTTTGTTTCCACCCCAGTTCCTTCATAACATATCCTCCCTTAAAACCTGATTATGCCTTTAACTTTCTCCTCCAGCTCTACAGTTCCATGGATTTTGGGAGGAAATGGCAGCTCGTTCACGACAACGTGATGCCCGGCAGATTCTACTGGTATAACAAAGTGGACCTCGTTCATGGACTGTTTTGTTCAATAATTGACAGTAATTTGCATAATGATGATGTTCATAAATTCAGTAACCTCTTGTCAAAAGGAGATCTCCCCCATGGCATTCAGGCGCAAAACCCATTACACCCTCCTCACGTAGACCTGGAACAACATTGTGTTCCTTCTTTTGCAACACAACATGCTGTTTTTGTTTGTCACTCTCATTTAGTAATCTCAATACACGGATGCAAGGCAATGCATATTGATGTGAGCCCAGTTACCTTGTTCCCTTTTATGATACACGTCCAGCTAGGAGTTGTTGTTTTTTTTAAGCCGGAATAGAAAGGACATCGGTTTGGAGGACGTCCCCTCCACATGTGTGAACAGTCAGATGTTTTAAAAATTAGAGGAGCTCAGCAGGTATAGCAGCACCGGAAACAATGCATTATTTCTGTTCTTGGAAAAACTCTCCATGCTTGTTACGTAGCAGAAAGTCATTTTTCAAAATACCACTGCAGATGCCTACCATTTCATAACAGCACATATTTGCTACAGTAGGTATTTATGGGAACATAAGATGTTTCTTTCACCTCCCCTCCCTTGTTGTTGCCTTTGTTGATACCTTGGTGAATTGGGATTAATTGCCGCTGGTGGCAGAGATTCTACACTGATAAAAAGCACATTGTTATGGGTTTCTAAGAATAAGGGTGTCCCTCTACACCTGCTATACTCAGATTAGCCTTCCCCTTCTTTTCTTCTAATTCTCATTTATCCTTTTTCTTATCCGCTGACCCTATTTCTCCCACGCTCTTTCTTCTTCCTTCTCCTTTCATTCTTTTAAGGGCGGTAATGGGGCTGGACAGAGAATCAGATGTGGTCCACATAGAGGCGCGCATCGAAAAAGGCCGTGAGTGCTGAACTCCCGTTGTCTGCTGTAGGAAGACCCACAGGACCCCCGGGCCTCTCATCTAGAGCGAGGTCACGGGCAAGATTACAGCTGTTCTGCTGCTCAAACCGCTCCCCAAAGTCAAGTAAAGCTGAATAGGTGTCTCCTGGCAAAAACTGAGAGCTTCAGTAGGCTGATGGATGTTTTTTCTTCCTAATCTATCCCCTGTGCTCCATGGGCAAACCTCTGCTAGCCCATTTTAAACTGTGTCAGAAATTCTGTCAAACCAATTACGGAAGCTTCTTGCATGTGGAAAAAAAAAGGAAATGCTCGTCTTCAGGGGAGAAGAACGGATTAGAATTAGCATACAAACTCTTATTTAATAACATTGCTGGCATTTTGTTATTTATATCTCACTTAGAGAAATTAAACTGTACATGCCCCTGCGACAGACTGGCGACCAGTCCAGGGGTGTACCCTGCCTTCGCTCATGAGTAGCCGGGTTAGGCTCCGGCAACCCCGTGACCCCGAAAGGGATGAAGCGGATTGGAAAATGACTGAATGAATGAATGAATAAACTGTACATACCACAGCAGGTATTTTGACACCTGTAATTTTCACGTACAGGATTCCCAACATTTTCAGAAATAATTACAGCTTGCAAACTTTTGTGTCATAGGAAACGCAATTAAATTAACTGAGTTTCCTGAAGAAAAGTCTACAGACACGCACGGCTTCTAACTAGAAGCTAAATCCTTCATCATTAGATTTATGCAAAGGAGAAAAATAACGACAAAAAAGATTAACAAAAATCATGTCACAACAATTAAAAAAATGTAATGTTTATGTTGACAAAATCCATATTAACAAGTTCACATGTGTTTAAAGAACTTACAGGATCACAGAAAGTTGACAAATAAAACTTTTGGAAACTTTTTACAACAAAGTACTAATTTACTCCTGGGAATTGTTCATAATTATTACACATCTGACGTGCTTAGTGTTATGTGTTGTACCTTTTAGTGCTTTAAATAAAACTACATTTTTTACAGTTACTTTTAAAAATCAGGTTAAAGCTTTTTTTATTCACAAGTTATGAATCCAAATGATGTCTTTCTGTGACAAGAAAACTTCCATTAAAAATGAGCTGTGAATTTTTTTTTGTTTTTTATCCACACTAGGAAAAATAAGCAAAACTACTACAGCTCCAATAACAGTTAGAATACTAACCAATCACAGGTCACTTTCCATTCTGTCACCTGGACTGCTGTTATGTTTATTTTTCTATTTTCCTTTATAAAGCTTAGCTTGAGCTCTAGTAAATATGTAGTTTTGTTCTGTCCTTTTTTTCCCCAGCATTTCTTGCAGTAGATTTGGAATTACTGTTGACCTTGACGAGCTTCTCTACCTGGAAACATCCTCAGTGTTTTATGATAATCAAACTGTGTGCCTCATAGACTTCAAATATGCAATTTTTAATAATAGCACTTTGGTTTAAACATCTTGCCTTTAAGCATGAAGGTTTTTCTTAAGTGGTAAACTCAACCAAATCAACAAAAGGAATGATAAATTAGTCTGTAATTTGTTTCATATGGTTTTACTTACTGTTTCTAAAACCTTTTTTGTTTTGTTTTGGCCATGCAAATTGTTCATACAGCACTGAGTTGGGTTTATTTATATATGCAGATATTTAAAACAAATTTTTCAACATAAGGTCTATCCATTATTTACCGGGGGATTATGTGTGACATTAATAACACCATAAGTATGTTGTCCACTTTGACTGTATGAGAACTGAACTGAACTGAATGACCTGTTCTTGCTAATCTGTTTTCCATTATTATTTTTTTGGTAGTACAGGTTAATGAAGTTTTAAACTGGTCAATCAGATTCCTCAATGAAAGTATGTGATCTCACATTGAGCGTTTGGAAGCGTTTGAGTGAATTTCCATCCAGCTCCATCCTGATTAGTAAGAGTGGTTGGCACAGAAATGTTGACTTAGACCAGGGGTCAGCAACGTTTATGACGTGAAATGCCAAATCAAAATTCTCTCCTTAACAACTGTGCCATTACCAACTGTAATGCAAACTCTTCTTGTTGTTGTTCACCTTTCAGCATGTCCCGTTAGGGGTCTCTACAATCAGCTTTCACTGATTCACACAGGTGGTTTGGCAGTTTTGGACTTCATGACACAACGCTGTTTTTAAGGCACAGGGAGACCCAGTTAGGCAGAAGCGTGACTCTAAAAAGAATGAATTTACAAACAGCAGGTCAAATAGTTTTGTTAAACATATTTTGGCCTAAACTCAAAAAAGTGCTTTCATAATAATATTGTAGTAAGAAACAGGCCAAAGCTGAAATAGTATCGTAACTGTGTTTGTTTAAAAACAAAAAGTACTGCACTTGTAGTATTTCCTACCTACAGCAATAAGATTGAATATGTTAGGAAAAAATACCATCAATCTTTCTAAGAAGTTCACAACCATTAACAAAAAAGCTTTTGTTACATTACGAGACAGGGCCTGAGTAACGTAATGTAAGTTAATTATGTGATGGTGCTTTCATTGCATGTAAACTTAAATGTTTTCCCTTTTTCATTAGTTTGCTCAGTATAAATGGAGTTAATGGTAAATGACAGTAAATGGAGTGGCGATCAGGTGTAGTATTATATTAAAACTTGTTTACATTTCATATTGACATTTGGCAGAACAGAAACAAAGTCTGGGTATAGTCTGACCTTGCTTGGTTATTAGTCAAGAAACAGAACATGAAACTTCACAAATGCCGTCGCATGGCCACCTGCCAAATTTGCTGAAAAACTTGCATTTAGATTGTTGAACAGTGGCATTTTCTGATGTCTGACCGTAGTCTTAGCATCTACACAAGTTTTATCATTAAATTAGAGTCTATGGTTTTGGGTGAATTTGAAATGCTTAGTGTACAGCAGCACCAATTCTGACCAAATTTGGTTCAAATGTTTATCTGTTGCTCCTTTTTTTGCAGGTGCTCAGTACGTCAAATGCAGAGCCCAGAGATGCTCAGAGGGCAGCAGACAGTACCTCTTCCCTGGATATGTAGACACCAACTCACTAGTCGTACAGGACGAATATGTTTTTACGCAGGTTTGCACAATATTAGATGACTTTTATTGATCAAAGTAAGCTAGTTTCTCTCATCTTTTTTATTTAAAGGCTGCTGTGTCTGAACTTTGATATTATTTTTGTTGTTTTTTTTTTTTTGGCTTATTTATATGTTGCTCTTATGTGCTCCCAGTTTGTGCTTTTCCATCAAAGCAACATAATGGTTTTTCCCAAAGCACCTGTTCCCCCGCCGCTCGACGTATGTTTTGATTATGTTTTGTCTCGTTCACGTCAAGGCAAGCTCAGTGTTGGAGTTTTCATCCCTGACAAATATGTTTGTTAGCTGTGAGCACGTGGAACAATGAACAGACAGCTTGGTGTCCTTATTTCAATTCACTCTGACTTTGACTTAAATTAGACAGGGACACTCAGGGTCATCATTAGAAATTTAATTTTCAAATGTTCTTCACTGTCATTGATTTCTGTCCACCGCTGTGTTCTTTGTCTGTTAGTTGGGCTTGACACATTTCATCATCCTCATTCCATTCCAGCTAAGTTTTAAAGAAATCATGATGGTTTTCTTTTTGTGGCTACACCTTTTTTATTTTTAACCCACCCAGATGTTTCCTTTTCATTTTTAATCTGCTTGTTTAATTTTTTATTTTTTTTTCCCCTTTTTGAAATGTGAAAATATTTCTTTCAACAATGCAATTATGACCCAATTTCCCTTTCAACAAACGTAATCCAGTTTTTATTGGAATGGTTATTATTTAAGAGAAAAAAACTGTGCAAGGAAAAGAAAAAAAAATTCCAAAGCCGAAGTTGTGATTCAATAAAGCTTTCAAACCGCATTTAGCTGCAATTTATTCATCTCGCTCCAGATTGAATGTCAAGGCGGAGGCAGACATGAGAAAGATGGTGGTGAATATAACTGGACACAGAGAGGGCGTCTGCTGCTACAGCTGCGGTGGCACAGATGACTTTCTTGTGACTTTCATTGCTCGGGGCAGTTGGAT
The DNA here is from genome assembly GCA_036245035.1 of Adrianichthys oophorus. Lineage (NCBI taxonomy): Eukaryota > Metazoa > Chordata > Actinopteri > Beloniformes > Adrianichthyidae > Adrianichthys > Adrianichthys oophorus. Next base: position 7,382,205 of record BSAI01000096.1, on the reverse strand, counting down.
TTAACTTGACAAAGAGTAATGAGGTTATCGATTGGGCTACAACGAAATAAGCAGTCTTCAACACCTCCAAAGTCTCATGGGAGAGAAAGAACAGCCAAGTGCAACATCCTCAAAAATGTGGCCTGGGAAAATGCAGCTCATTGATTTTCGATAGATTATTCCATTAGAGCCCTAATGTAGTGTGTTGGGGGACAAACACCATCCTTCTAGTTGATTAGAAAATAAGTAATCAAGTACTGTTACCCCGCCTGTAAGTGGAGAGGATAGTTGTAGTGCATTAAGATATTCAGCATGCACTATGGATAAATTCAGCATCATTTTCAATGCCTCTTAGCCTTCTGAATAATTGAGGTAATATTCATATCTGCATTGCCTCTGATTTTATTTGGCCTTCAACACTGTGGGAAGAAAAGTGCAATTACAGGCCTTTTATCAAGTCAACCATGCATTGTTTATTAATTTTCCGTCTTCAGGAGATGTTTGAGCTCCATAAACTCATCTGATAACAGACTTCCATTTGAGATGAAAGCTGATTCTAATCCATTCTTGTTCAAATATTTAAAATCTCTTAACATAATTCAGAAAAAGATCCAACATTTCAGACAATTAGTGCCTCCAAATAATATTCTCAGATTTGCATTGCAGGGTGTAATCTACCCTCTGACATGTAGCCAGAGATATTAAAATTGCAACCTATGGTAGCCTGGGAATGAGATGGTTTTGTGAGGTTATTTGAAGTAGATATACATTTGCAAATTAAGTACAGTGTGACAGTAAAAAAAAATAAAGTATGGAAGCAATTTTTGGGCATTCCAATGCAAAAACGATTTAGGGAAATTAGGTTCGCTGGAAGAAACAAACTCCAGTCTGAATCAAACTGGAATAATTGCGTTAGGAGCATGCGCTGCACCCAGTTAAATTAACTATCGGAAGGAGAAATGCGCTCACAGTAATATCATGCAAGTCCATCTCAGTTGAGGAACTGACTGCGTTTCCATGCAGTTGTACGAGTATCCTTCACACTGTTTGGTTTGCAACTGGGTGTCTGAGCTGGAAGATTTCTGGGCAAATCTGTGTTGCAAAATGAGCTTATTTTCCTGTTCAACCAAAAGCCCAGGCTGCAAAGTGACACAATTCAATTAAATTGATGTATTATTTTTCTAAGATGAGTTTTTATTATATACTTTTGTGTAATTAATGTCTAGCCAGAAAAAAGGAGCCTTTGCATCTCTTTTGTTTTGAAAAAAAAAAAAAAAGATTTTTAAATTGACCAGGCTAATTCATAATGAAGAAAGAAGAGCTACATTTTCTGCTGGGTCTTCCTACAAATTGCACACATTTGTGTTTTTTGTCCATTTCAGGTTCACAAAGAAGCCTGAACGTGTCCACTACAGACACAGTGGGTTTGTGAATAATCATGAGACATGAACAGGGGGCACCCCCAGAATTTCACTGCTACCTCAACAATTTTTAGATTGTTCTGACCTTCCATCTGTATGGAAACATAATGGTCTGTTGTGTCATCTGCAAACCTATAGTGCTCTCCAAAAGGGTATGAATAATTTAGGGTCAGGATTTTGAGTGATGAATCACTTGAGATGCAGTTGTTGGCACAAAAAAAAAGAACAGAAGTGGGGAATGGCACACATCCCTGAGGGCTCCCAGAAGTAATTGTATCGATTTGGAGTGGAAGTGTTTGAAGAGCCGAATGAAACATCTCAAACTACAAAGTCTTAAGACACTGAGAGACGTAAACTTAAGTTAAAGAAAGAAACTCAAAGTGACAAAAATTCAATGTATGTTGAAAGTCAGTATGAATTCATATATGAATATCAAGAGAATTATTTTTGAAGTTTACACATTCTTTACAAAGGTGACCAAGTCAGGACGGCCCAGATACTTTGCTTCCTTCATGAGGGAATCCTTCAAAGAGATGAAATTACCAAAATATTGCCTTCCAAAGGTAAGAAACAAAGTCATAAACGTCTAATCTTAAAAGTGGATTTTTTTTCATTTGTTTTGAGCCCCATTGATAGCTGGAGAGGACAGGGTGCACCACTCATCTGCGCTGAAATGTCTGATGCACACACAATAATGAGGCATTTCTCTTGTGTTCTAGTGTTTGCCTCTTTTGTTTTTGTCACTTTTTCTTTACTTTTTTTTTCCTTGCAACCCCAGGACATGCATATCATCAGCACAGATGAAAAGCAGGTATTTGCAGCTGTCCAGGAGTGGAATCAGAACAACACCTACAGCCTATATATCTCGGACTCCCCAGGGGTCTACTTTATCCTTTCATTAGAGAATCTGAGAACCAGCAGAGGACCTGCCGGTAACCTACTGGTCGACTTTTATAAGGTTTGTTGTCAGTTTTTCTCAAGGACTTTGTTATCTCTGCACCAGTTAGACCCCTTGTAGTTGTAATCACACACGATGTCTATTTTTATTTTATTTACTTGAGCAGCAGCAATCAAATTTTATTACCTGTGTGTTTTTTTTTTTTGTTTGTTTTTTTTTTTTTCTGTATGACAACGAAAGATGTTCTATTTTTTCTTTTTATGCATTTAAATTTGTTTTTCCTTTTTTGGAGCAAATGATGACATATTTTTAAATAACTCATTTTCAATTTAAATAGTCTATTTTTTCTATTTTAAAGTAGTGACTGAATTGGGATTTGGTTTGATATTTATGGTGTAAATTAGGTCTAATATCACAGAATATGATCCTGATCAACATTTCTTAGTATTATTGCCCAACTTGGTAATTTATATTTGTTTCACCTTTGTTCTTTATAGATTGAGGGGATAAATGGCATGTATCTTGCCAACAAATTGGTGGATAATCACATCAAAACCTTTATCACATACAACAAGGGACAAACCTGGGCCCTGCTGCCAGCTCCTGCCACTGATGTAGCTGGAAATAACCTTCAGTGTTTTCTGGTAAGCCGAAGTATTTAATAAAATGCTACTGCTTTTCAAAATTAAAGTTAATTGTAAAAAAGAAAAAGTCACAAGTATGTCATTGGCAAAAAATAAATATAACCTCTAACATCAAATTAAGGAAGTCTTCAGTTAGTGTCCATATAGTAAACTGCACTGTGTAAATATTTTCTTAAAATAAATGAATAGATGGATAAATAAATAAATGAACATTATAAAGTACTAAGTACACCCAATGTTTGAGGAACTTGCTTAATCCTTTTTTGCAAGAATCAACATTATTATTTTTCGTTACATGATTGTTTTGAGATTTTCTTAGGAAGAAAGCTTTTTTGTAACTACTCAGTTACGACTCATTCATGATTGCGCTCATTTTTCATCACACTATAATGAAATTATAAACTCAAATGTAGAAAAGAACCACATGGTTCAGACAGAAACTGTTGTTTGAAAATTAAATATTTTTGAGGGTAACAGTTCATCAAGTGACCATTAGGGGCATTGCTATGCAAATGCAATATTGTCCAAATTTATATCAAAACTATTTTGGGGTGATTTTCTTTTCTAATCAGTATTTTATTTGGAAATTGTATGAAGAGAGTTAATTATTTATAGGTTGCCAATATGGAGACAAGACGTTTTTTTTTTTTTTTTTAATTTATTATTTGTTCTTTTCTGCTTACTGTAAATGAGTTAAATGTTTTCTAGTTAAAGCAACTAAATATTTAGCACTTTTTTTGTTATTCTTGCAAATTAATTAATTAACCAATTAACCATTTAAATTTTGTGTTTTTTATGAAGAAGCTTTATAGAGTTAACAAAATATGACAGAGTGACAAAAATTAGCATAAACAGAAATTATTTAAACCCTTTTATTGCACACTTTTTTATGGTTACGATAAAAAGTATTTGTGAAAAATTAGGCAGATCCTAACATTTTAGCCTGTATTTATATAACTATATAACACAAATCTGTCATCTATTCAGTGGGGAAAGTACTCACTTGAATGGATTTCTAAGAGTAAACAATTCGAAATAACAGCACATTCACTCTCACATTTGGATTGCAGTAGCTGAGTTCATGAATGCTTCAACAGTTTTGTACCTTGGGCATAAGTAAACTTTTCTCCCTGGAAACATGACATCAGGCCTAATGGTCTGATGTCTAGTCATGTTGGTGTCTGAACTTGGACAGCTTGCAGCCATGCTGTTGTACATTTGCTTGTATGTTTGGGGTCATTCTGTTGCATTACTCAGTTTCTGTCAAACTATTGCTGTTAGTCAGACAGTTTTAAATCCGTCTTGCCAGGATTTAGATGGAGTTCATGGCTGTCTTTATGCTTACAGTGTGCACAAGTTCCCCAAAGTAAGACCCAAAGTATAATCACTTCATCCTAACAGCACTTACTACATGGTCTTTTTACCTATACATTTTCATGTAATATTTGTTAAAAACCAGTTCCAATAAAAAAAATATATATGTTTTAGGTGTTTTTAACTTGTTATTGTTGCCTTTTTCTCATGTTGGAGGACACATATTAAAATGAAATTAAAATTAAGATTAAGATTGTACGTCTGAGTATTTCTTTATTCAAATTGTGGGGAATCAGAAGCAGACGAAATCAAGCCATTTGAAAAAGCTTAAAGGTGTTACATACAAACTGCAATCCGAACACCACAAGCTTCCTGCTCCGCTCTATTCTGTTGCATCCACTTGCAGTCAAATAGATCCATGTATATCTTTGTTTTCCTCGTCTGGACTCAAATTTGGCTCAAAACATTACAGCTGGAAAGCTCAGCTATTGCTCGGCATTTTTTTTTTCTTTGGACCAGTAATGTTATGTTGGGGTTGTGAGGGGCTGTAAGCTTGTGAAAAGAAAGTAGACAAAGGGTTGACGGGAAATGAGTGCAGGTTTACTCAGCACCCCCCCACCCCCCACCCCCCACACACACACACAACTCAGGGGCGAATTTCTGATGAACTGCTCCAGCTCTGCAGAAACTATGTCCTAGAAAACAACTTTTTTTTTTTTTATTTGGCTAAAAACAAAATAATTAAAAGAGCACTGGGAATGCTTTGAAAACAGATCAAAAGATGATTTGAGTGGGACTTACAATCCATAAAGAAGGACATGAATAAATGTTAGTTAGGAATTATGTCGCAAAAAAATATAATTGCAAACTTTAAAGCTAAAAGACGATTATTTTTCCATGATCGTGTGTCGTTTTTCCTTCATTTTTCACTGCCTCATTTGCATGATGACACCTTCACTATTATTGACTATCAGTAATTCAGCCTTGTTAGCTACCTAAGTGACTGAGGAGATGCCTAACGGGACACCAGTGTTATCACCATAAGGCACAGAGTGTCATCACGTAGAGTTTGAGGGGTCCTGACTTTCTATTAACCTCTGTGATTTCAATTTACTACCTGTAGTCACGCCGCACTAATGAATGTTAGATTATCGTGCATTACATTATGGGGCTAAGTTGTTATTTGGCAGAACGACAGAACATAAGTCAGTCAGTTTGTCCTTTACTGCCGCCAAATGTAAATTCTTCATTTAATAGCAGGTTATGTCTTTCAGCTCGTTGACCACTTTGCTCTTGTCTGCTTCTTAACGCCCCTCTCCCCCTCCGACTAAAGCCTAACCTCTGTTATTTGAAAAGCTTTATTGATGTTTTCAATTTGCTTCAGTCAGAAAAATGATTGAAAAGATTTTAATCAATTTTGCCCAGTTTTATCAGTGCATCTTAGGGAATTTTAATTACATGCCTTGTTTTCTTTTGAATTTAAACAATGACAATGCCCTCCAATGTCCTCTCACTCATTTTCCTCCTTTTTTCCGAAAGAGCAAGACAAGGAGGGGAGCTAAATATCTTTGTTTTATAAAACGTTCTTGGAACATGTTAGCTGCACTTTTTTCTCTATTTCTTTGAAAGGAACGCTAATTGCAATCGCAGCTGTTAAGATCTTAAGATAGAGCCTGTTGTTTCAATCTCTGGTGTGCTGTATTGTGCTGTTCACAGCCGTTTTGTTCGCTGCATCTTCATCTGGAGATGTCGGAGAATCCCTACACATCTGGACCCACTACCAGCAAAAAGTCGGTGCCAGGAATTATTATTGCCACAGGTACAATAACTTTAAAAAGTCTGGATTGGAGTGAGTTACACTAGATCAGGGGTCTGCAACCTGAGGCTCCGGAGCCACATGTGGTTCTTTGAAACCTCCTTTGTCGCTGCTTGTAGAATGTTTTTAATTTTAAAAAGTAACATTTTTTGGACTATATATAAAGTGAAACGTATTAAATTCAAACTTATTAAATTTATGAAACAACAAATGAAGCTTGTCTCACCACCAAGATCCTGACTCAAGGGCGGAGCTACGGGGGGCAAGGAAAAGCAAAGAAAAAAATCTTTACCCCACACTTCCTCCCCAACTTCTAAATCAATATTAATGTTATTTTTTACAAAGATTTAGAAATTATTAATGCAAGCTTTTTTAAGCATTGCAAAAATAAAAGTTTTTTTTAATGAAATAAAAACAATAATAATAAAACTGTTAGAAATATGTAATTTTGATCCTTTCATTTGTACTGGTCTACCACTCTCCATTTCTCATTTGCCACCCTTCTAAAGTCTGCTGACTAGCTCTACCCCATTTCCTGACTGGAGTACACATAACGCTCCAATGATTCATGAAGCTGTGCAGCTTTGTAGTTTACCAAAGTCGAACAGTTTTACAGATTTTTGAGAGCCGTGTACTACATATAATCAAATTGAGGTCAATAAGTACAATCCGAATTCATACTTAAGGCATGCCAGACTATAAGATTGGCTGTCTATTAGTGTGCAAAATTCACATACTAAGTGTGCCAAATGGACAAAAAATACGGTAAAGGTCACTCACTTAGCTAGTTCTGATTTAACATGAATTTGTTAGATTTATGAATTTCTAGCTGAGATGCACCAACACTGCTAAAATAAACTTATAACTGCTGACATCACAGTGAAGGGTGTCTTTGACTTTTTGGCACCTTCCGGATTGTAAGAAATCGATCCAAATGGGTCTTTAGGTATTGAAGGTTGCAGACCCCTGCATTAGATGTTCAGGTTTACTTTATAGGCACAAAAAATGCCCTCTTTCTACTACACACAATGACATGAAATCATTTCTGGTTAATGATTAGGTTCCAATAATGATGACATTCCTCTACAGGCAGAAAATTGGGACACCAATAAAGTATTAGCTGATACCTCTTATGCAGGTGTGTATTGGGGTCTATAATCTGTCAACATGTAATGACCAAATTTATTAACAATTTTGCATTAAGGGAATATTGGAACAGAACTGTCCTCCACCAACCTTGGGATGTTTATAACATCGGATGCAGGAAATAGTTGGAGACAGGTAAAAGTCTTCCACTCCCAGTGCCTTTTAAACAGAAGATTCCAAAAAATGTTCTTTAATTAGACAAGTCCCCATGATTTTCTTTGTGCAGATTTTTGATGAAGAGTACAATGTTTGGTTTCTTGACAATGGAGGGGCTTTGCTGGCAGTTCTACATGCGGCGACGCCAATTCGACATGTTTGGTGAGTGCAGTTTGTCATCAAAAGGGAGCATACCGGAGACAGAAACTGTAGGAGTTGTAGTGGAAAATTACCTGGGTTTAATTTCGTTCTAGGTGTGGGAAATGCTTGGTGGTGCTGAATATGATTACATTTAATGTTTTGAAATGTAGATGGGCCAAGTTTGTGTGAGTATTGTATCGGCAGCACCACTTCAAAACTGTAATTTCCAACAGGACTGAGTGTGTTACAGCTTTGTACTCTGAGTTGGATATGAAGGTTTGAGTGCTTTTATGGAAATGAGAAGTCGAGCAGGATGGAAATATTAGACACAGAATTCCCTCATAAGTCCCTTATATTGTGAGAACTTTGTAACACTATCTACTTTGATGTCCCTGCATTCTACACCCCTGTCAAAAGTGATTAAGCTCTAAATAAGGTGATTTGAAACCCCCCAGATCTAATTCTAATGTTGGAGCCTGCTACATACCTCTTTTTCTGATGTTTTGTCACCTTCAAAAAATGTACCTGGGCCGAGGTGCATTTATTCTATAGATCATCGTGGTGTCAAGATCATTTTTTCGTATAGAAAAATAATTCAACTCGCTTCATTTTTTAAACACCGCTGCAGCTAAATAACTTGAAATCTTTTATCAGATGAATTTTTGGATCTTTTCAAATCTTTCAAAGTTTTGTGATTTCTAAAAACAATAAATGTAATAAAATGCTGTCTTCTTTATACAGGATCAGTCTAGATGAAGGAAAAAAATGGGATCGCCACAGTTTCTCTTTAGCACCTCTGTATGTGGATGGAGTTTTAATGGAGCCAGAGTCTGACAATCATATTATAACGTAAGTAGATGCACATGGAGACAGTCAAAGTGGCTATCAGGCTTCTAGAATAGACATTTCCATCAACGTTTCCCCAAAGACAAGAAATGCTATCCTTAGTGTTAAAATAAACTGATCAGCGTCAAGATTAAACCTTACTTTTATAATATTGAGTTGATGCTTAATATGAGGAAAGATGAATTGTGGCTGCATTAGAATTCTGGAGACATCCTGCATTATGTTAATGTGCATCACATGTCACACCGGACATGTAATTCACATTTAGTCCATGGTGTTTACACCACTGACTGGATAAGAGAGCTGGACTGAGCGAAAGTGATGCCACCCATAGAAAATGTCTTACTTGCACCTCCAGAAAAATGAAGCCAATTCAGTCACCGCGACACAGACACGGCGATTTGGAGCCAGACAAGGTTAGTAAGCAGTGATTGGTCCGAGTTAATGCTTCTATGGCAACTAATGTCGGCAATGAAGAGTGAGCTAGTCTACACCCCTACCACTGAAAGCAAGCTCGGAAAATGTGTCAAACGTTTTGAACGTTTGAGGTGGGGGTCAGTGGGTGCCACGTGCTTTTATTGAGGCATCTGATTGGACAGTTCATAACTTGAATAACTTACACAGCAGAAAAAAATATCATGAAAAAAATTAGATAAGCAAGAACAAAAAAAAAAGTTAGCAGAGCAAGAATGAGTGAGTAATTGCTGTTTATTTCTTAATAAAAGTCTATGTGATGTTCGCTTCTTGGAGCCATTGGGTTCTTCCTACTTGGGACACCAGGGAGGAGGGATCGCTCAGTCCAGTTCTCATATACAGTCAATGTTTCATACCGGACAAGCAGGGAGAGGCTCCTTTTTCTTTTGCTACTGTTTACTAGCGCATGTCCGCCACCGACAGTTGGAAGACGCTTGGTGCGAAATGTCAAAACTGCAAATCTTGCTCCACGCTTTTTCTTTCACAGTTCTATTCCAAAAAATGACTTGGTGTTGTATAATTCCGGCCGGGCACAAACAGCAATTATTAACTTCTCCTTCATGATCAACTCCTCAGTTGGCAGTTATGTGAATGAAAAGGGACATCTTTCAAATTTGAGTCCCTGATTTGTCAAAGCTCAACCTGGTCTAACTTTCAACCCGTGTTTCAAACTGTTTGAGGTAGAAAAGCTTTTATTTGTGAAATTTGTTTCAGATTTTTTGGACACTTTGGCCATCGTTCAGAGTGGCAGCTCATCAAGATAGACTATAAAGGCCTCTTTAATAGGAAATGCATGGATGGAGATTATCAGACTTGGTACCTGCACAACAAGGTAATAGAATCTGAAACACAACAGATGTGTTAGCAGAATTAAAGTCCCATACTTATTTTTTGGAGTACATATGCAGATGATTAATGTTGCTTATTTCCAAAATGTCTGGCAGAAATGTGAAAAAAAAAAGTGTATGGAATATTATTTTTCTTGACAGGACGAGCTGTGCGTGATGGGCGAGAAGCAGATCTATATGAAGCGCCGACCAGGGAACCGCTGCATGCTGACCCAAGACTATTCCAGGATCTACTCCTCCGAGCCGTGTCTCTGCACAGCCTTTGATTTTGAATGGTAACGTCTTCTTTTCTCATTGTTCACAGCTGGGACAATCATGTAAAACAGACTTTCATCTCCAGATTTGTGCATAATTGAAGCAGCTCGTCTGCATTCATAATGAAAAACTGAAGTATCAGTTTGCAAAAGTTTTGTACATGTTAATATAGATTGTAGGCTGGATATTTACTGCAGTGTGACAGCAATTAAAATCTCAAAATCGCGGCAGGGAATTTCATCATGCTACTGTGATTTGCATAAAATCAATTGACTTATTAGAATTCAATAATAATGACTCGTTATATGGGTTTAAAATTTCTTTTATCTCTACATCTTGAATTCTCTTTCATCCTGATTGTCTGACAATCATGTTTCCATTTATGGCGTTGAAATATTCCATGAAGCTCCAACAGCAGAGCCTTGCCTCACTACAAAAGATTATTTGGAGTAGCAGCATTTATCATTTATGAAGTGCTTCTTTTTTTGTTTCTTTCCTAAGTGATTACGGCTGGGAACGTCAGGCCGATGGGAAATGCTCTCCTGCTTTTTGGTTTAATCTGAATGGTGCAGCTAAAAGCTGCAGCACCAGCCAAACCTTCCTTAACAGCACTGGGTAAGGGCCCCAATGTTCAGTCCATTACACAACAATGTTATCCCATTCCACTTTTTTCTGATGTGCTTTTTGAAATGGAAACACAACAAATTGTTGACTTATTTTGGTTCAAACAAAAAGATATAAACCCATCACATTTATTGAGTTGTAGTTTCTTTTAAAAGGAATGGATAAAGGTTTTTTATTCTTAAATTTGCCACATGATTTGACGTTTTTACTTAAACTAAAAAAAGATTCTGTTATTTCACCAAAAAATGATGTCTTGAAGCTGTTCGGACCTGAGCTAAAAACTTAAGCTAACTCTACACATGTAGTCACAGTTGAAGATCCAGTCCAAAAATATTTTGATGTATTTTAAAAACATCCCCAGCAGTCTTTAAATTATGATTATGCCGCTTTTAGCTAAAAAAAAAAAAAAAGAAAAAAAAACGATGCTGCATTCTAGGGCATAGTTTTGGCAGAGCGGCAGTAGCTCATCAGAAATTCGCCTCCAAGTTATGGGCAGGACTGTTGGCATAGTATAAGCCTGCCCTCATTTCCATCATCCCTTTGTTTATACTCTCTCCTGCTAGCTTACAGCCCCTCACACCCCTAACCTAACATTACGGGTGCAACAAAAATGGCGAGCAAAAAAGAAGATGTACATGGATCTTGCATCAAAATAGGCTGTTTGCGAATTTTCATATTTTCTTTGAAACTGCTACAGGCTTCTTCCAACAGCATTTTTTCATCTGGTCCTGATTTACAATGGTTTGAATAAAGAAATACTCAGAAATGCAATTTTTAGATTAATTTTCTTTATACAAGTCCTCCATCATGAGACAAAATGGCAGTAGAGCACTTAATATTTTATCTTTAATCCTGAAAGGTATCGAAAGGTTTTATCCAACAACTGTAAGGAGGTCGAAAGGAACATGTACTCACCCAAAAGGGAAGCTTGTCACCCCAGAGCCCCCCGAGGCCTTCACCTTACCACCAGTCACGGAGAGCTGAGCGCCACCGTCGGGAGCAATGTTACTTATATGATCAGCCTGGACGAAGTGAGTAAACAACCACTGCATGAGAGACATAACGGGAATCCTCAATAGAATGAAATATTAATTTAAATATCTTTTTGATGTTTTTACAAAACGACATTGCAACAGCTCTCCAGCAAGAGCCTCAGAAATTGCAATTATGCCTTATGGTATGAAAGCGCAAAGTGTTCGACAGCTGTATTTCTATGCTGCATATTTTCGTGTTTAACAGATTTCATTGGTGCTGCCATTTTGTTATACAGTTGCCAAAAAATACTACATATAAATTACTTTGCCTAGAGTATTGATATTTTGATATTATTATTAGTGTTGTCAATTGAATCAGATTGATCACACTTTTGACTTGTGATTTATCAAGATTCATCACAATGTTCTACGAGTTAAATTTTATACAACAATATGCAGCTTTCAAACAAAAAAAGGCCAGAGAGAAAATTGTTCCTCAATTTTTACTGTCTAAAATGTTAAAATGTATGATGTGTTAACTCAAAAGTCTAATTAGTGTTCACAAACAGTAAGATTAGCAGAACTGTAAAAACTTTAATGTCTCCAGTGTTATTCCAAGAAAACAAAGATGCTGATAAACAGCCATAAGAAACAAACATTGTGTTTTTGCACTTTAAATGGTCCGGTTGAATACTCTATTCTGATTGGCTGCTGGGTTTTCCGAAAGAAGTTCTGGTCACAATGTTCTATATGCGCAGGCTTCTTCAAAACAAACTTTTCCTTCATGATGCGGATAAAAACAAGCGGTAAGAGGTGAACTTTCTCTCTGAACTGATTCTTTAATGAACCTATTGTAACAATCCGGACATATTGCTTTCCTTTGCCACTGCAATCAAGGTCTGCTGGCTCAGCGATTCATGGTGTTACCATGGACAACTGGCCGCATTACGTATCAAATAGGCTGCCTTTTGTAAAAAAAAAGTGATCTAAACCTAAAAAAGAACAAGAATAAAGTACTAAAAATCGATTGAATATTTATGTCTTTTGTAAGTGACCATGCTATAAGCAGGGTTGTGCCCGAAGAAGTGTGCGTTTTCAGAAATTGGCGCACACCACAGAAGCCTGGACTGGCAGAAGACAGTTGCTTTGCAAGTGTAATTATTTTTTTAAATTAATCGCATTTGTTAACGCATTAACATTGACAACCCTAATTATTATCCAGGCTCAGATATGTAACAGATTCTGGATATAAAACTAAACCTAATTTTGCAAGTTTTTGTGCCCAAAGTTATTTTCTTTCTTGTCATTTAGTTCAAACTCAAGATGGTTTATGAAGCAATTCTTCCAAAATTTGGACACCTGAAAAACTTTCTAATCTAATCTCTGTGGTACTTTTCTTCTTTTCTTTGTTGTATTTCTGTCTTCTTTCATCCATATTCACCTGCAGAATGATAGTGGCACAGCTCCACGGAGGTCTCAGCTCAGGCACTTAGGCGGTGGGCTGGGCTGCATCCAGCTGAATGTGGCCTAAATGATATGTGCTGATCAAAGCCGTGATGACAGATGCCGTGTCATTCCATCTGTCCACAGGGAGAGTCCCTGAGCACCAGCATCCAGCTCGACTTCGGAGACGGCATCAAGATCACATACTCTAACCTGAGCAGGACCAGTGATGGCATCAAGCACATCTACAGAACGACTGGGATTTACCGAGTGACAGCTTCGGCAGAAAACAGCCAGGGATCTGACAGCAGTGTGCTGTTTTTGCACATCACCAGTATGTGAATAAGTAACACTATTACTCATTCCTGCGGCAATGCATAGAGCATGAGGCTCCTCTCTTTCATGGATAGTCATGTCTCCTCTCGCTACTGACTTTCATGTCAGTCATGGTTGCATTGTCTTGAAGCATTTCAGCCTTGGAAAATGCAAAAGCACGCACCTGGAGCTACATGTACACCAGCTGTAAAACACAATAATGCTTTCCTGCATGCATTAATTTGATGTACAAATGGATATGTGTTGGTGTTTGTGTTACTGCCTCAGGTGCAGTGGAGCGTATATATCTCTCCGCTCCTATTGTGGCCATCAGGGGCAAGGCAGCTAATCTCACTGCAGTGGCTTGGCCAAGCCACTCCAGAACTCTGACCTTCTTCTGGTGGTTTGACAACAGCTCCGAGGTGAGAAGCTGCTACTCTCCCTGCCACAGTTTCACACATTTTCTGCCCTGTCCAGTTTATTTCCCATTTTCCCAGTCTTCTCCGGATGCTGCTGATTACATTGCAAGAGTTAACTTTGCAGATTTTTCTCAAATCATGCAAAATCTGATTGCACATGGATGCCCTTTATCTTACTGGCAGATCCAGCTGGGATGGTTTGTGAAATTTATCATGTTAATTGTCTTCTCTGCAGTAAGTCTCCTCATTATACAGTGAGTCAAGGGCTGACTGTATGTAGTATTCAATATTATGCAGCTTTTTGTGTGCAGTTCCTTTGTTTTTCTCCCTTTTGAAATCCAGCCCATTATAACCTTGGAGGGAAGCATCTCGCACACATTTTACAGAGTGGGAAAAAACAAGGTCACTCTTCAGGTTGCTTGTGGAAGCACAGTAATGCAAGACTCGAAAGTTATAACTGTTAAAGGTGAGTGGGAAAGGGGGACAAGCTTCAAAGTATTTTATATAAAGATACACAAATGTGCAATATGGTATCTGAAGAAAATGCGTGGTGCATTTTCTTTGGCTCCATAACCAGTGTCTTGTTAACGTAGACTCTGCTTAATGAATAAAACATCACGGTTTTCTGAACATGAAACCTGGAGCACTAATCTACTCTAATCTAATCTACAAGGCGCATGAAGCCAAATGAAAAAGGACAAAATCGCACATCAGATTAATCAAAAAGTAAACCAGAAGTACCATCTATTTTTAACAAAAATCACTTTAGATTTTTTTTTGTTTTGTTTTGCAGAGTTCTTCAGGTCCCTACTGCTGTCGTTTTCTCCAACTCTTGACGAGCACAACCCTGACATCTCTGAGTGGAGGGAGGACATAGGCCGTGTGGTGCGGACAGCTCTGTCACAGGTACAGCAAATCCCAAAAGCGGAGCCAACACCAGACTTTGCTTTTAGGCTAGTTACTATTTTATAACTGTGTACATTAATAAAGTACTGATGATCTTTTATCCTCCTTGTGTATTTGTAGTGATAGTCACTGTGGATTTCAAATTAAGATGATGTCAAAACAGTTAGCTTTGGGACCACATTTCACTTTGTGAACTGGGAGTTGATGTGACAGCCCAAAACTTTAGCCTCAGTAATGAACTTACATCTGCTTGTTGTCTTGTTTTGTCGTAGCAGGTGTCGGGAGTACCTGAAGATCAACTGCTGGTGTCCTTGTACCCAGGACTTCCAACAACTGCAGAGCTCTTTATTCTGCCATATGAGCACACGTCCAGTGAGCACAAGAGAAGCAGCGAGGAAGAACTGCAGACAGTAAGAGCCACACAATGCAACTTCTGACAACTTCACAAAGATTTATAAGGCCACCAAAGTTAAGCTATAGCTTATTTAAAATACTTAAAAGTATGGAGCCATGGAAATGATGTAAAAAAAAAAGGCTTCATGTAGTTTTCTGCTGTTTTTAATTTGTGTTCCTAATTTGTCTAATTTTACACTTTCTTTAATCTTTCTTTTGCTGTGTAGCACTTTGGTACCCTTGTGAAGTGTTATATACATAAAAAGTTTCATTCATTCATTATTTTAATGTTTTCAAAATCCTTATGTTTGAGAAACTGTCTCAAATTTCTTTGCAGACAGAAAATCATATACAGCCTTAAACATTATCCAGAAAACTTCAAATTTCTTACTTACTGAGGTCAAATGTTATTAAATTTTCAGCCTACACTTTCACAGACTAGATTTCGGCACAGTGAGAAGGATAGTTGTGGGGGGGGGGGTCAGTCCAGCAGTGATGAACTGTGGCAGCTATGCATTCATTAATTACAGCTGTCTTCAGTGAAAGTTTGCAAAAAAAAAACTACTACATGAAAAATTAGCTGGATGTTTGGAGTAAACCTCAGCCTTCCATCATGTTGGCTCAACCTCACAGCTCCTTACTCTTCGGTTGTCTTGGCAGGCGTGTACGTGTTAAACCTTTGCTGCAAAATGAAATAACGATATGTTGCCCACACACAGTTTAAGCTACTAGACTTACAAGTTTGTGTTAACTAAGATTGTTCAGATTGTAAACACTGCCTGATCTGTAAATGGCAAAATTTTGATCAACTGTGAATATTTTTCGAACCATTCTGATGCCTTTGATACTGTGTTTAAGTCATTTTTATTCTTAAATATTTTTTTTTGTAAATAAAATAAGGATTTTAGATTCCCGGAACCCAATCAGGGTAGCTAAAGGAAACGTATTTCCAAGATGAAGGCAGACCAGTTGGATGTATGTTTGATACAAAGCCAAATGGCAAAGGTTTCATCTGAAACTGAAGTCATCATAGTAGATGTTTTGGTCTTTGGTGTTTCGGGTGGAGGTTCACTCCACCCTCACCTGAATTTCGCTCTAAATGCTTTGTCAGACCTTGAACCTGAGCCCAACCTATAGTGGTCCTAAACAAATAAACCAATTAAAAAAACATATTTTGACAAATTTAGCATTGTTTTAATCTCTTTAACCGTTAGGATGTTCTTTTTGACATTTTTCAGATGCCTTGATGTCACACTGATAAAGTTTTTTTCTCCCAGTAATGTTAAACTTTCTTTTGCTGTCAGCATGATGCAACAGCAGCTTCAGTACTTACTATAACTTATTTATGTATATTTTTTTTTATTGAGAGTGTAATTGAGTTAATTCTTTTCACTTTTTTAACCTATTCTTGTATTTATCATACATAATATTAGAATTTTCTTTAATTGTATTGAAAAAGACAAAGCTCCAGCAATTTTTTATCAGTTAGATGTAATTGTTGAGGCTAATAGGTAACTTATCTTTTTGTTGGCATTTTCCATATAAAATATTAATAATAATAATTCTTGATAATGTTCTTTTTATTTCTGTCCAAAACAGATATCAGATATTTTTGTTACTTCTTTGAACCAAGGCCTGGTCCAGTTTGAGCTGAAACCCGATGTACACATTATTATTTACATGACTCAGCAAACCCTGGGTAAGATTTTTTTTTTTTTGGGGCCTTTTAAGTTCCCTTTTCTGTGCATGAAATGGTGCATTTATAACACTTTTAAGGGTGCATGAATCAAAACATACCTAAAGTTAATTTATGCCAATTTAAATAGTGTAGATGCACTTTTGCTATATTTTCAGCTTGCAAGGGCAGAAAGAATCAGTCACATAAATTCTTTTGACACAAAGTATTAACCAGTGCTGGAAAAGAAGAACGAAAGTACAGTAAATCACAGGGATTAAATATTGTTCACAGGGTGCCAATATTATACCAGAGGGGACAGTAGCTCTGTTTGAAATCAGCCGATCAATGATGTGATTGACAAAGAATGCATTTGGTATGCACAGGAAATTGGCAGGGTCATTCGGTCATTAGCATATCGCAAAAACGTGTCGATCAAGCCTGCGTGGCTTTACCCTTTTCATCCACCAATGAATCTGTCTTCATTTGTGTCTGTATACAAAGGTCTGGGTTGCTTTTAAAATGATCTAGAAAGGTCATAGACTTCATGGGCTTCTGTCTGAAGGAGAGAAAGATGGGTGGCAAAGGGAAGTACTTTGAATATTGCATCTCAGCATTTGAAAAGCCAGGACTATGCATAAGCTGCTACCTTATGACAGACCCCAGGGGGGAACTGTGGACCTCCTAAAGGTTCTCTTTAACGCCCTGAGGGGATAACTTGCAAAGAGCTCCATTTCAGCCTGCAGCTGCAGTCGGTGACATGGGGTAATAATGGTAATGTCTTTGGAAAATGGCAAACTGTCATATAGAAAAGAAAATTCTACTTCCTTTGTTTTACCTTTTTATACATCCAAACAAAACAAAATGTGTTTTGACTCAGTTTTGAATACACAATAAACTGCACTTGCAGTTTTGCACTTTGTGAGAGTCAAATTAAAAATTACCCAGTGGTTAATTGAATGGTCAACCTTTAAATGTGTTCATTTTTTTTTTTTAATATTGATAATGTATTAATTATCTATGAGTCAACTTAACAACCAATAAAAAAAACTTTGATTAGTTAAAAATGTAATAACTGACAGCTCATTTTAGATGACCTTATGTTATTTCAATTGTTGACTTTAATCAAACTTGGTGAATGGCTAAAAACCAGCAGCAACACACGTTAAATCAATGTGCTTAACCCTTTTGTACAGGTACCAACATATGTTGGTAAATGTGTTGTACATTGGCACTAAGACGCTTTTCTCTGTGACAGAATCGGCTCATTTACTCTGATTGCACTTCAGTACTGTTAGGACTACGTTCGCATACAATATCCCAGAATGCAAGTTTTTTTTCAGCAAATTCGACAGGTGGCCGAATTCTTGACCTCGACAACAATTTTTTTTTTAAATCAGGTGGCGGCATGAAATTTTGAAGATTCTGCCAATGCCTCCCCATGGTGCACTGGTTGTTGTATTTGTGACTGTAGCATTCGTTCTGCATATCATCGCAAGGCTGCTTTTCTCAACAATTTTATTATTTGTGTAAACGGTTGAAGAGTTACAGTCGTCAAAATAATGTAAACATTGGAGCTAAAGCTCTGGTGTGAAAGGGCTATGGTTTAGATCAAGTTAGATGCTTAGAGTAGAGACAGAGCTACCAGCTTGTGAATCTAGCCGCGATTCAAAAATGTAGCTGCAAGTCTTATTTTTAATCAGTCAAAAGGAAATGACACTTCACCTCTCAGATTTCTGCAGTGGCTTCCTGTGGCTGTCCAAACACATGTAGAGCCCTGACACTGGCCTTCAGACAGGCCTTTCCGGCCACAGAGGAGCTACTGATGGATCAGTGCTCCTGTCAGTTGAAATGCTTAACTGGTTCAGCTCCAGGGCTTCTAAACAACCTGTGAGTGTTCACACATGTGCATAGCCAATTTTGATAACTTCCACCTGTGTGCATGTAAAAAAAAATCTAAATGCATATAAAATCCTTTGACTTGGTAGCCCCGCTGCCAGCCTCATACACAAGCAGCGGTTCTTGACTTTATAGCACCACAAGGATTTAGGGTCTGTATAGGAACCAGGAATGAGAGCTGGAAGCCTTAAGGCTGTGCTTAGAAAACTTGGTTCTGGATAAGCACCAGAGCCAGGTCTGTCAAAAAGAGCAAAGAGTGGTCAACTCAACAAGTCAATACCACCTGATCCACAGCTACCCTTCAAGCTCACCTCACTCTGTCAATGAATGACGATTAGTGGTGCCTGCAGCAAGGGAAGAGAATCTGCTAAGCCATTAAAACATGAACATAAAATCTCTTACTGACACAATAATTAATGATTATTAACACATACTTGTCAATTACTCTTTTGTCCATAATATTATTTACTAATTGTTAGTTTCCCAAATAAAAAAAGTTGACCAATGAAAATGGATTTCTTGTTGGTTAGTTGCTAATCTTTAATATATGTACTTTTACTTTTAGAACTCCTTTGTTACTAAAAAGAAAAAAACTACTTTAGTAATGAGAAATGACTCACATGTGCTTACTAATTTTTTTCTCATCACGTGCATCATGTTCAACAACTCTTTCACTCAACATTTAATCTTTGCTTTTATACAAAGCTCTCTTTTGCTAATTTGGAAAAATACTGGAACTTAAAAAGTTGGCATTAGAACTAGCACCCACCAATTTAAAGACGACTGCTAATTCCCTGAAGTATTTCAGAAAAGTTTGATGTATCTCATTCACATCACCGATGAATCATTTTCTAAAAACTCTTGTGCAACTGGCCACTATCCTTTTACACAAGCTACCTTTTGTGCACCTTGTTGTGAAATGTTACAAAGAAAACGTATTTTTTGGATGCACGTTAGTCATCAAAGGTTTTATCATCACTAGTCATAGAAAAATGACACCAAAAAATAGAAAAAAATCACCCAAATTGAAAAGGATTTTTTTTTTTTTTTGTTGGAAGAAAATTGTGCAGCAAATGGCTAACGCACTAATCAAAATGTCCTTGTGTTTCAGCACCTCTTGTGCATTCAAACTCTATCCACAATGGGTCGGCCATGTTGATGTTGCTCAGTGTGGTGTTTGTTGGTTTAGCCGCATTTTTTATCTACAAGTTTAAAAGGTTGGTCCACTCAGATAAGAGGGAAAATTATACACCGCTCACCTGTGAATAAAGACATTTATCTTCCCGACCCGTGTTGTCCTGTTCAGGAAAATTCCTTGGATCCATGTACAGACGGAGGACACCCATGAGAAGGAGCCAGAGGTCATAAGCACAGTGGGGCAGAATGACCCCAAGTCCAAGGTCAAGCTGAGTGAGTTCCCCTCTCAGAAAGAGCTAATGGAGAAAGAGCTGGAGGGAAGGAGCAGAGGTAAACACTTACAAATCACCACAATCAGCACCACTCAAGTCACACTGTAATAGTGAAAGATAATTAGACAGCTTCCAGTGTCTGAAAGAGTGTTTTAAATATTTGAAAATAACATTTTTGCTGTTTTTTTCAATAAAGATTTTAATTATTTTTATGAATGTTTTTCTATTCCAGGTAGATTTAAAGAGCTGATCTTCTCTTTAATAATACTAGAGCAGATCATTAAATATTTATCAAAATATACGTATTAATAAACAAATTAATAAAATACATTAATTAATCAATAATTAAGTAATTGTTAAAAAATTATATGTATATGTTTAACTTTCAAAGAAAAACAAGTTAAAAAAGACAAGAAACCCTCACAAAACGAGAAACATATATATTTGTGTATATATATATATATATATATATATATATATATATATGTATTATAAATAAATAAAAGTGTTTCTTTTCAAGAAAATGCGTTAGGATGTCAAAAAACTTCTCTCAGAAAATGTGCAATTACAGATTTTTGCTTTTTTCTGAACACATTCTATTAATACCTATGAACTCTGATCCATTTATCCATTAAAAAAGGATTTATAGGATGACTGTCACTGAACGAGACTGATACAGATTAACATTTAATTGCTCTAAAAATACATCACTTAGTGTGTGAGTACATACTTACTGCATTTGCTGCACTCTGAGACAGTGGGTTTGCTTCAGCTTTACATAAATGGTTGATACAAGAGCATTGTACTCCGCGTTGAAGTGCAGAGCACGTCCGTGGAGCTAAAAAGTATTTATCACTGCAGTGTGTCTTGTTGCCCACCAAGAGCCCCACTGCCGCATCTGCATACAACCTAGATATCTTCATGACAAGTTAATGTGTTGATATTTCTGCTGACATCCACCGTGATGTCTCTGAAATGAGAGCTGTTCCGTCTTGGATCCCAGAGTGGACCATTTGACAAAAGTAGCATTGCAGTGCTTCTGACACAGACTTGTGGGCTGCAGGCCTTTTTTCTGGTCACTCAGCACTTTGGCTGTTCTTCATTTCTCAGCTGTTTATACCTTTCCAAGTCCTTGCTGATCTGAAACAAATTAACTGCCTTTTTGGTGTCTTTAGAAAGTGTTTATTTATTAAAGAGCAGAGCTGCTGCAGACCTTTTGATCTGTAGTTCACTCAGATGGAATTCATTCACAACATCGAATTTAGGCTTGGTTTTATTTTCACATGGCTTTGCTACATGGTTAAATCTATTTAAAATCATTGCAGTGTTTATTCATTTAATTATATGCTTGGAAATTGTCTTTATTCTTTATGTGCAGTTTGTCCAAATGAAAAGTGAAAGTGAAGCGGACAAAGATGAAAAATGAGGTGCACATATAGTTACAGATCTTTCTTCTGATTAATGCTGAAGCTAAATGATTAAAGGTGCATTTAAAAAACTGATACTTAACATATGCATTTCCCAGCTTCGTGGAGATTCTGGAGTACAGGCAATGCATCAAAACTGGACAGGAAATTTTCAACGTGTCACACAATGCATAGAGTGTAGAAAACCCAATTAGTCTGTATATTCACTCTAAGATGGAGATGTACCCTATTTATTTAATCTCCATTATAGGCTTTGTATTCGTTTTTAAAAAAAAGCTTGGGAAGATTCCTGATTGTGTAAGGAAGCAGGATTACTTTTGAATTTTCAATGATTACTTAATCACATGTTAGATCATAGCGTATAATTTCCTTAAGATCGACTATTGCTATTTTGAAAATGTTCTCACTATTTTATGGTTTTACACCCACAGGATGGTCTTTCTGGGGCTTTAGGGGACAGTGACATAAAACATACCAATGCATGGAGTTTAAAGACTTTTATTACCAAAGAAAAACATAAAGGGAGGAGGCAGGGAGTATGGTTGAGCCAAAGAAATGAACTAAATAATAAAACCAGACCTAAGGATCCTGTTTCTAAAACAAACAAACAAAAAAACAAAAAAAGTCTGCTTAACTTATTAAGTAGGTTAGACACACTTATGTTGTTGGGATGATTCTGTTGAGCAAGGCCCTAGCACCAACCTCTTGTCATTAGTTAAGTGCAAACACTTGCTCCTTACTGACCTACACAAATGTTGTACGCATGGGGTGGGCAGGTGATACGAAAGTACCATAGAGAACCCATAGAATTCCCAATTGCACACGCAAACTACGCTCTAATCGTTTAATTTCCTTATTTCTAACATTCACACTTGCATGCAAGGAGTGTGAACTTATAGCTTGCCTTAATGGACCCCTATGCAGTGTAAGGGGTCCAATAGTGCCTTCATCTCACTTACTTCACTGTTTGCTTTGATTTGTCGCTCGCAGCATTCCCGTAGGAAAAAATGTGCATAAACATTTTTGTTCTACGGACTTAGTGACCGGTCTAAATCTTAAAATGTTGTGCGGATCACCTGTGTGCCCCGTACAAGTTTGCCCCTTACTTGCCCACAGACAGGCCATATCCACCTACAAGGGCAGTTGTGACTAAGACATTGTGTGTCTCGCCAGGAGTATTATAGATAGCCTTGATAGACTGTGAAATCTGATTGGTCAGCTTGAGAGGCCTCCATCAAGTGTGAAAATAAAAAAAAAACAAATACAAAAAAATACGGAGGTAACAAAATTATATTCAGTATTTAATCTAAAACTATTTTAAAATGTCAAATAATTGCTTATTTTTTTATTTCTTACATTTTGCTATACTTTAGAGTGAACATAAAAATCATTTCTACAAAGAAAAACTGGGAAATTTCAAAACTCCATGTTTCTTTAATCAGGATCTTTAAAACTGCCATAATGAAATGTAAACATCTGATAATGCGGCTCTGTGAGTACAAACTACAACCTAAAAGGGTTGAACAAAATGCTAACACAAAATGCAAAAATGAGCTGCAATTATCTTGGTTGGCGAAACAACAGTCAAATGTATCATAATTAGATGTGTTGGGTAACAGGAGACTGTAAAATTAAACAGACAAAAAGCAACAAACCCAAATGAAAAGACTTCAAACTATGAGCAGAGTAAATGAGGCACAACAGAATGTTGTTCCAATGGGCTACACCGATTAAATTATTGTTAATAGCATTCCAACTCTTATGACACATCATCTTTGTTTTACAATTTCTACACTGAGCATGAAATAAAAACAGAAACTCGTTTTACTCCTACTCATTTTACCAAGTTTGTGAGAGGAGTCATGGTGAAGGACTTTTGTTTCTGGCTTCTTTTTTGCAGCTCTTGAATTCTGCCTATTCAAAAATAGTGTCTTAGGACACCGGGCAGCAGACCAGTGCTGGTCTGTGGATCAATTGCCACCGGGCTGCGGAAAAAAATAATAAATTATTTTTGTTTTGAAAGCCCGAAAATCTTTTATTTTGAAAAATGTTTTGTTTTGAAAAATAATCGGATTCTCTCAGCTACACCTTCAATCACTTGAGCTGTAAAGTTTAGTCAAGGGAGCAAAATGACTACGTCTGAATGATGTTTTTTCTGAAAAATCTTTTGGTTTTAAAAATTGACCGGATTCTCTCAATTACATTTCAGTCACTCGAGCGCTAAAAGCAGTCTGGGGGTGAAACCTCTCTTTCCAAATGAGATAAGTGCAGGAACAGACAGTAGAACAGGCTACAACTTCAAGACAAAAAATACAAATAAAAACATTACACTACTAGGAGTCCTAATTAAAATGTGGATTTATCGCAACAGGTGATTCCCACACACCATGTCTGTTTGTATAGACGTGACTTTCACGAGCGGATCTAACCTTTTGAATGGCTCATCAGGTGTACAATAAGAATCGACTCCTGGTCCGCTGGGAACTGTTCTTTATTTCGTTCTTTTGTCCTCTCTCCCCTGAGTTTGATATGTTCACATAAAAGCTCAAACAAGCTCATCCATTCAGATGCACATTTCACATAAGTTGTGAACACCCAATTCATGCAAGTACCTCCATGAAAATGAAAAGAGGAGCAGTGCGTGCAGCAAGCGGGGTGGGGGTAAAAGATGGAGAGAAAAGGGGAGCTTTTTTTGGAGTTGTTCTGGAATGTTATTGTGTTGAAATGTTTCACCTGAAGCTTTCGCATGGAGCTTCAAAGAAGTCTGATTTGTTTTTTTATTGTGCATATTTAATAGATTTGTTGGTTACATTTTTTTACTGTATTTAAGTTTTTTTTTTAATGAGACGATCTTATAATAGTAAAATAAACTCATTCTTAACCACTCCTGACACGACACTAAATTAAGAGGCCTTAACAATGGTGAAGCTTTTTCTTTGTATGTTTGTGTTTTTTATCAATCCTCTAAAAGCACACGTCACATGACTGAGTGAAGTGATGATCAAATCTGTTGTCAGAACTGTTTATTATTAGATTTAAAGTCATGTTCTTCAAGTACTGATTTTTTGTCATTGCGTACACCCCACCCCAACTCACCGGGCTGCGGTAAAATCCTTATGGGTTTACCGGTCCGCAGTCACAAAAAGGTTGGGGATCACTGTCTTAGGAGACAATTTCTAGAAGTCATTCATGTATAAATTGTCTTGTTTTATATCTTAGTTTTTTTTATAAATCTTTTTATGAATTTACATTCTTTACAAACTATAATAGTGTAGTGGCTCACACGGTCCACATGATGTATATTGTGATGTGGGAAAGGCAATTTCAATCTCATAAATTATTATCTGCAGAGTAAATCTGAACTGACAACCCGATCTTGACCTTAATGAATCTGCTCCTTCGTTATTTCTCACACAGGTCAAATTTACATTGTGCTGCTTTATGAAAATGACTAGATTTGAGTTATTGACTCCGAACATTGGCTTCCTTTTTATGTTATTTGCCTGAATAGTGTCCTCTTGGTGCAGACAGATATCTTTAAAAAAAATGGTCCTGTTTGCATGACCAACAAGTGTCTTTCCAATGTGCATGTGATGTCAAAACAGCTAACTGGCTCTGAAAGTACTGCATTTCATATTTGTTTTCATATTTTCAGGGGGATTTGGAAGAAATATGGAGAGAATTGTCACCAGAGAATTTCCAAACTGTACTAACGTGTAAGACAAATGGATTCTTGGGGGCGGGGGGTTACAACTTGTTGTCTTTCACTTGTGCTGTCATCATTTTTTTGTCTTTTTTTTGTATGTTTCATGCAAAATGGTGCAATTGTTGAGATTTCAGCTCAAAAGGGGTCAAGAGGGAGCAATGTGACACCATATGGGATTAAAAATTCTACACTTCAGTGTGGGTTCACACATGGTAATAAAAAACTTTCACAGTTTGTACATTTTTTCAAACATTTTGCTTGTTACTTATTTACATCAAAGTAGCACAGAAAGTACAGAATTTTTTATCTGGTAGATTTTTTTTGTTGTCAATGCTTCTTTGCAATTAATCTTTTGCTGGTGAAACCTGCTTGTTAGAATGAATGGTGCCATATTTTAGTTAAACCTGCATTTATGAGATTAAAAGCAGATTATGTTGGTTGTACCCAATTAAAAGTTCTAAATCTGATCCCATAGGTGTATATTGGGGTTTGGTCTTTCCATCCTCTCCATTCCTATAATTCTAGAGTTAGTCCCTGAGACGCCATGGTCTGTGGTGTGAACAATGTCATCTAATGCTCTGCTCACACCAAACACGATTTGTGCATCAAATTCATGTGCGCTGCCTCTTTTGATGTGCGTCAAATTTGCTGCTCAACAATTGTCCAAAAATAAGTTCATAAACTTGATGTTCCAGAGGGAGGAGCTACTGTCAAAGGTTTTTAGCCTCATTGCAACATGGAAGCATGCATATTTCATTGACAATCCATGGAAGACACGGATGTTGGGAGATCAGGTTAATATATTTTAGGGTTCTACAAACCATCGGTAATCATGTCTCCACGCCTGAGTTCATGAGATCATTCATAGACTCTCACAGTTCAGAGAGGTTCACTATCTACTGCAGAAGTTACATCTGAATGATGGACGCTTTTAGCGGGACTTCCGTCTCTTTGTATCTCAATTTTGACGATATGCTGTGGACATGCAGTAGGAGCTTTAGAGGATAGAGTTCAGTCTCACGCTGTGGATATATGGCGGGGGTGTCAAACTCCACACCTCAAAGGCCAGTGTCCTACATGTTTTTCAACCAACCTGCCGTTGAAGCTCCTCAATGGCTAAACACATCCGACCCAGGTAATCAGCAGCAAATTCAGTAGGATTTCTGGAAAACCAGCAGGAGATCGGCCCTTGAAGACTTGGGTTTGACACCCCTGAGATATGGTAATGTCAAGGTTGCCTTTAATGATGGCAAAGTCTCACTTTTTGAGTATGTGAGTGTTGTCCCACACCATCATACTTCTCCCACCCATACATTGTACTCTATTGTTGCAGCAACCAGAATAGCATTTTCTGCTTCTTTTTCACATTTTGACCTTCTATAAAGACAACCAAAGGTAGAATCTTGACTCATCGCTGAACATTAAGTTCCTTCACATGTTCAGGTGTTGGCGGACTTGTTGCAGCAACAGTTCAAATGGCAAAAGACAGTTATGGCAGGCCTCCTGGCAGCCCTTTGAGACTGGAAAATGGCTGCTGAGTCTGTTCTATTTTGTGTTGGCAATTTTTTTCTGCAAACCAACCGACTGTAATTTTGGCAAATGATTGGCAGCACCAGGAGGTACAACAAACTCACAACAGGAGTCAATAGCATCAGGAAAATAAGATGTTTGGCATATGCAGAAAAAAATTATGGCAAATTATTTATGGATGCAACCCACATCTCCAGCTGCTCATCTCACAAATGTTTGTTCCTTACACCTGTGTCACCCTTTGAAAAACACAAACAGCTTCTCCATCGGAGATTTATTGCCAAGGAGCTTTGCAACAACAAAAGAAAATAATCTACGTAAACACACATTTTCTTGTTTTTTAGCTGAATTTTTGTCTTTCTGTGTTAGAGGAAAAAAAACTACAGCAAACAGTACTTTAAAATCAAATGACTGTATGTTTGAAATATGTCAGTTTAATGGTATAATATGAAATAATAAGACAAATCACTTTAGATTTTGTTTCACATAAAATGGGTTATTTCAGTTCTACAAGTAGCGATTGTAACGACTTTCCATCATACATGACTTGTTGAGGATGTTTCTCTTGTCTTTATGTTTTGTCATCATTCAAGTTAATGCTGTGAAATCTCCAAAATACTTTGGTTTAATTTCTTTGCTTTTTTTAACCATGCTTTTTTATTTACATTTGAAAAGAACCATAAAAGTCTGCCTCCATGACAGGACAAAATTGTAGATTTTCTGTCACATTACTTTGAATATTTTTACTGCTTCATTAAAAAAAGATTTTTATGTTGTAAATATAGAATACATGTGTACATATGTTAAAATCTGACAGCTGTGAATGCTTTAAGACACACCCACACACACTATATATATAAATATATATACATTTTGTGGTTTAAATGTGTAGGGGTTTTCATATCTCTTTCTTAAATAACAAAAGTCTGGCCTTACTGGCAATAATGTTGCCAAATTGTAAATAAAGTAAGATACAACAGTTCCATTTGCCTCTGTTAAAAGTCTGGCGGTTGTGTTGTATGTCCAATTTGTGCACTAATTATTTTTCTTTTGAATTTAGTTTACAAAGCATGCCCAGATTAATTGTGGTTGAGAACTATGTTGCGGTGGCTGACTATGGTGTATATACATATAAATAAATGAACAAATATATATAATAAATATATTATGGTGGTTTTAAAGTTACAAACATGTTACTAAACACCATGTCTGATGGTATACTTGTGCAGTTGCTCAAAAGTTGTGCATGATATGATCAACAATGTTGTTCGTTTGGTCAGTTATCTAAAAAAAATAAAATAAAATAAGGTCATCTTGTTTTAAATCACATTTCTTACTGTAATCAATTCCCATGTTGGAATTGTTCAAAATAAATGTATTTTTTATATAATTATGTTTATTTTCTCTCTCTATGTGGTGTGAGAATGTGGCCTGTAATTTACTTGCTTTGGGTTTGAGATGCTGTATTCTTGCAGCGATCCTATCTGATCAGCCTTATCCTTGTAGCAGCCAGTATATCAGCCTCAGCGTGTCACTGTTAATGATCTCACAGAGGCACTGAAGTCAGCTTTAATGGTCAAAGGTGAAATAACGTAAGGATTCCCATCTGACATTCAAGCTGAGCTTCATTTTACCTCAGCTGCTGAGGCTACACCGCACATATAATTCCTCTTTATTGGGAACAGTTACTGATGTTTTGGATGACCGATGAGAACGACGGCTATTTTTTGACTCTTTTCTTGTCTTATTGAGTGTTAAATCGCCATTCAAGATGAAAAACCTGGGGTGGAAAAACAAATGCATGTTTTCTGCTTTGCATTTTGTTTGCCACCTTTGCTTCATACTCCAATCGCCATCAATCCAGCAACCATTACTGCCCTGAGAGTCTTGTTCTTGCTCCCGCTCTCTGAATTAACACCAAGGTCTTTCTGCGACCGCCCTGGGATGTTCGGCGTCGTAGAATCAAATTGAACGGTGACAATCACTAATGGATGATCCTCTGCAGCCAGACAGTGTAATGCAGCACTCAATGAAAGGAAACATACTCATCAATTTCACACTGTGGCTAACACAATATTGCTGTGGGTTATTGTTGTGGGACAATTTTTCATTCAAGGTGCTACCCAGACTGGGAAAATCTTCTTTGTATATTGTGTGTGTGTTTGCGTTGATTTCCTGGAGAGGGGATCATTAATTTGTTGCGCAGTGGGAAAGCTGAGGAACCGGTCCATTAGAATCACTCCAGGCGACTGTGTGTTTTTCATGGTCCTCCCTGCTCAGTCCCATTGTATCCGACAAATGGATGGAATGAAACTTTGAGCATGCTAAGCAGAACTTATGAAAAGGCAAATCACCAAAAAAAAGTGTGTCTTAGTTCAAAACAACCACTTCATGCAAAGTCAGTTGAAGTGAAGTGTGCTGATTGACCAGTATTAGAGCTCAGTTACATGGCTTAAGAAAAAGAAAATCTGCCCATGCTCCTCGGCCTTAATATAACAACCAGCTACAATGAATATTTGATGTTTTTTTTGCTTTATTCTGCAACCATGGTAACTTCAGCAAGATTGAATGAAAAACACAGAAACAAGTCACAGGATAATCACTTCACTCGATATGAAAACGTTGGTCTCGAGAAACAAAAAAATACTTTTTTCACACTTTTTTTTCCGCTTTGGAAACATGTTTCAAGAAGCTGGAAAGAGAAAATTAAACCCCATGCAACTTTGAATATAACTGTATTAAAGGGGAAAATGAATGGAACCTAAAGAAATGGAGCCAGTATTAAATAACATAATAAGTAAAAAATGTAAAAAGGATCTTATGTTGAGAGTTCAGTCGAGTTTATTTATGGTTCTGGCTCAATCAGAAGATTGCGAGGAAGAAGTATGGAGAAGCCTGTAGTTGATTTGTCTTACTGACGTATGATGCTGCCAACACTTAAAAAGAAAAGTCTGATGAAGAAGAACCTCAGTACTTATTCCGAAGAGACAGCAGCTGACCGAAGCTGTGTGCGTAGGCTGAGCTTTGCTGACAGGGAATACGTCTTCTCTATCTCCGTGTCCCTCGCAGCGGAGGAGATGAACAAATCTGCAGCCTTTTGTCCGCTGAGTCCTTAGGGGCAAACCTCGAACAGACTGAGTGCTCCTCTGCATCTGGAAGCTTGGGAAACTGTTTTTTTTTAAGTTGGTGTCATGTTGCTGGATAAACCTTGTGGTATAAATATAAAAATATTTGGCACAACGGAGAGGGAAAAAAAATGTTGAAAAGACTCCACAACTTTCAGAGAAAAAGGTGGAAAACAGTTTATGAATTGTGTCAAGGAGTCTATTTGTACAAACAAACCTTGACACAACTTATTAAAACCCCAGATTTGGCACTGCAACACCCTTTTTGCATTATAATAAACACCTCCTGTGCTGCAGGATTTACTCGCTCAACAAGGAAATTATTCAGTAAATTAAATTTTTTATTTTTAGCTGAAATCAAAGTATGGACACAATTGGCAACAAGCATGAGTTTGCTGCCAAAAAAAAGCAAATATCATTCCCATATAGGAGTGCTGTTGCAATAATAAACCACATGAATGATTCAGATCAGCAAAAACCAGATTTCTGTTTTTTCACTTTTTCCTGAACTGACTTATTTGTGTCTCCTATACAAGAGGGAAGCTAAGATTCTCATCTTCTGTGCATACCTATCTGTAATAATCTTCTGTTGTTATTTTTATTTTTTTTTTTTGTGCGTTGACACATATAACATTTTGAGCTGCAGAGACAGGCTTGATGGAATACACAGATCTGGGACAGGGAGTCCTCCATCATCTCCTGGATATTGCAAGCCTTCATTTGATGAGAATCTGGTGATAAGATGTACTGATTGTGAAGAGCTTAATGAATCTGCTTCTTTCACTGTCTTACACCGATAAGCCAGCTTCGCACAGAAAGTAAACTTCACAAACACAAGTCAAAACTGGGATTTTTTTTTTTCCATACATTATAACACGTCCCTCTCCTCCTCACGCCTGATGCGTTCCTGTTTGAGCAAACATAGCTGTAACCAGCTGAGACAAATAACTTTACTTCTTCCATTATGGATGTACATTATTTACATAAAAAATCAATGTCCTTGCAAAAATACAAGTATTTCAGTCAAAAAGTGTTCCTTTTCAAGAGGCAAGTATAAATCTGTACAGTCTCCTTGGAGGGATTTAGGCAGCACAGTGTGAACTGGTCCATCCATGCATGGGTAGCAAAACACTTGAGACCATTCATTGTGACCGCGCTTTCGTAGCTTACTGGAAGTAACTGCCAAAGAAGATATATTGCTTTCGAGTCGGTCATAGACTCCCAACATTAAAACACATGGGGCGCCTCGTCAGAGAGCTTGATGTCTGTGTGAGATGGCAGGTAGCCTGTCGAGGGAGAAGGGAGGATAGGGAAGAGACAGAGAAGGAATTTTATGTATTTGAATTAGGGTGATTTTTTAAAATTTATTTTTATTTTTGGCTGGCAAACACATTTATCTTGGATGGGTTGATTGTTTACTGTAGGTATGAGAAGAGATAAATCAACTGCAGCTTCATAGATGAAAATGCTTTCACCGCTCTGTTGCTTTCCTGGGGCACTAATTATTTTATTGGATCAAATATTTCACCTGGACGCTCTCATCCCTTTAGCTGGCACTTGTGCTTCATTTACCTATGTACTCTAATATCATGCAATGACAAAGTAAAGATAGTGCCTTCATAAAAATGTGCCAGAATAATAATAACTGCTTCTTGGCAACTTTGTATGGAGAAGGCCTGGGAAAAAAAGAAGCAATTAACATGATGTGGATATCTCGTCTTTGTCACAGAGCTTTTACTTTGAAATGCAGTTTGTCACAGTTGTGACAGCTTATAATTTACTGAAATATTGCGTGCAAAAATCCTACTGGATTGGGTGGAAAGTTGCAGTTTCATGAGAGGTTAAGGTTTTAAGACAAATTTAGCTCAGGAAAAACTCTCACATTAAAAGAGTTTGTCTTTCTTTATCCCTGTTTTTATTTTTGTATAATATAGAGTTGCTACCTTTTAAATTTACAAAACAGAAAAAAAAGGTTCTAGATTCCCCTTCTTGTTAAAATGAGATTTAGTACAGTAACTAAAGCATAAACTATAATCTAACCTGGCAAAAACGTTTCAAATTATAGATTTGTATACAGATGTTTACATTTATGCGTCATTTTTATGCCTATGTTTTGAACTTATGTAAAACAAAAACAGTAGCATAATTCTGCTGTCATTCAATGAAAACAAGACAATGATTACTGTTTATGCTGTGGACACAGACAAGTAAACCAGATTTATTTACAAAAATTAACATTTGTAGTAATCATAAAAAACAGAAATATAGACAATGCTTTGGTCACTCATTGGTTTTTTCTTTGGAAACATGGAATTAATTGTCGGTCAAAAAAGCTAAATTGTTCAACTGAACTCACTTGAATTTGCATTTTGATGCTAAAAAAAACCTAAAGCAAATATAATAATAATAATAAAATATACCGGTTTTGTCAAAAAATAATTTACAAAATAAACCAATTATTAAACTCTGTGGCACTTCCTTGTCCAAAAAATGAACTTACCAACAAGAAATCATAAGATAATATATATTTTTTTCTATTCATCTATAATTTAGAAATGTCTGAAGGTTCAAAAAGGAAAAAGAAAAGTAATACAAAAATGTTTTTCTAACTGTATTACTAACTAATACTTCAAAACTAATAACACCAGAGGTTTTGCCTAATCAAGAAAAATAGTATAAAAGGTTCACAACATGTGTTATGTTGGATTCCAATGCTGCATGGTAAAGGACAGCTAAATTGAAAAAGGTTGTGTGAGGCATCCATTTACTTCAAGGTACCCACAACAGAGTCATCTAATTACTTTGAACCATGTTTGGATTTTTTTATATATATATTTTGTCCAAATAATAAACTAGATACAAAAAACTCAGACCTTTTCAGGGTTTCTGCTTGACCCTTTACTTCCAGTGAATGAAAGTGCTTCAGCGTATCAAGATTTTTTTTTTTTTTTGTAATCCCAGCATGACTGTGACTGAGTGCACACTGTAAGGACCATGCAGACATGGCTGGATGGTGTGGAAGAACACCAAACCCACCCAGCCCTGGCCCATCAAATACCCCTGGGATGAACCCAAGCAGAGAGTGCAAAAATAATTTGCAGTCTGCTGAATTTGGTAAAGTACTGTGTAATTTTAGTGGATGCACTGATCTTAATTAGGCATACATAGCAATATATAATATATAAATGATCAAAAACACTTTTAAATCCAGTAGCAATTACCTGTTGGTGTGGATTTGTGTAGCATCTTTTCATTAGCAATATGCAAAAACGTGTTTTAGGAAATTTGATGTAGAGCTTGTCATTTTCTATTTTTTTTATCTAAAATGACAGATATTTAACATAAACATCCTGTTGTTCATCAAAATGTGGTTCTATTATTAAAAAACTTAAAGTATTTACTTAAAGTAAACCATCACTATAGCTGGCTAGGGAAAAGTGTCAGAATAAACCACAAAGAGAGGAGATGATCTCCACTGACCTACATGAACTGACTGATCCAGAATCTGTTTCCTGAGCTGTTTGACTCTCACCTTCATAGCAGAGCTTGCAGATGGGCATTAACAGTGGTTTTGCCATCCTGACAGCTTTGTTACAAAGCTAAATGTGAACTTGTATAAGTTCCCTCTATGTTTGCTTTGCTTTTATTGACTTGTTTGCTTGACCTTGAGAAAAAGTCTGCAGAAACTTGCGTGTGACATAAATTCATCCTACATCACATTTAGCCCTAAGATCAAAGCTGTTATATTGAAGAAAGTTTTTTTTTATGTAGGTGACTCGCATTTTAGCCCAATTTTATATACTCTCCACCACAGAAATGGATCTGAGGAGAAAGCGACCCTTCCATACCTCTGCTTTTAGAGTCCAGCTGTACATCCACATGAACCAGGGAGGTCATTTTGTCCTCCTCAGGGTCTGGAACTGCTAAGGAGGTCACTGCAGGGATCACCTCTTGCTCTTTATCCGGCTGCTCTGTGGCGTATGTGTTCATGCCTGGAAACTTCCTGCAGGTAAGGTAGAGGAGGGTTTAAAAAAAAAGGAAAGGGCTATAGATAATGGAAATCTGCCTTCAGGTTTAAAAACTAATGTTCCCTCAAAGCATGTGTCACCCACCAACTGTTGGAGATGGGTAGGATTGCCTAAAAGCTGGAAACTAGGGCATTTTGCAGTCTACTGGGCAAGGCTCTCTCCCTTTTATATTGTTCACCTCAGTTTTCATTAAATTTTTCATCTCCTCAAATGCACCCCAATTCTGCTTAACTTTTCACATTTCTAATTTCAGAGCTTCCCCCCTTGTGAGTTGGAGCTGCAGCTGGTGTGTTGGGGGGGAAAGCTTAAACTCAAAGTTGATTTTTCGCATGTAGCAATTATGATCCCAAGGGATGAAGTTAACTTTTACATTATAAGCATTGCAAGACGAACCAATTGGTCCCTCCTCGCCATGATTGGCATGGGATTACCTGCGGCAGGGGGGTGCTATTTACTGTATGTCCCTCACTGTATAATATATGTTGTCTCAGGACTTATCTCCTCAACCTTTGCTGCCATTCGGCAGAGTATGGCTCACCTTGAATGGCTTTGTTTAGCATTTCTGAAAGGTCAACCTCTCACATTGTCAGATGGATGAATATTGATAACTGCAGGAGTCTGACACGCATTCAGAGCTCTGGGAGAATTGATTAGACTGTCATTCCCTGTAATATTCTGCAGATTGAGACAGAGGAAGCGTCTTATTTCGTCAGAGGTTGTTGTGGATCAGACAGACATGAGTAACTTTGGAGTGAGGGATTTTGAAAACTTTAAGGGATTTTAGCCGTAAAAGCTTCCAATTAGGAAGCTTAAACCGGGCTGTGGAAACAACTGACAGCAGACAGTACACATGACATCATTTCTGATCAAAGACAGCTGCAATATGAAATTACCTTTTAAATTTATATACCAAAAAGACTGCCAGGATTGCCAGGACCACTGACACAAGCATGATGACTGCAATTCCACTGTGCACGCTGTCACCACTGTCCACAAGAGGAGCTTTAAAAGAGGAAAAATTGAGAAAAGGATCAATGAAATGTTTGAAAAAATGCAAAATATCCAAATATCAGATTTTCTTTTGCAGAAAAAACTATAAGTGAACTGTCTCATCAGCAGCAGGACTCACCCGGAGACAGCCAGGTGGCATAGACATTAACCTGCACCCCCGGTTTGAGCGTAAACTGGATCAGGTCTTGGTTCAGGGCACTCAGCAGAACCTGAGAAAGCTAAAAGAAGGAGTGACACAGCAGAGATGTCTCTGTAATGCTGCAGCTGTACGGCCAGATTCCACTTTCATCAATATTTCACCTGCAGTCATTTTATCCAACGGACTGAATTATGGATCAGAAATTGTCCCTCCTTCTAAAGAGGGGCAAATGTTGATATGACACTCGAAAAGCTGCACCTGCAGCAGTGAAACCCTGCAGGATTTGGAGGAAACACACTCAGGTAAAAGGGCGTTCCGCTTGTAAGGCTGCCGTGACATTTAAGGAAAGAATAATCCTTTTCTCTGACACACACTGGGAATTTTGCCTCTAATTTTCACCAGTATTCTAAAGAGGAAAACCGATTACTCCTTTAAAAAGTTCAATGAGGCGACATTATAGGAAATCAAAGTATGTTTTAATATCATAAAATTGCTGTTTTAATTTTTCCTCCCCAAAGCCCCTAAAGTTGCTCAGCCTCTCACACCTTGATGAAGCAGTCATTTAACAAGGGACCAAAATGCCTTCCCAGTGCCCATTTGAGTCCTTAGCCATGCCTCACTAATTCCATCTCATTCTTTCTAAAATCTTTCCACTGGTTAAAATTAGACTGCTCTACACAGCATGAATAATTACGTTTTGTTCTAGTGGCATATCAGGGTCAGTAAATCTATTACACATTTTAATAAGCCGCTGCACACATATACTAGGCACACATGCACATGTGTACGCGTGGGTACACGCTCACTTAATGCTTCTGCACTGCAAGTCATTCACTGGAGATGAGAACAGTGAACTGAAGATTTATTACCCTATTGTCTGTGAGGTTCTGCCAGGTAATCAGACAGGCTTTAGATAAATACATCGCTTTAATTCCCAATCCCAGCAGCCTGCCCCAGTTTGTCTCCTTCTTGATGGAACCAATTATATGATGCATCAATGTAATTAAATACCTATTAACTTAGTTCAAGGCTGACTGTGAGCCAGCAAAATCATGCTTACTTGATATGAATGGGAGATATTGTTTTGGTTGTTATTTTTATGTATTTTTTTTAATAGTTAAAAACTATTTTCAGTTTTAATTGATCAGTTTGGTATATTTAACTGATGTTAAAAACCACAATTTTCCAATCGTGAGATTGTTTTTTTGTTGTAATAAAATGAAATGTATCTGAGGCTGTAATGATTTATAATTAGTTGGGTTTTTTTGTTTGCTTGTTTTTTTAATCGTTGGAAAAAGTTACGTTCATCAAAATTTCTACAAAGCAGCTGGAAGTTTAATGACCTTCCGAGACACTTTGGTTGAAGTGCAAGTCGTTAAATGGTGCGACATTGCCCCCTAGTGGTTATAAGGGGTAAGTATTTTTTTCAGATTAAATAAAGTTGTTTTTTGTTTTGTTTTTTTTAGAATTTGTTGTGAAAAAAATAATATTTGGCACATAATAAGGAAAATCTGGGAAAATGTGCAATCTGATGAAAATAAGAGAAAAACAATTAGTTTAATTTAATGCTGCATGATTTAATCATTCTAAAAATATAGATGAATGAGATGCAGATTCTAAAAGAAACTGCAAATTTCTGGAAACAGTTAAAACGTATAAGTTACAAGAAGAAAGCTGTTTAAAATTTGATGCATAATGCTCCCACTAAACCACCTTCCTCCTTTTCTTTGTGTGATTACCTAACAGACCACAACAGAGTGTCTGCATGCATTACCCCAATTACCTCTAAAGAACACAGTTCTCATTAAGGCTGACCTTTTCTGAGGCCTAACAGAGTCTTTCTTACCCACAATGCAACCAATGATGTCTATGTTTTTTTCTCCACTGTGCAATAAAAACACAAGTGGAGACGAGGAACTCGGCTGCCTTCAGTGATCCATCACAATGAGCACAACGTCCATATTTAGTTTAGACAAAGCTAACTTTTCTGTTTTTAGCCATAGGTCACCTATCCTCTACATCATGCTGCACAAAAAAAATGACTTACAATATGAATGTAAATGTCAAGTATTTTATTGTGATCAATTGCCTCACTGAAACGTATTCACATGAGAAAAACAATGAACGATATGTTTATGGAAAAAGAAATCAAATAAAAAACAGAAAACAACTATTGACTTCTCTCCTAAATAAATAAGACATGTGAATCATATTTTATTAGTTTAAGGATTCTGTAGTAAGTGTTTTCTGTATATTTCTCTTGTTTGCAGAAATAATTTAAGAATAAAGTTTAAACCAATGCTCTGGGAAACTTTGGGACTGGGTTTTGACTTGTTCAATCACACAAAAAGTGACAGTACCTGACTCAGGTGCACCCACTTTTCATTCAGCGGCCTCTCTGCTGACGCCCTCTCAGACACGATAAAAATCTCCGCCGTGGTTGGTGCGCCTGGAAGGACTGCCACCAAGAGTTGATTCTCACTGATTCCTGTGACCTTTAGTGATAAAATTTCATTAGAAAAGTGTATTTTTTATGACTCAATTAGAGGTAGAGTTTGTCTGCACAGATGAGTAAATATCTTCAGCTCTCTGCTTCACATATCATTTGCTTAAATACCAGTCACCGTCAAGACCTAATGCTCAAGTCATGTGGAAATTGCAAGTTCTATCTGACAGCCTTTGGAAAAGGCCAGGGCTTTTAGTGCATTTGTGCCATAACCAGAGGTCTGCTGTCAGATTTCTGGTGTAAAATTTGACAAGACAGAAGGTCAGTGAGAATGTTTCATACTAAAGGCTAGATACAGCAGATTTCCCAGGTATTTTACATAACTTGCTTAACATCAAGCACAGTTAGACTTTCAGCCGAGCTGTTCTTTTACACACATTTCATGTAAAACACACATATAGCCTTCTATTTTAAGTTTTTATAACCTTATTTAAATTTGTACTTCAGTCAATTTTAATATTTTACAAGTATAAAGACCAACTCCAATGAAAATTGTAATTTTAAATGTTTTTGTCACATTTTTCTCTCAATTGAGGACAAAGGAAAAGAAAATTAAGCTTAAAATTGTATTTCAGAGTATTTTATTTAAACTCTTGTAAATCAGGAGGAAACAAAAACTGCTGTTGGAAAAATCTTGTAGCTGTGGCATAGGTGGTACAATCGGCGGGCCACAAGCTTCCTGCTCCGCTCCCTTCAGATGCATCCACTTGCAGACAAATAGATCCGTGGATATCTTTGTTTTCCTCATCTGAGCTGGTGACTGGCTCAAAACTGTGTTTATGTATGTGCATGTAATTAAAAGACCACTAGGAATGCTTTTAAAATAGATCCAAAGATGATTAAAATGCAAATTTAACTATCTTACCCAGAATCGTAAGTTTTACCATTCCTGCCATTAAGGGTCTGTCATGCATCAACACTCGCTCCAGCATTACAGTGCCGTAAGAATGCAATCAAAGGCCTCTATAAAACAGGAGATCTCCTGCCTCTGCTTTGCTAAGCTTTGTCTGGTGCTAAAGTTGAGGTAATTCATTCTGACATATTAGATTCAGACAGCGACTCTCAAGTAGAGGTGGCTAAATTACTGTTTACAAGGTTGCGAGTCTGTGGAAGAATCTGGATGGTAATGTATTCACTTGCTATCACTTTCTATCACTTTCAGCGATATTAGAAATGTGACAGCAATATAAAACATGAGCCTTTAGATGGGACATAAAAGCTTAAAGAATCGAATTTCATACAATCACACCCATAAACTGAGTGTCAGGTCTGCCTTCTTCACAGAAAGAACACAACACATCAGCAAGGTTCTTTGGGTAACATGAGCTAATGGGCTTTTCTTCACATGTCCTGTGCTTTTTTTACATAATTATTATGGCACAGAACTAAACCTGCAGATTTTTACATAGAACACTCAGGATTTGTGCCTTACAGGAACAAAAAAAATGTTCAGAGGATGAACCGTTTTTTGCTTACAATTACTAGATCTTACATCCAATCTACTGTATG
This sequence comes from Adrianichthys oophorus, assembly GCA_036245035.1. Taxonomy (NCBI): domain Eukaryota; kingdom Metazoa; phylum Chordata; class Actinopteri; order Beloniformes; family Adrianichthyidae; genus Adrianichthys; species Adrianichthys oophorus. Next base: position 7,343,229 of record BSAI01000096.1, on the reverse strand, counting down.
TGTGAACACACACTACTCAAGTTAAGTTCGGCACATTGTGAAAAACTCAGTAGATGTTGTATAGAGAGTTTTTGTTTCACTTAAGAGATAAAGTTTCATTTGCTATCACACATCTAGGTGTGTGAAATTTGTTCTCCACATTTGACCCAACCCCTGGAGGAGCGGTGCTGCAGACACAGCTGCCCTCCGGAGCCATTTGGTGACCCCCCCCCCCAATCTAACCCTTTAATGCTGTCAGTCAGGGAGGCACTGGGTTAAAATTCTAGTCCTTGATTTGACTGCCTGGATTTGAACTCACAACATTCCAGTCTTAGGGCTGTACCACAAGGCCACTGAGCTGGTTTGAGGGTAGGGAGAGAGGCAACTGATTTTTGGGTGATAAACACACTTCATTAAGTGTTTTCCACATAATGGTCTCTCTGTGTAGAGCGTATTTTGGGCCCAAAACCAAAAAAACTTTGAAAGAAATGTAGAGGTCAACACGGTCCCCAGGGTTCACTTTGGTGGAGGAGGTGCAACAGTCTGGACAGTCAGCACCAAACTCATTTGATCACTGTATATCTACAGTGTCTACATCCCAAGTCTACCAGCACACCCCAACTTTCTGTTCATGGATGATAATGCTCCACCACATGGTGCCAGAATTGTCACAGCAACTTCAGGAAGTGGGAGTGCCTCCTGTGCTATGACCGGCAATGAACCCCATAGAGCACGTCTGGGACCAACTGAAGCAGAGACTGGATAATTGTATCCCATTCCCAAGTGACCTGGCGGAACTGTATGCATGTAGCACTTGTGGAAGAGTGTAACGCCTCAGAACAACATCATGAGACTAGTAAGGAGCATGATATTCCACTGTCAGTCCGTCATTGGGGCACATGGTGGAAATACCTGCAACTGACACTATTAATATTTGGGGGCTTTCTTTATTATTGTCCTAATTTTGGGGGTAATTAACATCAAACTTATGAAAATGGTGTTTCTTCTTATTCAAAATTAGCTATTTCAAAGAGAACTTTTACGTATTTTATTAAAATTCAGACCAGATAGAATAAGGACCCATTAAGATAAACTCTCTAACTTATAGTGAGACGTGTTTTTTTTAATTATAATGCTGACCTGGACCATGCGGCTCCTCACAACCCGGCTGACATCCTCTCTCCACTCAGACACCCCCGGGTTCAGATCATCCAGATTAGAAGAAAAGGCCAACACGTGTGACTGGAAGTAATCTGCAGTACAAGCATAATTAGAAATAAGTGCTAGATTACTAGTCTTCAAGTCCATGACACAACGACTAAAGGAAATACAACTTTTTATGAAAAGGTTTGTGCTTTTTCACTTTCATCTTGGTCCCTTGGCCTTTTCAACTTCACGTTTTGTGATTCTATTGTTGGAAAAACACCACAAATATCAAACATTTTTATCAAGCAAAAAATCCTGGCAGAAAAACTCAAACTGTTGCTTATAAGTGACCTGTTTTCCTACCAACTCCTTGACTTTTAAAGAGGATCTCTCTGTGATTGCTATTTTGATGACTGAAGGTATTTTATTTGGACATCTTTTAAATGTATTTTTATAGTAGGGGAAAACATAAAACCTTGATCATTGCATTGATTTCTGGCTTTAAAAAATGTTGATGACTAATTCAGTTTGTGAGTCTTCCACCTGAAGTTTAGAATAAAAAGATTAAAGTTGTAAAGGGAGTAAATGATGGGGGAAAAAAATCACATCTCCCTCCATGATTTGAAAAGGGCTAAATGAAACTAATATGGTAAGACTTTAGAATACAGCACACGTTTTACCCAATAAATTCTACATTGGTATAGTAATATTTATTGAAATTATGATAAACAAATATTTGGTGCAGCAAGAGGTGAGTTACTCCTTTAAATCACAGCTTGCAAAGACTTAGTTTCTGTGTAATTACATATTGATTACAATTTTACCTTATAAAATGTTGCAAATTCTTATGTCTGCTGCTAGTTTATGGTCTTCATTTTGGTAATGTCTTCACCCTGTGAACGTGTGCTAAGTCCAGTAGGGATTACAGTTTCCAACACTTCCGTCAGCCTATTAATTCTCTGCATTGTGACGTCTACCTGCTGCATTTGCATCCCTCCCCAGAACAAAAGGAAAGCTGGAGATGGTAGGAGTGTGGGACTTTTGGTTAAAAGAGAACAGTCTGAACACATAATCAGCCCTAGAAGATTAAAATAGTGAGGCTCAAATGAGCCTTCTTAAGTTGACGACGAGAGGTGGGGTTTCTGCTTGATCATGACAGAGAGACTTGAATTTGATTAATGTAATTGGTGCTCCTTTAGACGACGGAACACTTGATTCTGAACGCTGTTTGCTGCAATGTCAGCTTAACTTTACCATACAGCAAAAACACCACATGGTTTGTTATTTGGCTCAAAGTTACAGAAAATGTTTACAATAAATAAACATCTACTTGGTAATGAATCTGTGGTTTTTAAAACACATCCAGGATAGTTTGTCAAACTTTTATTGTTCAAGTTTTACTGAAATAATGAAGTATTTTCCTAGTAGTTAGAAAGTACTGATAATCTAGATCAGATAAAAGATGAAGGCAGACCAAAGTCACAATGATGGAGTGAAATGTTTTACTTTTTTTTTTTTTTTTTTTTTTATTCAAGTAAATCTTGAATAAAGAATTCTATTTGATCCATGAAGTAATTGATTTTGAAAGTTACTTGTATACCCTGCTGTCAGTAGTAAGAAGTATAACACAGTTATAATTAAAGGACTACAAATGTTTAAAATTACATTTTCAAAAATGAATGGTGTGATGGTCAAAAAAACAGAATCAAAGTACATTTTTCTAATCAAAATGGGACTTTGTGGTTCTCACTGAGTTTTATTCCATAAGAAAGTGAACCAAATGGCTCTTTTAGCGTTAAAGGTTTTAGGCCCCGGATCTAGATCTTCTGGATGAACCCTGTTAACCTTTATATTATCCACCAACAACATTCATACATTATACAAAACTAGGGTGTATTTCAAAAAGTTACCAACACTTTTTGATTAACAGTAAACAGACTTAGCATTGGAAATTTTATTTGATATTTTATTAATGGAAGAGAGATGTTTATGTAAGTAGAATGCCTAAACAGCTAAAATTATTTGGTCTCCCAGAGTTATTTATTGCTGATTTTCTTTAAGCTTTAAGTCAGACGATAAAACCGTCAAATCATGCCTATAAAGAAGAGTTTAATTCATTAAAAATTCCAAACTAAAACTCAAAATCAGTTTTATTCATTGGCAATGCATATAGCTTCAACTAATATTTGAAATGAGTGCAAAAAATAAAAATAAAAATTGAAATCTCTGATGCATGAAACTAAAAGCTCTGACTGCCTCCTCTTACCACCAGCAGATGGCCACTGCAACATGCAGCAAGATACCTGTTCTTAGTATTGATCTCATCATTACAGTCCATTGAGTAGAAACCCTTTGAATTTTGCAGACATGACGATTCAGTGAATAATGTTCTAATAATGTTTGCATGGTTATGATGTGGAAAAACAACAGTGGACTTAAATTTATGAAACCAAGATGTGAATGGATTTGCCATTAATTCTTGTTAATGGCATTCTTGTTATTTAATTTACCTTTAATTATCCTGTAAGAAATACAAGGAATCTGGGAAACTTCACCTGCACTGTTCAGTACCAGGTATTTATCTCTGAGTCACACTGATTGAATTTTTCACTAACCATGTCCTGGATCAATATTACATCAGTGAATCAGATCGTTCAGAATGAACCAATTTTGACTATGAATCATATCATCAACCACAAATTGTCATACAATTCTATCTGATGTTACACCGCATAATTTACTGAACTTTAGCTGTCCTACAAGTTGCTCCCATATTTGTTTCAGGGACTAGAAAGAGCTCAGGTTCTGCAAATGCAAAACAAGTTCAAAGCATCATCCCTTCACCATCGTGTTCAACTGCTAGTGTGGTGTGGTGCTGAACTGCTGTGTTCGGTTTTCGTCAAATATGATGCCAACTATATTCTGGTTCCTGCATAGTTTCATAAAATCTTGTACAACTCATCTTTTCTTTCTTTCTTTCTTTCTTTCTTTCTTTCTTTTTTTTTTTTAAGACCCAAAGAGTTTTTGGGTCTTTTGTGTTAAAAAAAGTTTCCCAGCCTGACCTTGAGCTAAATTTGACCTACTCGCAGTAAGGATGCCCACAAGTGTTTTCACGATTACATTCTTTAGAATAGTTTCAACGTTCTTGCATGACTCATGTGCTGCCACTAGTGTTTATGCCCATAAAAATCTAAGAAAAAACTCTTGGAAGACTGATCGCATATCCTAGGAACAATTTTCCCTTTTTTCAACCCAGAAGACAAAACAGCATTTCATGTTATTCTTGGATAAATTACATTAACTGTATTGTTACTTAATGTCAAGACACTTTCCAACTAGTTTTAAATATTTTGACCTGCATTGTAAACATATGACAATGCAGCCGGCAGGCGAGAAATATTTCTTACTTATTCAGAAGCTTGAGTAACAACAACCATTAAAACTCAGGAAAAATCCCCAAAAAAAATGTGTTGCAAAAAAAAATAATAGATAATAATAATAAATAAATAGAAGCAATACTCAAGAAATACAAAAAATGTTGTTTAATAAAAGGGTTTTTGGAGAAATAAAAAATGTAAAGCAAAAATTAATACCATAAACTGCCACCATCCTTTGGTCCTGGTGGACGGTATTTCCAGCTAATGCCTGAACGGTGACACTGTGATGGCCTTCATTGGAGAAAGAGAAGGAAACTGCTCCATCGAGGGTCACGATCGGCTGAAATGCAGACACCAACGTTTTTATTATAACCCTTGGAAAATGGCGATGAACGGTGGGCCTACCTCAGTTTTGTTGTCAAACCACCAGAAATATGTGACTGTTCCCACGTTAGCAGGATGCAACACTGTTGTGAAATTTACTGCTCTGTTCTTGACAACCACCAAAGGAGCCATGAGCTCCACCTGCTCCAGCTGACCTTAAGAGGAAAAACAAACAGCAAAGTCACTTGTTTTGTTTTTACACAGGCCTCAGGTTTAAATCTTCAACTGGGGCCTTGTTTGTATTAATATTTTTAGCCCAACAATCAGCTTTTTGCACCCAGACAGAGGCTATTTGCTCCGCTGCAGTGCTTTGACAAGAGTCTGTTGATGCTTTCACGACTTAAACATGCATTTTTTATCAATGGAATCCATTAGAATGACTTGTATTTGAGTTGAGTCATGGTGCAGTCTTCTGAGGTAATACAAGACCACAAACATTTATATTTTATTTACGCCTAAGATAAGTAGAAATAAATTTTACATGACTGTTTTTTTTTTTTTTTTACAATGAATATCTGCATGAAGTGGAGTAATTTATAACATTTAGTTGGTCAAAACACACAATTCTGAAATGACATGAAATCCTATTTTGAAGAAAAGGAATTCCTGCACAGCACTGGATGTGTTTGGAACAAATTATAAGCAATTAGTCGTTTGTTTTGAACTTAGTGGCTGGATGGTTCAGTTGGTTGAGTGCAGGACTGGCACACAGTCTCCCTGTGCCGTTCCCCAGCCCAGATAAAATACTGGGTTCTGTCAGGAAGGGCATCTGGTGTAAAGATCTCTGCTAAACCCCCTGTGCAAAGCAGTGAAAGCTACTTCGCTGTGGCGACGCCTGAAGAGATAAGCCGAAAGGTGAACTAAGTCGTTTATTTTGTACTTACAGGACACATGGAGGTAGAGGATGACTCTATCCGAACCCAGGTTATTGCTGGCTGTAGCTGAAACTTGGTATATGCCCACTTTACTGTAGATGTGCTTGACTCCATCATCAATGGAGCTTATATTAACGTATGATATCGCCGTTCCATCACCAAAGTCCACCGTTATACTCGTCATAGAGCCAAGACCCTTTAAGGAAGAAAACAAAGCTGTCATTCACAAAGTAACCTCAGTTGTTTCTCAGTGTCTTTGCTGAGTCCCGGCAAAATGCACTTTTCATAAAAGCTACAAGAAGCAGGTCATGCTGTAAATCTTGTCAACGCAGATTTGTTTGATTTACTGGACCTCAAGCCTCTCTGCGTGGTTACTGACAGCACCTTGATATACAGTGCATTAAAGAAAAACATGCAATGTACAAATATCTGGCTATAAAGCATGCTGGCATATGGAGGATGAAGGAGAGTTCACTGTGAAGGTATGGAGGTTAAAGTCACTAAAAGGCGACCTGAGGAGTTTTTCCTTAAAAAATGGGTTTCATGTGATCAAGCCTGAACGAGTGTGTGCATGTTTCTAATTTAGAGGAAACATGACAACCTTTATGTTTAGATTAATGCAAACTGAAATATACATATTTTTTTGTTTTGTTGCAATAGCAAAAATTGGAATGCTTTGATTCTAATAGGATGCTGTAATCCTGGGACAAACTATGATCTAGCCAGCAATAATCCAAGCTGCATCTCTGAATCTAGACTGCACATGTGAAGCTAGATGCTCGTTCTTGAACGTACATTTGGCCCATGGTGTTCACACTGGGCCATAGACACAATCAGGGAGGGGCTTCTCATGTATCTTTTACTACTGTTTACTATCACGTGTCCACCACCTACACCTGGAAGAGGCTTGGTGCGAATCTCATGAATCTTGTTCCAGGCTTTTTCTTTCACAGCTTTTTTCTTAAATATAAAAGACTTTGTGTCATCAAATTCCTTTCTGTTTGAACATCGCTGAAGTGTCGTCCTTCAGGACTCTGTTTTGGAAGTGCTTTTTACTCTTGCATTTGTCTTAGAAAATGTAATTTCATGTTTTCATATATAATCAATTACATCTGTTAAGATTCATCTTTAACATTCATCTTATTTAGGAATTGTCTATTGTTTAGACTGAATGACTAGTACTTGTGAAAAAGGCAAAAAATATGTCTTTTGTTCACTAACAAGCAAAGTATTTTGTAGATTTCATGAATTTGGCTTTAGATCGAAGATGCAAATTGTGTAGAAATCAGTTAATGACATTTAGCACAATCGCACAAAGCTGCGGATGATTATTGAAATAAGTATTTGACAAAATTCCAAATGAACAGTATTCAAATAAACTAAAACAGACTTAGTGTTTTAAATTGTGGGGTAAGACTGTGAAACAGTAGGGGGAGAATTTCAAACATTGGCTAACTTTTTTAAACCAAAATTTCAACAATTATTTTTTTTTAAATGCAGAAATGACACATGAAACTAACAAAGTCCAACTAAAATCATTGTGTTAGGAATGTGTTTCATGGCTCATTATTTAAATGTAAATAATTATTTGGTTTGGCCGAATGTTGATGAAGTAAAAAATATATCATCATTAAGTTTAAGTATGTGTAATATGTATTTAAATCAACAGAATTAACTGAGAACTTGAGAGGTATATGTTATTTTGATGAATAAAATTCATATGTTCCTTTTATTTTTTTACTATTTCTAAAAACTTCCAACTGTGTGGACAAAAAAACGATTGTTTTTGCACTTTTTGAAATTCTCTTCTAACAATAGCTTCAAAATAAAAAAATTTTAATTGTTTTTGTGCACCCATTTGTGCTTGTCTGTTTTTTTAAATTTTATTTTCATGTAAGTCTTAGAAAATAATTACCTCTTCTAGAAAGACTAGGAAGGTCACATTCCTCCCCAGAGTTGCGACAAGTGTTCCTTCGCTGGTGAAGAGCTGCAGACCTTTGGGTGCCTGACTGGGACACTTCTTCTGCCTGGGGCTGTACTTTAAAAGACTTGCTCCTGTGCACTTGTTGGACAGAGCTTTTCGGTATCTGGGAATAAATTAGCAAGACATGAAAGAGGATAATAGCTCCTCATAGAGCGCACACAACATATATGCAACATTAACATAGACAACTGCCGCAGTGCGATGGGGAGGCATCAGCAGAATCTGAAGATTAGCTGCCACCACATAGTTGTTTTGAAAATTGTTGGCGTGGTCATCGCTGCAGATGGCGGCAGTCTGGTGCCTGTCAGTCAGGGGGGAATGACCCCTTTACGGAGTTGGGCAACAGCTGGGTGGCCATAGGGTGGTGGCAGCAGGAGATCAACAGCCCTTATTGAGTGCCCGAACTGC
>BSAI01000096.1:7255648-7335066 GCA_036245035.1 Adrianichthys oophorus | reverse complement strand
CACGTGACCTCCAAATGTGCCTGGGTAACCACTGCCCAATGTCAAACAATTGTCTGGCCGATTTTGCTGATTTACAGATTTACCGCTGTGCAGTAAAATTTTGGGACGTGTGAACATAGCCTAAGTCACAGAGGAGGAGATGAAGATGTGCAGGAAATTTCTTACAAAAACTTTTTTCCTTCAAATGTTAAACAACTTGAGCAAAATAATCATCGGAGCTGCAGGGAAACACCTGTTTTTAAAAAATAGTTTTTTTTCCCCATTTCTATTAAATACTGATTACTGTAACTTGTTCTTTTATTCGCATATTTTTCTCCTCACTAAACTGTATCTGTTTTAGGTTATTTTCTCAGCTTTTCCCCCAATTCACACTTTCATATTCAAGCCGAGAGCTTTTTTTTTTATAGTGAAATGAGTAGAGCTTACATCACTTTCTTTTATTTCTCTACTTTGAGTAGTTTTAAAGGTTCCCCCAAATGAGACAAAACACAAAGTTCCCCTTTCACAGATATTATTTTGCCTTTTTTTTTTTTGTTTCTGCACAGAGAAAATCAGACATACCCCGTCGTATTGAGGAAGGTGTCCCCTGTTGTGCAGTCTGGAGATGCTGCTGAAGGAACAAACCAGAAAGCCGGAGCACAGCTCCCATCGACCTGCCTCTCAAACCCATAATCGCTGTTATAGGAGGGGAAAAAAAGAGAAGAGCCAAGATTAGGCAGAGTCTTTTTAAAGCTTTAAGCTAAAATATCAAGTTCAGATGGAATCATTAAGTGCAGAAACGGATAGAAGACATTTCTCACACAACGTGAAAATTTGTGTTTTGATGTTTTATGTATCAGATTTTTGAAGTAAAGAAATTATTGTATTTACAAAAAAAAAGCATAATTATACCCTGGAAAAGCCTGAGCAATAAATTGTGTTTTTTGATTGAAACCAGGGAAGCACAACCTCAGGCGCTTGTAGACTTGCAGGAAAAAAAGTTAGTAATATTCATCAAAACATCTTTGCAACTCAGTAAAAATATAAATGTGCTGAGGAATTTAAAGCAATGCGCAGAAGTTTTTTTTTTTTTAGCTCATGTGAGAATGTGGTGAATTAAATAGTTTAAAAATTCACTTATGAAATTATTTAAGCTCTAATCTTCAGTCGGTTCACCTTTTTAAAAATATATAAACATATTTTCTTGGAGTGCAGCAGTTAAAAAAGCTCCTTTTTCCATAACACTGATGAGTAAACCGCAATGTGCTGGGACCACTTTTCAGCTCAGGAGTTTCCTTCCCTTGACCGGCCCATGCTTTATGTGAGGGGAAAAAAAAAACCTAAAACGCTTGTATGTACATACTTAGTCAAACATAACAATGTTTTTGATAAATTGCCCCTTTAACAAATATGTAAACAGGAACATGCATACATAAAAAACACAAATGCGAACTTCATTAGATTCACCTGTAAAATATGCGACCAAGACAAGCCTTTGATTCAGGCTGTAATAAAAAACTCTAGTGCGCGTATTTATTGCTCTAAAACGCAGAATAATGTTGTATTTTAAGTTTATAAACTAAAAATAGGCCGAATGCACAATGCTACTGCGGGACGACAAGCAGTAAAAGGCGGAGCCTCATAGATCGAGTCGATTTACTTCCGGGTATGAAAAGAGGCCACAAAAAGAACTCAGAGTTCATAAATAATTTTAGTGTTCCAAAGGTAATATATGATCATATATATAGATATAGTTTACTCTGAAAGGCTTAAGAAAATCATGGTATGACCCTTTAATGAAGAGAAACAAAAGCAGCAGGAAGGGGAAACTTACCACTCAAAATCCTCTTCTGTGCACGGACAGGAGTCGGACATCTGGGAAATATATTGATCTCTGGCCTTGACACATTGAACGTTCGCTCTCAGTTTTTGAAAGAATCTCTTCATTCCCATGATGCACACTTCCCCCTGTGATAAATAATGCAATATTAACCTTGAATTTCTTTATTTTTATGTTATATTTCTAAATATGTTTTCATATTTATACAATGCAGTAGAAGAAAATACACATTTTGACTAAATTTGTTTATTTATATAAGCACCAATAGAAACATTCATGTTTTATATTATTGTGTTCAAAAATGCAAAAACTAACCGCTACAATTTGAATTTAGATTTCAGAATAGATCACAAATACAAAATTCTTTAGAAAATAAATCTTTGGTGAATAATCTTATATTATTATAAGATTAAAAAAAATCAAAATAAATTAAAATCAGATTAGCATTTTTCTTCTTAATAAATGCAACACAGTCAGAAAGTTGAGACAAGAAACAGAAAAGGTCACTTAAATGACCTTATGATGCAACAGAGTCTATGATTTTACTTTGGAGTTTTCCAAAGAATAGCAGGTAAAGCCTTCAGCTGTCAGGCTCCTCTCATGTGGAACCAGCTCCCAGCCTGGGTTCAGCAAACACAACACCTCTCTATCTTCAAGATAAGACGTAAACCTTTTTCACGGAAACCGAACTGAGCATTACATGCATTTTGTATGCAGAAGGCCACAATTATTTGGATTAAAATGCATCAGCAATAAAAAAATAAAAAATACAAGACTTTTTTTTTTTACTTGAATGCGAACTCATATGAATTAAGCTTGCAAACAAATCTTTTGATCTGTTGTGACCACAACACCTCTGCAATGGTTCGTTGACTTCACATCGACAGAGACAAACTGCAACATTTCATTTTCCTTCAGTGATTGAAATTTAACTTAAGATTTCATTGTGCATGCCGCTAGGATAAAGAATGTTTTTTACTTTTTTTAATGAATTGGGGGAGCTAATCAAAGAGGCTGTCAAAAAAAACAACATTTCACCTAATTACTTAGGTATGCAATATATGTTCTACCTGGTTGTGTAACTGCCATGTGATATAGTCTCCGGATCCACACCGACGTTGGAAAATGGAGCGAAAGTCGATTTTGACAAGCTGCCACTCAGCTCTGTGACTGAAATGACCAAATATTCTACAAAAACAAGTCAGAAAAATGAGGTCAGGTTTTTAGTATATGCAGCAGACGCTTCAAAGTCTTCATAACCTATAATTAGCCATCCCGGTAATTAAACTGTAAACATGTCCTGTTTGTTTTTAGACCCCCCTGATGTCTTACGTCATAATGAGGATGTCTTCTCCAGGCTCTCCAAGCACTCCATCGACATAAAGGGGAGAAGAGGTGAAGCTATACTTGTCCCAGTTTCTGCCCTCATCAAAACTCAGCCTGAGGACGGGGGAATCGCAAATAAAAGTCAAGATCAGTGAGGAGAGCCTTTGCAAGATGACAGCTTTACTTTGGTTCTGTATAGAGACTGCAGAAACACTCACCAAATGTGTCTAATTGGCAGTGGTGTGTGTCTGATGGCCACCAGAGCCCCCCCTTGATTCAGGAAAAAAACACTATAGTCCTCCTGAAAAACCTGGAGACACATTCAGCTTTGCTTCACATTACAGATTCCACAGAATACAACTCAAGGAGTCAACATGCGCACTGCGTATATGATGAAAATTATTCTGTCATATTGATTTCTGCAATCTTAAGCCGGTGACAATGACTGTGTGTTAAAGATTAGAAATACACAACAATGGCTGTCAAACCTAAACTCTTTATTTCTTCAAACATGATTAAAGCATTGGCTGCAGCTACAAAAGTGGAGACCGAAGCGCTGTGAGTATCTGTGTCTTTGGTTTGTTTTTTTCTATATTTATCCTGAAGGTTATTTTATTTTAATTACTGGGGGTTTTTTTTGTGTCTTTTAAGTTCTCACGTTCAGTTATTAAGGTTCTGTCCCCCCCCTGATTATAGATTTTAATTACCACAACTGCATCTTGTTGGTAATTGAACCCACAGTTGCTTTTCCAGTCCAAGCACATGTAGTCAGATCATGTTTAAGATTGTTGATTTACTTACCGAATTCTGTTTCCGAGCATGTTTTTTTTTAGTTTATATAAAAAAAATGAAATAATCTATTTCCTATTTTCCCACAAAAAAAAGGATCTCTATATTTTTAGGGAGTTTTCAGCCCTCCTCCTAGCCATTTCCTCCCACCTGGTCTCTTTAAGGAAAATTGGAAATTGTCCTTTTTTGGGAGGGGCTATTGGTTTATGATCAAATGTGCAATCTTTACAGAAAAATTGGACCATTCTCTGAGAACCGATGCATTCAAAAAGGGTATTTACAGATGCATAGAAAAGAAGTATAAAATAAACCTGTACTTTTCACACCAACGTACCTCTTTCCAGGTGTTTCCAGCATCAGATGTAATGAAAATGCTGACATTGGTACTGATTAGCTCAGGTCCAACCACACCTGGATACAAATCAAAAGACGTTTATGTTGGAATTAAACCACATAAACATTATCAAATTAAAAAATATGATCTAGATGTGCAGAAATGCCATTACTTTCTTAGCTAAGTACTAAGGAGCGCTAGAAAAAGAAGCACAGGAGCCTGTCTGGGAGCACCAAGGGATACGATCAAAGGCCAATAACAAGACAAAAACTCAACACGAGCATGAATATGTAAATTACCATGCAGATCAAATCTCACCTGACGCTATTATAACTCCTGGAGCTGAATCTTTACTGACAATATTTCCCGAGGCGTAAGGGTTCTCCGAAACATGAAGGTGCAGATGCAGCGAACAGTACGGCTGGCAAACAAAGACAAGATTAGCCAGGATTGAAAAAAAAAAAGACTTAAATATAGAACTAATCCGAACATAAATAAATTGCCCAAATCTAAATGAAATGTTAAAGAATTCAAGGTTACACAATCCTAAAGATATGCAATTAAAAGAAATAACTAAGAAATGAGCATCACTAATGCTTTTAATTTGAGTTACTACATCAAATATTGTTTTTCTAGTTTAAAGCTATCACAAATATAAAATATAATACAAAAATTTGGACCCTTTTGAACTTCATAAAAATTTTAAAAGCTTTACTAAAACAATTTTAAATAAACTGGTTAATTATCTAATTTGGTACAAACATTAATCATGAAAAAACAAAGTGAGACAAAACAGGTTAAAACTTTAATTTTACACAGCTTCCATTAATTTGTGATTGTAAAAGCTCTGGATTTCAAATACAAGGTGAAAGCTGTGTGAAAGCAGATCTTTTTAGAAAAGGTGCAGCTTGTTAAAAAACAAGCTTTTATAAGTATTAAATTATTTTTCATGGCACCTTCCAGTTTAGAGGCTGAGATTAAATGCTTTTTTGAAATTTCAACCATGAAGGACTGGCTGGATAAGAACATTTACTTTTAAATGCATTTCCTTTGAAACCAATGTTTTTTTAATTGATTGTATTGGTCAGATTAAGCCATATGCTGCAACATACGAACACGTTCCATTTGAATGCATAAATAGATAAAAACCAGAAAGCGTAACGTAAAGTGATGACATACATGCATAATAAAAAAAAAAAAGGATTGCTCTATAACAGCAGTGTTTTTAAACATAAAAATCTTTAAACTGTTTGGATTTGGTTTGCAAAACCAAACAGAAAGCATCCTAAATGGCATGAATGTATGGACACATTTGGATTTACGTTGCTATGATACAGATTTATTCACTCTCTTTGACCGTGGTACAGTATGTCAAAACTCACTGCAGTCAGTACTTTTGAGAGCAAATAATGGAAATCCAAATAACCACATGTATCTCTTGTCAGTGGCCCACTTACTTGTTCACAATAGACCTTGTTTCCTTGGAGATCGGTTGCTGGAGCCTGAAGAAGACTCCAGTCTCTTCCCTTGTTGTATGTGATATAAGTTTTCACTTGGTTCTCAACAACTTTATTTGACAGGAACACCCCTTTAATCCCAGCAACCTGCAAACATGAGAGGCAGGGAGCAGTGAAAAGAAAAATAACAACAAAAAAAGGGAAAAGGGGGGAGTGGGGTGTGGGGAGTACTGAATTATTCAAACTTAAGTAAAGCTGAAGGGCGAGATCGGAGAAGGAAGAGGAGATGTCTAAGAGTGATAACTTTTCTGACATGGAGCACTATTTTGGACCATCTGTAGGGCTGCAGAATCAAAACAGCATATGGCACAGCCCTAAGATATTTCTTCCTCTTTATACTCTTGTGCAGAGATGCAAACCCAAAGTCAGCGACCGCTCAAATGTACGTTTCTCCTCCGATTTAAAAAATGTTGGTCAAAACAAAAGACTATTTAAAAACCATGAGCATGGACAGAGGACATTCCTGCTCCTGCTGGTAACAATCCAAGGTGTGTATATGTGTCCAACAACGTGATCTTTCCCTGCTGGCTGAAGATGAGGTTAACACAGAGTGATGCATATGTGTACAGTCACTGCATCCACATAGCAGATCTGTCAGCACACATATATGCTCAGCTAAAGCTGAAATGCGTGCAGTGTAACTGTGTTTTTTTTAAGCATGTCTTTTTTTTTCATCTCCAAAAACTGAACTACCCTCATATTTTCCTTTGCTGTGCTGCTGCTGCATTAAAATCAAAATACAAGCAACCTTAAAGAGAATATGAGAATAACGCTGCAGAATAAATCCTGTGTCTGTTCTTTTACATTCAGCAAACCTGATGGCACAAGTAGAAAGGCATTGAAGAACAGAACTATCAGGGAACTTGGAGCATGTTCTTTGTCATGTACCTCATTTAAAACTGTAATTCTACTTTGTATAATGTTGTTAATCTACATCAAATGTATTATCATGATCCAGTGTTCATTTAAAGAAAAGAGTTTTTAGTAAACCAATAAAAATGGGTAAACTTCTAAAGACCCACTCCATGTTTTTCTTGCATTTTTCTCACGATGGATGACATGTATAAAATAATTTAAGCAGCAACTGGCATGGATGCATCTACTTGCAGACAAATAGATCAATAAACGTCTTCATTTTCCTTGTCTGAGCTGGCATCTGGTTCAAACCTGTACGGCTAGATAGCTCTGATATTGCTCTCCATTCTTTGCTGATGTTATTCTGGGCTTGTGAGGTCTTATGAGCTAGCAGGAGAGAGTGCAAACAAGGGTTGATGGAAAATTAGATAAGGATAACTTCGGCATTAACAGTTCCACCCACAACTCGAATTTTAATTTCGCTTGCTGTGCTGCAGAAAATATGTCTTAAAAAAAACAACAGACTTTTTGATTTTGGCAGTGTTTTATTGTGCAGTACAGTGTTTTTAAAAACGGAATAATCATAATTAAAAGATCACTAAGAATGATTTTACAATAGAAACAAATATAGTTGAGTAGGACTTTAAAGGATTTTGCAAATCCCAGTGACCTTTTCTAACCACCAATTTCAATTTTTTGTTGCACTAAAATAAGTTTTGATGCTGAGCTGGTTTTTTTTCTTTGATTTGATGTGGGGTTTTTTTTTTTGTGCAATGTATAATTATGATGACTTACTCTAAATACATTCCAGTGTTTCATTTCATAGTAGCAATTTGTTTATTGTTTTTTTTTTAAATCATGATAGACTAATTAATTTTTTAAGTTTGTTTAAGTTAGTTTTTCTAAGTTTGAATTTGAAAAAAAATTCACAAACTTTACTAATTACTGCACCAAATTACTGGATCTTGAATAAGAATCCAGATGGAAAACGGATGACAAACATGTAGAACAACACAACATCCAGGACATTCTTGAATGAGCAATGAAAGGCAGTCCAGTTTGGTTTTCCTGATTCATGAATAAACATCACTGCATTTCTTGCCTACCTCATAGAGGTCTATCATGACGTTGTCCTCGGGTCCTCCACTGCTCACTACGTCCTCCAGCATCAGCATGAAGAACAGCCCTCTGGACTCAGACATGTACAGGTTGTAGGAATCGTTCTGATGCCAGTCCTGAATGGCCGCCACCACTTGGCTATCGTCAGTGCTGATTATCTGCAGATCCTGAACACATGCTGCTCATGAGTTTGGGCTTTGTTGGGGATTACTCAAAGTATAGCTGAATTGACAATTCATTAAAAAATATACAATAAATAAACAAACAAATAACCATGAGTTGTAAAAATAATTTTAATATAGATTTGATTTAGGATCTACTAAAAACTATTATAAAAAAATTAAACAACAGAAAATCTGGAGTTTAAAAAAATACCTTGGGAAGTGTGTACTTAGGGAGCTTCATTGGGTAGAAGGCATTTCTTTTGTATGACACATAATGGACAGATTGGCCACCTACTGATACCTAAAAAAAAAAACATTTTATAGCACAGAATCTTACAGTAAACAAACGTATACAAACAAGTATACAAACGTTCCTGCATGCAATGATGAACGGAATGGGTGAGCTAGAACAGCTTAAACCACAGAAAAAAAATAATAAAAGATACTAATTAGGATGTTGTGTGTTGCAGAAGAATGTAGTTGTTGTAATAAAAGAGTGATTTCATTTTCAGCCCATCCTTTCCCAGCATAATGACCCCTTTTAGTTAATGAAAAGCACAACGGTGCATTAAGATTCAGCTGAACGCGTTGACTTTACAGCTTTTAATTGTCTCTTAATGAAGCCAGATCCACAAGCAATAAAAACCCACCTGGATGAAAACGTATTCATCCTGAACTACGAGGGAGTTTGGGATGATAAATCCAGGGAAAGGCTTGCCCTTGTTCCCGTCAGAGCAGTTCTGGAGTTTGCAAGTTACATACTGTGACCCTGCAGGAGAGAAAGGTGAGGAGAGCTTAAAAGAATTACCACAATGGCGTGTAGTCCGTAATCAAGACTTTTCACAGCTTATATGCTTAGGGCAAAAGCTGGAACAAGAGGAGAAGATTTTGAAGGTCAATCTTTATTCTAACTAATAGATAAAGCAGAGATAGCTGTCCTCGTGCGTTAATGTCAGCCAAGTAAAGAAGTTAATGCTCTCAAGGAATGGTGCATCAACACACAAGAGATTAAAAAAACCTCATCAACTACTAAGATAAAGACAGGAGCTTAACCATGTGTCACTAAATTTGTGGAATTTCACTTAACCTATCATAACCATTTGTGTCATATTCAATGACACTTTGAGACTACTATCTCATTAGCATATTCCAAACTTTCCTTAAAAAACCATTATATATAACTTGCTCCATGGTTTCTGCACTGTAATGGATTATCATTCAACTAGAGGCAGTAGAAGTGCTCATTTCAAAATGGCTGCCTCCATGAAATCTCCAAAACAATTTTGACAGGAAACGTTTTCCCAACTTTATGGTGAGAAAGACTCTTTATTGATATATATTTTTTTTTCCAATGACTGTAATGAAAGAATGAAAAATGTATTGATGATTAATTCTTTATAATACATTTACACCATATTGAAAATGTGTGGATCAAATGTGTCACAATGGTTCAATAAGCTTATTTTTTTTCTGAACCCTTGTGTCAATATTTTGGTGTCTGAAACTAACATTCTTGGGAGCAAAAACTTACCAGATCATGTATCACCATTGATACTATCTTTATCTCTTAAAACACAATTGCAAATTTGTTTTATTGGTTTCAATGGGTTTATTTTAGCATTTTAATTAAAAAAATTAATTTTCTGTCAATTCTATGATATAGTAGAGTTTACAGAGTTAATTTTTGAATGGAGACATCATTCTATGAACAATATCCTGTTTGCACAGGTACAAAACATGCCGTTCTGACTCACGTCCATCAGAAACTTGAATCTCCAGGTGAATCAGTCCTTGCTCTCTGTCCAAACCTAGTCTGGACCTGAAATATGACACACATCCAAGAAAAATGTTCTGCTAAGGGCACAGTCTGTTGTCACTGAAGAATTAGTACATCTTTGAGAAATACAACACTTTATTGGTTTTGTCTTCACTGCTGACACAGATTTCACCATTAATAATTACTATTTATTGGACCTTATGTCAAAGTCATGTGACTGACACTAAATTTTACTTACTGCCTTTATACAGTAGACATTTGCCACATCAGTAAGAGTACAAACTAAATAAAACGTTATCCCTTTTTAATAAAATTATCTTGTGTGTGTGTTTAGAGAATTCATGCATTAGCTGGGATTGTTATATTATGCGTAACCATAGTCAACCTTGTTTTGTTCACAGGTATCAATAGTTCTATTTATGAGATCTTTGATTCACCTTAAAAAACAGGAACATGACCCCCCCCCTAGCTGCCTTACTTGGAGGAGTTTGGGTCCATAGCTATTCACCTCCAGTCATGCTTTATATAGAGTTAGAATCGGCTGGTGTGTGTTGACCAGCTGGACCATAAAGAAGGAAATGTCGATCAACATGTTATTTTCTAAAAAGAAAAAAAAAATCTTTATTTTCTGGTATTAAATTTGTCCAAAACTAACTCAATACGTAAAAGTTAGCAGGTGTCGGTTAGATGCTTGAATACCAAAAAAAGGTCTCTTTAACCCATGAATAAACAGCCCTGGTGTAACGGTTTTCCCTCATAAAATATTCAGGTGAAAGGAAAACACTCTTCGCTGCTGGAGTTTCTCGATGTGGGAATGTCCTTGTAAAGACAGGCACAGCTTCACAATTTCATATTAAACAAACCTAAAACAGGAGAACTGAATCTTTATCTTTAGAAATCAAGAGATTCGTTGGTGGCTTTTTCCTTCTCATGAACTTTGTACAAATGCTTTATTTTAAGATCTTCCATTTTCAGTTTAACTTCTAGATTCAGCTTTAATATCAATGTGGAAAAAAAATCCACCACAAAGAGTAAAAAGAAAGACATATCTGTTTAATTAATGTAAATTTAAAGAGTTCCCATGCTGGATGAGGCCTGTATATACAGAATTTTTGATAGTCTTAGTTAGTGCCTAAACTTATACTCTGACACTTTACCTCCTTTCATGACTAGCACTTAATTATCTCAAGAATGTTATACTTCAAAGTAATTTTTCTCTGAAATAAATATGGATTCCATATTGACAATCATACTTTTCCCGGATTTAGTGATAACACCTGCTTCCATGAGGTCCTTGATGAAATATTTTTAGTTGAAACTTTGTCAAGACACCAGCAGAGAGCAAAAACCTGCATAGAGAACCATTTGCAAGTGATCAATGAATCAAACTGTCTTAAAAAATCTTGCTTTTATCTTCTAAAAATAAAAAAGAACCTTTGTAGAAATCTACAAAAATGTTTAAATTTGTTTCAGCTCAAATCAATTGAGCATATAAAAGTTAGATACTAATCAGTGTTCAACTTTCACTTCCAAAAACAATCTTGTTTGGTTCAAGAAAATATATATTCCTTAAACCAGTCACTCAAAAATGAACAAAATCTAAGGTTGTATTCAGACTGGAGTAGGGCGTTAGTCCAGACAGAGTCCACTTAATTTGGTCCAAATCGAGTCCTTAACCTTGAGTTTGATCTGTACTCAGACTGCCTTAAACCGGAAATTTATGTTCTGGGCCAAAGCTTTAAAACAAAACCACGTGACTAAAGATCTCTTTAGTCATTGGCCAGGAATTACGAGGGCCGGGCAAAGCAACAGGAGAAAGATGGAGGTGCTGCACTTTGCAATCCTTGTCGGGATAGTTCGCTTTTTCAAACTTTATATTTCACTGAGCAATTTTTAATGCCTGTATCATCGCCAGGTACAACAATTTTTACTGCTACTTTGGTGCGGTGGAGACATGCTGCAAGGCGGTTACTGAGGAGGCCCACTGACAGAGTGAGAAGCAATGTGTATCACATTAAAAGTTGTTTTAATGAGCTTGCACTCATCAGAATTCAATGAGTTGCTGTGTCTCATTGTTGCTCCGCTACTGTGTTTATATCCTGTAATGCCCGGCTACGATACCCATCTTGATCCAGTTACAGACTGAGGAAAATCAGAGCAAACAGAAGCTCAGTCCGATTGAAAACGAACCGAGAGCATCTCGAAAGATAGATCTGAGAGAGGTTCCTGGTTCCAGACCAGGGTCCGCTTGGATATATTCAGACTAAAAATTTGTGAGTATCAGGGGAAATGAACTCTGGTTCACTTTAAGCGAACCAATTGTGTCCAGTCGGAATGCATCCCAACTTTTCATAAATGAAACTATAAATTCCCACATTAAACATAACATAAAAGTTTTTCCGCCTGAGAAAAAAAATAATAGTAATAATAAAGAAATGACTGAAAGTGGATCCGCTGATGTGGTTAATCAATAAGCATTTTTTAAATAATGATAAGTTCAATTTGATTTATTGATCTTTTTCTATTCAGCACATAACACCACTTTTAAAACTTTAAAAACAAAGGACTGACCTTCTTTTTCACATGATTTCACAATAAAAGAACACTTTTACAGAAACTGAGCTTCTGATGCTAACACATAGTGAAGGATTCATCACCGTGGCAACTAAAAAAAATGTAAGGAAAGCTGGTTGGTTTCTGTTGTGCTGCATAATTTTGCCTCAGGCTAGAGCTGTGTGAATTATGTACCTGTTATTACCTACACCAACGTAAATAGTTTTGAGGCTGTAAGGCTTCTATATCATTGTGTAAAAGATAAGGTCAAAGCACGACTACAAAATAGTTGGATGTTAAACAGTAAAATAACAACAACAAAAAAAACTGAGTACCAAAGACTGAAAAACATCTAAAACATCTTTTTCAAAAGCAATTAGTCTGTTTTTATGTTTTTGCTTAAAACAAAGCCTATTTCCTTCAAAATATTTGTTCTAAGCAGTAAAATAAATCTCCACATTTCTTCCTTTTCATTTTTTTTCAATTAAAGCTACAGATAAGCACCAATTGCAAACTTTTCCAAAATCTACAATCAGCTTTTTCCTGTGCTGTTCCTTTAGGGGTAACAACCTGATCCATAGACAGTGACCGTTACACTGTTTGACCTGCTCTCTGTGTACAGTATACTTAGCAATTTCATTACCCTGAACTACAGATTCCTCACGGCAGCCGTGAAGTGTAAAGTCGATTCCAGCCACCACTTGTTGTATTAATTTCAGCTGTTTTGACAGAAGATGGGTTTCTCCTCGTTTTCCGTACAGCGTATCTTCTATAATGTAAAAAGCCTCATCCCGCTTTCCTCAGCATTCTGTAATTGCCTCATAGCGCCATCTTTTTTAATGGGCTTTCTGTCAAATACTTCATCCAATTCTATCTAGCAGGAGCTCATGCTCTTAAATAAGGCCTCCAAATGTTACGGTGTGATTTTTTTTTTCTTAACTAACGCACTCCGGAGATGAGTATGTAGAAAGGCAAAAGCCGTGTCTTGTTTCAAGACAATCTTAGCAGTGCAGAGTTTGATATATTTACTTAATTACCTCAGATTTTTCTGGCATGGAGAACCTGTTTTTTTTCTTTTTTTTAAAGAAAAAAAACATGAAAATGTTATTTCTTTTAATGTTTTCTGGTTCTCAAATTGCTAACGAATATTTAATGTGAATAAATATTTTTTGTGGTTTTGCTTTTATCTAATGTGTCTTCTGAGTATTTTATTGTTTTTAATTCATGTTTATAGATGTCAATTTTGCTAAGCACCTTGTGTTCAACAACATGTTGAGGAAAAGTGCTATATAAATAAAGGAATTGATTCAACATTTATGTGAAAATGCAACAAAAGGTTATGACTAGAAGAGCTGACTGGATATCGAGGTTGCTACTTCTTTCAACAAAGTCCAACAGAGTTGCGTGCACAAATAACTTTGGAAAAAGTCTTAAATCTTTATAATTCCTGCAGGCCCTTCAACCACTGTGCTTACAAAAACAGAAGCTTTCCCAAAAAAAAACTTTCCAAAATTGGAAAAAGAAAAGATTTTTCATGACCTCTCTTATGCAGATATATTTTTTTGCTTTGTTTCAAATTCAATCTACATAAATTTTGCAAATCAAGGAGTAATTTTTCCATGCTTAAAATGCAAAACAAGCCTTGTGTGAAGGTGAGTTTGGTTCAGGATGCCTGAACCTGAATGAATGATGATGAAAAAGTATTGCAACGATGCTGCATGCTCTGTCTCGACATGATGATTTACTTCCCCTAATGTTATTTAAAATTTGATATGGTTGATGTTGGCGCTTCGTACTAAAACGATTTCCTGCCTTATCTGAACGTCTCTAGAAGTGAAGCACAGCAGAGCTGGAGTCGTTTCAGTTTGTATCAGTGCTTTCTGTTTGGCAGTTTATCTAAACACAATGATAACCATCATATTTTTAGACAACAATGGTGGTAGAAAAGGTTTTTTTTTTATTTCTGTCATCAATTTATACTACAATTTAGCCTACAAAGAAGCCTTTTGCTAAAATGCAATACTTAAGAAAAAAAAAACAAACTTTTTTTTCTGTTGCTGTCAAAACAGTTAAAGGTTAACAGTCAAAAAGCATGTGCTATTTTGGTGTCACCTGCGACGTCTTCGGTGTTAAAGGATTAATGAAGAACAGCTCTGACCTCTAACTGTGGGAGAGGTCAAGAGCCAAAAGATGTGCAGCCATTAAAAAAGAAGAAAAATTTGCCACCTAAAATTAAGAAGCCATTTTACTGCAAAACTCTCATTCATGCGTCGTTATGCAAGTTTTGGGCTCTACGTACAAAACACGTTCATTGAATGCGTGTTTGGAAGGTAAACCAGTTTAACTTTGACCAATCAGAAACTCAAATTTGATAGTATGTGTAATTGTGTCCTTTTTAATTCACAGAAGTGCCAACCATTTGAAAATTGATCATGAAGGAGAAATTATTAATTGTGGTTTGTGCCCTGCTAGAATTACATGATACCAACTATTTTATATATCAGAATAGAGCTGTGAAGGAATAACCTTGGAGCTCAGTGGCCTTGTGGTTGAGTGTCCGAGCTGAGACTAGAAGGCTGTGAGTTCAAATCCAGGCCAAGTCATACTCTAAACATGGGATCTGATGCCTCCCTGCTTGATACTCCGCATTGAGGGGTTTGATTGAGGAGTTAAACCACCAAATGGTTCCTGAGCGTAGCTGACCACTCCCCCATCCTGTGGATGGGTCAAATGCAGAGAACAAACAAATAATGGAACTTAAACTTTAATCTTTAGTAAACAGTAGCAACAGAAAAAGCCCCTTCCTGCTTGTCCAGCTTAAACACCATGGGGTAAAAGCAAGTTCAAGAACCTGCGTTCAGTGGAACACATCCCCAGTGCGAATGTAGCATAATTGGAGGAAAAACAGCATGTGGTTGCCTCACATATTTAATATACTTTTTTTTACATGATTTTTAAACTGTGCAACATAACTATACCTGTTGGATTTAATGTTTTTACAAAGTCAAGACACTGGAGAAACACCACTTGTGATGATTTTGAGTATTTTTGTGTGCGTCTTCTATATCCCAGTTATGCTGATCTAAATTGAACACTAATACTTTTTCACTTTTACTCATTTGTTTCAAAATAAATAAATTGGTTAACAAATAATCCCGTAATTCACGTCTTGTTTTTGTTCCATTATCTTTTCCTCATCGGGATAAAACGGCAACAATGAATGAAGAATGAGGGTGTTAAAAAATAATGTCTGTTGTGTGTGTTGAATAAACAAAGAGGGAGAGCGTAACAGAACTTGCAAATCCGTGGAGTGAACTGCATCTGTGTTTCCACAAAGCCCATCTGGACATCCATTTAAAGTTTGTAAGAGGCGCCAACAATTAGACAGTATAGTAAATGTAGTATATAGAGTAAATGAGATTACTGGCATCATTTTTACTATTAGAAGTTAGCACTTGCACATTTGTGTTGATAGAAAGAATCGTTTTTAAAAGCATCGAGTGGATCACTCTGCTTGCAGGAGAATAGGCCGTGACATACTAGACTTTTACCAAGAGCCTTCCAGATCATAGGAGTTCCTCTGGACATACAGTGACAGAAATGTTTGACCAACTGTCTTTAGGGCAACTATACCATGCACTGCACCTGCTCATGCTAGAAGTTTCACTCCACAAGCTCTTTTACGGCTATTTAGTTACCATGTTTTGTTTGTTTCTTGATGTTTATGCATTTTAAGAATGTGTCCAAGTTCCATCTTCAGACCTCGCTATGTCCTTTTCGAATTCATGGGGTTGCTGGAGCCAACCCAGCTACTGTTGGGCGAAGGCGGGGTATACCCTAAGCAGGTTACACTGATTTACAGAACTTTACATTTTATTATATCAATGGTAAATCTTTGAGTCATTTAGGAAGCCATTTTGCAAGCCTTGAAATCTTTGTCTTAAACAGTTCCAACAAAACAGCATAGTAATGTCATGCCTGCATATACACTTCTAACTTATGATGCAACAAACAGGAACAGTCAAACCTTAACTTTCATAATGCATTTCTGCCATTTCCAGGAAAAACCTAACAAAATAGGGTTTGTAGCTGCCAAACTGACATGAACCGGCTGGGAGACAAATGAAAGAATGTTCGAGAGCAGTTGGTTTTAAGTAAAATCCCACACTTCTTCATTTTACCATAATGCTCAGTTACAGTAACAGTACATTTGTTACATTTACAGTAAGTTCCTGTAAATCATTTTTCCTTTTTTGCTTTTCCTATTGCGTTACAATTTACAGTATGGTACTGTACAACATAAAACAACATAATATTGTCAGATTTGCACCCAGTTTGCATTGCGGTTCACAGTATGATGCTTTGCAAAGGGAAAACAATACAATGCTGTTTAATTTTGCTGAAATTTCACTATAATTTTACATCAAAGGTTTACAGTACAGGCCATTTTTGTCTGTTTTGTCTGTTTGAATGC
The DNA here is from genome assembly GCA_036245035.1 of Adrianichthys oophorus. Classification (NCBI taxonomy): domain Eukaryota; kingdom Metazoa; phylum Chordata; class Actinopteri; order Beloniformes; family Adrianichthyidae; genus Adrianichthys; species Adrianichthys oophorus. Next base: position 7,318,339 of record BSAI01000096.1, on the reverse strand, counting down.
TGAAAGTGTACTAGAGCTCTTTGCAACTTCTTACTTTGCAACAACAAACTGATTTCATCCAATCATTGCTAAATCTTTTAGGTTTTCCTTTTCTACTCTGCAAACACATCACTAAGATTCAATACATTTTTATTCCGGAATTTTAGTTCAGTCTACAAACCAAAGTTAATCATTTTTTTCTGTTTTTCTATTAAATATTATAAAACCAAAAAAATTAAAAATGTAATAATTTTGTTGGTAAAACCAAAGCAAATCAGGAAAAGTGATCGGACACTGAAAGGAACTCTATGAAGGTAGCACCTCATCCTCAGCAGCATCAATGAGTATTGAATTTAGTAAAAAATAAATAAATTACAATTTCCAGGGGATGTTTGGATGGTATTATGACAAAACCGTTAATGATATTTTATGAGGAGAGTGCATTAACTCAAATATTAATGTACCTGAGTAAATAGACACCCAATAAGCTTTCTAGTTTAAGAAATAAAACAAATTATTACGTGGACATGATCTTCTTTCTCCTAGTTTTGTGTCCTGTAATAAAGGCAAAGTCTGACTAATATTTAACCTTTATTTAGAATGACATCTAGAAACAGTTTTGGAAATATCACGACATTTCCTCAAAGCACTCTGGCAGCTCTGTGTGTCTGTGCCGTTTCAAATCAGACTCGGTAACATTTCTGCTTTTCTCCTGTAATTGAGCCGCTCCCTGATCTTTTCCCCTCGGCATCGCCGTGGTGAACAGAATGTCAAAATTAAACACATAATTAAATTCACCAGCTTCGTACAAAAATTTTGCACCTTTTTTTTCCTCTCTCTTTTCTTTTGCTCAAGTGACCAGACTGTTGGTCTTACCAGTAGAATCTGTTGGGGGCAACGTCATCGTGCACAAACTGCCATCTCCTCCCAAACTCAACAGACACATAGAGCTGAAAAATGAGAGTGCACTCATCAGACATAGACAGATTAGAAAGTGCATACATTAAAAACGAGATTATAAAATAAAGGAAATACCGGTGCTGGTTGCAAACGTTCATCAATGAAAAGAAAGTCCAATGGGTTTTTTGTTTTGTTTGTTGTTTTGCAAGTGTCGGCCTTTTGAATTTGTATCTTACCGTAAATAAACTCACTGGCCACTTCATTAGGCACAACTTGCTAGTACCGTTCGTTTTCCTCTATATCAAAATACAAATGTAAGTAATCCTGTCTGCAGAATACTGTACAGCTGCTTCCCCAAATTTGTATGAATATTCAACAAGTCGTGAATCCTTTCTCTCTTACAACCCCGGTCAAACCAGACCAAGTATTCAAGCCAAAGTTTGAAGTACTTCATTGAATGCTACTTGTTTTATTATGAAGTAGTGCTGTCAATCGATTTAAAACAATAATAATCAGATTAATCACACTATTGGATTTTGACTAATCACAATGTTTTACTAGGTAAATTTAAACAATATGTGACTTTTGAACACAAAAAAAGGCCAGAGATCTGCTGACTGTGGAGGCCATTTGAGTCCAGTGAACTCATTGTCATGTTTGAAAAATCAGTCTGAGATGATTCCAGCTTTAGCCATCAGCGTAGCCATCAGAAGATGGGTAGACTGTGGTTATTAAGGGATGGACATGATCAGCAACAATACACACAATACATGTATGACCATAACAACCAAATGTCTCAGTAAAAATTAAGACTCAGACCAGTCAACGTTTTTCAAATCTTCTATTGTCCAATTTTGATAAGCCTGTTCAAATTGTTGCCTCAGTTTCCTGTTCTTAGCTGACTTTAGCGGCACCCGGTGTGGTCTTCTCCTGCTGTAGCCCATCTGTCACAAGGTCGGACGTGTTGTGCGTTCAGAGATGCTTTTCTGCAGACCTTGGTTTTAACCAGTGGTTTTTTGCGTTACTGTTGCCTTTTTATCAGCTCCAACCAATCTGGCCATTCTCCTCTGATCTCTGGCATCAACAAGGCATTTCCACCCACAGAACTGACACCCACAGGATATTTTCTCCTTTTTGGACCATTCTCTGTAAACCCTAGAGATAGTTGTGCGTGAAAATCCAAGTAGATCAGCAGTTTCTGAAATAACCATGCCACATTCAGTCACTTAAATCCCCTTTCTTCCCCATTCTGATGCTCTGTTTGAACTGCAGCAGATTGTCTTGACCATGTCTTCATGCCTAAGTACCGGTATATTAAGCTGCTGCCATGTCATCGGCTGATTAGAAATGTGTGTTAAGGAGCAGTTGGCCAAGTGTGCCTAATAAAGTTAAGTTGCCAGTGAGCGTAGTTGAGTTACTGTACAGTAATTTGCTATTAAAAAAGGTAAAATGCAATTTAATTTTTCATCACACATTTTTTCTAAAGCACAGGGGTGACATTAGCTGTGAAGTTTGCCATCTTACTTCAGGGATCGAATAGAAATATTTTGAGCAATTGATGTTTAGGATGGCGAGCATCACCCATTCATCTCAGCGCTCGTTTATACATTTAGATGCATTAAGTTGTTACACTTATTTGGCCACATATAAAAAAGCAAACAAACAAAACTGGTCTATAGAAAGCAAACATTTAGGTATCTGCATTTTAACACCGCTTTGTCTTTTTGTGGTCCTCAGCTAATCTTTCTACCTAAATCTGCAGCTTTTTTCTCCCTAAAAGAAAATTGTCTTTCAAATGCAAGCTAAGAAAGCCTGAGTCTGGTGTGTCTTCTGCTGAGTAAAGCAGACAGTACTCAGTAATGGAGAGTATGTGTTCGCGCTCAGTTATCTGTGTGCAGGGTGGGTATCTCCTTGTTTACGTTGTCTTAACCCGTCTAAAGCAAATCCATTCAAGGTTGCCTGGAGCAGAACCTCACAGCTTATTCAGGGGTGCAGAAGTCCTGCTCCTGCAGTGGAAGCTGCTTTCAAAATGAAACTGTTTGCATTCATTTTGTGAAAGCAGCTTCTCTTTATCAAAATGAACACTTTCAACTATAACAAAAAACAGACGTTTTGTATTCATGACGACGATCAGGCAGAAAATGAGCAACCTCATGCAGATCCACAACATGATGCTTTTTTTTTTTATTTAAATGGTTTGTATACATTTTAATCTGGCACCGTGACACTCCCACGCATTACCTTTTGGTCGTGGCTGTAAGCCAAGATCCAATCCTCCTGCTCAGGGTGAAAAAGCAGGCTGAGGATATCAAAGGTTAAGCCGTGTTTCTGATAGGTCGCCCCCTCGTCGAGGCTAATGAGCAGGCTGCTCTCTACCTCTGGGTCAGTCAGTAACATTATCTTAGACAAGAAAAAGAAAGGGAATCAGCAGCCCACCATGACAACATCCATTCAACAAGGCTTAAGTGTGTGCTCATTCAATCTGCAGCTTGGAATAGATGCTGGCTCCAGCAGGACTGCTTTGTGGTGAACATGAAAATCTGCTGACAGATGTATTCAGGGCCTGCGGAATTTTTCAGTAAACACTCAACTTACCTTCCGTTTGTTGTTTGGACTCACGTACAAGTAGCTCAGTATGGTTTTGCTCCCGACTTTCTCATTAAGGTTTTCATATGTGGTCCCATAATCAGTTGACCTAAAATTCAATTGTTAAAAATGAACAGTTCAGACGTTAATAGTGCTATTAGGCATGTCAGGCAAGCAGAAAATTGCAACAGTTTGCTTTGTTGCATATACTTGAACACAAAGACAACAGCAGATCTTACCTCCACAAAGAGCTCTCTGTCACTCTCCCAGAGTTGAAGTCGAAGTATTTTGTCAACATAAGAATCACCTACAAAACAGATCAAAGAGATTACCGACTTCAGCGGAGTGAATTGTGGATGCAGAACAGCAAAAGGGTGTCACAGTGAGACAAAAGCCATGCACATGCAGATTGTTTACGTTTCCTAACAGACGCCGTTTTATTGTAATAAAAGTAGTGACAGGATGTCACTACAGAGCCACAACATCCATGAAGAGGCATTCTTCAAGGAACAGCTTCTATCTATGTAGGTTGGAGAGCTCTAAAAGACTCACTGATGAGCAGGATGCAGTATCCCCGGTTGCACAGTGTTATTGTTAAATATGTTACAGCCATCACTCAAAATGGTTGAAATTTGGGAAGTCGAGCAAAACATGATGAATAACCTACCCGTACTGTTTGGGGAATTGCTTGTTCTTATATCATGTGTATATTTTTTATGTTATGTATTATACTGTGTTTGTTTGTTTTTTTTCTCACATATTGTTTCTCATTTTTTGCAAAAAAAAATTGCAAAAACAATGCCCTGTCTGCACTCTGCAGAAATGGAGCCGGCGCATCCCTCTACTCTCTTGGGAAGCTTTTCCAGGCATCTTTTCTTGGCCTCTCATTCGAGCTGCCTCCTAATTATCAAGCGTTATGAGCATTTGGGGTGGCTGTCCCCACAAACAAGAAATACTTCCATCGTGTAAACAATTTTTGTGCATCAAGTATCTCTCATTAAATACCACAAACAAACAGGAGACTTTTTTAAAGCAAACAAGCAAATGTTGACAGCTTATTTCATGAAAATGACAGCAAAGAAAGTGAGCCACTTTCATGTACACTAAACAAATAGAAGTGTTTTATTTAAAATCAAAACCAAGTAATAAAATACTTTTTTAAATAGTACTTTTATATTTTAATATTTCGCTGGTATGTAATATTAGTAATCACAAATTACCACAAGTTCTTCAAAAAAACAAAGATTTTTTCAGTTTAGGCATTTTTTTTATTTATTTAGAAGATGTTGACATTTTTCTCTATTCAAGCAATTTTATCTTATATTTTTAGGAGAACGTTGAAAAGTAATCTCAGCTCAGTTTACTCTTGTCAATCTTGCAAATTTATGCCAAGCAAACTTTGTCATCAGATAGTTATTATCATTATTCATTGACCAATTTTGAAGGTCTCCATCAACATCAGGTAAGTCAAGTTTTAGTTGCTGATTTGGTACAGCGGAGGCATGCGGTAAGGCATTTTTGAGGAAACGACATAGAAGGTACGCCAAGCGTTTATGATATATAGATTGTCGGGAAAACAGTGAGAAGCAATGAGGGAAGCAAATGTGTCCAGTCTGAACACATTCTAGGTCTGTTTTACTTCTAATGTGTACAGCTTGTTACAACTTTGGTACACAGGGTCCAGACAGGGCAGCTGGAGATTTATGATCTGGCAGAAAAAATTGCCTTCATCCCCTCCCAAAGTCAAACCATCACAGCCACAGTCATTTACCATAAAACAGCTTGCAGCAGTTTCAAAATTATAACAAATTACACCCTCACTCTTTCTTCTGTTTGGAAATCAAAGTTTATGCATTTAATTGGGATCCATCCAAGACTCCAGCGTGACACAATGCATCTAAAGCCTCCTTGTTGACTGAGAAGGTTCCCTCTGCTGTGAAAGATGCCTGGTTGCAGCCAACACATCAATACAGTGATAGAAAATTCACTTTGTAGCTGTGTCAGAAAGGTGTTTGAAGCTCAGCATGTCCTGTAAGACATTCAATTCATGGCTGCTTGAAGAAGAACCTTCCTTTAATGATTAGACAGCAGACCAAATGGAAACTTCTTCAACCAATTTTAAACAGAAATGACAGTTTTTTTTAAGCATTTATTTCCATTTGTTTAAAAAAGGGGTTGTGTAGAAAGCAGAACACAGCAGAAGCATCAACATAAGGATAAACTATTGTACCTGACATCCAAGAGCAAGCAAATTTATTTTTTTTTCTGATTAAATCCTCTACAAACATTAAACCTTGGCAGAAAACGAACCGGGATGTATTTGATGATTGTGTCCAAATGCATGAAGGCAGCTTGCAGGGCTTTGGTTGAGGATAATAACTGTTGTGAGATTGGTGTTTTGCATTTAGCAGCAACATTTGAAAATACAAATTATGCTTCTGAAGAAGGAAACACACGAGTGCACATTATAATTGATTCCCATTCTCACTAACCCGACGATCGACCTTCATCCACCATTGGCATTAAGTTCCCTCATCAATAAATATGTCATTGCATTAGCAACTACAATTAAACAGAGGAATGATTCCATAATTGCAACAGTTACAGGACTTACCGGGTTGAATAGTAATGTAGAAAAGGCAAATACTTCAGACAAAAATTAGATCATAAAACTAAAATTCATAAATAAATAAATGTCACATTTGCTTTGGAAAAGAGGCATTAAAAGACAAGCGATCAGCAGCAACAAAAGCAAGCTATTGCCTGCAAGATATCAAATAATCTATTGGAAGTGCAAAAAAATAGCAGATGCCAAAAGACAAAAAAAAAGTTCAAGTCCTCTCTGGGGCTGAGTAGAAAATTTCACTGAATAAAGTCTCCACATTAAACAGCATCATTTAACAGCTCTACTAACGAAAGAACTGTCTGGTTCTATTTTATGGCCCCTGTATGTCACACCACAGTAGCTCCACACTGCAGGAGAGCGCTCTGCCATACTTCAATACCACCTGAACGGGACGCGTAATGTTCCCTGGCTTTTGTCTGTCAGAACAATTTATTTCACTTTATTAACAAAGGCAACATTTCCTCTTGGACCAGATGTTGGCACTGAAGCCAGATTGTTTGAAGTTGGAAGCTTTTGGCTCTCTGGTGGATAGCAGGTCAACGCATTCATGATTAATGAAGTAACTTAACACAACATAAACTATCCGTGTGCTAATAAAGTTTGTAATCCCATTTTTCATAAACAGTTTGAAATAATGTTGAAATATTTTGGGGAATCTGGGTGATTTCCCCGATATGACAACATCCAGCTCCTTAAACAGACATGGTGTGGGGTTATGGACCCAGGACATTTGTTTTGTTTTTTTGTTGGGTTCCACTTCCTGTTTTATTTTGTTGCTGGTTGTTACTTCCTGTGTTCTCTCCCTCCTTATTGGCACACCTGTTTCCATTTACCTCATCCCCTCCTCCTGTTATAGGTCTTCGTCTCCCCTGCACTGGTTGTTGGATGGTCTTTTGTACCGTCATGAGTTTGTGTTCAGTTTCTTGTGAACCTTTCTCAATTAAACGAGAGACTTCGTATTTACGAGTGTCGTCTGCATCTGTGTTCACACGTCAACCCTGACACATGGTGCAGGTGCACCTCGCCACAGCTGTGGCTGGCGAGCAAAAGCAGCGAGGGCTCTACTTTATTGGACTTCTCAAACAGAGACGAGGGCCGTGTGTTGAAGTGGGAGCTCTGTTCATAGACCAACTGAAACGACTCGCGGCTTCTTAAGGGTTTGGACTCTCGCTTCGTTTGTTTTTTATTTATTTTTCTGTGCCATAATTGAAAGCGCATGCCAGTTCAGCAGCTCGGCCACAGTGGCCTGCTGAGCTTGGAAGTTTCTGTATGCGGGGGGATCGATGCAGGCAAGATTAGGCAGCAAGTGGGTTGGTTCTCTCAGCCCAGACAAAGAGCAGAGCCTGCTGGGTGGAAAGACGTTTCTTTTTTTTAAATCCCTTTTAACTTTTCACCACTGTTAGAAATGTGGAAGCACTGAAAGAGGTGAAAAACAATGAATTGCATGAGGAAAATAGAAATACAGAAGTTTGATATAAATTTAAAGGGATGATAGTTTTTTGGAGGTGGGGTTCTCTTAGTCGCTTCCGTCAAACAAACTTTTTTAGGATTTTTAATGTGAGCTTTTTTTTTTTTACAGCAATCATTTACATAAGTAAACTAGGACGCATCTGTTATACACACAGACTGCAGTCACATATCCCTAAATGCCACCACACGGCAACTTAAATGTATGTTTTTTTTAGCTCATTCGGCAGGCGGCTGCAAGAGTTAAGAAAAAAGTTAACATTTTACAGTGACTGGGCAATTTTTCTCTAAAAGCTGACATCGGTCAACGGCTGACTGTAGTGTTTCTATTTTGCATTAACACTGAGGTAAATTGTCATAAATAGACGTAATCACAAATAGACAGCGTCTGTTGCTTTACACTTCACCGCCCAGGCTCATTTCAAGGTTGCGTGGTGGTAGCCCAGCGACAGGCAGGGATGATGATTGAAGTCAGGCGACTGGACGATGTGCAAATGTCTCCGGATGGCAGCCGTCCATTTTAAGTGCCACCGACTGCCAGCTGCCCGGTAGCCTGGGGGTATATAAAAAGCGGGCCATTCTGCACACCTGATGGCCTCCTGACTGCTGCATCCATGACCACGACAGCGATTTTCAAAGGTAAAAAAAAAAAAAAAGCCGGGCCTCCCGATTGCACAGTGGCAGTTGTATTTAATGAACGTAGCATAAAACAGACAATGTAATCACAATTTTAAAAATGAGCGGGACTGTTGGCCTGGAGTAAGCCTGCCCTCTTCCCATCATTCATAACTGAGAGCTTTCTGTTTACACTCTCTTCTGCTACCTTCTAGTCCCTCTCAACCTCAACATAAAGTGATGTAACAAAAATGGTGAGCAATAATGGAACTATTCAGTCATACAGTCTTGAGCCAGATAGACGAGGAAAACGAAGGATGTATTTGTCTAAAAGTAGATGTGTTGGAATGGAGCCGAGCATGGAGCTTGTGGCCTGTCCAGTGTATTTTCTAATACTTCTTTTCAAACAAATTATTCCAAGACAAACCATACATACTGTAGCAGCTCCAGACCATAACTGAACCATCAGAGTCTTTTCTTGACGTGATGCAATTCTGCATTTGCAAACAGAGCTGATGTTTCCGAAAAGGTTAAGTTTGTTCTTATCTTTCCAAAAGACCTTTTCCCAGAAGCCTAGCGAATTGTCATTTAACCAAATCCAGCCTTCTGTGTTTTTCTTTCTATAGTGTAATTGTGTTCACTTTGGTCATATCTCTCAAGTCCAATTTGGCTTTACCTTTTACTTTTATGATTTCCTGCCTTAACTCTCTGCTTTTCTTTTTGCTGTCCTTGTTCAGGGATTTGTCGTTTTGTGTTTTTTTAAACTATTCTGTCAAACAACTTTTCAAAAGCAGTGTGTGATTTTAAAAGGTTATGTTTCTTTTTTAAGTTTTAAATGAGGGCTTTTAAAGAAAGAAAAAGAATGCAGGTGAAAATTAACTTGAAAAGTTGTTTAAGCACAGAGTGAGAGAAATCTTCAGCAAAAGACACTGATGACGACTGGAATTGCTCGTGGTTCATTGATAAAGGATTGAGGCTCCAACCCAACTGAGAGCTGTAAGCACATTTCAAATGCAGTTCTGATAATTCTGCATTTAGTCTGCAGACCATTTTCCTGCAAACAAACAAGCGAATGCATTGGTTCCTGACAGCAAACTACTCATAGAATAACAGCGACTGAAGAAGCATGAGAAAAAGGTTTGTCTGAAGTCGCACCTCAAAGTGTGACTATATATATATATATATATATATATATATATATATATAAAGTGTTGAGATTTCATTTTGCTGTTGCTATTCTGCAAATTTATGTTTTTACATAACAAGCTTTTACATTTTCTGACTGATTTCAGTGAAGTAAAACTGTGAGGAGAGCACAGCGTGACAATGGAAAATAGATTCAGTGAGATTTCGAGACAGCGAAGAAGCTCGCCACAGGAGTGCTCGGTGGCTTAACAGAGCTGCGCATCACAATGTTGAGTTTTTAACAGGTTCTGCTGGTTGTCAATGCAGGAAAGACAAGGTCACAGCCTACAAGAAAAAAAAACTGTCAGGAAATGTAAACTCAAATTTTGTTTGTGATGTTTTCTGGTTTTTTATTACTTGTTTGGAAAATAAAATTACACCAACTCATTGTAGGCTGAACCTTTGACTTTATAAGAAACCTGGGCTCCATGAGTGTGACATCATCAGACAATGGCTCACTTCTGAAGGTAATTCATTTATGCATTTATTTTTTTTGCAATATGGTTGCCGCTATGTTGGAACCAGACAACGTCAGTAGTGTTTGGTCCGAGTCGATCTGAGTCAATGTTTCTATGGGAACCAAATCAAATGTTAAAAAGATAGAAATCTATGATTGTTAATGATATTTCTAACGAATATCGACTGCCACATAATCTGTCAAATGTTTGACGTAGAAGTCAGCAGTCAACATATACTATTGCAGCATCTAATTGGCCAGTTTATAACTTGAATAATTTACATTACACAGAAAAAAAACAACATGGAAAGAAAGTTTGAAAAGTTAGAAGTCTACGGGATTTGGATTTCTTGGAGCCAGTTGCTACTTCCTGTTTGGAACGCAAAAGGGAATGGGTTCTCAGTCCAGTTCATAAACAGTGAATGGACAGAACCCAGATCAGTTTTTAATTGTCAAATTATTTGATTTTTTTTTTGTAATTTATAGATTTTCTTCATTTATCTAACCTATTTTTGAGATTATTTTTCTTTTAGTGAAATGCAAAAAAGAAGATGTCACTGGTTTCTGAAAAACAATCACATGCTGCTCTCCATCTGGAAAGATTTTAAAAAGGCATTCTAAAAGATTTTTCTGTTCTCGTTTTCTACTATTAGAACAGACGACTCAAGGTTTTGAAATATTTCGTTTCCAATCAGCAGACTGGCGGCCATCAGTTCCCACCAAAGTTGAACCCTACAACGCTTAGAGAAATTGTGGTCTTTAAGAAATAAAAGGACTTCATCTCACTCCCCAAACTACTAATTCAGCATGGCCAGAGCAGAAAGACACGGTCTGAGTGGATGAAAAGACTGCTGGGACATTTTTTTGAGGAGGAATATGGCAGCACAGTTTAGGTTTACAAACTGAATCAGTGCAAATCCTAGCATGTTGTGATGTTTGCTTTCAGCTTTATGAAGCGTTCCTGCAACTTACTTTTCCAGTAACATTAAAAGATGGAATTTGACTGACTTCTACATCAGATTTATTGACCAAGCTTTTGCCTTTATCTACATTCATTCATTCATTCAGTCATTTTCCAATCCGCTTTATCCCTTTCGGGGTCACGGGGTTGCCGGAGCCTAACCCGGCTACTCATGGGCGAAGGCAGGGTACACCCCTGGACTGGTCGCCAGTCTGTCGCAGGGGCCCTTTATCTACAAATAATGGAATTATGAGGTGTATCTTGACTTTTACTGTTCCTAAATATTATGTTAAATCAATGTGGTTATTTAATAATAAGCTCTTTTTGTGTTGATAAAACCTTAGAATTGAAAGAGGATCAGATTTATTTTTCACATGGTTTTATATTTGTGATGGTCACTCCTTTTTAATGCTGCTCCCTCCTCCTCCTCCTCACCAGCTAGGTCACATTGTCCATCACAGCATCCCAAGGGAGAAAGAAGACAGTTCAGGTCCACTTTTAAAGCATCAGACATAGGATTATCTGAGGATGTGAATTCTCCTTATGAAAGAGAGGAGACCCGCTAAGGGGATGTTTGTGTTGATGTGGTGAAGAGGCAGGATGAAGAAAAAGCAATAAATAGAAGAGTCCTTATTGAATGCTTTCTCTTTCCTATGGTTTAAAAAAAACAGAGTCTACAGCTGTCAAATAGTTCTCTTTTAAATCTAGTTTAGCAGGCTAACATCCTTTTTACCTCAAGGCAACGCAAGGCCTTAATTTATGCTTGGTTTGGTTTGACTTCTGGGGGGTTATTCAAGGTCCTGAGCATTTTTCAATCTATAAGTGTCTATTTTTGGCTATATTACTCACCAGGTGGGTATGTGTAGGTATAATTTGCTAATTTGTGTTTTAAAGGTCTTTTCAATGTCTGAAGGTACATCTTAGAAAATTGAGTTGTTCCTAGAGAAAACTTTGATTGGTTAACACCAAAATCAAGCTTAAATTAGTACTTATCCTCAACATTTTTTATATTTCATGGGTGATTTGATTAGGAAGAGAAAGTAGATGGTATTTTAGCTTCCCATAATGCTTTTAGGTGCTTAAAAGGCTTCACTAAAAAAAAAAGAAAAGAAAAAAAAGAAAACAAGAGGAAAAAACTTTTAAATTGTGGTTTGAAATGTGGCTTTCGTTTTTTTTATTCAAAATTGGAACATTGAAGTTCATGAATAAGTCATGGCTGATTTTTTTTTTTTTTTTTTTTTTTTTATTCGATGAATAAAGGCTTAGCTTTAAAAGGTTTTTTTTTTCCTTTTATTATTTTAGAAGTACCTAAAAGTTATTTTTTTCCTTAAAAAGGACAGTGTTGTTTAATTTAATTTAGTAAACATCTAATACATCATGGAATACATCTAACGGATACTAGCTAGAGCCACTCATGTTTAAAAAGTAAAAAAAAAAAAAAATTACTATTAAGAATGGAGACCCCCGCCCCCCAAAAAATACAAACTTTAGAGTTCAAACATCAAGAGGGAACAGAGGGTCTGGAAAAACATCCATAAATGTTAAAAAAAATTCTTGAAGATGGCTCATTGATTTGTTTTTCAGGCATACGACTGTAGGCCTGTGTTCCTGAATGCCTCTCCTTAACTTGATCTCTTAGAATCAAAATGTTTGGCTTTTGTATGCATTTAACCTGACCGTAAATATTATAAAATCAAAGTCATTCTAACAAGTTAATACAATTTTCACTTTTCAAAATCAAAACTAAAATTTTGTTATTTTCAAACTCCCCCTGCAAATGATCGTCATTCACTCAACTTATTGATCTGGTGACTGCACATATATTTTTTTCTCTTTTATTGGACTTCAAGTTTGCTTAAATGGGATTTGTCACAACTGGTAGTGATGGAGAACACCACATGCAGGAGAATATAGTAGACATGACAACGTTTTCACTGGAGAAACTCAAACATGAGCGAGAAATAAATAAAAGATGTGCACTAAATCCTGCGACATAGTTTAAATGCCAAAAACAATCATGTGGCAAAGCAGAGCTGGCAAATAAACTGGACTTAAATACACAGAGGACTAATTAACTCAAGCAGAAACGTCTGAGGGTGATTGGAAACTGAAACCTGGTGTGATCTCCATGCAGAGAAACAGAAAAACAAAATACAATGAACACACAAAAAACAAACACAAATACAACAACCTACAATGAATCTACACTGAATAACACTCACTAACTTGACTTTTGGATTAAAAACCCAAACAACAAGAACATCAGGATGATCTAAACAGAATTTCTCAAAACTCAGAAAACTCCAAAATTAAATGTAAATCTTTTAGCTTTTTACTCTCAATGAAAGCCAAGGCCGAAAGCAGCAACATAAAAAAAGGAAAATTATAAAAGTAATATTTTGCAGAGTTCAAAACTGAGATTTTTCTAAAAGGATTGTTACTTAAATCTAAAATCTTTATATATATATATATATATTTTTTTTTTTAAGAAAAGGGGATCAGAGTAGAAACAGCAGTAAAGATGACATAAATGTCACTGTTGCTTTGGATCATTTTACAACAAACCCTAAAATTGTTCTCAACAGTTTTTCCATGATCAAAGTTTTGCCAACTACAGTTCTAGTAGATCGATGAGAAGAAGATAGTAAATGAAGACACAGCAACACATAAATAAAAACGATTCTGTAACAACTTGAAAACACTGACAGGCTTTCCATCTAAAATGACATTAGTTTGGGGAATTTTTATTCACAGACAGTCCATAAATACTTGTGACAAAGGCGTAAACCTGTTGTTCAAAGGTTCTAAGAAGATTAAAGCCTTTCTTCATGATGAAAATGTTTTTACACATTCACAAAAGAATTAGATATCTATATGTATGAAATAAAAAAAATAATTATGAATGATAATAATTAGTCATGATTCTGAATACAATATGATTTACTTTACAGTTTTATTAAATTGATAACAGAAATATAACCCGACCTTATGAGGATGAAACTGTGATATCATTTTGTTTGGATTCATTGATTTTGTGTGTTTCAGTCCAGATAGAAACTGTCTATTTGTAAAATAAAAAAGTGATTAGAGAAAGGTGACCTGGTGGGTTTTCTGTGTATCACATTTAAGAATAAAAAAAATCTGAATATCACACAAACAAAAATCTGTAAAGACACCCTTACTCCCTTTATAGATTTTGACTATCTTAAATGCAAAAAAAAAAAAAAATACAGTTGCAAGAAAAAAGTCAATTTGTCTTAACGTTGTGTTTGCTTTAAGCATGCAAATGTATTTTGGTTTAGTCTTTTAAAACTTTAATAAGGGTGTATCCACAGTTTGCTGTTTTTTCTAGACAGCATCTAGTTTGAATGCAAACACTTTGATGTTCTGTGTTGACAGAGTCCTATGTTCTCATTCTTAGTATTTCTCTCTGGCTCTGATGTTCAGTGGAGTATAGCTCTGTGTTTGGAACCTGCCCAGTTCAATATTGTGATGATCTTTACGATATCCACATATAGACATTTGCAGAGTAGAAATTTGTGAGCTAGATACCGTCTGAAAATGGTTTTACATATTTTTTTTAATATAAAGTCAGCTAAATAAGTAGACTGTAACATTTCAGGGGCTTTGATATTTTATCAAGCGCCCACCTTCTACTACCGAGTTTACGGAAACTCGAAAGTACCAAATATTGCAGTTCCCTAACCCTTTAACAGTGGAGATTTAGCTCCAATATTGACGTCCTTTGACTTACAATAAATCTTCAACCGGACAAGCCTTTAACCTAATTTTAATGGATTCTGAATCTGAAAAAAACAGCTTAACTCTGATTTGCAACACTACTACCATATAATAAGACATCTTTGCATGTGTTACGTATCTGCACAAAGCCGCTTTTTTTCTGTGCAGGAATCCATTGAAAATATGTTAACTGATGCAGTTTCTGCATGTTCTTCCACCTGTTTGATGTTTGTTTGCAGTTATGAAACAAGTGCTCTGGCTTCTGTGTAAAACAACATTGGCTGTAATGGGCTACCGTGAAACTTGACTCTGTTCTTAACCAATAATAATTGCTTCTCCTGTTCTTAAGCCATTCAGTTTCCCCCTCTGACAGAAAGACTAATGGCATAATACCTGCGACTATGAGTTGGGTTTCGAGTTTGTTAAAACAATTCATTGTAACGCAACATGTTTAACATACAGAAACCAGATTGCCATTATAAAAAAAAAAAAAAAAAAAAAAACCCTCTTGGGGCCTGCGTTTGCTCCAGGAAAAGCCTACCATGGTGGTCTGGGGGGAGCGGGCTAGGAGGAGGGGATGTCTGTGGGTAAGGGGGGGAGGGGGGGTCCACCATCAGTATGGGAACCTGGAGGCTTCCTCGGGCCCACTGGTACCTGACCAAGTAACTACAGGGGCGGTGCTTGGTGGTGGTGGTGGTGTGTGTGTGTGGGGGGCTTTCCGTGGGGCCTCTGCCCTGGGGAGACTTGGGCCCAATGCTGGGGGGACGGGGGGATGGTTGTTTCACCATCGGGGGTCAGTTTGGTAACTGTCCCCGACCTTCCCTCCTTCCTCATACGACCATTTATTAGGTTGGAAGGGGGGGCGTGCTTGCGGAATACCTCGAGGGGCCGAGCCACTTGGCAGTGGTCTCCGCACTGTTTTGCCCCCTTCTCTTGGTTTTAAATGCACATGGCGGGGGTCTTGGTGTGGGGATGGCTGGGAGTTCTCCCTCCTTTTTTTTTTTTTTTTTTTGCATATCATCATCCACTTCAGCTTAAGATAACATTCACCTGAGCACAGGCGTCGGCTCACCTTTACACCTTCAAATAGTGTGCGTGACAGAATGTAATGCTTTACATGTGTTGGTTGGTATGCACAAGTGTGCGTGTGAACTGGATGTGGACAAGTTTGTGAACACTCTCGGAGCCGGCAGGTATGTAACAGCTGAGTGTGTGGACAGGCCCCGCCCATTTTAGACCAACACTCACTATTGCAATGGGTATAAGCTCCAACATTTTGTTGCCTGTAGATTTACAACTCTACCTTCCCTTCCCAGTAGTCATCCTCTAACTTCTATAATCCACCGTCCCACCCCACCCCCACCCCCCAAACAAAAAGAACACAAACAAAATTAGTATAAATAAAGTTTCGTTGAAATTACAAAAGGGGCTTATTCCAACATACATTTTGTGTAACCTATGATTTATAACCCCCGATTGTAAGAGTAAAATCTGTCTAATACAAGAGGCTCTCAGCTCATATCTGTTTGCTCAGCTGTTGGACAGGACAAGTAAAAAAAAAACAAAAAACAGCAATTAGCTAGATTAGGGTTATAACGACTCACTTTAACAACAATTCCATTCATATCATTATTTTTGGTTGATGCTACGATTCATTGTTGATGTTGATTAATTTTGAACTATGTGATTCACTGATCTAAAGTCAATTAAGGACATTTTTAGTCAAAACTTCAACCAATGTGACTCAGAGATGAATACCTGGGTACTGAACAGTGCTGGGGAAGTTTTCCAGATTTTTTGTTTTTTCTTGCGAGATAATCAAGTGTAAATTAAATATGTATGAAAGAAAAAAGGAAAAAAGAATGAATGGAAAATCCATTCACATTGTAGTATCGTAAAGTTCAGCCCATTGTTGTTTTTCCCCCTAAACATAATACAAACAGAAAATTGTTAGAATATTAAGCCACACTGTATGATCACGTATTTGCAAAATTCAATGTTTCAACATATTGGACTCGTTTTTTGCGTCCATCACTTGTGTGTTGTCCGCTTGGCACTTGGTCGTTTTAATGCTACAGTAAAATAAACCTAAAGTCTCAATCATAACAAGGATTTCCAATATTAAGGATTATCCATTTATTTTATTTTGAACCATTTTTTATAATGGCATAGGTCAATTCAATCAACAGCCTGCTTCAGCGTTACCTAACATTGTTCCTTTAACCCTTTTAGATTGGAGCTCTAGCTCAAGCGTTTACATTCTTTCAGCTACTTGCAGCTCTTCAACCGTTTATGCAGTTAACGTGATTTCAGCTGTTTCTGAAGCAGAGAAGCGTAGCTTTGTGCTGATACGCAACAGTGTTTATGCAGTCAAAATACATCTGCTCATTCTGTCGCAGAAAAATGTTCTAAATGAAATGCTGAAATAATGAAGCACCACTATCCCACTGTCATACTGAAAGTGAAAAAAAAACATTTTCATTTTAAAAGCATTGCTGACAACTACAAGGCAAAATCCATTATTTACTTACAGAATGCATATGAAATTTTATTACATTTATCCAAAGTGTGTACATGTAGTAGGGGTAGAATAGTCTGTGTCAGTTAGTGCTGTTTCTTTTTATGTTTGGTGAAAAAACAGATCCTACCAAACAACTTCTCTTCTCATAAACTGATCAAGACTGTTTTTGCACATCTTTGTCAGACAACAGGCAGATTAACCGGGTGTCCTTAGCATTGAGTTGAGAAAAAATGAGTCATTTGATGAGGCACATTCATGTTTTCAGACCTATCGTGACCAACGAGAGAAGTGTTCCTTTTATTGTAGTGTTCATTGTGTGTCATTGTAAAGTGTTGATAGACTGTTTTTTTGCCAAATGTGAACATTTGAGGACTGCGTAAAAAATATTTTGTCAAAAAAAAGGTCTACTTGTTAAAAAAGGTTGTTGAACTTCTACAGTTTGATGACAGGTAATTTGGTTTCATAGAACTTGGTCATCCTTCAGCAACACTTCAGTCAGTCTTAGCTAGCCATTTATTTTGATTAGGGTTAGGTTTGTTTAAAGAGCACAGATCTACAAGAAATGTAAACATTATAAAAGTGATTCTAAAATTACTGAACCACTTAAATGTAGTGCTCTGTGACTAGAAAGCAAACGAGTTAAGATATTTTGATTTTTCAATATCGCAGGGGTTTGTAATACAATTTTACATTTTAAAGACTTTAAGGGTTTATTCAGACTGGAAAAATTTGGTTCACCCAAAAGTGAACCAGAGTTAGTTTCAGTCCAGAACAAATTTTTAGTCTGAATACACCCAAGCGGACTCTATTCTGGGGCGAGGAACTGCTGTCTGACCCGTCTTTTGAAGTGGTCTTGGGTTTGTTTTCAATTGAACTCTAGTCTGCTCTGAGTTTCCTCATTCTTAATAGGTTCAGCGCTTGAAGCAGAACATTAACACAACTTTTAACATGATACACATTGCCTCTCACACTGCTTTCCTGACAATCTCTATGTCCTAAGCAAGGATTGCAAAGCATAGGATTCCATTATTCCTTCTCTCATTGCCTCGCCCCACCCTCAAAAGTCAGGAAGAGATCTTCAATCACTTGCTTTTGTTTACAAGCTTCAGTTCGAAACTGAAATGTCAGTCAGAATACGCCTTAAGGTAATTTAGGGCAATTTGATGCAAAGATGGACTTTATTATACATGGCTCTGTCAATCTGAAAGGACTACGTAAACGTATAGTAGAGGTTAACCAAAGACTACCTGCCATAGATGCCATGTTTATGTTAGGTAATGAGAAAGTCCATCCATCCATCTTCAGAACCCGCTTATTCCCTTTTGGGGTCACGGGGCTACTGAAGTCAACCCAGCTACTGTTGGTCAATGGCAGGGTACATCCAGAAGACCCTACCAGATTGTTGCAGGACCACACACACACTCACATACCTAGGGGCAATTTAGAGATGCCAGGTCCCCCATGATATAGGCCCTGCTGGTATTTAAGCAAGAACCTTCTTGCAGTAGGGTGAACTAAGAACTAACCACTGCGCCACTGTGCAATGAGAAAGCGAAGGTCTCTATCAATTAATCTTCAGCAGAACTGACCAGTTTCCTTCTGTATGTATGTTTTTGTTCTTCCTGGACAAAGCCTTTTCTGACAATTCCGCCTTAACAATCAGCAGATGAAACTGCGTGACGCTTCCAGGCAATTTAGTCCGTTCTCTGTAAATTGAAAAACAAATGTAGGCGTGATTTTTTTCTGCATTCCCCTGCTATTCAAACCAACATAGAAAATGTCTTGTTAATGTAAGCTATGAAGTAAATAGTTGCTGCTGCTTATTAATGGATAATCACAGAGGGCGTGCTGGGATGTTTTTCTTCCTTTTTTCCAACTGGTTGGCAAAGTTTAGCTTTAATGGTATTTTGAAAAGTGGCAAAAAGAGAAGTTGGTGATAAAACAAAGTAAACATCTACATTTTTGTTAAAACATCTCTTCATTATATGAATTTTTACAGCAGTAAATGTGATATTTTCAAAAAGTTTAGATATTTGCATAATTAGTTTAAGAAATCTTTGTCTAGAAGGAAAACAAACTGCAATGGCATAAAATCATCTAATGAAAGCTTTGCTGTGCAACATTTTAATAACTTTTGATTTCCACAGGCAGCGAGGTATTTCAAATAGCAATGTGCAGTGGAAATATACTGTAGCTGCTAAAATCTTAGTTTCAAATGTCAATTTCTTCATTCATCTCAAAGTAATAGATCCTATGTACTACAAGACATTATATTATAGAGCATGTTGTCAACAAATCAAAGAAGACAGATCTGTGATGGTCTGGAGATGCATCAGTTTCCACCAAAGTGAGCTTCACTTCCAAAGTGTATGCAAAAAAAGGAACTTTCCAGGAACGTGGTTTACTTTCCTAGAAAGTCCATGTATTTTTTAACAAGGCAATGGAAGCTCATCACCAAAATTATCCAAAGAAAATTGCACTCGCTCCAGTAAAGTATCCATGTAAGAGGAGGAATTGCAGGAGAACAAAGTGGGATAAAAAAAATTTGTCTTAAAACTTTACTATCTCCTCTGCAATTGTATTAAGATGTCATCAAAATAAAGTACACTCAGCTGAGATGTGATTGGTCAAATCCACATTTATTGCAAAAATAAATGATAAAAAATATGCATTTAACACACGAGTTAAATTAACAAGGTTATGGTAGCATAATGTCAAATAAAGTGTGTGTTTGTATTCCATACTTTATCACAACGGAAACATTCCGACAAACATTCTGTAGTTTACAATTCAACTCAAATCCCTGAAATATCTGATGCAATTGCTTCATTCAGGTGAAATGAGTGAGCATTTGCACTGAAATACTACAAACTATGAATCAATGTACACGAATCACTGAGGCAGCCGTGCATGAATAAAGCAACGCCTCACAGTTTTTTTGTGGACTGCCAAGCTGAAATGTCCTTGCAGCTTAACTTTTAAACAAGAATAATGTGAATGTTGGTAAAAGAAACTCGCAACATCCGTCCTTCTGCAGCATCTGTCAGGAAAAAAGGCAACAAAGAAGAAAAGGACAACCTGCTATAGAAATAAAGATGCATCACAAAAAGTAGTTGGTAATCGAGTTAGCCAAAAAATATTTCCCTGAAAATTAAGTTTTATGTGCCAACTCCAAGAAAATGCATGAGAAATTTGTTTTTTTTTATTATTTAAATGCATTATTAAATTGTTCTTTATGTAGGTAATGGGAATATTTTTGTACCAAAAAATGATTCATACTCCTGGCACATCACATTTTGTTTAAAAGTAGATAAAAACTCAGTTTTTTTTTTTTTTTTTCCACAATAAAGCCTTTTGTACACAGTCTCATTACTTTCTGTGTCATTTCCAATCACGACGATACTTGGTTATATCAAAGGAAGTTCAAGTCAAAATTTGCCAAAGGTTTAAATAAACTGTATGCAGTAGATATGGGACTCTTAGTACTCTAACCCCCCTTCTTTAATGTTTCCTGTGGCTGGAGAAGCTCATTGAAAACCTAATTACTGAAATAAAAATAAAAAACGATCTGTGCAAGTTCTTGTGAATATTTCCAACACAAATAACTTTAAAAAAATAATCAAAAGAACCCATTTGTAAGATCTGTTCTCAGCGCCTGGTGTGTATGTTCACTGAAACAGATGGAGCTGCACAAGGCAGGAAATGCAAACACATAATTTACATTTTAGGCTGACAAAAGAAAGCTGTGTCATAAGGTGAAGCAGCAGGTGGCATGGGCTCTCGTAGGAAGCCAGATGCTGAAAAACTGATTTATTAAACCGCAACCAACTGCACAACAAGAGGCAACGCTTAGCCAGGTTTCGCAGAGCTAACTAAGCAAACACAGACAGACAAAAGCTCTAATTAATAAGACTGAGAACATTAAGGTGTAATCACTGACAAAAGAGCAAAGATTGTCAATGAACTGGTCTGCTGAAGAAAATCAAGACAATTTGATACTGCTAGGAGTGATTAGACAAATCCGTAGAAAATTACTGAAACCAGTAGACAGGAACTATTGTTATAAAGCCAGAGCCTTACAAAAATAAAAGAAGGTATGTCTTGAACCAACTTAACTTTACAGAATGGATTTTTTTTTTAATCTATATTGAAGAAATACCATACAACTGTGTCTATTTGAGAAGGTTTGGGAGTGCTTTGCAGTCTCTAAAAGTGAAATATCACACAAATTAGCAGAGAACGATGAAAAAAGAAATCTAATAAACTAAAGGTTTTCCTAGTTCAAATTTGCCAAAAGAAATTGAAGTTTCACTTTTTAATCAGTTTCAAAAGGTGACATTTTAAAAATTCTTCATTTCTCTGTATTTATACTTTTTTACGTACTCGTGTTTTCTTATTTCCAATAAAGTAACTTTTCCAAAAATGAAGCCTACACACAACCTTGTGACAGGTTATTTAATCAAGAGTTTGGATAGATGATTACCAGTACTTGACTTTGATGATAACATTTTCTAAAAATATGAGCATCTCGCCATGTGATCTACAAATTTTTTACTCACAAAAATTATTGAATTTATTTTTTTTAATCAAAACCTGGTACCATGTTTATTTTTTTTTCTCTTACACATAAAATATCCTTATGATTCTCATGGATCAGGATTTTACTTTTGGAGACTTGCTACTACACATTCTTGAAATTATACTTCCTAAATCGATTGCAGTCTAATTTTTTAAATCTTTAGCTTGAGATGACAAACCATTTTTTGTGCCTGTACAATATTTTAAACCATAAATTGATAAAGAGAACATAACATGAAAGGCCTCATGCTGCCTTAAGTGCCCAAATATTGACTCGCATCAAGTTGCTCTGTGTTAAAGACCGGACACAAAAGACAATGAAAAATGGAAATAGTTTAACTGATAAAATGCTGGATAAA
Source organism: Adrianichthys oophorus (assembly GCA_036245035.1). NCBI lineage: Eukaryota > Metazoa > Chordata > Actinopteri > Beloniformes > Adrianichthyidae > Adrianichthys > Adrianichthys oophorus. The sequence goes on along the minus strand of BSAI01000096.1, from coordinate 7,296,364 downwards.
ATAAAATAAAATCAGCAATTGTGAACATTTCAACTTTTGGTATGATTTGATTTAGAATTTGACGTAATGTTTTTCTCAACTCTTGACTTATTCACATTACTTCAAATATATAATATATATTGTTTAATAGAACTAGCTGCTAAAATGGCCACTTATTAGTAATTGATTGGCACTTAATTAGAATAAAATATATAAAAATATAGGTGAGGTAGATTTTTTTTCCCAATACCTTAATGTTTATTTTTTTAAATGATAAAACTGGCTTTTATGTGCTACATATGAGATTTAAAAAAAGGTTTCCATACAAAACCAAGCTAAATCCTTCCTACCTTTTATACTGACCAATTACCCCTAACCATTTGCATCACATATGATACACGCATTTTTGAGAGTCCTATCTTATTAGCATGATCAAAACTTTACTTAAAAACCCATTGTATACAACTTGGTCCATGTTTTCTGCCATGTAGTTCATCATCACTCCACTAGGGGCAGCATTAAAAAATGGCTTCTTCCATGAAATCACAAAAGGTTTTGCTATTCGTTTTTTTATATGACTACTTGTTGTATTGAAAAAATGCTGAATTTAATTATAATTAATTTTTATAATGCAGTTACACTATGCTAAAAATGTGTGTCAAATTTGAGACAGTGGGTAAATAGGGTATGATCCTAACATATCATAAATAACACCAACTATGTCTCATTTCACCAAAGCAATAAAAAAATCAATGACTGTCAATTATTTTATGTGATGGGCTTCACAGGTTTTAAAATGTATCATTGTTTATTTGTTGTAAACACAAATTGTACTTGATAATCAACATTTTCACCACCTAAACCTGAATTATTTGCTTGTTCTATCTCTCTGCCATTCTGAACTGTTCCCATTTTCGGAAGGAAAACTTAATCCTTTACATTGATGCAATCCAAACATCTTTGGGGTAAAATATTAAGGGTGTTGCAGGCTGACTTTATGGCTTTAACAAGTTCACATGAAAAAAAGATAAGAAATCTGTTGCAAAATCAAACCGCAACATATTTGGTTGAATGGTGCAATGTCTGTTTTGTTTGGGGCCAATTTTAAGGGGGAAAGTGAAGATGCTTGGTCATCTGGGAGCAAAAAGTCGTGGTAGCATGTCCCCGTTACTATCAAAGTGCATCTAAAATCTTTATATGAAAAGGAGCAAATCGCTGATGAAAATGTTTCATAATGGTGTCATCAGAAAAGAGGAGACAGAACTGAGCTTGGCTCCCAGAGACACGGGGACAAACAGAACAGTTTTTGATGCTTTTTCCTTGTTTTGAAATGAGTTTTTAGGTTTGTAACTACTGACATGATCATCTTGTTTCTCTTTCTGTACAATGAAAAGAGTGTGGACTATTCCGGTTGCTCAGACTCAGAGAGGAAGGGGTTGGAACAGAGTCAGAGGAGAGAGCCAGAGACTTTGATGGTTGCAAAAAGGACAGTAAGATATTGAAAGATATTGAACCCAGCTTCCAGAGACGGTGTCCATAAGCATTTGAAAAATCCCTCTGCATAATGTTTCTCCAACACTGAAAGGGGGATTTGTATTGTTTTTTTTTTTTCACCTATCAGTGTGGGTGGCGTGCGTGTGTGTGACACGGATGTAGCCTACTCTCAGTCATCAGCAGCCTGACTTTTTTTTTTTTTCTTTTAGCAGTCAGGAAAGCTTCAAATGACTCATGTCACACACGGCGCGTGAGTGAATGCTGACCACACTGCGTCAAAAGATGCCCGCGCGTAAATCTGGCGCACACAAAGTACTGGCTACTTACGCTGCTGTTTTCCCCGGACCAGTGCACCATCGCCTGGTTGTGAGCTGTGTCTCCGCTGAGAGCAAAAATCGAACTTGTGAGCTGAAACTCCTCCTGATCCAGAACTGGTGCGTCGTCCACGCCCTCAGCTCTGAATCCAGACCAAGTCTCCGCGCTCCTGGCGCGCCGCAGTCGTCTCATTGTGGTCACATCTCTGTTCTCCATCATCGGGACATCCCCGTTTTGGGCATAAATGCCATAGAATTTGTCATCACCGTCGCTGCTTTCGTTTTTATTTTTCAAAGGGAGGTCAAGCTCGCGTAAAGCACTTCCAGAAAGCTGGGAAAGTTTTGGATGAGCTTTTAAGTCGTCCCTCTGCGGACCGTTTGTAAATGTTTCCCCAAATTGTGGTTGAATGTTGAATGAACTTTCTTCTTCAGCACTTAATTCCACTGCGCTGTGCCTTTCGTCCCCGCTTCCGTCGACTGACCCCCCGCTAATTCCAACCAAATCTTCAGCAGCGCCAAAATCCGCCAAATCCAACTCATTCGGCTCCCGGTACGATGCCGAGCTCAGCGGCAGCTGGCACGAGGGAATGCACCTTACCTCCGCTTTTGTTCCACCCAGGAGGGAAGTTATGATCAAGAGCCAAATCCACCCGGGGAATGGGAGGGAACCCCACTTACCGGGACGCGTCTCCATTCTAAAAGGATGTGTGTTTGCGGTGCGTTAGAAAGATTTCATTGTGAGTGAGGAGCGCTCTCCCTGTCATCACCTGAAGAGTCCGTGGATGCACTGTGGGGAGGTGCAGCAGCGCGCGCGGATAAGTCTTCCCGACCACTGATGCGTCAGAGGAGGAGCTGGAGGCTGCTGGAGAGGAGAGCGGGGGCCTCACACACTATCCTCGTTTTAACCTGGATTTTTTTAAAATTATCTAATGTTGTTTGACTTATAAAGAAACTGTGACATAGCAGCAGAATGCAGATCTTCTGTGAAATTGGTAAAAAAAAAAAAAAAAAAAAAAAAAAGTGTTTCTCATTTGTGTGCGTGCAAAACAGTAAGGAACAGGTGCTGCTGCCACAAGGAGCTTGATGGAACAATTTCTCTTTTCAGTACCAGGGATCTGGGTAATCAATTAACAAGATTGCCTATGTTCACTGTCAATTATGCCAGGCAAGTAATGACTTTGTTGTGACCCACTTGGAAATTGTTTTCACCTGTAAGCTGCTCTCCTATATCATCCTTTCAGCACAGCTGAATGGAGAAAATTCATATTCCCCAGGTTTTTTGACTTCTGTTTTCTTGGGCCTTTAGGTTAATGGCGACTGCTATGACAGAAAATAATGAGGTTCATTCAAAGAAAGAGGTGAGCTAGTAATCATTTGAGCTGCAAACCTCTTCTGATCTCTGAAAGTATGCAAGCACCATGGCAGTAATTGAGAGCTCATTGTTGCCATGGAATGCAGATGGAATATTTTGCTATATTTCCACACACTTTGGGTTTGTTCCAGTCAGTTAATGGTAAACCATTAAAAGAACTAAAGCCTGTCCTAACCCTTGTGATTAGATTCTATTTCTGGGCAACATTTAGTCAATAGGACAATGAGCTGTTGACTAGTGACTGATGCCGGAGAGGCTCCCTGTATTGAGCTGTGTTCTCCTCATAGCTCTGAGCTGCAACGTGATCTCGTTCCACATACGGGTCAAGTGCACAGAGACGTCTTTCATCGCCAGCCATTAGTGATGCAGTGAGCAGGAGCTGTCTCAATCTGTTTCAGTTAGCCCCCATCAGACATGGGAAAACCAGATTATAATGCAGATTGATGGCTTACTGAGAATTTCAATCATTGAGAACACTGACTAAAAAGCTCGAGTCTTCCCTGTAATGTATTTCTCTAATATATCATGACTACCACAGTGCATGTCACCTCTGAAAGTACTGACAGTGGGAGGTTGAGATGCTTAAACTTTTAGTTTAGCTTGTCACTGCATGGCAATGACTTTTTTTTTTTAAATCCATCCTTAGACCCAAAGAGCATTGACCAAAAATGATTAAAAGCATAAACAGCTTTTAAAAGTTATGTCAGTAGATGCTTTAAACTAGAGGTGTAACGATTCACATTTAAGTTTAAAGTTCAACCCACTGTTGTATTCCAATCAAAATAATACAAACAGAACATTATTCCACATTGTATGAGCATGTGAGTTTGTAAAATACAAGGTATTTCCACACATTGGACTGCAATGATGGTATGATCATTTTTTGCTGTCATCAAATGTGTTGTCCACTGTGATGCACTAAAATAACCCTACCTCAATCCAAATGGTTTTTCAAAGATCGATTATAGATCAAGGAATTATTTAGTTGATTTTATAACGGTATGGGTCGACTCAACAACGATTTGAGGCAGCGTGGCACAAATTTGGCGTCGGGCGTGGCGAGATTGATGCAGCGCGTCAACCAATCAGGGACTCAATTTTGGACACGTGCCGCTTTCATTTTGTGACTAGATCCAAAACTAATTCATCATTGCCACGCAATGCAAAGTGAAACACACTGTACCGTGTGATCTAAGGTTCTGTTGAACCCAGACATGCTTGCGCGATGTTTGCACCTCTGTAGAGCTCTTCAAAACATATATGCACAAGCTGCTCGCTCCTCCATGTTTTCCATGATGTGGTCAACGAATTAAGTTCTTCAGCTTTTGCTCTGTGGTCAGGGCGTCAAGGAGTTGCGCAGTAAATTTGACGAGCATCAAAAGCAAGGCGGCAGACGCAAATTTGAGGCCTCGGCACCATTACTGAATGCACCATTACTGAAATTGGACCAAAGCTTTGCAAATACATTCTTCGATTAAGTTGATTAATTGTTACACCACTACTTTTAACTATTATTTGAAAGTCAGGTTTCTGGACAGAACGCTAAGAACATGCTCGGAGATTGTATTTGATAAAGTGTTGATTGAACACTGTTCTTTGAAGAAGCTACATCTTCCCATGAAATTATTAACTTGCATTCCATTATATCAGCCTCAATGTTTGCATTTATTCAAAATTAGTATATTTTTAACAGATTATAACTAATAAAAAACAACACAGTTGTTTCAAGCTTTTTTGGAAAATCCACCTCCCCTGTTGACAAAACATGTCATCTAAGCTCACAGAAATATGAACTTGGAAACATACCTGAAAGGCTTTAGACATTGTTCAACAAAACTTTTGGTAAAAATAAAACCAGCATCTCCCTGCCAGAAGAAGAGCTTGAATATATTATTGGACAACCCACTGCAAAACTTTAATGTTATGAAAAGAAAAGCAACCATTTGCTGGCAATTTGTATGTATATGAATTATCTATTTAACATTTTGTTTTATTTATTTATTTTTTGAGAAGGATAGTTTAGACACTAGATTGAGAAGCAGCTATGGAGCAAATCTGTTTTATATCCCACAAAGATGTTGTTCATGATGCAGCACAAACATACAAAACCTCAACAGCAGCCACAATTGTTTGTAAGAAAAGTAAACTGCATCCACTGTTTCCTGGCGTCATTTTATTCAGAAACAATACTATTTATTAGAAGAAGCTAGGCTATAGCTTCTGCCCATCTCCTTCTTAAACATATTTATGCTTCATACGTTCTGTCAAAAAGAGACTCTTGAATGATTATTGTTATCTGTGAGTACATACATTTACTTATACTTTACTTTATAATATACGTGACATGAATTGACTAAAGTAAAAAAAACAAAGGAAAAAAAATATCTGTAACTTAAAAAGCGACACATTTAATTGACATGCATGACAAGTGCAAGTACAAATAACCCTTTTTTTGTTTTAGTTGATTTAATATGAGTAATAAATTAGTTTTGTGTTATGTAGCAAAAATCACGATACACAAAATTAAACTATTTAAATAGAAAAACCTTTCCTGACACAGCTTGTCAGTTACTTCATCTGTATCATACTTTGTGTACACGGGCTTTATGTTTATTTTGACCTTTAAACAACACTGATTGTACACATTGAACATTACAGCAAGATACTGAGCTCAAAAACATAAATACCAAAACATAAAATCCACACCAGGTCTCTTAGCTATTTGCATTTTTCGCCCACTAAAGGGCATCGTGTCATTACACTAGTCAAAGAATCTCAATGGGTAAAGGGCAACGTTCAGATTACTAGTTTTTTAATGTTCCTCTACCAAAACACATCAGTAATCAATATATGACACCGAGAGCATGTTTACATATAGGCAACAAAGAGCTTTAACGCTCACCCGTTTGCCCTCAGAGCACTTTTTGGATAACATTTCATTTTAAAAGTTTAGATTTTACTTTGGCTTTTGGCATCTTTTATCAGTGAAAATCGGGTTACTGACAACTGTGAGTTCTAAAACTGTGACAATTCACAACTCCCCTTGTCTATTTTCTGCTGACTGTCTTGCCACATTATCCAGACAAATTCAGTCCCCAGCAGATTGGCTGTTTTTCTTTCCCTGAAGGGCTGTATAATTTACAAAAAAATAAAAGAATAACTACTGAGCCCCCTAGAAAAGTGTCCAACATATCACTGACAAAGTGTGTCAGGATATGAGTCAAAGACAAAAAAAGGTGAAGAAACAAGAAATTAAGGAAAGAGTGACCTTTACATCTGCTGATTATTTATGGTCAAGACCTGTTTGATGTAAAACATAAAAAACCCTTTTAGAAATGTGTCTTTTAAAGCCTCGAAAAAGCTTGTGCATCTAATGACAGTAGTATAGTACAGGAAAAAAAAAAGATGAGTAACACACAAATACTCCTTTTTTCTGAACTCCTTGTTTGACTGGAAAGTCTTTGTAATTAGGTTATCTCTTAAACAGAATTTGTTTTTGAAACAGCAGATTTGAAAATACAATAAATGGTCCAAGGATAAGTGTACGGTAATAACTTCACGTCTTGAAATAAGATTTAAATGTCTTTGACTCTTCTTCTTTGTTCAGTAGCAACATTTTTTAATTTTGTGAGCATTTTAGATTCAAAATAAGTTTTCACAAAAATTGTCATTTTTTTCAAGTTCATTTTAAATTTTTGCCCTAAATTTGTGAATTATTTTTCTATTGCAAAATTTCCAATAAAAGAGTGATCAAGCGTAAATTTTTAAACTGCTAATGCAACACACTCCCCTTCCCGTCACACATTACTAAGCTATCTGTTTACAATACCTCATACCCCCAACCAAACTTTACCAGTGCAACAAAATTGGCGAGCAGTATCGGATCTATCCAGCTGTAAGGCTTTGAGCCAGATGCCAGTACTCACAGATAATTTTGAGCTTAATTTTCTTTATATACTGTATGTCCCCCATCATCAGAAAAACACCAAAAACACATTTTCATCTTAGTGGGTCTTTAAATTCTGCATAGCTTGGATTTAGTTGTGTTACTGAAGTCTCATTGTGACAATGGTTTGAGTCTAGGGCAGGGGGGTGAGGGTGTCCCTGCATGCATTCCAGATATTTTTGCCCTGCCGTTCGCTGCTTACCTGGATCAGGTGTGTCCTGCCAATCAGAAGATGCAAGGATAGCATTAAATACAAACACTTAATTTTCGCCACTGAAGTAAGGAGACAAAAAGATCCAGAATGATGAACCCTGAGGACCAAAGTCTGGTAAGACAGAGAAAAAATGTCAGGGTTGACGTGTGAACACAGATGCAGACGACACTCGTAAATACAAAGTCTCTCGTTTAATTGAGAAAGGTTCACAAGAAACTGAACACAAACTCATGAAGGTACAAAAGACCATCCGACAACCAGTGCAGGGGAGACGAAGACTTATAACAGGAGGAGGGGATGAGGTAAATGGAAACAGGTGTGCCAATAAGGAGGGAGAGAACACAGGAAGTAACAACCAGCAACAAAATAAAACAGGAAGTGGAACCCAACAAAAAAACAAAACAAATGTCCTGGGTCCATAACCCCACAAAAAAAGTGTTGCTAAAAAAAATTTTTTCTGGAGACAAAATCTTTTTTTTATTAAATCTGCATCTATTGTGTAGCAGTTGTAATTATGGCTTTTTACAACCTTGTTTCCATTATACTTTTCATACACACAGATAACTAAAAGTGCTTTACAGGGACAAAAAATGTCACATCAAATATAATGAAGCCAAGGGGGAAAAAAATCTGCTAAGTCAAGGAAAAGAAACTTTAAATCTACAAGAAGGTACATTCCTGCAGTACAGGTAACACTCCGTTTTTTTTTCCTTACTGTGGATACAAAATTTTGTGCAAAATCTTTTCAAGCTTTAAGGAGACTCTGAGACAGCTGACAAAGTGAATATATCTAAGAAGAACTGCAAATGCAAGACACAATGCTAAAAGTGCCAAACCTCCTTAAGAAAACAGGGATATAAAAATTGAATCCAAAAAAGAAACAATGCTGAAAATGCTCAAATAAATATGTGCTGCAATGTGCTAACTTGTACTGTAAACATTTATTGGATGCAGATATTTTTTTCAAAAGTCCTAACCTTATTAAATACCAGAATGGTTGTTTCCATCAAGTTATAAAATATACTATTTACAACCTAGAGAATAATATAGTATGAAAAAGCATTCTTATAATGTTTAGCAGGACATGTGTTCAGTTGTCCCCTCTGTTGAAGGAAAGCTGTTTATTTGGAATACAGATTTATAAAATCATTTAAAGGGGTTATTTTGGTATGTTAACTTTGTAAATATTGTATTTTGCTTATTTGTGTATTTTAAGTTTTACTCCAAAACTAGTAATTCAAAAAAGATTTTTAAATAATTTTTGACCAAATCAAAGTATTACTTTTAAATGGTCTCGAACATACTAAGCTTAGTATTTGCCATAAAAAATACGATTTTTACAAAAAGAAATTGAATCTTCTTTTTAAGGGAAAGACTATTAATGAATAGGCAAAACCATGTGTCATACGTAATGTGGATCTGAGGTGATCTCATCGTTCAGTTTGAGATGCTTTCAGTCAGACAGGAGACAGAAACTGCAAAGGATTTGCTTAAACAAGCAGTAAAATGACAAGATATACAAGAACCAGAGACAGTTGATCTTAAGAGAGACCTAAAATAGATGAAGGTTTCAAACCAAACGTGAAACTGATGGCAAGGCAGCCAGACAAGAGACAGATACTGCAATGCCCTCACTACAACAAACATCAAATTAAAAGATGCAAAGAAGTGTTTGCAGCTCAGCCAGGACAAAAAAATAAAATAAAATCCAAAGGTTTTTATTATTGGGACAAAATAAAACTTCACAACTCAGGAATAAAAAACAATGTGGCTCAGAAAGGAATCTGGGAGCTTATTTTCACGCAGACATTAGTTTTGCAAATTCAACTGATTGCTGCCGGTCTTTTAGTGGAACCAGGTAATAAAAAAATTGTGCACAATCACTCACAAACACTCAATCATCATCAACATACAATCATCATCAATCTTCTTTACAAATGGCCACCATTTTGGATTTTTCTTGCAGTTTAACATGTTTTTGGAGAGAAGGGATCCTAAGGTCCTACTATTTTTTACTACTATGTATTTTATTAAGTAAAGCACTTTGAGGTGCTTTTTAGCAAAAAAAGTGTTATGTAAATAAAATTACATTTGAATTCAAGGTACATACATGCCAAATTAGGTGCTTGTACCACATAATGCACAATTTGTCTGAAATAAATTGCTGTGCTGTTTCACCTGAACCAAAAGTAAAAGCATAACCTCACAATGAGATCGCAATTTCAGTCTCTAAATTATAAAGAAATAATTCTCTGATGGCTTTATAAGAGATACATTGCTTTCAGATTTACAAATTAAACTTTTTGACTGCAAGCACAGCAGGAATCTGGTTTTGAAAACAGCAGTAATCCACTGGAGTGAGTACAAAAGCATGGTGTTCCATCAGATTTGGGCATAAACAAACACGGAGAACTCTAGACACCTAAACGGGGAACAGCTAAGCCATGCTTCTGTACACACTCAACCTTTCTCAATACCTAAGATCATCCATGGGATTTACACAACAAGCATGGTGCTTATTAGAAAGACAATCACTGACATTAAAATCGTGGTCAGTACATTTCAGCTTTCAAACATCTTTTGATGGGTTTGAAGCTCATGGAAACACTGAAATGAATGAGCAACCTCAAAATTACAAAATATTTTCTTTAAAGAGTTGAAACTTATGCTAACTGACAGTTGAAAGCATGAAAGGGTTGTGATGTGATGCAGAACAGAACATAAAGAAGATAATCCTAGAGAAAATAGGCAAAATAAAGATACATTAAACACATAATTATTAAAGGAAATAGCAGGATTTGAACTGAAAGGAAATGAAAGGCCAAAACATAGAATACAGAAATGTATCTGAAGGAAACTGTTCCAGATCTCTTGTGTCCTGATCAAGGCTTCTTGCTGAAATGAGAATGAGGAGGACGCATTATCTCCTGATACAGCTTCCATCAGAAATGATAAAGAAGAAAATCTGTCATTGTAACGTCCTGAAGTAATGCTGAGGACATCAAGAGAAGAGTGAGATGGAAGCATCAGATCGGCAGATCTTTCCGATCTGTACTGTTATAAAAACAAAATAAATAAAAGCTTCTGAGAGTTTTCTGCAGTCACTCAAAAGCCTGCTCAGTCAGAGGTATTACATTCAGTTTGTTTGTTGCAATCTCTTATTCACTTATGCAGCTGTTATTAAAATGCATTGTTGACAATTTGGCACCACTGAAACAATTTGACTAGAACTGATTTATAACCATCCTTAATGGTTTGAATTTTTGCGTAGCTTAGATGTTTTTTATGCATTCTTTGTACAGCGGCAAAAGGCGACCATCAAATGAGGTCATTCCTGCCCGCTGCAATTTTAATATCAATTACTCTTGCTGTGTGAAACCAGACCGGACGCTGAAACAGAAAACGAGGGAATGAAGACCATTAAAAGGTTTATAACAAAGATTGGATTCTGAACACTTGAGTGGAATTTCAAACAGACTCATCAGAACTACTGTCACTGTGAGCTGCTGGCAGAGACACAGTTCTTGTCGGTGTGAGAAGAGCCAAGCTCCAGGGAAGAATGAGTTAAACAGTCTATGCCATAGACCCATAGACTCTATGGGGTTCCAAGAAATTATAGTTCACAAGTTCATATACAGATCGAAGACATGGTCAGCATTTCTTGAGACTCAGAGCAAAGAATTCTATGGCTTTGGCTGACAGGAAGACTAAAGGTCAAGAGTTCCTCCCTTTGGTCATTAATATAACACAGTGGCACACTGAATTAAATTGAGAGCAGGAAACATGTAAACATTTGCCTAAATGAGAAAACATAGCACAATAACCTCTTTGATACTTAAATGTGCTAATTTTTTTAATACTGTAGCAACTTAATGTCTTATCAGTAGAAGTAAGAGGAAGTAAACTGAAATAAACTGGGATAAATCAGAGATAAGTCTGCAGTCACTTAAGGGAAAGTTTAAAATGCAAAATGTTGCAGCAACTATCTAATCTTTATTTTGACTGCAATTTTTTTAAGCAGGATGTAACATCACAACTCAAATGCACCACTGTTTGGTGTTCTTGAAGCTCAACATCACTCCATGCTGTGATCATAAAATATTATTGCATTTTCCACTCTGTGAAGTGCATTAAAAAGCCTTTGGTTTTTTTTTTGTCAAAAACTACAGTGTACCTCATGCTCTGGAGCGCTTCTATATGTCTTAATTCCGGTTGTGCTTACTGATGTTGAATTAATTTTGAAAAGTACATGGCAGTCTGCAAAAACGTTTGATTGTTATTGTGAATAAGCTAATGTTTAGTGGTTTCAGTCTGCAAACTGTTGCACTTTGTACAAAAATATTAATACCACGGCTTGGGTCTTTATTTCTGACCATTCATTTTTTTTTCTTTTTCAAATTGGACCACAATTAAGCATTTTATGTTAATTTTACAGTATCTGCTAAGCAATGTCTCATTGTTTTTTATACCATTCCAATATGGCGTCATTCCTTACGTATCTTGGACAATGGTAAAAGGCTTGCGTGCCATCTCTAGCAATATATAACTCATTGTAGTAAACAAGGTTAGGAGTTGCAGGTATTGTAAATATGCCAACAAAGCTAACTCTTCTAGGGTGTCCACGTGTAGCGTTGTCAAACTGTGTTTTTTTTTAACTTGTTACTGACAAGGTTGGGAGTTAGCACAGTCACATTAACATTTGTTTTATTGGTATCGGTTTGTTTCGTTACATGTTGCAAACAAGGTTGGGAGTTTCAGATATTGTGAATACACTAACAAGGCTAAAGCTTCTGACATGGCTAATGTGTAGTGTGTTAAAAACAAGCTAAAGAATCACTGTGAATGCAGTAATAAAGTCTGACTGACTGACATATCGCTGAATTTTTTTGTCTCGCTTAATGCACCTCATAGTTTGGTCCGCCTTAATGACAAAAGCTCAAAAATACAAAATTTTTTACGATGCGCCTTATAATCCAGTGCATTCTATAGTACGAGAAATACCACAGGCCTTTTTTTTTCACCAACTGCTTTTAAAAAAGTGTTGCAAGTTAGAGGAACAACAAAAAAAGATTATTTTAGATAAAGCATAAACACATAAAACCATTTGTTTTCACATAAAACGAAGACTTATAACTATTACAACTTTTTTTCTAAATTTGGACTGAGTTAAAATCCAACATTCTGAGTATGTGATACGTGTTTAACACCTTAACTGGCCTAAAATCTTCCTGCGAAAGCTGACAGGTTTGTGTACAGCATAGTTATGCGCACGACATGGAAGCTGAGTGGAGTCATTGTCTTTCGACAGACAAGACTGCTGCTTTGCCGCCTGTCACACTGACTGAATACAAACTGCGTTCCACTCCCTGAGCTGCTACTTCTATGATGAGAGCTTGTGAACAGGCAGTGTAAGGAGCATACAAAGGAACAAGGCGACAGCTATCGGTCTTGATAGATAGTTGTGCTTTTAATTAAGCCGAATTCAGCTAAAGAAGAAAAGAGAGCTACAAAGGCCATTGCCAAAATTTGTCGTATCCACTCTGATGTCTGGTTCACTTTCTTAACAATCCAAGAGTACATTGTCTTTCCCCTTTTGCACCAACTAAAACGCTAACATCTGCTATCAAAGCTGTGCAACAATGAGCACTTGTTAATGAGCAAAGCTGCGCACAGCAGCTACAAAAAAAAGAATCTGTTATATCTTCTCTGCACATTAACTCACTTCATGTAATCAGATGAGAAGAAAAAACATCTGAGAACATCTGGTATCCATTGGTCATATGTTCTGAGGGTTTTGAGGTAGCACTTGCATTAAACTTAAGTTGATAAATGATACCCAAGACACTCATTTTGGTTGATCTTTAGGATACCTCTGGTGTATCAGGCAAGGAAATCCCTCTCTGAAATTAAATTATAGAGATGCAGTGAAATGCAACACAAGAAGCAAGCTAAGTGCTCCAACTGCAGTGAAAAGACTCAGTAATAAAAAAAAAGCTCTTCTGATGCTCTTACCACTTTGCTGGATGATATATGGGTCATCAATTGAATTCAAATGGGGCTGCGTACAGAGATATGTGACAAACACACATCCATTTAACCAGAAAAATGTATCAACAAAAAAAAACAGGTATAGCAGCTTTTGGCCTGTTTTTTTGTGATTGCTTCTACAACTAAAGTAGTAATTTGTTACATTTAGCTGAATTTAAAAACATTAATTCAGCACTTACATAAGAATGAGGTGAATTCCCCACAAAAAGTGTTCTTTACGTTAATCTCTTCTTTTATTTGATTAAAACTTTGGGAGTGAAAAACAGAGGTTGTCTCTTTCAGGAGCTCCTGTTGTGGATCGACAGGCTAAAGTTGGTCAGATTAGCTTGAACATTTCCTCTGTTCTATTTATAATGATGATTTGCATTTATTTTACTTGATGAGACCATCACGATGCAGTTTTAAGCTACCCTCAGATCAAATTAGAAGAAAGCTGACCCATTACCGAATCCCTTCCAGAGCAGCTTCTGGATCTCAGGGAGTTCCTGTAACAAAAAAAAGCAGCTTCATCACTGGGATGTGTGTAGATGAAGAAGAGGCTATGACCCAGTGTTCGTCATCCATCCACTCCTGAGGATTCCCTGGACCGACATAGACCCTCGTATCCCAGTTTCTGTAGACAGCAATTTATATTTAAGCACATAAACAAGCAGAAAAGACAGGCATGGTAAGCCAAACAGATTTGATTTGATTTGATACTTGAAATTCAAGATGTTCTTAATCCATATAATTACTCACTAGGAAGCTGTTTATAATTCATTTTTCTCATTCCTCTGAATATTCTTAATTACAAATATAATATTCTCATAAAGTTTATTTACAATATAAGGGTGTGAGCAGCATTGAAGTTTGTTCCCATGAACAATTTCATGTCATTTGATGACATCTTCATGTAACCTGGAGAAAACGGTTCAATTCCAATTTCCATTGGTAATCTGTACCTTTTATTTTATTTTATTTTTTTTACAAATACACAAGGCAAAGTTTGATCTGATCTTAGCAATACATTTTAATTCATAAAAAATAAAGTATGAAGTAGTTGTTTTAGTAATAAAAATTCTACCTATACTTTGTTTAGAATATTTGTAATGTAAAAATGATTTTTCTCAACAAAGCAAAATTGGTTTTAAAATGGAAATTTGACTCATAAATCAATAATTAAAACTGGTAAAAGTGGAAATACAATCAAATTGTGTGAACGTATGAACTGAAATCAGGCTGACGAGGAGTTTGACTATGAATCTAAGGCATAATACATCTTTTATTTGTGCGGTTAAATTTCAACCTATTTGTTTTAATTAAATGATCTTCTGATTTAAAGGAAAACGAATCAAGATTATGAAACAAAAGGATCTGAAAGTTGTGCTTTATGAACCTTTGCAGTTTTTCAGACTTAGGAAAAAAAAATTTACCATCACCAAAAGCTTTCTTTGCTTGAGTCTGCACCCTTCAACGCGATGTAATTTTTATGCGGTGCCCCAGATAAAAAGCCTGGAAGAAGTCATTTGTGAGGAGATGCTTCTACACTCGAGGTAAAGTCATTTTACTATACTAAATTTTGCACAAGTTTGAGACAATGGCCATGTTCCTGTAACAAAAAAAGGATGTCTTAGAAAATTATTGCTGAGTGATTCCTCCTACAATTGTTTAAACAAAATTCATTCCAGAGGGAAGGACTGCAGGTAGAGGAAGCAGAAAAGGCAGAAGAAGGGGAAATAAACGTGAACCTTAGGTTGAGGATATGCACTAAAGATCTAAGAGAAAAATTAAAATCTTGAGCCCAGCAGGTTTGAGGTTTTCCTGAAATTTCTTGTAATTAAATCTTCAATATTTCCACCATGCCCACTTTGACTTCGTGTAGTCATGATGTAAATGTTGGCACCCTGCTGAGGATCCCCCAATTCCTGTTACCTTGCTTATTTTGACCAGCTCACTCAGGAGATAATTAAGAGCAAACTCTTAAGTGCGTCCTCTGATACTGTATAAATATTAGGACTAAATGTGTATAAACATTTACGGAATGTTAAGCCAGGGTATATTTCAGAGATACGCAGGATAAAACCCATCCTCATTTCTCAGCCACATAAATCAAACACTTCTCTTCACAGTGGGAGTTGCAGCTCATATCAGCTTTTCATTAGCCTCCAGCTGCAGAATCACAGCTATGAGGTGCAGCCTTGTAATTATTAATTATAGATAGTAGCTATTCAGACTGCTTCCTTAATTTGCAGAAACATGGGTGACAAAACCCACTACTCACTGGTATGAATGATTATTAATTACATTGCATTTGCATCGTGTCCAACTACGAAAGCGTATATCTCGTTGGTGCAGTTTTTGCCCATTTCCTGTGGGGTTTTTTTCTATCTTGGGCCTATGGCATGTTGTCAAAAACCAAATTCATGTAGACAAATGCAAAGGAATTACTTGAGTAGTTCTCATTTTTTAACAACCTATTTTTGATTTGGTGCACTTCTTCTTGGTGGATGTTCAGTTCCCCCTGACCTTTAAGGAACTTGTGCAGCAGTAGGTCAGGGTGGCAGTATAGGATACAGCTCTTGAACACCACAGATGTCACCAGCGACACCTAAATACCAGACGCTCTTTGACGTACCTCAACTCTTCAGCCGTTTATGCAATCAACGTGAATCGGCCAATTCTGATGCAGAGAAAAACGGATTCGCATATTGGCTTTGTGACAAAATGCAAAACCTTACTAATGTAAGGTGTTGCATATCAGCACAAGGCTGCTTTCTCCACTTCAGAATTATCTAGAATTACATTAATTGCGTAAACAGTTAAAGAGTCAAAAGTAATTTAAAGTCAAAACAATTTAAATACTGCAGCGAATACTACCTATACTACAAATACTATCCTGGTAATGTGTGACGGGTCATTTAAAAATAATGTTGTACATATTTGGCACTAATTTTGTATACAGACATTTGACTATGCTCATTCTACCTCTATTAGCATGGAATCAGAGATTTGGAGAAATTGGCTGCTTTTGTTTCTCTTTATTAGACTGTAAACTACAATGGCAGAGTTCACAAAGCCGGAATAGTTTCACCTAAAACTGCACTCGGCTTTTTTTACTATTACAAAAATTTGGTAAAAACTGGAAGTACGAGCAAATATGTTGTGAACACAACTCTTGATTTACTAATGACTGTATATATATTTTAAACAATTGGCTCAGCAGTCCAAAAATCAAAACTGCAGGGGATGGTTCATACGAGGGTGGCCAGCGGACTGATTGGGTAGGGAATACATGAGACAACAAACTGCCTGCAAGCTCACAAAGTCAAAATTGCTGGTTGAGTACTGTCTGTTTGTGAGTTTTTTTAAATGACACACAGTCAGCCACCTGCTGCTTTCTTTTTCTTTTTTTTTTTTTTTACTTCGCATTGGTTCATGAGACACTTTAAAACATTTTCATGATTTCATTTCCTCAGACTTAAGACTGTAGGGTTTTTTATTTCCAATTCGAAATGCAAGAAACTGCTGTTTTATTTCCATCTCTTTGGTTTGCTGGATAGTTGGTCTGTGTTCACATGGTAAGTGAACTTCACCTGGGCTACTTGAAAAAGGAAGCAAGTCTTGTTTTGTTCAGGTTACTAAATTCTGAGTACTATTTTACTTATTACATGCCCAACAACAACTAATGACTAACAACAACATGCCAATTACAACACACTAACTGCCCAAAATATAAATGTTCAAAGATACAGGACCATGAGGCATTTGAGGATCAAAAAAGGCCACAAACATTTTTTTCTTCTTGTGGTTGGTTACTTTAACCTTTTTTTTATTTCATACAGACTCCAATAACTGAACTAAATTTTCTGTTAGACCAAACGCTTTAATTTCCTTTTTTTTAAGTGATTTATTGTCCTGTTTTTTCAGAGAGATGTCTGTCTGGTAAGTGTTTGCTTTGGGTTTTCTGAGACACGTGGATCACAGTTTTTTGCTTGGTCTGTTTTCTGTCTGTTTAAAGCAGATGGCCTTTATTTTAATAGACTAAACTGACAAGTCGCTTCCTTGATTGTGCTTTCATTGTTTTGTTTTTGTGCTTGCAAGTGTTTTTACTTTACAAAAAATGAAGTCACAAACTAATTAATGCACTATACATCTCCAAATATAGATAAGAAATACTTTTCAGCACATTTACTGCTTCAGTAATGTTCTACTTCTAATTTAGTACTAAAGTAACTTAGAAGTAATGCAGGACTCATCCAAAGCATTCCAATTTTGAGATAGCATTATTCTGAGGTAAGGGATTACTTTTGAACAACAATCACAAGTAATCTGTAATGTTTGGGTAGCCTATAACTTGCACAACACTGTCAGTGAATGCACCCTAAGCATCTTCAATCAACAGGTAGCTGCTCTCAGAGAAGTCAGGTAAACCTTTACATGTATTTAACATTTTTATGTCTGAATGTGTCCTTTGATTGACCAGCCTTCTGTTCAGGGTTTACTCATCTTCTCCAGCTCAGTGACAGCTGGGATAGACTCAAGCCCTCAGGTGACCCTGAGAATGAAGGAGACGTAAAGAAGGCTGAACAGATGTCAGTTAACAAGTCAACAGTTATTTGTTCTCTGGTAGAAACACTTCTCCTCACAGGGTTCAGATCTTTTTTTTTTTTTCCTTTTTGGAAAGATTAATGACTTGAAGTATACAATTTTAATGTGTTATTTCTGTCTTTTTGGCTCGTGCACCAACTTGCTGCTGGGTGAAAGATCAGGTTTACCAGCTGGAAACAACAGTGAGAACAACCCCTCCAAATGGACCACTTTCATGTGACATTTCTCTGGGTTTTGCTGAACACTCAGAGCCTCACACTACAAGCCACGTTCACCCATTCACACACACACACACACATACACACACACACACACGTAACCCTTTACAAACCACTGAACACATCAGGGCAATGTGAGGCTCAGTGTCTTGCCCAAGGACACTTCTGCAGACATGTGGACCAAAGAGTGAAAGAGAAACATCTCGCTCTTTGCACATTTCTTTTTCTTAAAATAAGATGATCTTCCTCTAAATTGGTTACAAAAAATTGTTTTCTTTTTTTTACATTTTCATATTTGTCATTTTATCACACTTTCCTCCAGTAAGTGAGTCACAGGAAACACTGTATGGTTGTATTTAGTGTATTTCAAGTATATGGACGAAGCAAAGGATGCACATCATGGTAGCTACTAATGAGGTAATCCCAGCCTTTTATTATTGCTTCAAAAGGCCACAAGCAACTTAAGAACACTGAACTTTGCTCAGTAATAAAACAGCCAGCAGGGGTGGGAACACCCACACAGTGCATCAGCAATTCACAGTGATTTTTTTTTACATTTTTGCAGAGGACCCCTCTTATTTTCAAGTGTCATTTTTGAGTCGTATGAAGTAGCTGGAAAGAAACGTCTTTCTAGACATCAATTATTAACCAAAGCCTCTATCCCAGCCTGCTAGATCAAAACAACATGCTTGTAAGATACTACAGGGCATTTCATATATTTAGTGCTGCCAGAGAAACACAAACCTTGAACAGAAAGGTTAGGCGTCAAAATCTGACGAGAGCTCACGAGTCTTTGTAATATCCCTGACAGGTACATGATATGGCAGAGGAAGACTGTAGGATATATCAGCCTGTCTTTGTACTCTCCCTTCCCAAGAAGAGGATTTTGCACCACCACAGAATAGGGTTCCTGTGAAAATGAATATTTTATGACATTGCTATCAGGCTATGTTTTGAAGCTTAAGAGTAGATTTGCATTCTAAACTGCCTGTTGTGCAAAAAATAAATAAATAAAAATTAAGTCATCATAACCTACTATAGGTTTTAATTTACCCAACACTAAAAAACAAGTGCAGTGGGGTTTACTGTCATTTCCCGTGAGGTTTCACGCCATAGAGTAGAAAAAATTGTTTATCTTATATTAAAACTCCCGAAATGGTTAGTCCTTTTTAGCAATGGGAAGGCCATATTTTCTGCCTATGCTTTTCTTTTTCCATGTTGCTTCCTGTCTTCATAGTTGCTTCCTTGAGACACACTTAAACCTTAATGGATATTTTTCCAGCTGACATATCAAATTGTATTTGTCGCACTAAATGAAATTATCTGCCTGTAGTAACTGCTATTCCAAATCTAGGGCCAGTTTTTGTTGTTTTGCCAAGAACTAATAGTAAAATAACAAAATTGAGTAATGTATCAGCAAAAAGAGTGAAAACTTTTCCCAAAATGGGGGGATTGCATCACTCTTCAAGACTCCCTCTCACGTCTGTTTAAAATGGTAAATGGAATATACTTGTATAAAACTATTCTTCCTTTCTTAAAGTCCCAGAGCGCCTTGCAGTCACAGTCCCATTCACATACACACATTCACATACTGATACCGGCTCAGCTGCCAAACACTGGTGCTAACCTATAACCACCATAGAAAATGTTCAGTGTCTTGCCCAAGGACACTTCGACCCAAGGCGGGAATCAAACTTGCAATCTTCCAATAAGAGGTCGACCGCCCTACGGCCGCCCCAGAACAAAAAGTCCACAAGCAAATTTGTTTATTTTATGTTTGCCGTTTTAAAGTGGTATATAGCGGAATTTAGAGGAAGCCTATAAACTTGAAAAAAGCAAAAATTGCTTTGCTGTTCTGACTACTTGCCTGAAAAACTTGCTACTCTCCATCTTGTGGCAGAAACAAACTGAAACAAGCTCAGGTAGTGGAAGCTGATTTGCATTTTGTACTGTATCAAGTTCTTTGGTCAGGTGCCAGCACAAGTAAAAAAAAATCTCTGCCTGCCAGATATGGAGGGCCTTGATTGAAACTGTAGGCACAGTGGGTTCTGAGTGTGTACGTGTTCGCTATATAGAGAGCTCATTAGTTGGAGAGACCTGTGCGCATTGTTCCAAGTCTGCAGTGTCAGCGAGGGAGCCACTCATAACTCTGCATAATCCAAACTCCTGCACATCTGGTCTGGCAGCTTCAGGGTGACCTATGAGCTCTCAGAAGCACACACAGGAGCAAATGTAGTCGTTCACCCGGGCACAAAAGAGGACCCCAGCATCTGAATTTGCTTAATCTCCTGACTAATCAAGCATGCATTGTGTGGCCAGCTCTAAGTATGAGCAGCACTGAAATCTGAAAGTTTGCACAAACATGCATCTCCACACAAGTCCTGTCCAATAATACTTGTGATTTACGGGCCATTTTCCACTCTGCTTAGGTTGCCACTGCCAGCGCTGACCTCTCACTTCAGCTCAGGGATGCTGGTGCAGCACTTTGCAGCAAGTCCAAAAGAATCCCTAAGTAGGCAACTGAGCTGTCAATCTTAACTTATGAAAATTTTAAATTAGGAATTAGGATTTTATATAAGTGAATCCAGTTGTTGCCATTCCAGCCTTGGTGGAACTGAGCTGAGACAATGTAAAGCGATGGATTTAGCCCGGATCTGCTCCAGAGGAAGTCTCTTGCATGCAGGTGGATATCACAATTTGTATACAAACAAGAAAGCAATAATTGGAGAAAGATTGACCACTTGCATTCTATCAAGGCAGTTGTTCTTACGTGCGTCATTTCCGAAACACAGCTCTGAAATGAAGTACAGGTTGACTGGGAAAACAAAACAGCCAGCCACATATTGACTACATTGTCAGAATAAACAAATTATTTCAACTGAACCCACAGCTGCCATTTCCAAACACGACATTAATCAATGGAGTCTACTGGAGTGCCTGCCAGATGATGGCAGTTGCACAAGGCTGTCATTTAAGATAAAACCCACCATTAAAAATCAATATTTCTAACTCATTTTGTTTCTAACAGCACTGGTGGGATGTGATATGGCTGCCTCACAGCTTGCCCCATAAGATACTACTCCTCCTTTTATGATATTGAGGTGATGTGAAATGGAATTAGTGCCCAACTTGTTTTGAGACCTTATGATATATTTATTGTATTCATTTAATGGTGAGGTAATTTGTGTCTGGTAGTTTTTTTTTTCTTTTTTGTCACAAAGCTTCTTGGTGATAAATCGTATACTGTTGGAAAGCCTTTTTATTACCCTTAGTGAACGTTCATTTGTGGAATTAACAGGAGAGCTGGCTTTGTGGGTGGTGCACATGAACAATTTGCCAAAACATCTCTGCCAACGCCAAACATTCATTTACTGCTGTTGGTTTTGACTTTGTTTTATGTTTGGATGATTAAAGATTAAAAAGACGTGATATTTTGGCAATTGACTTTTTTCTTACTTAAGACTTAAGGGGGCACAGAAGGACATGGGTCAGTCATCCTGATCAATCAGGTCTCCCAAGCTGATCCCACAAGTGTTCTTTGGGGTAGAGGTCAGGAGTGCTGGAAAGCTGATTAATTTTCTCCACTCCCAAACCCTGGAAACAGTCACTGATCAATTTTGTGGGGTTAAAAATGTTTATATTTGTGATAGAGATCAGTCCCAGACTGTAGAGGTGTGGAATTGTTGCAGTGTCTCAATGCACTGACATAACCTTCAAAGATGACAAGTCTTGCTTTTCCAGTGAAGGAGGTGCCACCCCACACTACCTCACAACCTCTACCAAAAGCTGTCATTTTATTGGTGGAGCACCTAGTGTGATGTTCTCTGCATCTTCTCTGCATTTTGACTGTACAATACAACAGTTTGTGTCAGTCTAGATGTAAAGTTTCTTCACATGTTCAGGTTTTGGTGCACATGATGATGACACCAGTCCAAGTGGGCCTGATGGTGAAAGACAGTCATGTTAGGTCTCCTGGCAGCCCTTTGAGGCCAGAGATTGAGCTGTGTGCAGTCTAATCCACTCGACTGAAAATATGTAAAAAAAAAAATAAAAAATCTGACTACTACCAAGTGCTGACAGGGTGAGGAAACAGTCTTCTAGGGGTGTCATATTCTTGGAAAGCCCACTTTGCAGTCTGTCAGGTTCCAACTAGTCACATGGGAATACCAGAAGGTCCAAACACGATTCAGTAGCCACAGCAATGTCAGCTGTATGGCATTTGTATGAAATAATTTTTTTTTATTTGGATGGGTGCAATTCACACACTCAGATATGCTCTTTATCCCACAAATGCATGATCTTTTCAAACGTGACAGCATTAAACAATCAGGCTTTCCAACCATATAAGATTTATTAAGACGGGTAATGTCACAGCAAAGAAAAAAACAACTTAACACTAATTTCCCTACTTTTTGCAGCTCAGTTTCAACACATTTCTATCTCCAGACTTTGCTGAATAAATGCAAACTAGTCATGAATAGGTTGATGTGACCACAAGGTCTGACTTTACCAAGTTTCAGTGCTAAAATCCCACTAAAATGAGATGCTAATGCACAGTTATGTGCAAACGCAGCAGGACACTGATCAATTCTGACTGTCTGCATAACGTCTCTGCAGCCAAGCTCCAGTCCTGAGCCATGATGCACTTTTCTTACTCTCTGAATGAAACTGTGTCTTTGAAATCCATGCATATTGTTTTAAAGACTGGGGGCTTGGATGAAGAATGCGCAAACAAAATGCCAGCAGTTTGTCCAAGTATGGATCATGCAGCTTTGTTTGAAAAAAGAAACAATCAACTTTCTTGTGCGTTTGACAACAAAATGTTTCATTTTTAACCCAATCACCAAAAGTATTTTGAAATCCATCTTTTGGCTCATGTTGCATAAATCAAAGTGCAGCAAATTCATTAGTATAAATGGAAATGATACTAAGCTTTTCCTTGAGATTTGCCTTTGTAAGCAAATTACCATGAAGTTTTGACATTCACAGGGCATTTAAAATTGTTAAATTAATCATATGTGTCAATCAGTTGACAATCAATCAATTGATCAATCAATCAAATTATTTATTTATTTGAAATTTAAATTATGAACATTTTCCAATCAGAAAGTAAGCTCACTGTGAGGTCTAGGATTGATTAGAATAAGTACGACTTCTATTTTTAGGAAATCAAAAAGTAAGCTGTCAAGGCTCGTACTTCCATCTCCTTCTCCGACCACCAGAAGGAGCCATTCCCTGAGTATTGACCTTCTCCGGAGCATCTTCCTCATGACATCTCCCATCAGCATTTGCCCTCTGCTCCCAGGTCCCACAAACTGTTCCTCATTTTGCAATCATTTCAAACAGTATTTAGTCCTTGGTGTGAAGTCTTGTTTTGTTGTCACATACAGTCTGAGTGTTTCTGCTGCTGTCTCTCCGTTTATCCTAACCCTTGCCTGCCTTGACTCCGTCCTGCCTCTCTGTCTGTATTTTGACTCTATGAGTATCTTGTCATGCACTTTGGACTCTGCAATGCCAATTCTGTGTTTCAACCCTCTGTAAACGACATGACATGCTTCAATGTCACGTCATAGTTTACTTTTATGATATACTTATTTATTCCACCATCTTTGAGGCACACAGCTATCATGTTCGGCATGTTCTCCAGCAACTCATTGACTACAACCTGTACGCCAAGAGTGAGAAATGTAAATTCCCCCAACTTTAATTTCCTTCCTTGGTTACATCATCAGTGAACAAGGAGTAGCTTTGGACCAGAGCAAGGTGGAGGCAGTGCTGCAGTGGCCTCTTTTCTACCTGTGCTACATCCGGAGTTTCATCTCAGTGGCAGCTCCTTTCCCCTACCCTCTGAAAGGATCTCCCAAACGGAGACTCTGGAGGGCCCCACAGCATTCCGGTCCCTCAAGCAATGCTTCTCCCAGGCACCCATCCTCCATCATCTGGATCACTCTGTGCAGTTTATTGTGGAAGTAGATGCCTCAAGCACAGGGGTTGGAGCAATGTTGTCACAGAACCAAGGCAAACCGCCCAAGACGTTCCCATGTGTATACTATTCCAGGAAGCTTAACGACACAGAGAAAAACTATGATGTAGGCAATCGAGAGCTGCTAGCCATGAAGGAGGCGTTCTCAGAGTGGATGCATTGGCTGGAGGGGACATCCCAGCCATTCCTGGGTTTTACAGATCATAAGAACTTGGAATACATCAAGTCCACCAAGAGGTTGAACCCCCACCAAGACTGAATGTCCCTGTTTTCCTCTCGGTTCCAGTTTCAGATCACATACTGGCCGGACTCCAAGTACAGGAAGGCTGATGCGCTGTCTCGCCTCCACAAAACTTCCATGAAGAGCTGGTGGCGTCAGAGTCCATTGTGTCCACCTCTTTGATCCTGGCCCCAGTACAGTGGGACATCATGACGCAGCTAGTAGGATGCAACACCGCTGACCCACCTCAGTCTGATCAAGCTTATGTCCCGCCTTCTCATCGGCAACTGGTTCTCCACTTGGTGCACAACAGGCCCAGGTATGGCCAGCACACAGACTTTAATGAAAAACTCTTTCTAGTGGCGAACGATGCAGGCGGAAGTGGCCCAGTTTGTGACACGATGTGTCTCCTCATCAGTTTCCAGCCGGCCTCCTTCAACCTCTGCCCATACCACTATGTCCCAGATCCCATATTGCAATGGACCATCACTGACCTGCCCCGCTTTCAAGGTAACACTACGATCTTGTCAGTCATTGAGCGGTTCTCCAAGGCCTGCCATCTCAATCCTCTCTCCAAGTTGCCCACAGCTCTGGAAACAGCTATGGCACGGACCAGAACCCCCTGAAGTTGGCACGTGTCCCATCATCAAAGACTATGAAGAAAAAATGAATAATCGTTAAATCCGAGCAAATGTTTTTTCATACTTGCACAGTCATCTACAACACTTCTGGGTTTTTATTTCCTGTAAAATAATAATGTTTTTCCCTTAATTGTGCATACAAAACTAAGCTTTGGAAGTACTTTTGTTTGACTCCAGCAAAGCGAAACAAAATATTTGTGCTTGTTACATTAAACTGGCTTTTGCTTTCTGTATCCAGGTTTTCATTCACTCTGAAACTGGTGATTTATATTTGTTTATTTGATACACACCTGCAGAAATGTGTTTGTTCATAGCCTAAATCTCACTTCTGAGTTCAAAACAATTCTGAACAAAAAACCTCTATACAGATTTAACTTTTTTTCTGGCATTTATTTATATCTATTGTGGTCTCTAGTTGGTTTTTACCCATTAAACAAACAAAAAATGTTGTACGGTGAAGAAATACATGCCTGCTGTTGTCTCAGAAAGATAAAATGTTTTTGAGAAAGAAAAAACAAGTCTTTGCTCTGTGAAACCTATTTATTCTGTTTTCATCCACTTTTTTCTCACTTTCTACTGTCGGAAAGTTAAAAAACATTAAATCACAGTACCAGCAAGCATCAGCACCAATCTCACTTTTTTTTCCCTATTTCTTTTGATTAAGCTATGCAAGGCTTCCAGCAGCTTACAAAAGGCACTTGTGATTGCAATTGGGCTACACTATCTGGCAGCAACATGGCAATTTCCCAGGTGAGGCTTGGACAGATACGCTGCTGGGATTAGACCACCTTTCATCCGAATATGTCAAACCAGTCGTCACAATACTTGAGCTCCTACGGTTTGCTGTATTATTACCAAGCATTATATTATCTTTGTCAGATGTTCACAGTGACTTCAGATAAGCTTGAGCAACTGTAAATTGTATTCCCCAAGTGTGACAACACCTCTTCAGAAAACCGCTAATTGGGAAGACTTGGCCTATTCTGGGGAACCAAGGAAGAAGAAGAAAGAATAAGAAGAAAAGTGTGAGACGCCAGCGTCCCAGGCTCGACTGCTTTTGCACAACATGCAGCGCCTCCTCTGAGATTTGCCTCAGTGAAAACCACACACAAAGACTTGCAGAATTCTCACTTGACTTGTATTGTTGGAGTTAGGAGAAAGAGAGTTGTCAAGGCCATCAGAAATGTATTCGCAAACCTGTGTGGGTTCAAATTAACGCGCGTGAGGCACTGAAATATGACGTTAATTGCTCCTCTATTTATAGAAGCATCAGGATTCAGCGTTGGAGCAATGATGCCGATACTTTATTTGCCTGCGTGACATCATTATTGTCATGCAGCTCTTTATTGTGAAAGGCTTGAAATGAGCAACTCAAAACGGGGGTGCAAGCATCTCACTTGGGAGACTATCAGAGTTCAGTAGCGGCTCAGAGCATTTTTGATGTGACAGCATTGGAAAGATTGCTCGAATCAAAGCTACTGATTTTTTGGGGGGAAAAAAAGTCTTCCCAATGATGATTTTCAGCGTTACTTTGTGGCTACAAATATAAATATTAATGGGTAGATAAATGTCAGAGAAGCCCAGATGATATGAGAAAATTATCTTCGAGTATGTTTCATCATGAAGATGCTTGGTTTGGTTCTTAATTACCCAAAATTTTCATCGAAAATCCAGTCAGGAATCTTCAGAGAGATGTAAGCTTCAATTTTATGTAAAAGAGGGTTCCTCTAAAAATAGAAAAAAACCTGACTTCCACACTTCCTCTGCACTTCCGAGAACTGTTTAAAACTACTTTATAAACATGTTGTGTATGAGAAGTGTTAATAAACTTCTATGGATTTAGTATGCATGTGGGATAAGCTACTGAGGAACTCCCACACTTAATCATTTGTTAAATGAATGGAGATGGGAAGCATAGTAACAGCTGCCCATGTCGTGCACTTGGAAAATTTCCCTTTTTTGAGCACACATGGAGTGTTCCAACTTTCAATGCAAAATGAAATAATTTAAAACAACAGGGCTGAACTCTCCACTCTGAAGGGAACTAAAACTTTTATGAGCGCCATCCACTTTTTTGAAGTCTGACACAGAGAGCCTAGCCTTCTCCCTGGTACACTCTCAGACTTCGTAAATGAAACATGACATTCACATGGGTGTGCTATCAACAAAAAAAGAAGAGAAAAAAATGCTTTCTGTGTTGTTCTGCAAAGATTTCAAAACAACCTTTTTGAAGGAAAAAGGAGGCACGCAAACAAAGTTGCAGTTTTTTTCACAGCATGTATCTTGTATCATGATCAAAGGCTGTGTCAGCATATGCAGGTGATGTAAGGAAATCAAAATAAAGTTACCTTTTTCCCGGCTGAGCCTCTGGATGTTGCAAGTTAAAATCAGAGAAGTTGTTTATCTGCATATTCAAACTGTCTGTTTTTCTGCAGGTGGTTGGAATTCAAGCATTTAAGACAAATTTGAATGAAAATACAAGCCCAGGTGAGAGCGGCTTTACAGGTGAAATGTTTGGCTATACCAACCCCTTCAAAATTCATTAACAGATGAGGATCGTCCCTGGTGGCCTCCTCAAACAGGCGAGCAAAGGAGAAACATATTAGTAACCTTGTAAGAACCGGTCAACAGGAAGAAAAAAAAGTCCAAGCAACCCACTTTAAACAGGCAGACAGGTTCCACTTTATGGAGCTGCAGGTAACCAGACAGATACACACTTTATCAACTAGCATTTATTCGTCTGCTCCTCATTCACAGTGATTACAATAAAGAAATACTCAGTCATTTTCTTTATATATGTCCTCCATCATAACAAAAATGCCACAAGAACATGTTAAAAACACAATTTTAATTAAAGTGTCTTTAAGCTTTTTGAAAATTATTTTATGTAATTTTCAAGAAGAAAAATCATGTAAAATCTTCCACAAAGGATAAATGAATAGACTTAATACCATAATAGTCAACAGACTAACAAGATTTAAACTTATTTTGGCATATCTACCAAAGTACACAGTATAAAAGTCCTCATTTGTTAATTTTGAATAGGTAATATAACAATAGTATGTCACATGACATAATTGTAAGGCATTATTTAGTTGGTTTAATTGGGTTATTCAAAAATAACTACTATACAATAGAAAATTTGAAGAATAAACCTATAGGCTGAGGAGAGAGGGAATTATTTCTCCATTAAAATGTATTTTTAGAATTACCAAGTTGTTAGCTTAAGTTTAACATTTTTTCCATGCTATCAACAATCAAGTCTTTTCCTGTAAGAAACCAAGAGAACATTTTTATGTTTTATGTACATTTAGACGTCTGGAGTGACTACAAATTTATGGACTATGAGGCAAAAAAAAAAACCTGTCTGTTTCACTGGGGCCACTTAGGTCTGAAAATATCTCATTAAGGGGTTTATGTTCTGGTCAGTCGAGAAAGAGAGGCAGGTTAGAAAACTGTCTCAGAGTAAAATTACTATGGAATGCACAGTAATTCTGTGGAGAGTACATATCCACCTTTTTCCCCTTATGTAGTCTCCACACACAGCTGAAAATCCTGCTGCATGGCTACGTTCACTGTACTCTGAAAATGAAACGTCAAAACTCGTTTGCACTTTCTTTGTGTGCTCTCCTGTTAACATTAAACTCTCGTCAGCAATTCTAAAGTTCATTTGAGAACTAAATTAGCCAATAATGACTTGTTTGATAGCTTGAGTGTTTTGAATTAAATTTATTTAGAAAATGTTGGCATTTTTTGGAAGTTTTTTGAGGTGGTCCTCCAGATTAATAATCAGTTTTCTGGAAAAAAATAAACATCACTTCTACTGCAATGTCTGCAGTCTAGCAACCACCTGGCCAATAGCGGTAGAGAAGAGTGAAGTAGTTGAGTCAAATACAAAGCAAGGCAGAATCCATACTGGGATGGCAGGAGATGTATTATGTGTGAGAAAGTACTGCTTCAGATTCTATCACTGCAGGTATTTCTTTAGGTGCAATGGTTCTTTCTTTCTTTTTTATCTCCCATGCATGTTTTGTCCAGCTTCAAGCTCACCTCATGTCAAATTACAGCTGAGATGGGTAACATCACCTCTCAAACCTCTTTGTTCCATCAGCAGTGTTGTGTAAAAGGTCTTTCTTTTCTCTCCAATAACTGTTATTTTATCACAATCATTTCTTTCTTTTTTTTAATTTTTTTGCTATTTAGAACTCGTTCTAAGTTTTTCTTTGCACTTTCAAAGACATTTTCCTTTTGGAAATCCAAAAAGTTTGCTGTTTGTCAAAAAATTTTAAAAAAGTGAAAAAGTAGTGAAAAGGTTCACTTTTCACGTACTTTGCATTTTTTGTATTTATTTGTATTTTTTAATTTGTATTTTGCGTACTGCAAAATGCTTTTTAAAAATGTTACAATTTTGTTTTTTTACCAACTGTTAAAATAAAATAAAAAACAAGTTGATCTTTCCAGTACCATAAAATGATAGTTTTTCTTTATTGTGTTTGATAATGCCAACAATCTCAATTACCAACATCAAATAAAATTAATGAAGTAAGTATTGGCATCTTATTTATACAATTATTCATCATTTAGTGTCCTCAATGCTGCTAGAAAAGCAGTTTGAGTCCCACTCCAATCATCTTTGGATTTATTTTAAAATTGTTCCCAGTGGTCTTTTAATTATGATTATGCACTTTTTTGCCAAAATCAAAAAACCTGGGTTGTTTTCTAGGACGTAGTTTCTGCAGAGTGGCAGTAGTTCATTAGAAATTCACTTCTTGTTATTGTTTGTTTGGAGTAAGCCTACCTTCACTTCCCATTTATTTACACGATCTGCCGCTGGCTTACAGCCCCTCTCACCCCCCCCACACTAAAATTACCAGAGCAACAAAAATGGTGAGTAATATCAGAGCTATTCAGCCATACAGTTTTGAGCCAAATGACAGCTCAGATGAGGAAAACCAAGACTTACATGGATCTATTTGTCTGCAAGTGGCTGCATCAGAGTGGAGCGGAGCAGTTGTACGTTCTACATCACACGTAAAAGCTTTTTTCCAACTGCATTGTTCTTCTGATTCACATCAATTTGAATAAAGAAAAAAAATGAAATAATATAATATTCTAAATGATGATAATAATAATATTAAACAATTTTGAGCTTTATTTTCTAAACCCCTCTTCCATCATGATAAAAAAAAGCCTCAAGAACATGCTAAAAACATTGTATGTCAAACACATGTATGTCAAAATTGCAGCGAAGTTGATTTGTTTATTGATTTGTGATTTGTAACACTTCAGCATTTTTTTCTAACTTTCTGAAACACTTGAGTACTTTATGAAAATGTTTTATGGTGTGAATCGTTTTTTTAAACTTGAAAATATGGTAAATATTGTCTGATCTCTTTAGTGTCTTTGTTTCTATCTGTTGAAGGGCAGAGCGTGACACTCTCAGGGTCTTCCATTGTTAGAGCATCTATCCAACAAAACGCTTTCTTCCTCCATCTTTTAATTATCTGTATTCATGATTTCCAGCTTTGGTTGCACATCTCATCACAGAAACCACTTCAGACTAAGCGCACCCCTCCCCTCCCTTGGCCTTGAAATTGTTATGACTTGTTTGGCAGGGATGTGAAACAGAAGATAAGACTGCTTAGCGCCATCTTATTTGAAGCCATCCTCTTTACCTCACTTCACCTTCTGTTGCCCAAACCTGCATGCAAATTCTGCATCTGGCGTCACTTTCTTCAACTTCACACATCTGTCATACATGTCAACCATTCCTCACTGCAAGGTTGGTTGGATACAATTCAAATGAATATACTCTTTTTTTCTTTTTTTTACCTAGCAAACCTGTCAAAGAAATTGCAGTATGTCGATAGTGTGCTGGTGACTTAATTTAAATAAACTTGTTTTTCCTGCAGGGTTTTTTCTGCAACCTGGGAGGCTCTCCAAATAACAATTTATGTGGGAGCCAGGGCGGTTTTGCAGACAATTTAAGATTTTTTTAAAGTTTTTTTTGGAGATATGTGTCACTACATTTGATTGCCCTTGAGGAAACGGGAGACCAACAATATAAAAAAATGAAGGCATTCTAAGATAAAAATCAATGTGGACCTGGAAGTGACACTGGTGACATCTTTGTTAAAGATGATATGCTGATCTCATTAAAATGACTAAGGTTAGTCTCTACAGAGCTACAATTCAAACCCAAGACAGCCGGTTGACATGAATCAGCGCGAAGACTGCAGTCATGACCCTAATTCTTTTATTTAACGATGTTCCTTTTTAATCATGACAATGACAGGCAAAAGCACCTGGCACAGCACCTAAACTGAGGACATCATTTGTAACCCCTAATGGCTTACATTTATATCTTCTTATTAACTGCCACAAGGTAAAGACCCCCCCAAGTATCAATCTAAACTTCTTCTGTTCAGACAGACAGAAAGGTGCAACAAATATAAAGTTTAATCCATTCCTCAAGCCCCTCTCTGAGGTAAGTCAATGAAAGACGGATGCACTTCTTGCAGAGATGGACACAATGCCAATAAAAGGCAAGTCCATGAAAGCTGGTTTTCATTGTTGATTGAGGCAATTTACACTCCTGGCAAATGCAAAATCAATCAGAGGGCTTGCCGACAGTGTTGAAGTCTTAGTTCCATTTGGGTGAACTGACTGTATTATATTTCCAGTACTGAAGTATTACAAATAGACTCAGAATGCTTGACTGTAGGCTTGTTTAAGTACAGACATGTGTTGTTAGTATTGCCATTTGTGCTCACATTTAGTCAAGACTTTCTATTCTGAGGTGAAGAAATAACAGAAAGGAGTCAGCTCTGTCCTGGGTTGTCCTTTAAACTCAGTAGAGCATGTCAGGGAGGGCGGGGGCTGTCTTCCAAGATGTATAAGAGCTTGAACCATCCTTCTCCCCTTTTGAATGGAGAACCTGCTCCTTCAGACAAAGATTTCTGAATTAAGAGTACAAGAAGGAACACTAAAGGAGGTATTTTGTCGTCGTTCCATCCTGCAGGTCCATCTTTATCGTGTGACATTTGAAAAGCTATTTACCTCTTATTAAATCCAACAAGAGAAATATAGTTTCTAAATCATTTTACCAAAATAATAGAATAATTAATTTCTGCCTAAGGTTTTTTCAAACAGCAATGTTGTAAAATTGTATTTTCAGGTTTTTATCCTTTTTCAGCTTTAGGTCTACCTTTTAATCATATTGCTACACTCCTGATTTACCCTAAAAATCTATTATATTGATTTCTCCTATCTGTACGTAATTGAAACATAATTTATATTTTTTTAATTACATTAAATGTCTATAAGCTTGAGGGAGAGGGCATAAACAGAGAGCTCTCAGTTTTGGGTGATGGGAAGGGGGGCGAGGTTGCTCTGTGCCAATGATAATGTTTTAATAAACTCCTGCTATTCTGCAGAAAACAACAGTTTTTTTGGTCTAAAAACAGCTTAATCATAATTAAAAGTCCACTGCTTTGAAAATAGATCAAAAGATGAACTGAGTGGATCTTTCAGTCAATAGACAAACAAGTGATGTTCGATGTTGTTTCCTAACTTTGCTGTCTTTAATATTTTTTTCAATAATTATTGGGATGCCGAATTTATTCATGCTGGCCGAGATGGTCAACATTGCAGAAAGCTGAATCCAGATTTTTCTTTGCGTTGTGAAGAAATTGTTTTGTTGGTGCTGCCGTCTCAACTGCAATATCAATAACCGCACGGGTTCAAAAACGTGTTCTGCTGATCTTCCAGAGGGCAGATGGGTGTTGTTGAAAGATGACCAAGCTGCCTTCGCTAATGAATCTGACAAATCTATTCTCTCAGAGTTCTGATGCATTTTGGTGTCTGATGAAAAATCACTTAATATCTCTGAGTAAAAGTAAGATTTTGTCTTCTTTAAAATCTACACCAGCAGATGCTTTGTGAATAGTTAAAACCTCCAGCTTTCTGATGCTAAATGGTTGTGCATTACGTTTCAAAAGCTTTTCACCATAAGAGAAGGAAAGTCTTTAAACTTATTCTCTCATTTCCATTTGAGTGAGCTGCCAGGGAAGAGTTGAATTGTATCTAGGAATCTAAACTGTCAGCTGGGGCCAAACTTAAGTGAAGTTTGAACTCTGGAGACCATGTTTGCATCATCCAGCATTCAGGCTTTTAAAAGAGGTGAAACTCTCCCTCTATTTTTTTCATAGACTTAAATAAACAAAAATACCTTGTCTTTACTGGCAAACAGAAAATATGTGCTTTAAATGCAATTGGGCTTAAAAGCGTGATTTAAAAGTTCTGTGAATTTTAAAAATAAAATATTGACAAAATACACAAATCCAATTTTCCTTTGTGCACGTGGTCTTTACAACAACTCTTCAACTGATTGCAAGTTTTTAATTTTATTTTCGCTAGCACAAGATGAACTTGTATTGATCATATTTTTTTAAATGCTGTTGTTTCATACATGCCCTAAATAATCAGGGTACTAGCTATTTATCATTATAATAAGTAGTGATTCATGGTTTTCCTTCTGTAAATTAGCTTTTTGTGATGTTTTACCCTAAATTTTTTTTTTTTAATAATTTTAAGGGTCTTTAATGACCATAAAAAGATAAAAAGACAATAATGTACTTAAAAGCTTTAAATTAAGAGAAATGATGAGAAAGAAACATTAAAACTGATGTCTTTTATAGGCTCTGAGTTTAAAGGACAGATAAAACTTTTTTAATCCAAATTTCCTATCAAAAAAAATTCACTGTGCAATCTGTACTTTTCTGTATCAAGAAGAATGAACTTAAGCTTTGATCCAGCTCGAAGTAAATTTATTTTTTCATGAAATCTTATTACTTCACATGTTCTTTCTTTTTGAAGTTTTATTTTTACCTGTCTTGTTTCTGTCCATATGTTGGATCAAGTGTATTTTCTAATCTAACAAGTTTGGTTTTTTTAATGGTTTGGCTTGTCACAAAACCTTTCAGATCTACTGAGATTGCTATCAATCTAGTCTGAATAAAAAGCAGCAAACTCTTTTTCTATATCTGCATTGACAGAAAATCTTATTTCTTCTCCAGATGCACAAAGTTCTTGCCAACACCTTCCAAATCAGTCTTTCCTTTAGCTGTCACGTACAAAAGACGCTCATGCACAAGGTATTAACAGTTATTAGTAGATTTAAATTCACCATATCTGTAAGTTACAAAGAAGCAGCAGCTTACACAAAGAGTGTGCTCTCTGGTTCAGATGTTGAGTAATTCTAAACATTCATATTAAATGGACGTCTCTAAAAAATAAAATGCCGCATATAAATTGTAAAATTTCCAGGATCCTATAAAATTATGTGTGGCGCTCACTAATAAAGCTGAAACGCAGAAATATAAGCCACTAAATGACTGCTAAAAACTACTGGAGATTTTACTGAAGGTCCTTGGAAGTCAAGGTAGTAGCTTCTCTTTGTCTCTGTCTATAATTTCTGCTTCAATGATACAATAAATTATGGGGAAAAAAACTACTGTCCTAATGCTAATTCACTCATTTATTGATGATCTAAAACATAAATCAGAATAGAAGTATTATACTGTTAAAATGGTCAATCTGTAATAATAATAATGATAATCTCTCATTTAGAAGCTACAAACCCCAAATTATGTTTTATTATTCAAAACTATATTAAATATGATTTTATTTTCAAATTATCTTAAGTTTCTTTCTCTTGGGCTGGACTTAAGTTTTAACTGAACCATTTTGCTGTGTTTGTATGTTTGCTTTGTTGTTTGCTTGTTTTTGTGTTAACATAGAAGATGGACAACACAGTTAGACTAAAGGCCGTACCACCTTGCAAGACCATAAAGTCTGGTTTCGAACTGCTGTTTTAGACTGATGGAAGACTAAAGACAAACTGACTGTGACTCCTAGTAGACAGAAGTCCATGAACACTGGAGACATGCTGCTGAAGGATCTCCCCAATTTATTTGACAATGAGAAGCATAGGCAGAGAAATGAGGTACACCATTTTAGGGAACCAGTCCACAAGGATAAGGGAGTTTCCATGTGAGGGGGAGTAGACCATAGATAAAAAACATACAGATAAATGGGACCAGGGGTGTTACATAAAATCAGGTTACAGTAAATCTGCAGATTGTTGGGTTGAGAGCTTGGCTAGGGCACAAGATGGACAAGTGCAGACATATTGGCATCAGAGATCAGCTGTTAGACACTAGAATCTCTGAAGGACCGTCTCTCTTTGGCCTGTGTAGCAGTGGAGACAAGAAGCAAAGAACCTTGTAAAAACTTTGGCTCAGAGAGCAACAAGTACAAGCAATCAACCTGGTGGACATTCAGAAGAAAAAGAGGTATTGAGCAGGCTTTGTTGCACCTCGCTCTGTAGGTCAGCTACTAAACCAGCTAAACAGGCTGGATGAACCCAGGTTTAGGACAATCAAAGTTGTGCGAGGACAAGAATTTAACACTCTAAAAAATATGCAAAAATATTCAAGGTTCTTGTGATACAGCCTACAAATGGATGCTGAGCACCCTCAACCAGTGGTGCTATTTTTCTAGTGATAACTGAACTGCCATAAGTTCTCAATCCCCAATATTATTGCTTTGTTCTGCAAAGAATAACCATCAAAAAACAGAGACAGATGTTTGATAAGGAGGGCTCCAACTGCTCGTTCTAAGATGTCCACCATCATAATAAAAGGGTGCTTTTATCTGGTAGGGAAATAACAAAAGTAGAGGTGATCCTGGTTTGAGTTTTTGCTGGATAAGAGTCCACATAAAGAACCAGTAGTGCTGTAAATGACTTTGATAAATTGTCTGCAATATGTTAGTGAATCCCAGAAAACTTTATTTCTTGTGGTACTAGTCAATTAGGCACTATGAGGCCTAGGGAAGATGCAAAGGACACGAAATTTTCTCACTTTCCACCTTGATAAACGGTCTGTTCTGATGTGTGAACATGTTCTGTTCCAGAGTATGGGAAAATTTGAAAATTATTAAAATACACAAAAGCAAAATTGTAAAAAAACAAAAAAAAAAACAAAACCAGGCCTATTTGTCAGACCAAACCATCAAACTGGATACTCATAGTTTCCACAAGAAGCATTAAAGGTCATCTTCTATTTATCCCCTTTACAAATTCAAACATGACAGTTAACAGTAACAGTAGACGGTAAATATTGTTATGCTGGCTTCCTGCAAGAGTTCAAAAGCAAAAGCTACAAGAGCTAGAGGGTGACAATTGCGGATGGTTATTTGACTGAGCACCCTGTAATCAAAGCAAGGTTTAAACTGCTATCATTCCTTTTATCAAAGAACAACCCTAACCTTACTTGTGATGTGAAAGATTGGATCCAGCCAGGAAGCAGTAGATTTGGCTATGTATTTTTCCATGGTCTCCTGCTCAGGGACTGACACAGTACTAGAACATACCGTCAGGCTGTGACTGAGCGTTACATAGCAATATATAGTGTGAAACACAGGTAAAAGGTATAAGCACAATGAGTTGTAGCCAGAAGGAAATAAAAAAAGTTATGGATTTGAAATCCTGACATTTTATCACAAGAGGCTTATCTCTTCAGATGCATTTAGACATTTAATATAAAACCTCCTTATTTAGCATCCACGTTTGAAAGCCAACAATGGAGCTCCAATAAACACAACTTTGTGAATAAACTCCACTTTGACAAGGGCTGACAAGCCGCAGCATTAAGTTAAAGTTAGATAAGCTATATATGTATGTGCACTCTTCACAAAATGCAAACCTCAGCTGAACGCTGCTACCTCTGTAATATAATTTCTCCCTGCACAGAGAAAAGCCTGAAATATTCCATGCCAATCACATCAAGGGCTACCAAGGGAACAAGTCAGGCGCAGGTTCAGCATATGCTGACAGACATGTGTGAATTGAACAATATGTTCTCCCTGCTCGTGCATTTTTGAGAAAAAATAGTCACTAGACAAGTTCCGTAAAAATATTTTTTTTCTTTGACTATTTAGATTCTGCAGTAACACATGATCAAACTGGAAAGTTTTGAGGACTTTTCACTGCAGAAAAAGCAAAAACAAAAAATAATAATATTATTAATAATTTATTATAAAACAGCTAAGTACATTTGCATCATTTGTAATCTCATAATAATTTACTGTATTAAATAAAATGTATTACAGTAAATTAATCCAATTTATCAT
Source organism: Adrianichthys oophorus (assembly GCA_036245035.1). Classification (NCBI taxonomy): domain Eukaryota; kingdom Metazoa; phylum Chordata; class Actinopteri; order Beloniformes; family Adrianichthyidae; genus Adrianichthys; species Adrianichthys oophorus. The sequence continues at coordinate 7,259,153 of BSAI01000096.1, read as the reverse complement.
TTAGAAAAAGAAACAGAAATACAGCTCAAACATTTTCAGTTAAATTTGATACATTGATTATAGAATTGTTATGTAATAAATCTGTTTTTATAATGTGGTTTAAACCTTTATATTTAATTTTTTTTTTTTTTTTTTGCAAAGCAGAGTGAGTCATATATATTTACATTAGGAAGCAAACTGTTGTTTGTTTGTTTGTTTAACATTAAGTAATGTTCTTGCTTCATTGCACTTTTGTGTGTACTACAGATTCATATTTTAAAGTATTTATATCTGTTGAAAGTGCACAACTTAACAAATAAAGTACTTACAAGTACAAGATCACACTGGCAAAAGATTAAAAACACCTAAAACATTTTGATGTTCTTTCTTTTAAATAAATAAAGATTTAACAAGAATGTAACAATATTTTTGTGAAATATTTCAGCGAACAATGTGAATGATGCAGAGTGGAATTTAAAAAATATAACTTTAAAAGTCCAGGTAGGTTACACTAATATGTTAGCACCCCGGAGTGACAGGAAGGTAACAAATTACACCGTTTGTGCTGAAGCCTGTTTTATCTGTCTAAACATTAAGTTCCTTTTGGAATTAGACAGTTCTCAGATCACGGCAACATGTAAGTAGTATGCCATATCAAAGCATAAAAGCACTAAGAAGAGTCATCATCATTAAAAGTCAGGGAGAGTAACTTTTAATGACGTATTCCTGTCTAATGCTGCTGCTGAATACAATCCACTGACCTAGAAAATATGCAGTTTCTCAGAGCGTGTTAAATATTTATTTCAATTCTGATCTCTTAATACCTGCTTTGGCACAGCTGTTTCTTTGTCTTTTATTGAAATGAATTTGTCCTGGCAGAGATTTTGAAATGTACAAATTGATTTTTCATAACATTAGCTTAACAGGTAGGCCTTTGGCCAAAGTACAATTGATCATTTTTTGGTCGAGTTCCAGGACTTCCACCATTAGACATTTATTGTTTAATCCACAAATTCAATGCAAATTGAAACAAATCCTGAGGGTATTTTTTCCAAAGTGAAGGAATCAAATTAACCTATACATGGCCTGATTTGAAAGATGTCTTAAGCAGGCCGTCTGGCAAAGTTCTGTTATTTTGAGTCTGAGCTAATGAAAGTCTGGACAGGAACGAGGACAGAAGCTGAGAAAAAAAATAAAGAAAGGATGTGCAGCATTAGCCTTTAAATCTGTTCATGAGATTAGATTTGTTTCCCTTTTTGTTCTTCTGTCTCCTAATTCTGAGGAAGTCTCAGACATCTATCTGTGCCTCTCTTCGCCGGCTAATTATGCGTCAGTGTTACCTCAGGAAATATAATTTCTCCTCAAGCTAGCAGGCTTTGACAGTCTGGGGCACAGCATGAGGGTTAATCTATGGATGAGACTGTGTGTGTTCGCTGTAAAGGTAAAACCCCCACGAAATAAAAGGTTGTCTTCATGTGAAATAATAATAACATTTTTTTTTTACAAAGATCAACTACAGGGGAAACATGAATGCTTTATAGAATTATGGAAAGCTTGATTCTATTGCTGGGCGACAAGGCTATGCTATGACAATATCTAAATACAGTATTAACCCTACTGTCATAAAGCCCTATTTGAATACTGTGTGAATGGTAAAGTTACCAAATAAAAATTTAAAAAGAAATATTGGGGAAATGTCTCAGTCAAGTTGACTTTAAACAAATTCTTGAAACAAACTGAACTAAAAGAAACCCAGCAGGACCCTTTGTGGTGACCAACCACTTGGGGATCTTTAATACTGCAATCACACCCGACACGGTCAAGTTTCAATGTTAAGTCAATGTCAATGAGGTGGCATGGCGTGGCAAGCGTGTCAACCAATCAGGGACTCAGCTTTGGACAAGTGACGTTTTCCGGGAGGACAGCGTTGCAAGCTCCACTGCACACGGTCCAGCAGAGCAAACGAGCGCCATCACACGGGAGAGCAAAGCTAGCTAGCTCCGCTGCTGGCTGGCTCCGCCAGCAGAACAAGAATTTCTGCTTTTATTTTATTTTAATAATTCCATTGTATTTGCAAAGAAAGCTAAACTTTCCCTTAGTAAAGCAGTTGTTTGCTTTTCAACTTTACATTCTTCCTCAAGACAAAGTGACACACAATGACTTAGTCAAAATATTAATAAAAGAGGTCTCATATGGAGAACATTTGAGAATGTGCCAAAAGTTACTAAGGGCAAAATCTATCTATAATTAAGAAAGCGGTACATCCCAACTGACACCACCACAGCCACAACAGTTAATTGCTTTGTGCCTGAGAAGGCTTCTTCATACACTTTGAAATTTGGTCTGACAGCACCCCATCCATCCTCTAGCATGATGGGAACCTCAGTTGGGGCTCTTCCTATCAGATCTGAGGCGTTCTGCGGGGCGAGGAAGAAGCTGCACTTTAGATAGGAGCTGCAGAGATTTGAGGGGTGTAACCAATCAGGGAGGAGAGTCTGTAGGCATTTGCACCCTATAGAATCTGTACTTTTCCATTCAAGGAGCTGGTTATATGAATGACCTAAACAAATGCCTTGGCCGGAGTTCAGTTGACAAGAGCGTAACAGAAAAATGGCACACTACAAAGACTTATATTCAGCCCCAAGAGAGAGCTTTGATTTATTTAAGGGTTGGGCTCTGTGATAAGTGCGCGCAGCCAAGCTGGAGGAGCTCATGTTCTTGCCAAAAAAGAAAGGAGTCACACTTCTACAGCAACGCGCAGGAGCTCATTTGTTTCAGAATTTCTCTGACACTGACAGAAAATCCCTCCTCCAACTTTGATTAAGGTGACGCAACACATGCATCATTTTTTCAAAGCTGTGTGTGGCTGGTTTCTTGAAGTGATTCAGTTCAGGTTTGATGACAGGAGGCAGGAGAGGTTTCCTTAAGAGAAAACATTGGCTTAGAGATGTGTCTTGGTACAAGTTCATTTTTAAATCAAATTTAGAAATTGTTAAGGGATCCTATTTTTACTATATTCAAATAATTCCTTCAAAAAATCCCAAGTTTTTATATTTTTTATTTATTATCCCATCTTAGATTTAAACAATCCAGGTGAACTTGCCTTTCAAGGTTGGTTCTCTCTGAAAAGCAAAATGCCAAATAAAACCCAGTTTTTTATGCCTTTTATATCACCACTCTTGGCATGCCCCCTGCTTCGCTGTGCAATAACTTGCAGCCAATTTTTCCAATCATGTCACCACCTCTGTGAAACATGATGAAGATCCTTGATATATTGAAGACTTGTTTCTGTGAAATAACCTCCAATCTGCTGTTCAGGCAGACGCTGACATGGAGGCAAATGATTTGAAAGAGCCCTAAGATAAAATAAAGGTTCAGTTGTAAAATGTGAAAATGTTACAGCAAGGCGTAACTAACTTGTTTTTTTTTCTCCTAAATATTAGTATAAATGTAAAGAATTTTATATGTTTCAAGAATTTATTTTGACTAATCACTGTTGTCTTTTTTTTTTTTTTTTTTTTTTTTT
>BSAI01000096.1:7212790-7255638 GCA_036245035.1 Adrianichthys oophorus | reverse complement strand
GGATGGGTGAGAAAAAAAAGGTCTAAATTTAACTCTACAGGCCCGGCCAAGTCAAATAAAACCATCAGTGGACAGCTTCCCATCGGTCTTATCCTCTGATCTTTTATTGGACAAATTAATTCTATGTTTGCTTCACAACATAAATATTATAAATGCACCATCACAGCTGTTAAAGCAGATGTTGGTTGACACAGAATGAGACAGAGGCTGCACTTACACTAAGAATATTTCACACTGTCGTCATTTCTCTGTAGACTTTTATAACTTTGAGATCTTTAAATCATAGGTCTGCATGCAGACCATGGTGCACTTGCTTCCAAACCACAGTCTAAAGCATATAATTTCTTTGTATTTGTACCTTCGGTGCAGCAATAGCATATACTGTTTAGAGGCCACAGTATTCAGGTGGTGCAGTGAAAAGGGGGAGCAGCTCATCCTACTCATCTGCTGTAAAGAAAGCGTGTGGGAGGAGGTGAAAGGAGGCGAGGTATTCACTGCGTGCAAAGCCTCCTTTGAGAGCAAAATTTAGATCAGGAGGAATACTCGACATGCAGAAAAAGAAATATGACTGAAAGAATATGGCTGCAGTATTTTCTCTGTATAGAAGTGTACAACACAGTTACTGCTGGTTTTAAATTTCGGGTCAAACCAATCACAAAAAATTCATATACGGTATGTAATTTGGAGGAGTGGGCTTGTCCCTCCCGTTTTTTTTTTTCTTTGTTCCTGTCTAGCCCAGTGCATGCCCTTGGTCTGCAGAACCTCCTCTGTCTGTTTTTTTCTGACTTTCCTATGAGAAGGAGCTCTGGTCGTCACAAAGGAGCAGAGGGAATTCAGAGGCAAAACAGCACTTGTCTCTTTTCTGAGGAACCAGATGACCCTCCTCAGACTGATAATGTAAACAGCTATCTAGCAATGACTGGATCTGTGGGAGTTTGAAATAAAACGAGAAGATTTCTGCAGGGAAAAGTGCAAACACAGCCAGCTTTGTAAGTTCATTTTACCTTTTCTATCTTGAAGGCACGGAGCTGAGATCAAAGCAAAGAAGTTATACAGGATGGTGAAAAGCCATGATAAGTGTGCTTTGATGGTTTTGGAAAGCAACAGACTGATTACAATAAGCTGATAACTGGGGGAAGAAAAAGCCACTTTAGAGCCTGTGATTGTTCCCTTTTGAAAAGTTGTGAAATTTCCTTTTAGGGGAATAATGTGCTCTTTTTCATTTGCACAAGATTTAGTTTTCTCTAGACTTTCTAGTTTAAACTTTGCAGTAGATCTCTGTGTAACTTCCCTGACTGCGTATGCACTGTCAACTCCAGCTGCAGAAACTTTAAGCAGCTGTTCTCAATTAATGTCACTCGCTCATAACATTACACTCAACAACCATTTGTTGACTTTAGATGTGGAGCTTGGGGAGAGCAGGGTTTCACAATACATTTGTCTGGTGGTGTGTGTTATGGATTGCTGTAAAACTAAGCGAGCAGGTCATACCCTAAACCCCTTCACCCATGTAAGATATGGTCCCTGAGACATTACACATCCTTTACATGTTTATGTTTATTGATACTTTACCCTTTATCCTCAACAACTTACCATGAAATACATTTCTCAAGGAGTAATTCAATGGTCTATATTTGCATATTTAGCAGCAAACATCACATTTTTGATTAGATTTTCTTGCAAAACATTAAAAGATTTTTTTTTTTAACTAAAAAACATTAAAATTTGTAACAGTTTAGATTTCAGTGTGACAAAAGTCGTGGGACATGTGTGCCAGACCACCATCACAACCTAAATTAAGGTAAACCAGACTTCTACCACTAGATCTTCAAAATGGAGGCCATCCAAACACCACCACCATGGGGAGTCCAGGCAGCTTCTCCACTTTAGTAAACAAGTCAGCCGCTTTCCACAGAGCTACAATGCGTGTGACTGCAAGAATGTGAAAACAGATGCAACTCAGTGCCCAAGTGCAGCAAAGACATCACTCCTGTAGAAAAAGCTGGTTGCACTTGTTTCATGATGTACTCTGTTTTTGCCTCCGACTTTCCTGAAACAGTTATCTGAAAAAATCCAGTTTAAAAAAGTGTGGGGTTTTTTTTTTCAAAAATAAAAGCACATTACAATTTAGGCTTTACTAGAGATTGGTGTTATGTTAGCAGTGTTTAACAAAATGACATTTATTCAATCTAAACTGATCCCAAGAAGCAGCATGAGCAAAAAAAGACACAGAAATGTTTATCTCGAGAACAAATAAAATGCATCAACTGCTGTTCTTTATCTCTTATTACAAATTGCTCAGTTGTTCATCACTTTATAAACACACTTTCTGAGCATCCTAATAAGTCCAAGAAATGTTAGTCTCACTCCATCTCACACCAACATTTGTGAAATGACACTAAAACAACTTTCCATGACGCAACTAGCTCCTTCTCAAGCGAATGCTTAGGTCTGTGTGTTGTAGTTACCTCCAGTTTGGCCCAAATGACTAGTAGAGCCTCAGTTTGAAAAACACCCTTACAGAAATGTATCCTTTTGATAAACTGGGGAGAAAAAGTTGTTGCAGTCCATGATCAAAAACATATGACATCTAGATGTTTTTGTCATATCAAAGTAAAACTAATAGTTTAAATCATTTTCACCACTTGAAGTGTATTTCCAAAAGTAGAAATATTTTACAGAGGGTAAAATATGAATTCATTCTAAATAAATATTTCTCAGGGTTAGGGCTCATAAAATTGTTAGGAAAAAGTGCCTTTTAGTAATTAATGTCTAGGAGGGGACTTGCCGGCTTAAAGTGGGTTATAGTGTAATGGGCGAAGTTTTAAATAATCGTGACTTTGAAGGGAAACAGTTGTGATTTTGACCGCCAGAATATCAAGATGAACTGCCTTTTTTAATGAGGAAATACACCACCCTTTTACCTTATGCTCTCAGTACAAAGGAGACCAATCAGTCAAGGAGACACGACAATCAGTGGTGGAGTTAAATTTACTTTTGAGATCAAAGACGTCTCAGTGTCCTTGACCTGAGAGGACTCTTGGAGAGCCCATCCTCTTCCTCTTTAATGTACAAGGAATTTCATCTTTTCTGTAGAGAGGCATGCGATCTGGCAGCCTATGTATTCCTTTACTAATTTTTTTCTCAGGCAGAATGAACATGGGTTGCTATGGTGACCGTGCTTGCACAGACCACAGACAAAGTTGTCATTTTCTTCCTCCTCACTCTAAATTAGTCATCACAAAAACGTTCAGTTGTAAATGTTAGAAGTGTCTACTGGGTAATTTCAGCCATTGTGACGGCTTTGATGAGACGTTTGCAACCAACAAAAGGTTCTGAGAACACTGTCAGTCTCAAGAGTTCACTCACATTAATAATAATTTGTGGCCCACACCCACTTTATAAGTGTAATACAAGAGAAAATCTCAAAGTCACATTTAATTTCATATTGAACTATAATGAGACCTGAGAAAGAAGCAGCCAATAAACACTGTCTGCACATATGACAGCATATAGACCTTTAAAAACTCTGTTAAAACCACAAAGAAGATTGTCAATTTGACAGCAGAATGGATGCAAACCTTGAAGACATCACTGATTATCTGTAGAATATGGACCTGCCATTTAACATTATATTCATATCTGTTACCTGATTCAGCTGTGACAAGGACACTGACTTTGAAAACAACAATATTAATACAAATAATAATAACAGTAAATCAATAATTATTATCAAAGCACTTATGTTTTTTAATCATATTCCATAAGCACTCTACTTTGATTCTTAATGTGTGATTTGTATTAATGATTTCTGATGATTACCTGTTGTGTGATTTGTAATAATAATTCCTTGAATATTGCAATAATATTTTTCTAACAACAATAATGAAACACTTGATTTGTGATACGTTATAGTGACTTCTGATAATTTTATGTCTTCTGATGTAAGTAATTAGAAGAATCACCTTTGTCATTTGATTTTATTTTTACGTGTTTTTTTTAATGATCTGCATTTGTGATGGTAAAGTATTAATATTTAATGAGTGGTTAAAAACCAGATGAAGATAATTATGTAAAAGTAAAAAATAGAAACTAAAGTAAAAGGGATGGGATTATATAAATTTGCTTCCTCCTGCTCCCTTTCAAGCAATTACTTATAAACATGAATATAAAAAGGTTGGAACACATAAATTCCTCCAACTTGCTTTTTCATGCAAATAATTTAAATTACTTTAGACAAACATAATATTAAAGATTTCAATAAATGCCAGTATGCGTATTTAAAATTAAGAGTAATTAAAACTGAATTATTTACATGTGTATGTGGATGTGTACCTATATATTTTCCAATCAATTTAGGAATAATTATTCTAAGTTTGATATATCTATGTATACATATATATTTATGTTGTTTGTCCTCTGGGCTGCACGGTGGCGCAGTGGTTAGCGCTCTTGCCTCACAGCAAGAAGGTTCCCAGTTCAAGTCCTGGCTGGAGGACCTTTCTGTGTGGAGTTTGCATGTTCTCCCCGTGCATGCGTGGGTTTTCTCCAGGGACTCCGGCTTCCTCCCACCGTCCAAAAACATGCTTCATAGGTTAATTGGTTACTCTAAATTGTCCCTAGGTGTGGATGTGGGTTATGGGTGTGTGATTGTGGCCCCTGCGACAGACTGGCGACCACATGAGTAGCCAGGTTAGGCTCCGTGACCCCGAAAGGGATAAAGCGGTTTGGAAAATGAATGAATGTTTGTCCTCTTATTTTTATTTTTTGTTTTGTTTGCTTGAAATAAGTCAATTTAAAATCAAAATTAGTTAAACATCCAATTTAACAAGTAAAAAAAAAAAAAAACTTTAACTTTCTTTCTTTCTCTTTAAAAGGGATATACTACCTTTTTTGTGCCTCAAACAAAACTGCAAAATTACTAATTCTAACATCAGACCAAAGGGAGTTCTTCTCTCCCACAGAACACACTGAACTTGAACTGCTTGAATGCTGGCAGGCCAGGCTTTTCTTTTTGTAGCTGGTTACATCAATGCTGAAGACTTTCTGACCATGTCAAAGATAATTTATTCTGTACTTGGAACATCCTTCATGCTCTGAATATTTAAATGTGTATGCTTGGAGCGTTTACCCATCAATGGATTCACAAAGTCGACATTACTATTTCACTCTGTTTCTGATTAATCCATGAATTTCCACAAAAAAGTTAAAGGGATTTAGATTAGTACAATGTGACAGATTTACATGGAAAGATTACCTAAATGGAACCAAAAGAAACTATGATTTTTGTGATTCCAAACTTGAAAAACTTGATTGTGTTGTTATTTTCTTGCAATCCCCTCATTTCCTTTGACATTTCATTTAAAAAGATTTCAAATACATGTTCTGTACTGGAATAACAAAAGTCTAATATGAATAAGTGATTGAGGCTCTGTGAAAACCATGTTAATCTAGTAGCTGCACATCTTTGTAGAATAAGAAAGAAATTAGAAAACTATAGGAACATAGATGAAAAAGGAAAAAAAAAATGAGGAGGAGCATCCACCTCAGAGAAAACACTATTAGCACCAGCCTCCATCCATCAGTTGGCAGAAGGAGATAAGTCCAAATGAAAGTGACAGCAGCAGTCCACAGGTCAAAAGGTGAACCCACACATCCCACTGTTTCATTGTAGTAGGTTTCTGTCTGCCAGAAATCTCAGCTGAAGTTCAGTCACCACATGGCACTGATTATTAATCTTTAGGTAGACATCTTTGAATCCAGTCTTGATGGCGGCCCATGCATCCTCCTGGCACACAAATCATATTTGTTTTTAATTCATTCAAGTTTGGAGAGAATACCATCATTTCACAGTTTCCAAAATATATTGGGATTGATTACTTTAAATTATTAAGGATTACATTTGCTATATTCCAGAAATAGTATTTGAATTTAGTGACATCATCTTTCTAAATTTTCTTGAAATGTTGTTACTTTTGGAAAAAATCATGTAATTCATAAAGCATTTGCATGCTTGCATCAGAGGGTGGAGAAGCTGGTAAAAGGAATTTGATTTGTGGCCATTACTGTCCTCAGTGGCCATCTGTGAACAAGGTGTCAAACCACATTTCTCAACATTAATGGCTGCTTTCCAGATGGACTCCCCTTCGCTGAAAATTTTCAAATTGTCAGAGAAGAATGTGGGGGCTGGAAGGTAGGAGGATGTTGTGCCCAGTCATCTGAGTTTGCATGTTGTTTCACTGGGAACTCTGCCAGAAAGTGGGAGGCAAATGAATGGGGGGGGGTCACAGGGTTCCAGAATGAGAGTTCTGCTTTTTATTAAACCGCTCCGTTCACTTACATGCCCCGCCTCCCAACTTCCACTGTCTTTTTTAGAGTTATGATTCGAGCCAGGGATCCAACCATTATCTTTTCCCCTCCTAAAGTCAGAATTTAAGTGTGATTGTGTCTGATTGGATGTGATTCATGTCACTGCAGGATTTCAGCAGCAGTATGGAGGCTTAAAACATTCCAGGGCTGCATTCATGGAACAGGGAGAGAATTTAAAAATGTGTTCGAAATGACCGAGCAAACAGACATTATCTGCACAGCTTTCCAGCTGTGTAAGCAGTGCAAGATAGATTACAGAAAGAGAAACAACATGCATGGCTGCACTTCCTGGTGTAAGAAGTCAATCTTTAGTTGGTTTTACGTGTGCTGAAATATTTTATGAGCTCTACTGGTGGAGAAAGTTTTAATTACTGAAACTCTGCTAGTAAAAAGTTTGTTTTTCCCACTGAATTGTGTACATTTTATGTATCATTTAGGACCGGTTCTCTTTACTTACTGTTTACAACGTTAAAAGATTAGCTTATATTCACAGCAAACTGTAAAGCAAAGAAAAACTGCAACCTCAACATTGCCAATTTCTGACACTAATTGTTTCAGTTCAAATTGTTCTTTTGTCTTTTATCCTCACTGAAGAAAATCTATACTTTTTAACTGTAGCTTATTAGGCCTTTTTACACTTTTGTTTTCATGTACATAAGGTTTCAAAGTTCAGGATTTCATGAAAAAATGTGAGGAAACTCTAGAAATGAATGAACTTCCTAAAAGGTTATATTGTGCAAATTATCTTACATTTGCAGAATATTGACAAAATGTCTGCATTACGATAAAAATTATAAATATATATACATTTTTGCTTATGCTTTTTAAAATGTTATTGCAAACGCAAAGTATGGAATCTATGTAATCTGGCTTGCAAAGCTGCAGCCGGGTTACCATTTTATTTTTAAAAATTTCCAACAAAACCTTTTTAAAAACCAGAATAAAGAATATATAATGTGCATAATGTCACGCATCTAGGTGTGTGAAATGTGTTTGGCAAAAAAACAAAATTAAATGCACTAAAAACAAAAGCAAACAAAACAGAAAAAAGATGGGTAATTAGTTTTAAAAACGCGTGTTCATCGTAGATTTCTCAGACCTAAACAGTCAATGTGAATTAGAAGCGGAGTTGTAAGACAGTCCAGGTTCTGTGACTTCTCCTTTGTCCCGCCGAAAACACAACAAGGTCCAGTGGGTGGATAAGTGAAGTCACATGGTCACTTTTCCTTTTTTCCCACACAAGCACACCCACATCCTCCTCCATGCAGCCTCTCTTTACTCTTCCACTCACTTCTTACTCGCAGCGGGCAGTCTGTTCCGCCTGGAGACTGTAGCTCCTCTACTTGTGCCTTGCTAGGATTTTTTTATATCTAGAATTATTATTTCGTTAACAATGAGTTCGAGTTGAAAATAGAATCCACGTTTCCGCCGGAGAAACTCGGTCTAACTCTTTTGGAGGCAATTCAGAGTACTTTCTTTCAGGTAAATATCACGTTTACTCCCAACATGTGTACTCGTATTCGCATTTTTATTAGCTTATTGTTGTTTTTACGTTCCCGTCCTGCATCATTTCTTTCATTTATCGACGTAAAGTTGTGATTTCGATGCTTACCGTCGAGTTTTTGGGGAGAGTTGGGTGTTGAACCAGCAGCAAATGTGTTTCTTTGGTAATGTGTGGTTTTTAAAAAGAAATAACAATAACTTTTTTTTCGCGGGCACAGTGTGCCGTTGTGCACCCCCATAGCCAGGTCACATCGCAGCCCAGCCCCAGAGGTGCTAACGGCTCATTTCTATCGCTTTTATCATTGTTTACCGACGACCGGAAGTGGTGAGGCTACTTTTTGAGGAAGTTTCCCTCCAAAATAAAAAAAAAAATATATATATATATATATAGTAGTTTTAACTAATAACTAAAAATTAAAAACTTGTGCTTCAGAGCATTTATATTTTGAGACTGAATATAAGAGGCTATTCCCATTTTAGAAATCAAAACACCCTTCTAAGCATCTTCTTTAAAAGCAGTCATTAACAAGCATTCATCACATGACAGTGTTTTCCCTGCGCTATAACAACACGGGTCACCACAGCGACAACAGCCTGACTGTGAGCTCCACTTATGCTCTCTTTCATAGGAGGAGGAGGCCCCGTGGTTCTGAGGAGGTCATGAGTTTGGTGGACGTGAGGCAGACAGCGGGGTCTCTGACCCTGCCCCTGTCCAGCAATGACCCCAAGGAGCGCTACATGAGCTGCATGGACGACGGCGAGTACCTGCGGAACAAAATTTCACCGGACTTGAGACAGGATTTCAACATGATGGAGCAGAAGAAAAGGGTCACCCAGATTCTGCACAGTCCGGTATGTAGCCTGCAGCCCTGTGAGTGCCCTCCCACACAGTGCACGACTATTGAAAGCCAAAGAGGCAATAAATGCATTGTTTTCTCCTGATTTCCCACTTTAGTTTCAGATAAAATGCTCATCTGAGTACAATTTTTTATAAAAGTGTTGCATTGTTACTTCTCTTAAATTAAAGTGTTACAGTAATATGCCAATTTAAAAAAATCCTCAACTCAGAGGTGTATTTTTTTCATATTTCCAAGTCTAATAATAGCATAATTGATATGTCTATTAACAATCATTATCTGACATTAAACGACAGCAGTGCAGGCAGCTTAGATGAAGCTAAAAGGATGTGTGATACATTCATGGATATGAGGGAGCCCACACTCATCTGTGATTGCATAACAAGCGCAACAAGTGGGTCTTGTCGCCATGGGAACGCTGGATAGATGAAGCAGAATGCCAGAGCTTTAACTGCAGCTCTCAGGGAAATAGTGGCACTCATAGATTCACGGGGTGTTTTTAGTACAAGAATGGACGGTCAGGTTTATTCCCCCCCACCCCCCCCACACACACCCTCTGCTCTTAATAAGTTCTCCCCTCACAAACACAAAGAAGCCTTTAGTGATTTGTGTACCATTTTATTAAGGATCTTCTGAAAGCAGTCTGTTTTTGCTAATAAAGTGTTGAGCAATGGTTATGTATATATGGGTTACTAGGAAAATTGAGATTTATTTCCCCTATGGTTTGCTTATAGGTGTTTAAAGATGAGCTGGAAGGCCTGATTCAGGACCAGCTAACCAAAGGCCACAACCCTTCGGGTCTCCTGGCGCTGCGGCAAATCGCTGACCTGATCATGGCCAGCACTGTCGGTGGGGCGGGTCCACTAACCTCACCTATCAGTAAGTAGCAGTATTTGTGTTAATGTACACATTCTCTCTACTTGTGTTGGACTTTTGTTTTGTGCTGGTGAACACTGAATGATCATCTTTATGGCCAAGGGCTGAATTCTCAGACTCTTGTGACACTCACCAGCCTTGAAACTGCAAAAAAAAAATAGAAGTTGTTGACAGCATTCTTTATTTTCTTCCTAACAAGCATCCCTCATGACCAGTTTCAGCAGTAAATTCTAGAAGTTTGCTGTGATTGTTATATTAGCATGACTCCTTTGTCTTTTGTTATTAGATAGATCCAAGGAAACCTTTTAAAAAGTTGCTGTAGAGTGATTGAATAAAACAACTCCTAAAGTGGTCACTAAGGATCATCCCTGCATCTTTTGATGCCCTTATATGGGATTTTAGTCCAAAAATATCTTCTAGTTTCATGTCTGAGAGTTCTGAGAAAAGCCTTTTTTTACCCATTTGGAGAGAATCAAGTTCCCTGAATGTTTAACTTTATAAACAATGGAGGAAAAAAGCACATAAACAGCTTTGCAAATGTCTTTTGAGTACAAACCAGCGCACTGACGATGTTATGTCTCGTGGCAGGCTATGGGATGGTGACTCCTGTCAACGACTTGTTCGGCATTGAGTCTCCCTCTTTTGCCAAAGGGGAGAAACAGAGTCGCTGCAAACTTGCAAGCCTCTACAGACTTGTTGACCTCTTCAACTGGGCTCGTTTTACAAGCGCCTACATTACTGTGAGTGCAACTTTGCTGTCACGGTCCAATGCACACCTGCCTGTTTACGCAGCACAATGTTTTATTTCTTAATGTCATCCTATGTGAGTTTATTTGCCCCAAGGTGATGAAAAGATGAACGCCTCTCGTGATCACAAATTGTAACAGTTTTTGATATTTTAGATTTTTTTTTTAAGTGTGGAAATGTAAAATGCATGAATAGAAACCCTCCCCAATAACAGGGCATGTGTAACTCAAGATTTAACTCATAGACAAAGCTTTGCAGAGATTTTCTTGAACTGAAGTGGGTTTGTGAGTAGCAGCTAGCTTAAATTGTGAATTTCTCCAAAAGTAAAATAAATTCTTTAAATATGTTTTTTATAGTCTAGCAAAAACACTGGATTATTGAGTAGTTTTTTTTTTTGTTTGTTTGTTTTAGGTGAGAGTCAGCAAAGAGCAAGATCACGTTCTAATCAGTCCTCGAGGTCTGTCCTTCGCCGAGGTGACGGCAGCAAATTTGGTGAGAACAATGACCATCTGTGTGGTCTTTTGCACTGTCATACATTTGTTCTGTAATGTCATGGAGCTCCACTTTATGTTAATAAATACACTGTAGGTACAAAACCAAGTTAAAGCAGAGGCTGGTTTGCTGTTAGACAATCATTCCTGCTTCACTATGTGACTGATTGTTGCAAGACACTTTTTGTTGACTTCTGTCCTTTTGCTCATACATGATGAAAGCTGTTTTGGACATTATTATTGATGGCTGTGCACAGAACATCCTCATGGGACCGGGGTGTTGTCTGCCAGCTTAATTTTTTTTTGTTTGTTTGTTTTATGATTGTGTTGCGTTGCTTTTTCAATGCCAGTCTACTTGTGTGTAAATCTGAATGGGGATTCTTCACCGAGAGCACATTAGAGTGCAGAAAGTGCACGTTGTTTTGCACCCTATATAAGTTATTTACAAAGGCTTTCTAACAACAATTGTTTTGTTTTTGAAAAGTGTCTAGTTGTTGAAACTTTTAGAAGGTGATGGAGATGGTAATTGTGAGATTGCTTATAGGTGGCCATGGAGAACAGCATCTACTATCTAAATTGTAGTTATACGATAAAGCTACATTTACAACAAATACAATTCTCGCACCAGGGACTTTCATTTTCAATTTTAAGTCAAAGTACACATGCAGCACATTTTGAGCGTCGGGCACGGCGTGGTGGTCTGGCAGCATTGCGTTTTGGGAGTCACAGCACATTTTGGGCATTGCAGCATGTCCAGAGTTGAAATATCTGAACACTGGTGAAGGAGACACATTGTGTCAACCTGTCAGGGCTTTAGCCCGTGACATGTGATCAGTGTGGAGTTTAAAACAAACATGGAGGAGAATCTGGTGGTTCTTCTGAACTTTATGATGTTTCTTTTTTGCACCGAGACCGATTAGAGAATAATAAAAAGATTCTCTAATTTTATTTTTTTCCTCCTTGAACTAATGCGAGACAGCAAGTCGTCTAACAGGGTCACAGAGAGACATGTTTCCTATTGTTTTTGGAGAGCTCTTCAAGATGAATAAATCTGATCTCTGAACCTCATCCGTGCCTTCCATGCATTGTAAATGAGATGAGCAGTCAATATAGCGATGATGCTAAAAACTTTATTGACAGTAGCTCCTCCCACAGGCGTCTGGAGCATCAAGTTTATGAACTTCTGAACAAAAGTCAAATTGCATCAAAAAAGAGGCGGCGAACACAAAATTGAAGTGTGGATCACATTTAATGTCGAAACAGTTTTAGAATCATTCAATAAGTGTTTGCGTGAAGGGTCTTTGACAAACATTGTAAGAGCTTTGTTGAACTTTGATGACGTGCAGATAACATAAAAAGTCTCAGAAATGTTACATTGACTTCTTTTGCAAAATAGAGATCATTGTCCTGCAGCTATAAAAGCTGTAAAATTCCACATTTGGTGGCAGCTGGTAGATTCTTTCCTCAAAAGCCCTTCTCACACATCCATGAGTTACTATAAGCTTATGGCAGCTGAACGCCATGTGTGAAAGAGACACATTGTCCCATTCTGCACCATTTTGAGATGACATGCATGTACATTATGCTAAACTTGAAGTTGACAATTTAAATGATTTCAGTTCATCACCTTTTGTCATTTTAAACCAAATACATTGCTATACTTTTAAAGATTAATAGCTTTTGACTTGTTTTTGTCTTCATCAGTAACAGAAAATATGTTTATCCTTTTGTGAGCACAGTAAAAGATATTGTGTTGTTGATGTGTAAGCACATCTTCAAACAGTTATTCAATAAACCTTTCCAGAGTAAAATGTATTTTTTAAACTCCTTTAATAGAAAAAAAATAACTAACTTGCATACTTATTGCATTCTATTTATAATTTATTTAATAAGGTATAATAAAAAAGAAAACGTTTTACTAAAGTTTTTTCTGTTTTCAATAAATTTTCACAATAAAATAGAAAAAGTTGTCACTATAACTACTGCTTGATTCTTACATCCTGTTCTCCACTAATGTGGGTTTACATTTCTTCCTATAGATAGCAATGGTATTAAACTGCCTTGTCCATAAATGTTAACCATCCACATGTGGATTTTCTTAATCCGTAAACATTTTTTGGCCTTTACAGAATAAGTTGTGTGTTTGTTGGCCTTTTTATGCTTCCTTTGGCGTCATTAAAGTTTATGGCAGCACTCTTTTCAGCCAGAATAAACCAGTGGATACGACTGGGATTCTATCATTTTCTCTGTGAAGTATTTTGACAATTTTAAGACCATTGACTTTAAATAAGACCTGAACTGAGTGAGCGTGACATCACTCAGAAAATGGCTTACTTTTTGCTCCAGCAAAATCAAGTCAATTCAGTCGCTATTTTTTCACAATACGGACGCCGTCATGTTGGAGCCAGAAAACGTCAGTAAGCAGTGATTGACCCAAACTGGTCTGAGTGATTATTTCAGTAACTAATCAGAAGTGAGTTTGTTGGAATACACATCCCTACCACTTGAAAGCAGGCTTGGAAGAAACTGTCAATCAAACTTTTTGAACGTTCAAAATTGAGCATCTGATTAACCAGTTTATAACTTGAATAAGTTGCAATAAAGAACAAATATTTAAAAAAAACATTAAAGCAAGAATAGTTATTCTGACAATTCAGTTTATCTCTCAATAGAAGTCTATGGGATTTTGGCTTCCTGTTTAGAACCATTAACAGAACGTTTGTAAGCAGTGATTGGTCCAAGTCGGTCTGAGTCAACATTTCTATGGCAACCACTATTATTAATCAGGAGTGAAAGCCACGCCCCTTCCACTGAAAGCGAGCTCAGAAGAGTCTGTCAATCAAACGATCCAAACATTCGAGGTGGGACCCAGTAGGCACCACGTGTTTACTGAGACATCTGATTGGCCAGTTTATAACTTGAATACCTTGCGATAAAGAAAATATATCATGAAAAAGAAATTAGGTTCAGCAAGAAGATGTTAAAAAAAGGCACCAGATCAAGAATGAGTATTCTGACAAATAAAATGACTGAGTAATAGCTGTTTATTTCCCAATGGAAGTCTATGGGGTTCTGCTTTCTGGGACCAGCGGGCACTTCCTATTTGAGACGTGAGAGGGAAGGGGATATTCTGTCCAGTTCTCATATACAGTCAATGGCTATAACACATATTAATTTAAAATTACTAGTCAGGTGCTTGGTTTATAAATCCCCATTAACTTAATGCCCATTGTTGGTCATTGGTTTAGTGTTGTGATATGTGTAAAGTTACACACATAAGCTCGAGAAGTATTTCAAATTTGGCCCAAAATTTGTTTCAGGATTTTTTAAAAATGGCCTGTTTCAGTTCAGCTGTTCTTAAACTATTGTAAATACCCACACCCCTTCTCCCCACAGAGATGAGACATTTATTTTGAAAGATCCAATTTGCCATTCGCTCTTTAGCCACAAGATTTGCATGTTCCATCTTTTAACTTTAACAATGATATTTATAACTTTAACAATAATAATGAAGCATTAACTTCCTTTATACAGTAGACTTGTTTTATGGTGACCTACATGTGGGGGTCATAGATATTACCTAAAATACAAATCTTAGGCTATGTTGAAAAGTAATTGTCAGGTGAGTTTAAGAACTGTTGTCTCTCCTTTTTCCCTGTAGGTTAAAGTGAACATCGTGGGTGAAGTTGTGGACCAGGGTTCCACTGAACTGAGCATTGACCATTTTGGATTTGCTCCACATGCTGCCATTTACTCGGTGCGCCCGGATGTAAGATGCATCATCCATATCCACACACCGGCTACAACTGCTGTAAGTAAACTCTACATTATCATGAAAAGGAGTTTATTTTAAGCCAGGCGTAAAAGCTGCAGTAAATCCCTTTTTTTTGGCACTCATTTGGCATGTCCTGTTCAATTTAAATGCAGACAGCCTGTAATGTATTTTTACCGTCTCTTTTGAAGTTTGCCTGTAAAATGCGTAGCCCACTATGATCTTCACTGCATAGCTGTTTTTATTTGTGCCCTTTAGCAAAAAAAACTGCCCCTGTGGAGACGCTGGTATGTGAGAGTTGTTTTTTTTTATTTTTTTATTCCACATTAACAGGTGTCCTCGATGAAATGTGGAATCCTGCCCATTTCCCAGGAGGCTTTGCTTCTGGGAGATGTGAGCTGTTTTGGTTACCATGGCAGCTTGGATAATAAAGAGGAGATGGTGGAGTTTCAGAAAGCTTTGGGCCCGACTGCCAAGGTACTATCAGACCAAGACACATCGTCAGGCTTAGGAAATTATATTCCTGCTCATACGTCCATGCAAAGCTTGTAGATGCCTGTTTATGTTTGTATTACTAAATAGAAGTCCAGAATTAAAATTTTCAAATGAGTTATCAATTTTTAAAGCTTACTATTTGTTAAAAACCAGGCAGTAGATTTTTTCCCCTTTAAAAAGTATTTTAGTATTTAAATAGTTTATCCTAAAATGTTGGGAGTTGTTTACAATCTGTGAAACCCAACATTGGGTGACATGTTTAGTTGCTTCTGGTAAGATTTAGACTTTATGGGGTTCTGTCATCACCATCAGATAGTGACACTTCATTTTGAGTTTAAATCCAAGACATTACGCTGAATGTGTAACAAGCCTCATAAAGCTGAAGATTGACTGATTTAGATGCTATTAACCAGCTGTTTTCACATTCTGCAGGTTTCATACTTGATCCAATATTATCCTTTGCTGTGTGTAACAATTAAAAAAGAGGGAAATAAACAAAATAAGAAAAACGGAAATGAGCGACAAATAAAACGCTTCTTTAGGTAATTTGAAGAAATGTAAATCTGTAAAGTTTTCAATAAACTATCTTGAATGTGATAAGGAAGTCACACATTTATCACCTAAATGTCTCTATTATTTTTAATCATGTAGTAAAAATACATGTAGATGTATTGAGTCATACTTTTTTAAGATTCTGGTATTTAATCAGAATTAGGAGGCGTGTCAGGAAGATGCTGTGTGCATGCATGGTGATCCAAGCCAAGTGCATGTTTAAAGAAACATCAATTTTTCTCGATGTAACAGAAACAGGAAATGTTTTGTTTGTCTTTCAGGTGATGATGTTGAGTAACCACGGACTGCTGGCTTTAGGGGAAACAGTAGAAGAAGCTTTTCACTATGTGTACCACTCACAGCTAGCCTGTGAAATCCAGGTGTGGAACATTCGTCGTTTGTGTGACTGATGCTCTTTTCATTCTATTATTATATTTTTATTTGGTAACTTTCTTACCGTTTCCAAATATAATTGCGTTCAATGCACAAAGTGTGCCTCCTAGTGTTCAGAAACAGAAATGCAATTGCTTATGAAAAATTGCATGCAGAGACAGGAAATGATTGTGTTGTGACATCACATATCAATTTTGATGATATAAACACCAAAGATTATATATAGTGAACCAGACTAAAGCTTTTTGACAGTAAGATGTCACTTTGAGTTAGTGAGTTTAAAAAAATATGAACTACAGGTGAAAAGAGATCTTATTGAATGTCTTTGTTCAGGTGAACTCCATGAGATGCTCAGGCGGCGCTGACAACCTCACACTGCTGGATAGGCAGAAGTTCAAGCCTCTGACTCAGGGAGTGGCTGCAGCAGGGGTGGTAATCGACAACGAAGTCAAGTGGAAAGTGGGCGAGGCTGAATTCGAGTCGCTGATGAGGATGCTGGATAACCTGGTGTGTGTGTGAACACTATCCTGGCTCTTTAACTCATAATTCTCTGATTTTTCTGTCTCCAGCACTTTCAGAGGAAAGCGACTCATTAGATAGAAAGAAAAAATAGAACTGTTGTGTTAATTTAATCTGAAAACAGTTGTGTAATTGGATCATATTGTTTCTATGATTGCTCCCTATGTAGCATCTCTCTTTCCAATAGAACCAGAGTTGTAATTGGGTTGTTTTTAGTGCTTTAACTGATCTTTGTGACACACAGGCTGCTGGTTTTTGCTGTTATTAGGATATTTTCTTGTTGTTTGAATGGCACAGAGGAGTTAAAACATCCTGTGGACAAAGAAGATGCCGGACTGTGATGACTGGGGCTCCTTTTTAAACACCAACCAGATTGCCTCATTACTATTGAGCATCAAAATAATCATTTTCTTCAGTTTTTCATCACTTTTGACAGTGTCAGCTGCAAAATGTCTTGATAGAGGTGATGTTCAACAGCAGAAAGCCTCACTGAGAGAACTGTTTAGTACTTTATTAAACGTGTGCACTAATATGTTGTTTTAATCACATTCTGATAATTTTTTGCTTATTTTTTATATTGCTTTTAGAAATAAGCTAGTGGAAAGCGCTAACATAAAAAAATAAGAGATTATGTGTTTATTTATTTATTTACAATTTGTGTGGAAAAGCTAACGTTCAAGAATCAAAGTGGGGGTATCAGTATCTGCATCAGAAATGTGGGAATGATAGTTATGAGACTGCTAGTCGGAGTGCTGTATCTGTAGCAGATTGCAGCTGTGTGAAGTCACTGCTCACAGTCCACCCACCACCCTGAAATCATAGCTTCCAGATGGTGGAGCTTGCTGTGGGCAGTTCCCGCCACACAGACCTCACAGTCACAATGTGGGGAAAAAGAAAAAAAAAAAGATCGAGTGCTCTTGGTTTTGGATTTGACATTTACCCCAAAAGTCTGAGTGCAAACAGGGGGTCGGAACTTCCCTGACTGAAGGTGCAATTTGTGTGATCTTATTTTTTTCCAGTTTTTGTTCAAAAGGAAAAAAATGACTGCTTTACAAGTAACTCCTTAATGCAGATTAAAAAAGAAAGGCTTTCAAACACAACTGGAGGAGAGCCAAGACACAAAACTTTCCGACTGTAAACACAATTAGCAGTTTAAGAATAATATTTGTTCAAAACATGTTGAATTTCTTCTTGCAAAAATTGAGAAGTTCTGTGTGGTTTATATATCCAAGTGTTGAACCTGTTGGGTGGCTTGATGCTCTACAGCCACGCTGTGTGCTGATCAAAGCCCAGAACAGAGCTTTGTTCCAGAGCAAGCGTGTCACATTGATTGTGCCAAAGTGTCACTTTGTTATTTTCTGATTGTTGTCATGCACTGGTGGCCTCTGACGATGGCGTGCACACCGCACATTTCCATCTGTAACTTCCTTTTGAAGATTGCTAACAAAACATGAACATTTTTTAGCTTTTACCTCAAAAAGTATCTGCAGAAAGCATGGTTGTGTTGTTTAAATATCTTAAAATATGTTGTAAATAGATCATGGGTGGTCTAGGCATTGTTTGCTTTGTTTATGTTTAACCCCCAAGTGTCTGCAGAAACACAGCTCTTTAACAGATTAATGAATTCTTTCATTTCCTCGCTGTGTGGCCTGACAGGGTTATAGAACGGGCTACGCTTACCGGAACCCCGTTGTCCGGGAAAAACCCCGCTCTAAGAACGACGTTGAAATCCCTGCGACGGTGTCGGCCATGCCGCCGGACGACAGCGAGCAGGGACTGCGCAGTCCCTTCAAGTTCATGGCCCAGAAGCAGCAGAGAGAGCGCACCCGCTGGCTCAATTCGCCCAACAGCTACCTAAAGGTTAATGTTCCTGAACAGTCGCCGAGCGGGGACATCAGCCCCAGGACTAAAACCATGGTAGGTCGATTTCCATGTCAGTTTGCACAACAGTGTTACAGCAAACGGATCACCCCTTACTTTGTGTTAGTTCGCCCTCTTGTGGCAAATGTAATAAAAACAAGGTGAAAATATTTGAATCTTTTTGTGTCTTTTAGTGGATGAAGTCCTCACAGCCAGGAAATAATGCTGGAACTCCAATAAAAATTGAGGATCCCAATCAGTTTGTCCCACTCAATACTAATCCTAATGAGGTTCTGGACAAGAGGAACCGGGTCAGTCGCAACGCCTGCTTTAGTAACTATGTAGCTCTTTTGTATGCATCGTAACTCGAGCCCCATATTGTCTTATTACTCAGAGTGCACTCATGAAGTATTAACAACACTAAATCACTCTTGAAGGTCTTATATTTTACTTTTGCTAACATGAATTTTATATTTTAAAAATGACTTTTATAGGAAAAAAAAATCTTACATATTTTCCCTAAACAATCTGAGTTTGTTTTAAAAAAAAAAGTTAAATAATAACATAATAAGCATAATAAAAAAATTGAAAAATGAAGAAGAGTATCCAACTTTATCACAATTATATCACTAATCCCGATTAAGTAATAACAGACGAATTAGCACGTTTGTTATAGCGTTAATTTAATTTTTAATCTATAACTATTGTTGTGTACTTTAATATAAAGGAACAAGGATCCAACTGTTTACTTGCATGAATGATGTTTTCAATGTGTGACTTTGTAGCTATTAACAGAATTAACCCAAAATAACAGCTCAGCTATTATCTATTATGTAAGGGATAAAGCCAGACGAGGTGTTCGTTATCATAAAGTAGGGGTAGATAGAAGTATAATAGCAATGGAAAATAAATTGTAGAAAAAGTTTTGACAACACATAATATATACTATGGTATTAATTAGAAATTTTGTGCTAAATATTTTGTGGATTGCTCAGAAAAAATGTTCCTACTCTTTAAATGTCTTAGAGCACTATAGATACTGATGTTTTGATCTTGTTTTTTTCTCCTAATCGTTTGTGATTGAGAAAAATACCCCTTGGTGCTGTAAAAGTAAAGTTTTTAAGTCTGTAAAACAAGGAAAACTTCATAAACATCTCTTGACAGCACTACTTTTTAGACCGATGTTCAGGGGAAAAAAAACTTCACTTAAAAAAGATTTGCTGAAAAATTTGAGCTTGAAAGAATTTAAACTCAGAAAAAGATGAAAGTCAGCTGTACAAAAGATAAAGAGACTTCAACATTCTGATAAAACAATCAGCTCTGCAGGAAAGGAAGTCCAGAATAAAAAAAAAAAACAATGAATCCCAACAAAGGTGCTTTAGAGGAAACAGAGCAATCCAACCCAAGTTTATTTATACAGCACATAAAACAGACGAGCTTCACAGTGCTACACGGAAAAAAGATTTAAAAGAAAAAATTGCAAACAAATATGAAATATCATTAAAAATTAAGCTGTAAAGCTAAAAATGAATAAAAGAACTTAACAGGTTACATTAAAGGTCATAAGAGGGTGACTACGGAGGACGCACGTATGATGTGCTCAGTCTCATTCACTTCGTCTTTTCCTAGTTTCACACTCACACCATTCCAGTAATTACCTGTTTTCAGGAAAAGACAGTCTTTTTATGAATTGAACAAAGCTGCAGGTTTGTTTTGCTCAGCACAACATGCACTTCAGGCTGGCACAGAACAGGATGTCTCAGATTACAACTCCCACCGTCATTACACCTCCATACCTATACTGAACAAGACATTGTTTGCTTTGGTTTTCCAAAGAACATTCTCTGCTCTATCTCAGAATTTGCAGTTTTCACGCAAAAGCCAACAAAGTTATCAATGTCTGAACATGTCTCCTGAAGATCTGCTTGGCTGAAGGTGGCTTTCACAGCTGATGAATACCAGTCTTAAGCTGCTTTAATGTTATTTTCTTCAGGTTTGGTAGCACGTCTTATTTTCCAGGTGTTCTTTTCTTCTAAGATTGTTTTTTTTTTTTTTATCCAGATAAAGGAACAACACAGAGGGGATCAGATGACTGCAGGACCAAAATCTCAGTTACTAGCAGGCATTGTGGTGGACACCATACCAGGCCCTGTGAGCATCTTTATGGTTTATAATAGGTTTAAATGCTACAGTTATAATTCATGAACCAGATGGTTAGCATGTATTACAGTGTACTTCATAAGACATTTATAACGGTTCGTAAAACTCCAGTAAAAGCTCATTAAAGCATTACAACTGCACCAATAGGTAAAAACCAGAGTATGAATGTCACTGAAAGCCCCTGAAAGCAGACTCACTCTGATGAAAATTGTGTTTTTAAAATGTTTATGCTGCATTTTTTGATGAAAGTGGACACGTATTCAAAAAAATCAGCTTAAATTTGCATTTCCGAGTACTTCTATATTAAAATGGTTGTGAATCAAGACCAGACGAAAAAATGCCGTTTGAAAAAAAGCTTATTTGGGACGTAGGAATACAAATGGGAGGACCTCAAGCTCCCTCCTTCGCTCCAGTCTGATGCATCCACTTGCAGAGAAATAGATCCACGTACGTCTTCCTTTTCCTCGTCTGAGCTGGCATCTGGCTCAGAACTGTACGGCTGGACAGTTTCAACATTCTTTGCCATTTTTGTTGCGCCAGTAATGTTAAAACCAACAGGTGTTTTTTGGGCTAAAAACGGCATAATCACAATTAAAAGACCACTGGGGAAGGGTTAACTAGATCAAAAGATTATCAGAGTGGGACTTCAAGGAGCCAGAATTAGATGATTGGCCTTTTTCCTTTTCAGAATTAGATTTAAAAAATGGTAAAGTGTTATCTTTGCATGAAATTAAAATGTAAACTTTCTTTATACGATTTGAGAACTGCTCTCCACTTTATTTGGAATGAGATGAGAGTTAATTATTGGAGTAGTTTCTTAATTTCTTATGAAAAATTTACATTTTACTGCCACAACTACCTCATTAGATTTTATTATAATGATGCAGACAGTTAATTTTATTTTGAAAACAAACTGTAATGCAAATATGACTAAACAGGATGTTGTATATTTCCACATTTTGGGAGTTCTTGGTTCTCAAATAGTTTCCATTTACCTCATATCAGGCCTTCATCGTTGAAGACGAGGAACAGACCCGTTCACTTCCCCCAAATCCCTTCAATGAACTCTCAGAGAAGATCCTGGAAGAGTACAAGAGCCTGGTGGAGAGAAAACAGCTCGGCCAAGATGGTAATCATCCCTGTCTTTCACGTAGTCCAATATAATGTGGTTCTGCTTTTATTTTAGCAACATGACGACCAGTTCGTGGTCCAGCTGGACTAGTGAATTAACAGGAACAAGCAAAAAAAAAAAAAAAACATGCCAGAGTGCGTTTCAAATCATTCACTGTACTGTAGACACAGAAAATAAAAAATCGTGTTGCAACATCATAGCTTCATCCATTGGTGGAACAAAGCTGTCAATCTCCGGTTTCTCTCCTGATTGTGAAGTCAGCTCATGAAATGTGGAGGAACTGAGCAGCAAAGACATCAGTCTTGACAAACTCATCAAGTCTCTGCTCTGACAGAAATATAACAGGGTTATGACAAGGATCACGTGCTCTTGTGCGAGAGGAACATCTCTGTTTTTGTTATGAAAAATGGGTCAGTCGACTGAATTTTGGTAAGACCTCATCACACTTAGTCAACTGTTTGCTTGTTGTCCCGCTAGCTGTAGGTAGAACGAATGTAGAGGCCTAAATATGAGCAGGCATTAGAACGAGGGGCCCTGAAAATGAATGCAGACATTCACAAAGCAGAGAGGATGACAGCTTTGATGGATGACTGACCTTTACGGCTTCAATCCTTTTACAGAGGAGGATGATGCCACTGATGCTGATGAGCTGACCACATTTGATGGCTCCACCATCTCCCTCTCCCTCTCCCCTCTAATGACACCAGCTAAACAAGGTAATTAGTGAATTGCCTGCTTTTTCAATTTGTGTAAAGGCACAAAATATGTCTCAAATTAAACGGATAGTTTAGCTCATTATTGCAGCCTTGTCAGCGTAATTGCCGTTCTCGTCTTCTCCACCGACCTCTTCCCTCACTCCCTCTGGGTTTGGTTTGTTGACAGATGCCATCCCGAATGGGAAGGATCACTCGGCGGAGACGGACGAGGATCTTAGCATCGAGGTATCCCAGCTGAGCGTGAGCACTTCCGATACGGGGGACATTTCCATAACAACCAAAGAGAAGAGAGGGGAGCCTCAGACTCCCGAGAGCCAGACCAAGTCCCCGAAGAAAAAGAAGAACAAGTTTCGCACTCCTTCGTTCCTGAAGAAGAGCAAGAAGAAGAAGGAGGAGAAGGAGAAAGAAGAAGCTTGAGTTCTCCTGTCATTTAAGCAACAATTTTGATGTTCGAAGATCAAATTGCCTTTATTAAATTTGTGTTGAAGGGACCTGAAATATGAAGTCTTAGCTGGAATAGAATTGTTTTGTTATATTCCTTAAACTTCTCTTTAAAAGCGTGTTGGAATAACTGACATTTATTTACCTGATTAACCCTAAATTGCCACTGAGATCAACACTAAAAACAAATCCAAACATGAGGACAAACCACATTTCTGTCCATGTTTGTATTGGGATACAAATACATCTGAGTTAGCTTGTTATACATTTGTTTTTTCAATACTTTTTGCACATTTTATTCTATCTTTAATGACAACTAATAAGATTTCAACTGTTTTTTTTCCCCGTTAACAGTCAGGAGTCAACTAATGTGGATGGATATCTACTGTTTAGCCTTGGGAGACGTTTGATTTGTATCTGAACATAGTTCTTGAATGTTGGTATATTAACAATATAGTGTTTGATATGAAACGAATCGATAGTCTTTACATATTTACTTGCTCGGTTTTAGGCTAAATATGCTGTGATGATGCAAACAATAATAATTCATGTAGGTTTTTTATCTATGCGTGTGTGTCATGGTTCCCATGGTTGCTGCTTTGTTGTTTTTGTGACAGGAATCAACTGTGACTAACAGAAGGCTCAGAAAGTGATAATGGATTTGTTTAGGAGTGACAAAGCAGGACTTCTTTTTTTTCTTTGATTGCCACTTCTGTGGATTGTTTAGGAGGAAAGCGAGACTGAACGTGATGTTTTGAGCAGCAATGTCCAAACTGTCAGTGAAGGAAAATCTTCAGGCTGTGCTTTGACATGCTGTGGGCTTGGAGGAGCATACACATATATATACATCCCCATCAACAATGTGAATGATTTGCTTTAGAACCCAAAGGAAGTGAAGTTTTGTAAATATTTTTCTAATGCAAAGCCAAATTTAAGTTAGACTTATAGATGTGACAGTACAATCTAATACTATTTTAACACTTGTATTATAGTGTTTTATAATCACTAATGAGCGCCATAAATGCTGAATTTGTGTTTACATATCTTATTACCTGTGTAATGCTTGTTTTCCTTTTGTTGTTGACATTGCTGTGATATTTTGCTTCTGTTTGTTTAAAAAAGGCTCCATAACTTTTCTAATTTTTTTCTGTCTTATTATCCATTTTAAAGGTAAAACTGTTCATTTTTACTTTACAATGTTTCAGACACTGATGCTAACAAACTCCAGTTAGATCTCTCCCTTGAAATAGAATGTCCTTGTTTATGAAATAAAGCTTTTCTGAAAACTTACAATGTGTATGCCATCTTGAAAAGCATCAAAAAACGATGCCCTCACTCTGGTGATAACTGACCGTGTGAAGCTGAATAATCGGCGTTTGGCCATGATCTGAATGGAGGTTGTCATGGGGATGTACTCAGAGGGAGCTGTGGAGACAAAGAGGGTATTTGGTGTCTCCAACAGGTGTTCAAGTCTACGGACCAATAGAATCTGTCCCCATCACCCCCAAAATACACATGAATGTTAAAACCTTTTGTCCCTTCACATCCCAGGTTAACAGATATGTTTGTAATTTGTACTTTTTTAATTTGCTATGTTAAAATCAAAACAACATAAAGATGATCTTTTCATCAGTTATATATTTTTTTGGGTTCAAATCTCAGAAATCTCCCTTGTCTGGCGGGGATTAAAGTCCCACTCTGATCATCTTTTGATTTATTTTAAAAGTGTTCTCAGTGGTCCTTTAATTCAGATTATTCCGTTTTTTGGCAGAATCAAAACAACACCTGTGTTGTTTTCTAGGGACATAGTTTCTGCAGAGCAACAGTAAGTCATTTGAAATTGGAGGGGAGGGGGGGTGCAGACAAGATGGCGCCCAAACATCATTAGCCAGGAAGCGAAAATTTCGCAGCTTTAGCTGTAAGCAGAAGTTACATATCTATTAGAAGATTCCAAACCCAGATTCATTTGTGTTTTTCAACCAAAAATTGCCTTTTTTGGAGGACTTCCGGCTAATGATTCTTTACTTCCGGCTATGAGTTGTGGTGAGTTATGAATTGTGGGAGGGCCTGTTGGTGCAAAGCAACCCCACCTCCCTTCCCATCACCCATAACTGAGAGCTCTCCGTTTACACGCACCTTTCTGAGCCACATGCCAACTCGGACAAGGAAAACAAAGTAGTATGTGGATTTTGTCGTCACACCTTCAAGCTTTTTCCAACAGCATTTTTTTCCGTTTGCTTCTGATTCATATAGGTTGGATAAAGAAATACTCAAAAATGCAATTTGAAGAATTGTGTCAAAAAATGCTACAAGAACAGAGAATAGAAACACTATTTTCATTGGAGTGGATCTTGAAGGGAATGAAGAGCAGGTGGCAGTATCTGCTGCAAGGCTGCGACCTCAGGTCAAAGTGCAGCCATTGTCTTAAAACAGAAGATAGCCAATGCCCATCCTCTGAAGCCGCTTTCAGCTTTTGCAGCTGGTAGCATCAGGAACACCCACAGATAGCGCTGTGGTATTGCAGTGGCATTTATTTTGCATCTGAACATCATCAGAAATGCAGATTACGCTGTGAAACCTGAGACCTCAGTGGAACATTTGTGCCATTCTTCTACAAACGCACTCCAGCGCGGTGTGACAGCCGAGCCACTGGTGTAATCCTGAGGCTTTTCAGATTACTCTAGTTGGGGTCACATTCTACACCAACCTGCAGCAGGTCGGCTTTCTGGGCTGTTGCTATCAGTGTGCAGCACATGCAGTCAAAACAGCCGGCAGGAAAGCTTCCCAACAGACCATACTTCCCGAGGAAGTGCTGTCAGTTTTCCTCCTTCTAAAAAGCTCAGCGTCTGACACCACCTGTCATTCTTAGGCATTGCATTAAGGTTAAGCTCCCATTAATAAAGCTACATAGAAAAGCCTTGAGGTGGCAATCACTCAACACAGGTATTTCATAATGGCATCCCTTTCTTTGGTGTCCAGATATTAGTCGTGCAGCAGCTCCAGACTCTGTGAGAGCTCTCTCTCTTACACAGGTTTGGACACATCTGCAGCGGGCCAGCCATCTGCACCCATTGTCTCAGAGGCACACCACGGCCCTGCACGCATGGCTGGCCTCACAAAGACAGTCTTTCCTTTCTGTTCCCCAACATCCCATACTGTGTGTGTGTGTGTGTGTGCTGGTGGCAAAATGACTTCTTAATCTCTCAAAAAATGACATCTTTGGGAAGTTTAAGGCTAGTTATGGATAAAAATGAATGTAAAAAAAGGGTGACATAAAAGTAGGTGCTCAGGTAACAGAATTTCCCTCTTTTATGACAGTCTTATTTTAGGTTTATTGTCTCATGCAAATAAAATTGCCTCCTAAAGATCAACAAGGAAGATAAAAAACATAAATTAATTGATTTTTGGGGGTACATTTGGGTGCATTTAACTAAGCCTTTTAATCCCTCCCGTATTTTTACAAATAAAAGAAACATGTGATTCATTTGTGGCCTCATGCAATTACATTTTTTATTATTTAGGGCAAAGCAGGTGCTACCAAGGCCACCCTGGGGTGTGATGGTTTCAGGGTATATTTGAAGCTGATTCCTTATAACAGAAAGTGTGGCAGTTTGTGTGTGCGATGTGCTCCTGCTACATCGATAAGGATTTATTATAGACCAGTTGACAATGAATCCAATATGCATGCGTTAGTGGGAGGGATTATCCACCAAGTAGGGCAAGTGGCTGAGGCTAAGGACTGCAACTGCATCCAGCCTGGTTCATTTCAGTCATCCGCTCGGTGCGCACACGGGACAAGGGGAGCAATTCCAGCGCTGCGTATTCGTTAAAGCCCTCTCTTCTCCCCTTTCCAAAACAACAAAAAGCATCCCAAAAAACGTACAAAATGGTAAAATTCATGCGGCAGCACAGCGAGCTGAAACCCGAAGAGGTCCTGTCGGAGTCTGACGCGTTCATGGACCAGCAGGATTTCGCAGAGATGCCCGACTATTCTTTCAGCGAGGTTTTATACTCCAACTGTTCCGCAATGGACCAGATCGGCACTTTCATGAAGAACGTGCAAATTCTGCTCGATGCAGCCGATTATATTGAAAATGTTGAGAAGAACAATGGAAGTAAGTAAACACTGGGCTGCAAGGGAATAATGAAGCGAGCAGACAACAATAGAGGCGAGGACGACAAAAGACGCGCAGCGGACACAAGAACCGGCCCGACAGCGGTTATTAATGTTTCAAATGCTCCTGCAGAACCCTCGGTTAATCGGCTCAAAACTGAAATGCGTCTTTGGATTGGATATTTTTTTATTTTCATTTTTTACATTAAGTGTGTCATAAAGCAGATCCAACTCCAAAAAACGCATGATGCTGCAGAAAAATGCCTCCAACTATCACCGTCTTTGAATGTAGTCCATCGTATATGCCTTTATAATTTATCAAAATGTATTCGCTTCTCAAATGTGCTTTTTAAGGTAGGCCCGCATTTATATTCTCGATAATAGTGATCGACCTCTAATCAAACTTCACATCTCAATTTATCGTCGCCCTTTAAAAGATAAAACAGTAAAATATGTCGTATTCTTGTTGATAAAAGTCTAATTACAGTTTTAGTTCCTCTAAAATTTCCTATTTCGAAGTCCTGCCATGGTTTCTCGGACACGAGCAGCTTCCTTGTATGTGTTGTTCACATGGTTTCCACATGGAACAAATCCCGAAGCTCTCATTGGCTGGCAGACATGTTCCCAGCACTTGGGTCAGCGTGAATAACCAATCGCTTTGTAGTTTTTGAATGACGTCAGATGTTACTTGGACAAAGGGTTCATGGGAACTGTAGGTTTTAAAGTAACAATGAGCTCACAGTCGAAGCAGGTTAGGTTGAAGAAACATTGACATAAAACAACCTGTACTGACTTTAACGCTAGTATTTGTTATATATTGTGTCTTGTTGTGAACTATTATTGAGTATTACCCATAATTCTAGAGTGCTTTTTACTTAATACATGTTTTGTCTAATTTTCCCCCTATTTTTTTCCTAGCAGCACACAAGTTAACATTAAACAGAACATTTAATCCTCTCAACCTTCTCTTTTCACCAGAATGTGAACACGGTTATGCTTCAACATATCCTGCATCGCAGCTCACACATCAACAAAAACAGCGTAAATTCAAGAACAGGAAGTTGGATAACATTCACAATAGGTAATGAGCAATATTCCTAATTTAGCTCCCATGTGACCTCAGAATAAACATGCAAATTAGTATGTTGATATGAGTGTATTACCTATATTGTATAACGAGAATACTGTATGTTGCTTTCCATAATTACAATAATAATTATTTTTGTTCATGCTTTTTTCAATAGGTCAGCACACAATGAACTGGAAAAGAACAGGTGAGCCAAAAAAAGGCATTTTAATGCAAATTTTGTTATAGTCTGAAAAGAATGTGTTTGTATCATTATTTTTTAAATATATCTTTAGCACAAATGATTTGAAAGAGGAAGA
This sequence comes from Adrianichthys oophorus, assembly GCA_036245035.1. NCBI lineage: Eukaryota > Metazoa > Chordata > Actinopteri > Beloniformes > Adrianichthyidae > Adrianichthys > Adrianichthys oophorus. Next base: position 7,227,255 of record BSAI01000096.1, on the reverse strand, counting down.
CAGACTTTTCTAAAATTGCTCCAAACTTGCTAGAAACAAAGTGGCGCTCTGGTCAGTCTAAAACTGTCTCCACATCTTACTAATACTCTATATAAGGCGAATCATTAGGAAAAAAATATCATTATCATTTGCAAATGGATTTTTTTTCCTTCACAAGTACTAACAGCAGCTTGCATTTTGCAAGGCAAATAAAATTCAGCTTCAGTAGCAGTTTTGTTCCTGGAGGACGTGCAGACATTTCTCCAGTCAGCAAACCAGAACTGTCTGTTTCCAGACAACAGGGCTCCTTCCTGAGAGTTTCACAGTTGGGAGCTGAACAGCAGCTCGTTCTGCTGCACTAAGATAAACACGTATCAGGTTTGTTTTATTACTCCTATATTTAAAAATTCATCCATGATTATAGAGGAAACGTATTGCAGAAAAAAAGATAAAAGAAAGTCTGGAGGGGCAATTCAGATGATGTCATGATTTGACCTACATTCTAGTCACTTGAAATTGAAGTGGGAGTCCTTGCTAGTGCCTGCATTTGTTCAAACCACAGACCCCATGGTGACTCAGGAACAGGATATCCAGCTGACCTCAGCAGCTTCAAAATGTGCAGAAAATACAGAACATTTCAGAAAACCATTACAGCAAGTTAGTTACAATAGTATATCAAAATTGATATCACTGCTTAAAGGAAATTAGATTTATATGATCCGTGTTGCATTAAGATTTTAATATTTTTTACTCTAAACATGTCAAAACCCTCTTTTTTAGGTTTTATAATTGGGTTGACATTGTGTACCTGTGTGCATGTTCTCTCTGAAGAGACATAAGGGTGACTGTATGTTCCCACAGGCGAGCACACCTCCGCTTGTGTTTGGAGAGGTTGAAGTCACTCATCCCTCTGGGACCAGACTGCAGTCGGCACACAACACTGGGACTGCTCAACAAGGCCAAAGCACACATCAAGGTGTGGTAGTTTATGGTGCAAATACAGATTTAGACACCGCTGCAGGCCTGTCGATCCTCAAAAGCAACACTAGTTCCCATTTATTCTTGGCCATGGATTCGGGTATTTATTATTCATAAACATTGATGTGATAACATGGCAATAAAAATGCAATTGAACAATCATATTTTATACCCGGAGACTTAAAAATAATATTACTTCCATTTTTTTTTAGGATGTGTGCCATCAGAAAATTATGCTGATTTTCAGGCACCATAAAAGTGTTGATATGTTTTTAGGATCCAAACAAATCATGTTTTTTTGTATTAGTCTAATGCTTGTTGCTGGGTAAAACATGTTCTGTTTAATAGACTCTTTTAGAGTGTAATTACAACAAATGCACACCTGAATGCTGCTTTCCTGCTGTAGCATCAGTCATGTTTTTTTACATTAGCCCCTAATTTAACATAGTGTATGTGTACAGCAAACCGTTAGGTTAGTGTGGCATTTAAAACAGCACTGGAATCAGTGGATCATGGAATCTTGAGGCATTTTGAACATTTTGTTTGGACATCATGGCTATGTCCAAGTTCCCTTGCTACTCCCCAACTACAAAAAAAATCTTTCAGACGCAATGCATTGTGGTTTGTGTTTGCCAATCAAGTGAACATTAATACACACTAGTTTCTTGCAGAGATCTTTGAGAAATTTTTAGGGCACTCAACTTTGCAATTGTAGATTCGAACAAAATGGCGAACGCACTATTTTTTCCATTTTATATGAGCGTGGATGTCAGGTCTTGACTGGTTTTAGTGTCCAGAAGCCTCCCTGATTGATTGATTGATTGTCTTACTGAACAGCCCACTGTCTGATGAGACTCATGATGCAACTGTAGGAAAGTAAAGACTGTAGTAAAGCCTCCACCCCCAAACTACCAACTATCAAAGCCGGCAACCAGAGAGATTTAAAATAATCCTAACAGCTGAGGCGCTAATGTATGCTGTAATATTAAAGCAATGCTGGCAACTGTCTGTGTAACTTTAACACAGCAGAGAGTGGAATAACTGTGATGTCAGCTGCTGACTTTGAGCTGCTCTATTTGAAGTGTAGGAAATGACTCTTGTGAAGGTTAAAGCATTGTTTTGGAAGGAGAGGTTTGATAGTGAAAGGGTGGGGCAGTTGCAGCTGTCAGAAAGCTTAAAACTACAGGATGTCCAAAAAAAAGCTCTTTTGTCATGCGATGATTAAAGTGACTGCAATGTGTGGGAAACTGTTTACAAAAAGGGGATTGGCTTCCTTTGGATGATCAGAAAAGTCTCCTTTAGCACTTAAACTATTCTTGGATTCGTAATTCTTCTTTGGATCTGTTTCAGAAACTTGAAGAGACGGACCGTCGGAGTCAGCACCAACTCGAGACATTGGAGAGAGAACAGAGGCACCTGCAGAGACAACTCGCTCTGCTGCAGACTCATGGGGAGCGGGAGAGGATTCGTACCGACAGCCTGGGCTCCCGCATGGACTCTGATCGCTCCGAGTCGGACAGAGGTTAGTCCCCCAACACAAAGACTTTTTCACTTGAACTATTTAAAGTAGAACTTATTTTCACTGTGTTTTTTTTTTTTTTTGGCAGAAGAAATAGAAATTGATGTGGAAAGCACTGAGTTCTCCCATGGAGAAATGGACAGCATCAGCACCAGTGGTGCAAGTGACCTGGATGACCACAGCAGCCTGCAGAGCTCAGCCAGCGATGAAGGCTACTCCACATGTAGTCTAAAGCTGGCCTTCTCTGCCTAAAGCACCAGCTGATACTTCCACCCCTATGCTCCAGTCTCTGATGGCTTTCACTTTTAAAGAACCAGCCTACAGCTCCTCCCCAAATTTCAATCACTCCGACACAAGGAAACCTTCCCTTAAAGAGGCAGCCTTAAGGTCGATCTAAAATTCCAACCGGTATCCCCTCCAAAAGCCAACAGGCTTTACTACATTTTCCATGACCACTGTAAAAATATGGCAATACACAGATTCCTATTTTTAAAAGTTAACTCAATCACCCTTTACCTGACTCAAACCAACACCTGCTTTAAACGCCGTTTCAGTAGAGGACCCATCACTGCACCAGTGTCAAACACTGAAGGGTAAACTCTACATTTAATCATCTTTGGAAACCAGCAAAACACACAAACCTATACCAGCTAGAAGCTCCACATTGGGAACGTTCGCTCCATTTTGCCTTTTTAAAAACAAAGCCCTTTTCCACTGGATAAGAAATCCAGATAGCACTTCTTGTTGATGCACACGCCAGCAAGGGCTATGATGTCTGCATTCCAAAACTTGCTCTTTCTGCTTTCAGACCCCAAGCATCACCTCGCCTCTTTTTGAATGAACCTATTCCTTTATAACGGGTAGTGTAGTCCACTTGGCCTAATTTATTTCGCTTATGAAAGCTATTTATTTTTGAAGAACTTTACTCTTGGTTGTGCTTAAACAGGAATTTCGTTTTTACCAATTTTACCTGAAAGTGTGTACCAAAATGTTCTCTGATTTGATCCCCGTTAAAGCATGACGCAGTGCTGGGACTTTCATCCATTCCTCCTTGACGTTCAGTTGAATGCTTTCACTGTGGGCAAATGTTATGGATTTAAACAGTGAGAAGCCATCTTGTTTTTTCACCCCAAGCACAAAGCTCAAGCAATAACGTGTCCAGTTTGATCTTCTTTGTGACGTTGGCTGGGTTTTAGTTAATTATTCTGTCCGTCCAACTCCAACAGCTGCTGTGGTAGAGTAGTAGTAGCTACTAATAATCATTAAAAATGACTTGTCATTGAGTACAATTGCTATGGTGCATGTTTATGAATGTATCCCTTCCAATCATGTTTTAATGAGCTTTGGATTGACATCTCTTAATGTAGATAGCATGAACAACAAACTATGGAATACTGCTTTTGGGTATACGTCAGTGTTTAATAGTGGATGTTTTTTGTACTGTAGCAGACAGAAGTATGGATTCTTACATTTCTTACATAAGATTCTGTGTCTCTTCCACAGAGTTGCACTGCTGACCTAATCAAATCCATAAAACCAAATTTAGATGTTCAAGTATGATCGCTCCTTCTGATCCAGGTACTATGGAGATCGCCACCAAATTGTGTCTTAACACGGGGATCGATTCTTGCACAAAGTTTTCCTTATTTGGAGATGTCCTCCACACCTGACTACAATTGAATAAACAGTACACACACTGCGGAAAATTTGCTCTGGAATTAAACTTTAAGACAGAACGTTTTCTTGTTCCGAATATGCTCCATTCATGGTGATTTTCTGTGTTTAAAAATATGCTGCTGATCCTTGCTAATACTTTGTTACAATTCCTTATACTTACTCCTGAAATCTTAATAAACTTCTACACACAAAGTTTCTTGTTACATGGTGACAATGATTCATCTTAACGAACAACTATCTGCCTTTGAAAGATTTTTTGGTTATGGTCAAAGAAAAAAAAATCAAAACATGTTGACACAAGTTTTTAGAATATCAGCACTATTACATGAAATATTCACATTTTTCTATGAATCTCTTAAGTATGACAGAGTATTAGAGTCACCATAGAAAGGAAAGGTAAAATTATATGACAAAGAAGTCATAAAATTAACAATTTTAAGCTTAAAGTTGTAGAAAGTGAAAATTTTACAAGAATAAAATCCTAAAATTATTAGAAACAGACACATTTTTTACAAAAAATTGTAACATTATAAGTTTCACCAGAAAAAAAGTTGTAAAATTGTGAGGAAAAAAGGTCAAAATTTTACAAGAGTAACATCATAAAATTATGAAAAAAAGTGAAAATTTGAGAGAATAGTTATAAAATCATAAGAAAAAGTCAAAATGTTACCAAAAAAAGTTGTAAACTTGTGAAAAAAAAGTCTAAATTTCCCAATAGTGGTAAATATATGAGAAAAAACTCAATATTTTTGCAAGAATAAAGTTGTAAAATTCATGAGAAAAAAAATCCAACTCACAAGAATAAAGTCATAATTTTATGCTTCAAAGACTGCTAATTTTACAATGAAAAAGTAACGTTTTTTCAAAAATAAAATGTTACACTTAGCTTTTAAAATGTTTCAACGAAGACAATGAAAGACTAGAAAAGTTGCATTACCTGCAATAATGATAGCGTGAATGATGTTTGCTGAATTTGGTCGCTGATTATGCTGAAGTTGTTTGCTGAAAATGCTAAAGCTATTTGCGTAATGCTTAAGTTGATAACGGACCTAAAGTTGCAGAAAGTGCACAAAGAATTAGAAGAATTTTTGAAAATCACAAAAAATGCATAAAATTTAAAAATTCCAAAATATCTTGAATACAAGCATGAATGTCCTTGTTGTTGTGCATGTTGAACATCTTTATACCAATATTGCATAACTTTTAAAAGTTAAAGTTAAAGTTACTTTTAAAGAATTTTGTAAAAAAAAAACTCAAATATTGCATACAATTTTAAACAGTGTAAAAGGTATAAAAACCAAAAGTACAAGCATTATTGTCCTAAACATGATGAAAGTTTCAATACCAATATTGCATAAGTTTTAAAAGTGCACAAAGAATTTTAAAAATTTTACTACAAAAAAAATTACAAAAATTGTGTAAAATGTATTTGTATTGCATTTATTTGTAAAATGAATTGTATTTTATTTGTAACACGTGTGATGTAATAAACACAATAAGTGAATCTGTTAGGGATTTACAGCAAACAATAAAAACGTGCATTGTCATTGAAAGCATCAAAAGTCCCCTGGAATTATGCAAAGCCTGTATTAGTATACTGTCGCCATGGTAATGGGTTCAAAATCCAGGAAGAGGGGCTGGTAGCAGCTGCTTATCATCTCTTCAGACACATTGCAGACCCTGTAAAGGACAGACTTTGTCCCGAACAAATTGATGCTGTATCAGAACAATAAGTCAGATCAAAAAAATTTGTTCCGTTTTAAAAAGCTCACAAGTTGAGAAAACCTCTGCTAAAAATTGTATTTGTGTTAAAGTTTTTTTGTGAATTCAATCAGAAGACTAAGCAAAACGTCTATTCTCTGCTGAAGTGAAAATGCCATGTAATCCAAAGGCTGAACGGCATTTTGAACAACATCCAAACAAACTTTCATATCTTCAAAACTATTTGACTTATCAAAAATGTTGAACCACTGTACCAATTACAAAGCTTTGAGCTATAATGTATGCTAGTTCCATGTCTGTAGGTTCAAGTATGTTTTCACTATCGCAAGTTAAAAACATGATTTGGTGCAGTTAGAAGCGAGAAGATTTAATATGGGCAGGAATACGAGAACTGAGGGAACTTTGACTTGGGGCTGTAGGTGCTAGTGTTTGCTCCACATGTTTGAGGGTCACATTTTTCAAATCCAGAGGCATTTTCCTACGTTTTGCTGAAAAAAAATCGTGACTATGATAAATGGTGTTCGAGTGGTGGCAGTGTGTCGGGAAGATCATATGGTTCAAAATGCACAAAGTTTTAAAAGAATTTCTCCCTCATTTCTTTGGGGCTGAAGACTGCAAAAATAGTAAAAAAAATGCCTAAAAGGTTATGAATACTAAAAGTACAAGCTGCAATGTCCGAGCTGAATGTTTTGATACCAAGACTGCAGACATTGCGATCGTTTTTGCGTGCCAAAAAGCGTACGGAAGAAAAATAAAGATTGAAAAAAGAGAAACAGGATCACAATAATATGAATGCTGAGACAACATTCACACAATTACCTGTTTGATGTTTCATTAAAAGGGATAAATATCACACTGCTCAAGAATTTCTCTGAATCTGCTTTACTTTTTGTGTTAATGTACTTTATTTATATTTAATTTAATGGTGGCCCTAATACTGTCGTACTTGAGTTTTTACTGCCACCTACAGGACATTTTAAAACAACAGAGCACAAAATGGGAGATGGAGAATTTTTAAAAACCAAAAACAAACTCTTTATTTCACTGTTATGTATATACATACGTTTAAATGCATCTGGAGCACTTTTAAATCAACACCAAAATCTGAATTCCACTTTCTAAACTTTTGGACTTTAAAAATTTAGACAAACGTACACCTCAAATCTAGATGTGTATGGCTTTACTTGTCTTAGGGGTGGAGCCTTTTGCTGTGGTCAAACATGAAGACAAACAACAAAATCTACAACCTCTTTATGACGGTCTGTTTTACAACAGCGGACTGCGATCCAGTGCTGGGAAACCTCCCTCCTACTGATTGTTGTTGGACTTACACAATACAAAAGGAAAGAAAAATTTCACAATATTTCAAACACTGGTTTGCAAGCAATTCCTTTGAAAGCTTTCTTTACTTGAGAGTTTAATATCACATATAAACACAATGGAAAGCACTGATTCAGCTAGTATTATAGCAAATTATGTACAGTGTGTGAAATCACTGGGGCATTAAATGCCTGACGTTGTACTTTGACGTGTCGTTGTACTGGGTCATCGGTTTGTCTGCTATACCACAAGTTCCTACTCCCACCTTTCCATTTACGCTTTCTGGGGAAGCAAATATGCTTCTTTTGACCTGTAAGACACAAACAAAGTATAGCGAGTGATTAACTTCATAGCAATTCATCTATTCAGGACTGTTTAAATGCACCAATGAATCGATTCTACCTGTCCTTTTTTGTTCTTCGAGTAAGCTTTGTTATTGAACTGTTGCCACTTAGACTTTTGTTCTTCTCTCTCCTGCTCCAACTCCTTCATCCTTTGGACCTTTTTCTGGGCTTTCTTCTTTTTATACTCCCGTTGCTCTGCTATCATCTCTTTCCTAGACAGAAACGAAGAAACATTTTGTCAAAACGGTGCAGATTCAACACAGCATTATACAGCAGATCACACAGACAAAAAGTCTCCTAAAATGAATACAAAGCTTTAAAACTTCCCTCCACAAAATGAACAAAAACTAATTAATTTATTTGTAAAAAAGTTAAATAAGCTTTTGATATCTGTGTTTTTGCCACAGTGTAAAATTGCAGTGAACCACAAATGAATTTTTATATTGTCTGAAGTTTTTACGTTATGTTGTGTCAGGTCTAATTATTTATTCACAACAACCCAACATATCACCCGAGGCCTGCCCACACTGTCAGCTTTGCTTTTCCTGTCTCACCTCACATGAAATCATCTTGCAGATTCTAGTTTACGGTAATAAGAAAGTGTTCAACCATTATAATACAGGCAACACACAACAAACTATCCATCCTTGTGAGTGCTGTTTTAAGAGTGAAAACAAAGACAGTACTGGCTCCATGAAAACAGCCACCAACCCATGACACCTTATCAGAAAAGAAATCTGATCAAAGTTATATTTTGTGTTTATCATTTATTGTTCACGCAATGTGCATGTCGGACATTTTAAGGACATAAATGGAGTAGGTAAATCTGAAGATGTGCAAAGGCAAAGAATGCAAACTATTCAATTATTTTACAATGAAAAACTATAGGCGTTATAAAATGATATCTTTAATGCAAACAGAGAGGAACTCACAACATAATTAAAACCTAAGATAAAAGCATCAAAGAAACTTTTAAATGACATATATACTAGAGGAGCATATTGCCAGAAAATGCACCTTTTTTTTCTTTTTCTGCCTCCAAGGTGATTAATTTTTATTTGAAATCAGAACACAAAAACAGCTTGAAAACATGTTTTGGACACTTGCCATTAATCATTGACAGTAAAGATGCAGGCATATAATGTAGCTGTCTAATGTTATGTACATACCATGAATTGCGTGTTCCAGAACACACTATATGCAGTTTCATGAACATGCTTTATCAGACAAGGAGGGAGCAGCTTCTTGTTTTGTTGTTTTTCTACTGTTTACTAGCGCATGTCTGACCCATACAGGAAGGGCTTGGTGCGAAATGTCAAAGCAGTGCAAATCTTGCTTCAGTGCCAGTTGCCGAGGCTGGTGTGTACGTATCTTACAAAGTAATGTTGCAAAGACGCTGCTAATGCAGTTGAATGCAAAGTGGATTTATCGGTTATTATATTTAGAAAATACATTTTTATGAATGTCTGGCAACACAACGATCAGAACATTAGCATAAAATCAGGGTCAAAGTGTTGTTGGTGTCTAGCGACACAGCTCTCTCTTTAAATCAACACTTTTAATTGAAATTTCTTGTTTCTGCTGTAAATCCAGCAGGTTTATCTTCCAGTTCTGCCTGGATCCCATTAAAAAAAAAAAAAAAAAAACGCTATCAGCCAAATGCTACATGGATTTGAATTAACAGAAGTGCCGTGAGGGTTGGGAGTGGGTTTTCATATTGCGTGTGCTTGTATACCGTATATGCCGAGAGTAGAGAAGGAGCATTTTAAAGAAATTAACTAAAAGGAGGGCTCAAAACAAAAATAACTTGACACAAACGTTTTTATCGCCATGTGGTGAGTAGCCTTTTAACTTTTATTCACAAAACAAACAAAAAAATGCAAGCAATTGCCAGCTGGCGAGTGTTAATTTCAAACTCTGGTTTCTCCTTACTTGGACTTTGACTTTGCACCTCCATCGTCAATAGACCGTATTCCCTCCTCCACGACTTTGAGGTTTTGCAGAGGAACCACTTCAGCGTTTCCATATCCAATGAAGGTAATGGCTGCAGTCCCATTCTCGCGGTCTATCTCCTCAATTTCAGCTTCATACACCCTGCAAAAAAATCCCGTCTGTAAGCAGGTGAGTAGGAACCAAAGACTCAGGGTTACTATTCTAAAAACTACTAACTCCTAATCCTTGAACTAAAATCCCTTCACTCAGTTGACACCAGTAATTTTGCTAGAAGGCAAGTGATACTTAGTTCAAATTAGGTGTATCCAGCGAAAAATCCATCGCTTAAAATTGCAACAACTTGACGTAAAATTAGGTACCCTTAAGTGACAAGAGCAAACATTGTATGTAATAAAATTATCAAACCTTTAAACAACGTTTTCACGAAAAAAAAGAGAAGAAAATTCATAGATAATTATAAGGTGTGCATTCCTATGAAAATAATTAGGGAGAAGGTGACACTTACTGTCCATCATTACCCCACATAGACATACATCTCTCTCCCACTTTCCAGGTATGCTTTTGGGGAGCTTTTTCTGAACTACTAGTATTTGAGGATCCATCTGTGGGCTGTGAGCTCAGAAGATCTTTTGTAAGTTCAATAACTTCCTGTAAAGAAAATAATAATAAAAATTAAAAAGTAAATAGTTTTTCATGAAAAATGAGGCCAGACTATTTCTCTGAAAATAAGTTACAGACTAGACATACTCTTAGAGTAGAATATATAGAATCTAAAATAAATAAATAAATAGTAAATTTGATTTTACCTTCATTTTTTCTAAATTCATTTAAAAGCTTTTTTGTATTTTTGGTAATAGATAACTGTTTTAACAAACCAGAAATGTTAGCTTAAAAAATATCTATCTTTTAATTAATAAATAGTAAAATGACGTTTTTTTTTCTTTTAGGAAAAGAGATTCACAGTTTTGATAAATCAATGTCGCATTTTCTAAAGGATGATTACTTAGATTAATCAGAAAATATACATATAGTAAATAAATAAAATCATATTCCTTTTCAAGCCCATGGCCTCACATTTATGTCTGAATATAGATTAACAAGCTAACTGTGAGGGAGGGGAATTACAAACCCGCAAGTCCTTCAGAAGCTTTTGAAGGTCTTCATTTTCAGTGTCGGTAGACAAAGCAACTTCAACTTGCTGGAGCTGAGCTTTGTAGCTGTTCAACTGTTTCACCAGATCTTCCGACATCTGCGCGCTAACAAAACAAACAGCATCATATAGCATAAACTAGCAACTTAGCATTTGTTCGATTTGTCATCAAAATTAGCATCAAGAAAAACCAATGAAGAGAAAATATAATTGCGTATGAAATATTCCACTAGCGTAATGTTTCGATAACTTTCCCCCAAAACAGAATTACAATGTGTATATTTGTCAACAACGTCGACCTTAGCATGTTGCTAAGTGGGTTATAGGCCTAGTCGTGAGGCTACATTTACCAATAGAAGGAAAATGCGAGCTAAAAAAAGAAAAAAGGAACTGGAAATAAACTTACTTTAGTATGAAAATTATCGATAGAAAAACGCGCAGATACTTAACGTATTTTTTGTTTGCTAACTATCTTAAATAATTACTTTGATGAAGATATGTTATTCTTCCACCGCGACACAAACTGACCGGAAACAAGCGGAAAATTCCTTCGCGAGAAGTCCTTCGCGTGAGATCAAGCCTTAGGAGACTCAAAACTGCCCTCTGTTGGCCAGGAAGGTCAACTGGGTTTTGCGTTGCAAATATCTTAAGACAACCAATTTTGTCAGTTTGAACTAGTTGTGTATCAAAACGTTTTTCACGTTACTTGTAAAAAAATCATTCAATATGCTTTTTTTTTTCAAACCTTTAATACAAACTTTAATTACAAGTCATGTGGTTTGAAACTTTCAAACGAACCACGTGACTTTCAAATTGAACGTCAAAACATTGTTTCATGATGAAACAAGAAAAGAAACTTCAGCCATACAACTTATTCATTTTTTAAAACAATATTTATTTGGTTCTGTTTTCTTTTTTTCAAGAACTATATTCTTCAATAATTATTTTCAAAGGTAGGGGTTGTTAAAATTAATCAGTATAAAATTAACTTACATATCAAGCTGAAATATCAGAAAGACATTATGACTGCTGCTACTTTATTAGCTCATGTTTTTTCCATTCTAAAGCTGAAACTCATAAAAAAAAGAAGCATATTTTCACAAATCTTTCTTTCAAGGTATTACGAGGAAAAAAATTGCAAAGGCAGAGTGCTGCTGTACCGCTATAATCTAATAACACAAAGATATTAAATTTATAAATCATAAAAAGGATTAATGTCACAATCAGCCAATGGCTGCCGTGTCAGAGCAATACAAAGCGTCCTTTAAATCTACACCAGATAAACTCCACCCATCCTTTTTCTCACAGAAGTAGAGAGAGCATCAAAGATTTCCAGCTTCTGCTGAGGATAATATATGACAGACATTTCTTCTCTTTTGCAGCAGAAAAGAACACCAACCAGAGCCAAACTGCAACAGATGGAGTTTTTTGTGATGACATGTGTTTAAAGATTTAATATATTTTTTTAAGGTAGGTTAATTCAGTATTTATTTATTCATTGATGGAATTTCAGCATTTTGAATGATTCTTTTTTTTCACTCTTAGGTAGAAGAACTAGAGATTTTTGCAGGAACCTCTTCTATAAGTAAAGACTCAGTTCTCTAACATTGAATTCTTGAATGGATTTAACAACGAGTCATCAGCAAAGCACCGTCTTCAATCCCCTCGACAAGGAAATCTTCCGATATTGTCGACGCTCAAGCTTATCTTGATGGGTTGTCTGAACCTCACTGGTGGAAATGAGACTTTTCTTGGCAAGCATCCTTTCAACCTGCAGATCTCAGTGTCGCTCACATGTTTGATTTGCATGCTCATTCTGCTAACTGTGTTTGGCAATGCGATGGTGGTCATTGCGGTCATCACATGCCGAGTCCTGAAAGCACCTCAGAACTTGTTCTTAGTGTCTCTGGCATGCGCAGACATCCTGGTTGCCACCTTAGTTATGCCTTTCTCCTTAGCCAATGAATTGATGGGTTATTGGTACTTTGGTAAAGTGTGGTGTGAAATCCACTCTGCTCTTGATGTGCTCTTCTGCACGTCATCTATCGTCAACCTGTGTGCAATAAGCCTGGACCGGTACTGGTCTGTCACTAAGGCCATCAAGTATAATTTGAAAAGGACCCCGCGCCGGATTAAATGCACTATTGGTTTGGTTTGGGTTATTGCAGCCATTATTTCATTTCCTCCTCTTATAACAATGAAGAATAACAGGGGAGAAAACAACAGTCTTGTTTGCAAAATAAATGAGGAGAAATGGTACATTATATTTTCCAGCACTGCATCTTTCTTCGCACCTTGTGTCATTATGATTATGGTCTATGTAAGGATTTACCAAATAGCCATTGGGAGAGCCAGAGCTCCACCAGGAGAAAGGCAAATAAAAAATGGCAACTCTGACTCCCCACAAACAAAAGACAGAAACATGGATGAAGTAAACAAAGTAAAAAGTCAAGGGATCAATGAACTTGATGTGGATGAGGAACCGTCCTCATCAGACGAGAATGAAACCTGCCTACACTCTCTGAGTAGGAAAATCGATGCGAGGAAGACCAACAGGACTGAAGCGAAGCCAGGAGAAGCACCTCCAAAATCAGAGGCACCGTCTCCGGTGAGAGTGAGCAGGTGGAAAGGGAGGCAGTACAGAGAAAGGCGCTTCACCTTTGTTCTAGCTGTGGTCATGGGAGTGTTTGTTCTCTGCTGGTTCCCCTTTTTCTTCACATATACACTCACAGCTGTGTGTGACACCTGCTGTGTCCCAGAGACACTGTTCAAAACATTCTTTTGGTTTGGCTACTGCAATAGCTCATTAAATCCTGTCATTTACACAATATTTAATGATGATTTCAGGAAGTCTTTTCAAAGAATCCTTTGTAAAAGGGACTTAGGACTGTAGATAACCTTTTTTTTTTTTTTTTTGCTACATTAAGGTAATGTTCCTTTAAAAGCAGTTTTGTCTTTACTGTTTTATGGCTAATATTATGGTATTATGAAAACTTGCAATGTTATATATAAAAATTTTAAGGTCACATAATATTTTGTGTACATGTGTCAGTTTTGTGTATGTATTTTCTGCATGGATTTTTTTTTGTGCAGCAAAACAGTCTTAATGATAAAAGAGTCTTGTAACAGCAACAAAATCGATGTGAAAATGTTGGTAAGGAAAGACAAAAGAGCCTCCCATTGCAAATGTTGCCATGCCAGTTCCTTGATGCTAGCTCTAAATCACATTTTGTTTTGTTCTGAAAGGAGAAATATTCTTGTATTGATTGTGCAATCTGTTAAATTAATAGACATAGTTTAGAATGTCACTTATTTGTAAATTAGCATGATAAGGGACGTCAGCGTGATCATTTATCCAATAATCTGTTTGCACTCCCAGCCCTTCAGGACAGAAATTTAGATTCTACAAACTCACTTTTGTCTATTAATGTTGCATATTATAAAAATGCCTGGATAAAATTAGAAATGTTGATTAAATAAAGTCATTTACTTCCTTCTTTTGCTTCTGTTTAAAGCAACATAAATACAGGTGCTTGTCTTGAGTCACTCAACCTATCACGATTAAAAGATTACCATCTAATCAAGTAGTTTTTAATAGTTTTTCAACTTGTTCTGGTTGTAAATTTAAAGATGTAATCTGATTTATTCAGGATTTGTAATGTTGTGCCATTTAAAAAAACAATGCATTGCATTTTTTTGACTTTCTTAAGGTGTTCTTAAAGTATTCGTGGTTTGATACTTAATGTAGAATAAAAAGATTCCATCCATCCATCCATCCATCCATCCATCCATCCATCCATCCATCCATCCATCCATCCATCCA
>BSAI01000096.1:7149594-7212780 GCA_036245035.1 Adrianichthys oophorus | reverse complement strand
CCATCCATCCATCCATCCATCCATCCATCCATCCATCCATCCATCCAATACCTGCAATTTTTACCTTTTTCCTATGAAGAAACAGTGTGAAACAAAACAAAGTTATTGGCTAATAGCAACTATTGATTTATGACAATAAAAAAACTCACACAACTATGAAAAAAGTGATCATTTTAAAGGCTAAATTAATTTTTTTAAGAAATGACAAAAGGTACTACAGATGAAAAATAGCCTTTGGTACATTTGCGGAGATGCTTTTTTAATGTGCAATGTCCCTGTCAAATGAACTAATAAATAATTAATAAACATGGTATGTGATCATGGTAAAAAGTATTTACCATGATCACATAGTTAACTAGATCCTCAGGCAGCAATATTTACCTCACAAAAAAGATGTTACCGTCTCATAACAAAGACAAGAACAACACAATTACATGAAAAGCAAAAATGATGCCTTGGAGGTGGACTTGCACAATAATATTGAACATTGTTTATCATGAATTATTGCCACTCATTGCAGAAGGTCATTAAATCTTCCCCTAGAGTCAAACAGATGTCATGCCATGATAGAAATATGAGTGGCTTGCTGCAAATTGCAGTGTGAGGGTTGATGTCCACAAGCTTATCAGTACTATGATCGTCGACCGGTGTCAGCGTTGCTTCAGATTTATCAGTCTTCTCCATGCCAGCACACTTTTCACACCACTTACACCTCACTTTCTTCCTTTTTTAATTCATTTTTATGCTTTTAGACTCTCAGAGACTCAATCATGCAGTAAATATGTGGAGTGTTCATGAGTTCATACATGCACACAACAATGATTCCCATAACTCTGGATTGGAATTTTGACATTTCTGTGGTTTAAGTGTTTCTCAGAGTCTTAAAATTAGGCATTGCTGACCACAAATGGAAAAACACTCAGTCAGAATATTCCCACAGAATAATTCATGTTTCTCCTGGGTTGTTGTAGGATTTTTGATATGACAGTTATGATTTCAGCTCTGACTCTTTGCTTTTTTACTGTGTTAATGGGGTGCAGTCAGAAATGTGAATTATACAATATCATGGAAAATTCCATCCATCCATCTTTAAAGGCAAATATCTTCACTTGACTTATGAAAATGTGACTTAAGTGATTGCCATCCAAACACACCGTTTGATTAAAATGGCAGTGGAGTAGCAGTTTGAACAACTATACAAATAAACAACAATTCGAAATGCATCTGTACCCAAAAATTAGATTTAACCACAAAATGAAAACAACCAAAATAAAATTATGAATACTTTGACAAAAGCATTACAAATACTTATTATAATAAAATGAACAAGTATTGCACGTTTCTAATCGTATCTGTTTGGCACATTTTGCACAAAACAGATTTGTAAACCACCAACAACTCAAGGACAACTTAAGAAAAAGCAAAAAAAAAGTAAACGTTTAAAACATTGGGAAGTTTGCATTTGAAGGATAATTAATTTAATGTTAAATGTTTCTTAACAATAAATCCAATACTGTTGGAAATATGTTTAACCCAGTTAAATAGATAGAATCAGGGATAGCAGAGCTGAGTATGTGTGTTTTACCTCAGCCAACTTGAATTTTTGTTCCAGATTGTTATGACCAAATTGCTGTTAGCATGTGCTGTGCTACAGTGGTCAGTTTGTGCCCTGCTCCACCAATGGAGCAAACATCTGGTTCTATTTATTTGGAGCAAACAGGTTCTATTTAGAATAGAACCTGTGTGATAGGGAAACTTCAGTGCTCTGCATAGAAAAAGTATTTTTAAACTTTTACCCGTTGACTCCTCTTGATGCAAATATGCATCGACCTACTTTGGCTTCAAAATGACCCTAATCTATCATCTACTTGAAAGAAAAACACAAGTTAAATGTTAATTCTGAGCTGGAAGTAAATTCAGGTGTTAATGGGTTCTATATGACAGGAAATGTCTGAAGTAGGTGTCCCAGGAAGACAAGATCCTAGATTTATTTTCCTTGGCCTGATTGCATTCAGTCAATTCCTGAAATGGCAAAATGCAATCTGTTTCAGAGCCTAGAGCTATTGTCACAACAAATAAATAATCAATCATGTTCCTGGAATTATGATAAGTATGTCTAAATTGCTTTTTGAGATGAGGTCATAGTCATAAACTATTAATACTAAATTATATCAGTTGATCTTGTCATACTCCGCATATTGCTCCTTTGAAGGTCACCACAACAAATCATGCACCTTCATTTAACCTTATCCTCTTCATTTAGCATTTACCACCACTTGTCCTCCTTTGCAACAGCTAGAAGCTTCTTTTTTTAACTTTTCTAGCACTCTTTCTTTGCAGCTTCAACCTTAGCATCCTTTACCAAAATAATCACTATCCTTCCTCTGAATGTATCCAAATGATGTCAATCTGTTTTCCTGCATTTATCTCCAAAACATCTAACATGATCGGTTCCTCTGATGGATTCAGTCCCGATCCTATCAATCCTCGTCATTCCAAAAGAGCACCTCAACATCTTCATCTCTGCCACTCTTCTATATCAACTAGATGCTCGCACCACAGTCTTCTACACCTTTCCTTTCATTCTTGCTGAAACTTTTTTGTCACACGTCACACCTAAAACCTTTCTCCACCTGTTTCAACCTTCTTGTACAAGCCCATTCACCTTCTTCCATCCCTCCATGTCCTCTGACGGTTGACCCCAAGTGTTTAGTCTTCCAACTTCTTCGCCTCCTCCACCTGGGTTCCTCTCACTTACACACAGATACTCTGTCTTCTGACCTTCATTCTTCTCCTCTCTAGTCTAGATAAAACCTCCACCTCGTTAGATGTTCCTCCACCTGCTCCCTGCTCTCATAACAGATCAGATTGTCTTCTGCAAACAACAGGATCCACAGAGATTCCTGTCTAACCTCATCTGTCAGCAAACAAGATAAGCTCAAAGCTGATCCTCCACCTTGTACTCCTCTGTCACACCTACAGAACCTCTCACTGCTGTTTTCCAGCTCTCAAACATGTCCTGAACAGCTCCAACAAACTTTTCCATCACTCCAGACTTCCTCACCCTGTCATAGATTTTCTCTAGATCCACAAAGACATGATGCTCCTTCTGACCTTCTCTGTTCTTCTCCAGGAGCAACTTAAATGCTTCATCAATGATCCAGAACCTTTTTAGCAAAGTCCTCCTTTAGAATCACTTCTACTCTTTTCCTCTTTCCATCCTCATCATGATAAAACAGTTTGAACCTTCTCCCAAACTATAAGCCTTTCTCTCTTTCCATCTGGTATCCAGTGTTAACCAGTGTTTGGTCATTGCTTTTGTTGCTCCTGTTATTTGATTGCCTGAATTGCTAATATTAAACTTATTACGTGTTATCTGGTTTAGAATTCAAAAACTCTAAGTAGCATCTTTAGCATTGTAGTGAGTAAACTACTGTGTTAACCATTTGCCGTTCTGCTTAAACAGCAAAGTTGATTTGATGAGTTGATTTTTTCGTGTTGTGATTAATTGTAGTGTGTTGTGTTGCGGCCATTCTGGGCCACCGTACCTGCCAAACCTAGTCAATGATGAAACGTACAGCTGCCTTTCATTATTAACCGACGTCCCTGAGGTTTCTTTTTTTTTTCCCCTCCCAAGATAGGATTTTTTAAAAGAGTTTTTCCTCACTGAGAAGGGGGTCTGAGGGCAGGGATGCCAGTTTAGCTTAGAATGTTTAGTTAGTTTAGCAACCAGCTATTTTTTATATTTTTATGATTGACTTTATGTTTTTTGCATTAATACCGGTGTGAAGCCCATTGAGACGGGTATGGTTGTGATTTTGGGCTTTTAAATAAAATTGAAATGAATTGCAAATATAGTGACAGATTTCTTTTGAAAAGATATAAATTATGGTCTCAATGGTCAACCTAAACGTTGATCCTGGCAGGAATTTTTTATTGCTTTCACACGGTTTTTATGTGGCCTACTTCTCACCTCCTAATGTTTATTCAATAAAGTCATAAATCACAATGAATGGGCAGGTTAACTTTGGGTGTGTACACACCACAGACTAATGCATACACAGATAAACTTCAAGTGCAGGGCAGCAGAAAGTTATTCAGATTATACAAAAAGTATTTTCATTGAAGGACAGATATTTTGTTAAAGCCAAATACTTTTTCCATCTTAAATTTTTGAGAATGCAAGACAATTAATTCTGAAGGATTTGAGGAGCCAGAGGATCAGATTAAATTTACCCCACGATACCTATTATTTTAAAAACGTGCTGTCAGGGCATGATATTGAATTTCAAAATTAAAGTGTTTAAATAGTTTTGTTGCGAAATAAAATACCTGTGATAATAAGAAATTATGCAGAAGGCGTCTTTCTACTACTAAAATATGTCACATAACTTATTATTAGAACATAAAGCATCTGTTTCCCTTTAGGCAAATCTCACTTTTATTACTTTTGGTCTCTACTGAGATCCTCTTCAGTTATGCTTCCCTCTAATTCAAAAAGATTAAAATGCATAAATGTAAAAGAAAGTTATATATTGGAAAGTTAAAATCCAAGTCAGGGTCTGGGAGGCTATTAGGAATTTAATGAACTCTTGTAATGAAATGACAACTCATCATTTGAAAAAAACAAACAAACAAACAAAAAAGGGTTTGCTACAAGCACTTTTGTAGTTTTCTCATTTAAATCTTAGTAAATGAACAGCCTATACTGTTTTTGTCTGCTTCATCTTTCATAGAACTTGAGAATACTTAGATGCAAGAAAGACAAGGCCAAAGCGCATGGATTTAATTTAAAATATTCATACATGAATTACTATTTTAATTTTTTAATACTTTTTAAAAATGGACACTGCTAAAGCGTGGTTCCTGTCTTTTATTGAGCGTCTTTTATTTGTGCAATTTTTTTACATTTTTGTGTTGATTTCAAAGAATGTAAAACTTGAACTTTATTGAACAAAATCTCTGAATTTTGTCACAAAAAAAACCCAAAACAAAATAAAAATTCAGGCTTAAAAAACATTTATTTTCTTTCTGTTTGGTCATCAATAATTAAGAGCAAGGGACCACTATTTTTATGTAAAAAACTATTTTTTTAAAAAATGCTCCTATACTGATTTGGATTTATTTTTGCAACTGCTGGCACTTAAATGTAAACTTGGTAATTGAGAAGTTGTAAAATGATATTCGTTTTTTTTTTCATGTGTGCATTGTATTTAGCCTTCTTTGCTCTCTAACTCCAAAAGAAGAAAGAAAAATCCAGTCAAACTAACTTCCTTCAGATTAGCCTTACTCTCAATTAGTGAATAGTGTCCACCCATCTGTTTTTTAATCTCTGTAAAAACACAGCTGTTCTGCAGAGGCTCTGGTGGATTGCAGGAGAACTTTGGTAAACAAACAGCATCATGAAGCCTAAAGAGGACACTAAATGCATCATCAGGGATAAGGTAGTGAATAAGTTTGAAACAGGATTACTATAAGAGAAGCCTCAGAGATCAGCAGTTCAGTTGGGAGAACCTGAGAACAGAGTAGCTATTAACTGTAAACTCAACAAATAGTTTTATGGCTGAGTGGCTGAAAATCTATTAAGAGAGTTACAATGTTACCTCATTTTCAACTTGTGTGTTCACAGCTAACGGGCTGATGATTGTTGTTTGAAATCAGATTAGAACACATTTTTATTTATTGTGTGGATTCATACTACTGTTTGAGGCAAAAAAAAACTAACGCTGAACATCACCCTGAACACACAATTACCATTCTAAAACACGGTGGAGGAAAATTCATCTCTTACTTTTAAGATATGGAGTGTTGCTTCTTACCAGGGGCCGGATGGGCCACCAAAATATTCAAACTATCGATCTACAACAAAGCAGTCGAGATCTATGATTATGTCTATGATTATGTCCATGTCAGATTTTTATCTGTTCAGGTGATATTTCAAAACTTTGGCATGTTTAAATTCCTAAAAACTGACTAAACAAAGCTACTTTTTCATTGGGTATAAAATAAATCAAGCCAATAACTGCGAGCTTTTTTTTTTGGTTTGTTTTTGCTATTTTTTATCTTTCTAATTTCACCTAAATAAAATATGAGAAAAATACAATACAATTTTAATAAAAAGGCACAATTTTATCACATCCTTCAGGTTTGCTCAACTGCATAACAGCTTATTTATCCTCACATTTTTATTATAAATTGGTTTAGTCCAAATTCCTAATGACCAATGAATTGACAACTCAAAATATCTTTTCTACTCACACTGCAAAGAGAGGTGTTGGCAGCTGAGGCACCGGAAAGGAGTGGTAAAGGTGACGGATTAAGGGTAAATAAACAATTGTAAACAAATGTATTGTTTTCCTCATGCCAAATGATGCCTCATATTCTACCCTGCAACCAAAAAAAAAAGAAAAAGAAAAAACAAAACTTGTTACAGTTACAGGTTGAATCATTGTTACAGAGATGAAGGTTGGACTCCATTGCGCATGCGCGCCCTACATGTGCAGCCAATCGTCCTTAAGATAAACACAGCGTTGCGTCATTGTTATTGTGGCTCTCTAAACTCCAGCTGCTTAAGACATTTCACCTTCATTCGAGCCTCTACAACCGTGAAAGAACGAAAACTACAACGCGAAAATGTCGATTCAAAAGGAAGTTTCCTCTGACGAGAGTTTGCAAGGTAACGGGTTCAAAACCAGCTCACGAAGCCAAATTAAAACGATGTAAACAACCATGTTTATGTAAAACAGTGGATGGTTTTCAGTGTAATCAAAAGTTATCCTCTAACATGAATCGATCTGATTTGCTAAAATCTTCAATCACTGTTAAAATCTAAGGTAAGACACGGGCCCCAGCTTGTGTTGTGTTCCATTGGACGCTTTAGCTTGATTAGCCCCCGGATGCTAACAATGACAACACAGTAGCATGACTGCAGGGTATATTTTCCTGTAAGGTTCCTGGGTTGAGCTGCACTTCAGCGGGAACGCGTCTCATGGGACATGTCAACGGGGAGGCCAAGAGCAGATCTCCACGTCCTGCCAAGAGGGCGACGTGGAGCGAATGCTGCTGGAAGCACAACATGAGTCAGGCAGAAGCAGCTCAAGAGGAAGCTCTCAGTGCAACAGGTTGAAACGAGGAAGAGGGAGTTTCTATCATTTGCTGTGAAAGAACATTTATTTTTGTGGACGCCTCTTTTAAAAAATGTTTTTCTTTCTTTTCTTTTTTTTTTTTGCTGAAACAGCCCTCTCAGATCACAGACTCCTCTTCTGGTGTGGAGAGGCTCAGAAGGGAACAGCTCACAGGTACTAGTGTACACAACAAACATATTGACACATTAAAAATGTCTAAAAAGCCACTATTTTAACCAAAGAAAAGGTCGTTTTTTTGGCTTACAGGATCACAATGCAATTTAGCCGTAAAATTAAAATCATCCCTATTTCTTTTAATGGGCCTATATAATTCAAAATCCACTTTTTTAATCTTTCAAGTGTATTATAATGTTATTTCCTTATTAAAAATACCCCAAAGTGGTATTTTGCTCCATTCCATCCCTGCACATTCCTCTAAAACCCTGCTGTCTGAGCACCAGCCCCTTCCAACTGAAAATAACTGGGTCCCAACTGTAACACACATCCATTTTCTCTAGGAGCTGGTGGTAATCAACAAAACGCTTTCGTTTTAAATGCAACATATGCACATCCTTCTATGCAAAAGTTTGGATGATGTCTGTTTTCGTGGGAGAAACTCAAACACGCCGCCGAGGCTGGCACTAGGTTGATGTCATGAAATGGGCGGCACCCTCAAGGAGTGAAAGGCGGTGCTTCAGAGATCG
Organism: Adrianichthys oophorus; assembly: GCA_036245035.1. Lineage (NCBI taxonomy): Eukaryota > Metazoa > Chordata > Actinopteri > Beloniformes > Adrianichthyidae > Adrianichthys > Adrianichthys oophorus. The sequence goes on along the minus strand of BSAI01000096.1, from coordinate 7,204,952 downwards.
AGTCGTCTTACTTCTGGGTAGGAAAATGAGCTCGCGAAAATAATTAATATTTCGTTAAAAAGGCGTTCCAAAGGTAATCTATGATCATATATATATATGGATATAGTTTACGAAGAAAAGCATGATATCGGTTCTGATATAGGTACATTTGAAAAAGTTTGTTACAGAAGGAGTTTGCTGCCTAACGGTTTCAGGAAACGGGATGACCTCGGTGACACTTGTTGTTTTGTGGCAACACTTGATTATCTGTTCTTCTGTTTTCAGTCTGATGAAGACTTCCAGGAGAGAAGGTGGGAGGTGGAGAACCTGATGAAGAAAAATGCTGACTGGATCTGGGACTGGTCCAGCCGACCGGAAAACAGCCCTCCGAAGTAAAGCTGATTATTGAACTTTTAAAAAAAAAATACACTGTCATGACTTATTTTGAGGCCCGAATGTTCAAAGGGGAGTCGTTTCTCCCCAACAATCTTCCTCATAAGTACATTTACTTTACTGCATCATTTTGATTTGGAAAGTTTAGAGTATTTGTGGGCTTAGAGTGGCAGGCTGACATTATAAGTCTCATCTATTTTTAATGAATTGAAAATGATGAAATATTCATGGGTTCCTCTGCAGGGAGTTCCTGCTGAAGCGCCCCAAGTGTGCGTCCTCTCTCAGCATAAGGAACACCAGCGTCATGAAGAAGGGAGGCATCCTGTCCGCTGACTTTCTCAAGCTTTTCCTTCCTTCGTTAATCATTTCTCACATACTTGCTGTTGGCTTAGGGTAAGCAGCTTTGTTTAATTTCTAACTTTTTTCTTATCCTGGTACCACACAACGTTGAAACATGTACTTGGGCTATCACACTAAAAGCTTTTATGCAAGTACTCTTTTTTTTTATTATTATTATTTTGCGCAACAATTAGCATAATTTTGAAATTGTTGTACTATTATTGCAACTAAACTCACTAATATATAAAACATATAAGTAATTTAGGACTATTTTGGAAAGAAATAATTACAAACTTTTTTAAAAACTTCCTTTTAGTGACAATTGCTGTATTTTATTTTAAATTTTTCATATTTCTTCTGTCTTTTTTGCTTCACCCCCCCAGGATTTACATTGGGAAGCGCCTTACTTCCCATAATACCTACTAAACATGATGATGATTGCTTCCTTCAGTCAGCTTGGCATGCCTTAAAATGGAGACACCCTGAAGTGGAAGAGGAAAGGTGGCCTCATGTTGAGGAGAACCGTGACATTTTCTCACCAAATCTGCAGCCTAAACCTTTGAATGCAGCATTGACCAATCCGCTGCACCACCTGTCCTATAGAGGACTGTTCTGCTGCTTTTTGCTCCTGTAATCTGCATGCTAAGAAACTAAATGGTACTAATATTTAATTTCAAATTAAGTTTTGAGATCATGTGCTGTGTAATTTCATTTTTTTCCTAGATCAACAAATATATAAGGGAACTGTGTTTCTTTTATGCATCTAAGAAATCAAAAGCACCACTTATAGATGAATAAACGGTTATAGTGGGATGTGGCTTGTTTTATTTCTCCTACCAAAAATAAAAAAAAATAAAAAAATGGAAGTCATGCTAGAATTTAAAGTAAAACCAACCATGCAGATGAACACAATTAAAATTTTATTGAACTTTGGTCAAAATAATAAGTGAATACATTGCCACCATGTTAGGAATCAATGGACAAAGACAATGCATTGTGTTTTAATGTCATCATATGTTGTGTAGTCCACCTTCATTTCTGCATTTCAAATTGGAGATCCACATTTTGCAGTATGCGGTTCAATTTGGATGGCATCCCTATTAATGAATAAGGGCACATGTATGAGGCCTGTCTTTTATTTCCTACTTATTACAGGATTCTGAGGCACTCCGTCACAGAGAAACTGTGCAATCTTCCTCCTTTGTTTCCATAGACAGCCACATATAGCAGCAGTGTATGAGGACATAACTCTAGAAAATAGGATTTACAAATAATGCACATGAGGTTTGTAAAAACGTTTGGAGATGTTAAAAGTCGTAGCTGTCACTGATAGAAGTAGGTATTAAGGCTGCAGATTCCCTTTGTCCTGGACCCTTTCAGTTTCCATAAAACTGAAGCTTAACCTCTTCACAGAAACACATAATGAGCCGTTTCCAAAACCGATGGCCCCGAATACTATTTCCATTGACGTTTTTTTGAGATCTGCTCAATAGACAGTGGTGTGACTGGACATTTTCCACCTCTCTACAACATAAAAAACATGCAAAGCAATAAACATGTTTTAATACATACTTCTAAATTTAAAAACACATCTGTAGTTTTAGTTTATTTTTATTATGTGGATGACAAGGTGTATTTAAGTAGATACAGTCAGTGAAGTTATATCACCTGTATTAACTGGGGTAAAATAAGAGGGGAGGGATGAGGAGAAACAAGTCCACTTTCCAAATTCACGGTCCACTAGTTTGGCCTAAACTATATGGCCAACATGGGAATGTTAACAGCTGACCATTATTCCGTGCGCGAGGACCCATGGTCTTCAAAAGATGGACTTGACAAGACGCCATTATAAAGACTTCCGAGAGTTCTGATGTTAAATTGTGAAATGAAGGCTTAAAATGTCAACAAAAAAAACAGCAACGTTCAAGAGTTTGACCTCTACTGGGTGCCTTTCCGTCAGTTAGACATGAATTGGGCTTTCTGGGATGGGGGGGGGAGGCATGTTGATTGCCCTGGTTGCCACAGGCGAAAATCAACCTAAGCTCAGACTCGAAATAAAACAGCCCATGAAAACTTCCTGTGGCAAAAACAAGAAAAAAAAAAAGAAAAAGAAAGAGTAGACACGTGCTTTCGAAATCTTCACCAGGAGGACAACAAGGCTGTTTTCTTCTTATACAGATAGACAAGTAGTAGGCTTAACTACACAGGTACGGTAAAAGCCCTATCCTCTGGAGCCCCACCAATCTTCTAGTTGATTTTGTCCTGGAAAATGTACAAGTTGTTGGTGGCTGCCACAGCTATCACATTATCTTTGGGGTGCCAGGCAGTGTGAAGGATCTTCTTGTTGAAGTCCAGGCTGTCCACGCTGATCTCGTCCTTCTTCCTCTTGCCACCGGTGGACACTTTCCGCGGTTTGAGGGTGGCCCTGGGTTTGCTGCTCTCCCGGGACGCCTCCAGTGTGATGTCCCGCCGGGTGTTGCGGTCGAACATTCGGAAGAAGTTGTTGTAGGAGCCGGTCATGATGGCACTGACGGAGAGAGTTTGGATTTAAAAGAAATGCCAGGCGGTTTACCGGACTGTTCTCTGTGACTGTAAAGGAAGCTCACCTGTCGCTGCCATTCCAGCAGCACTCAAACTTATCAAAGATGCAGTCATTTTCATACAACGAGCAGAGTTTACTGCGAAGGTATTCGTGGACCTGGAATAAAACAAAACTAAATATAAACACCGGAATAAAATGGCTCATTCAGCTCATACAAGACCGGCTTTCTGCCTGTTCTGGGTTCTTAACCTCAGTTAAAGGCTTCTAGGCAGCAGTGCTAACAAACACCTTTGAGGCAAACTTTTTTTTTTAGGAGTCACAAGGAGATAGCAGCACAAAGCCCGTTATATGACATTTTCTGCAATAACTGCTACATTTAAGAGGATTATTGCAAAGGGATCTATACACAAATATTGAGAAAAAAACAAAGTATGAGTGATTGAAAATTGAAGGTTTTCTTGAGCGCTAGTGTTACTTCTACTAGTGGTGACTTCAGTAAAATTGACGATCTGTGTGATCAAAAAGATCATTCCCTGTCATTTGCTCCATTTTTTATCATTAGGATCTAATTATGCTACAACCACAAATACAACCACTGACCGATGTCAACTTTTAGAAAAAAAACTGTCCAGTTGATGTAAAATTTTAACTTTTAAAACCTCTGAAGCCACCTGCCAATTTTGCTGAAAAACTGGCATTTAGGTTGCCGCGCGGTAGTATTTTGGGATTTGTGACTGTAGTCTTACAGAGACCAGATTATTAAAGAATAGACTGCCATGTCAGTGTGTACCTGATACGTCTCCACTGGCCTGTTCTCCATGTTGAGGTCCCAAACCTTGACGGAGAGGTAGTCACGTGTCATCATGTAGCGTCCGCTGTGACTGAACTTCACGTCTGAGATGGAGGAGATGATCTCAGAGAAAAAGGATCGGCTGCTCGGATCCTCTGGTTCCTCAAAGACTAAAACGCAAAAAAAAAAAAAAAACAGTTTGAAAAAAAATAAATACATTTTGACCTTTTTAGAAATGTTACCACTAAATTCAACAGATACTTACACTTGGAGTGTCTATCGCAGAGTGCTGCCTCTCGCATGTCACACAGGCGGATGGTGCCTTTGCTACTACTGTACACAAATACATTGCATTGGTGTGGATGGCACTCGGCAGCTGTGATTACTTCCGTCAGCTCTTCCATGTTGGCGGGCTTGATGTCTACAATATCTGAGAACAAGCTGTTAAAGAACTGATCATCTCGGTCTTGCAGAACGCCAAACAGAATCACAAGGAAAACAGAACAGTAACTTTCTGAAGATTAGGGGGAAAAAAAGGATACTAAAACTTCTGTCTGTGATTTCCAAGTGCCATAGATTTATTCTTAGGTCATCTGCGGAGAGGTAAGTTTCGTGATCGCTATTTACAGAAATGGAATTAATGTGATAGGTGTGCGCATTTGCAAAGATCCTCCGTGGGCTTGCTTCTACCATGAGATCCATTGGCATCAGCACAGGTACCTGAGACACAAAACTTGACAAGTTAACAATGAAATATCCCCCCCCAAAAAAATAAACTAAACAAGTTAAAGGTGGAGTTCCACGTACCCGTAAAGAAGTGATTCTAAAAGGATCTCTGACTCGCCCATCTTCATCTTTCAGGTTGTAACCTTCTGCCCGTTTATCTCTTTCACTAATTTTCCACAATTTGATAGTTTTATCTGGCAGTAAGAGAAAAAACGGTCAGAAAGCCTCAAAATACGCAGAAGTTATGAAAAAAAGATGAAGAAATAAAACCTACCATTTGTTGAAAGTAGAAAGTGAGCAGCATTTTGTTGGGGTAGCCATCTTATTTTATTAATTTTTTCCTCAATTTCTAAACTTTTCAAATAGTCAAATTCTGGCTCGTGGCTCTGAAAAGTGCTATAGACATTGTACTCTCCACGCAAGTGTGGACGATTCTTAGACTGAAAGAAGAGGGAAAAAGTAGGAAAATGAAATGATGAAGTAAACTTAAGCAATCTGTGATCATTTGCCTGGTGTTTTGAACAAAACGTACCTCCTGTTCATGCTGAAAAATCACTACTCTCCCACCTTTGTCTCCTGTTGCAAGTAATTCTCCAGAATAGTTGAACTCAACCGTTGAGATTATGTCCGCTGAAAAACAGACATGACTTACAGCAAACCAGAATAATATATACATATTTCTTAGGTGTTATCTTTTAGTTTTTATTAGGTAGATAATGTATAAAATACTGGCCAAACTTCACTAACTACAACTGGTAAAAGGCTTTAATACCAATCTTTTTACTACAAAGTTTTAGCATCAAATAACACAAATTCAGAGATATCTACATATTTGACTATACTCAGATTTTTCTTCAAAATGAGGCATGTAAAGAAAGCATTTTTGCAAATATTATGAACATGTTTCAGGTGAAACCAAAACAGAATATCAAGAATCTTAGAAATATCGTGAATCTTAAATGGTTTAGTTTCATCTCACAATGCAACTGCAGATATTAGGCTTAGTCATATGGGTTTGAACTCAGTTTGAAGACCTTCCAACTAGAGTTTTGCTTTGACAAAACAAAAATATTTTTGAACTGGAGTAGCAATTTTAAAAAAAGCCCTTAAGGCAGAATTTAGAAAGAATTTAATGGTGCATTTCTGAAACTGGAAATACAACTTGATGCTTCACTTCCACATAACTGAAATACAACAATGTAACACCTTAAACAGAAAGCTGATGTTATGCGCAGATAAATACCTCTGACTAAGCACAAAAGCTCACAGAAATTTATTCTGGCCACATGTAATATGTATGGCCAAAATGCACATTGCTGGCACATATTTTAACCTTAAGCCAAACTCCATGTGAATGGTCACTTCCTAAATGGAAAGCAAAAAGGCTTTCTTAATAGGAGCACTTGCCATAAAAATATACTTATTTGAAATTTAAAGTCCCGCTCAAACTGCATTTTCTTCTCTTGTAAAACAGTTTCCAGTGGTCTTTTAATTATGATTATGCACATTTTAGCAAAAATCAGAAAGCCTGTGACATTTTTAACATTAGCATATCACAAAAAAAAGGCAAGCAATATCTGAGCTATCCAGCCATATAGTTTTTTGGTAGCTCAAATGAGGAAAATAAAGACGTTAATTAATTCATTTGTCTGCAAAGAGATGCTTCAGAATAGTAGCAGGGAATGAAGCCTTTGGTCCACCCATGGCAGTTGCTGCATCACAAACCCGAGCTTATTCAAACCACGGGTTTTCATCTGCTCCTCATCCAAAACAATTCTAATAATAATAATATTAATAAAATGTGGCACATAAAATATGTGCCCTCCATTACAAAGAAATTGCTACAAGAACATGATAAAAACACCAAAATCCTGATTTTCATTGGAGTGGGTCTTCAACAAATGCAAAACAATTAAATTAGTTTTAAAAGTAAGCGTCAAAAAGTAAAATACATATGTGTGTGAGTGAAATGCTTAATTTTCTGTGAATTTACATTTAATTTTTAGTTAAAAGATTCATAATTTTGACTGGCAGCTGGATATGCACAATTTCGTCTTTATGAACATGACAGAACGTGGCTTAACGTATAGTATATTTGCAAAAAACAAATTTCAGCCACAAGAAACAAATACATAGCAATAGATAATGGTGAAACAAAATAAACACAAATTCAGTATTGCAAGGCTTTTTTTTTAAACAAAAAACTTTATTTGCAAGTGTATGACCAAACAGGTTGTCTTCAGTAACAGTGTCTGTGACAAGTTCATATCACCAAGGAATAGGAAATAAAATAAAAAGTATGAGATTAAATAATATAATAACCCTCACTCACACACATATATCTATTCATCATTAGAGGTCTTATAATAATTTTCTTGTAGTTCTTTTTTAATATAGTGGAAGTAGACTGTACTTTTTTCATTTTGAGGTATAAATAAACATTTTTGTGATTGATATGCTTATATTTAAGGTTATATCTATTAGAATTGTATCTTCATAACTAGTTTAAGAATTAAAAATAAAAAGGACAAATTCAAGAAAATCTAAACAAAACATCGATAGGCACAAGTGCACCCATTCAACAAACAAGCCATGTTGTCTCCACAATTTATAGACGCAGTACATTGACGTCATGGGCACGGTCGCTCCCCTTTAATAGTTTAGCAAGCACCTAGCATTCGGCTTGTTAGCAACAAACAGCAATTAAAAGGGCGTTTTCCCAGGTGGCTCACGAACAGACATTTATCGATACCAGCTGCCTCCTTCGTACAATGTGTGCATCCATCTCTCAAAAGCCACAGCGCATCACACGTGAAGTCCACACACCACCATCATCCTGCTAGCTAGCTTAACCACCGTTATGGGGGTTAGCATAACCGCCTAGCTAACGTAAGCTACTTACCTTCCGCAACATCTTCATCTATCGCTCCTTTTACTTGAGAGAAACACCACTGGAAATCATTTCCTCCTGCAACTCCTGCGAAAGAGCACAGCGGTAGTTTGCAAGTGTATAACGCCACGTTTGGCGCTAACTCTCAGATTCAGGCCATCTCACACACCAAAAGAGCCGGATTCTTCTCCTCCCTTCAAAAGTAGCTTACCCGCCATTGCTTCATTTAGCAGCTCTTGTTGTACGAAGCTTCCAAGACCTGATCGACCAATGCAGCTTACTCAGAGAAAACAGATTACATCCACAATCAGTGTGCAGACTCGGCTCCAGATCTGTCAAGACCACGGAAATTATCCGTGATTTTTTTTCTCTTCCAAAATGGCGCACGGTACATGGAGAAATGACGTCATGCACACATGCCACATCCTGGCTGCATCCATCCTCCCGTGCATCACTCCCCAACATCTGCATTTCGCCTTTATCCTTTAAGCGCCGCACTTTATTACACTCAAACACTAACTAATGTGTGGATGTAAAGTCTTTAAGTTCACATCCACAGTATATGACCAAACAGGAAGTTATTTATATCACTTTCAATCAGTTTTTACATAATTCAACATAGAGTATTCTAAAAAAAAAAAAAAAAAAAAATCAGCAAATTAATACAGTCTTTTTAGATGAACCTGATTGTTGATATCTAAATTACTACTTTAGTTACATAAAATACGTAATATGAAATAAAATAAAAATACTGACAAAATAAATTACAAAACTTTCGATCTTTGCAAAAACACGGTGTTATTTATGTTATTTATTTTTTTACAAGATTGTTTATTACACGACAGCTTTGAGGACTACCGCGTTTATTGAATTATCCATTAGTGACATCTAGTGGCCAAACGGGGGAAATACATTTGAGACTACTTTTAAGAATCATTAATTAAAGAGTTTTGCTTTTCGTCATATTTTTTCGTTAGTTTGTTAAATTTGCCTAAGGTAACTGTCCTTTCCATTAAAAATTGAACTTAAACAAAACATTAGCTAAAGAGATCATGAGCTTCAATAATTTTCTACTTAAATTTCTTATAAAAATTGAGTCCATATCATTTCTTGATTCAGCACTTTGAAAAATATACCCAACCGTAATAAATAATATATATATATTTTTTATTATGGAATGGAACAAAAAACAACCTAATTTTAAATGGGAATGCTAATTATTTTCAAAAAATTGACATTTTCATTGAAAGGGAAGGTAAAAAATGCCCCAAAATAATTGTGCTCATACAAATAATAAGTAAACACTGTAAAGTTGTAGACATTCATACAACAATTTACAGTTTTTTAATCAAGCATTTTATTGTATTAAACCATTTCAGCAATTTATTTTTGGTAAAAATAACCCTTTTCATTTTAAGAGAACCGTGCTTGTTAGTCTAGAAATCCAAAACTTGACTTTACAGCCATCATTTCCAGTTCGCATCTTCTCTGGAAGATTTGTGACATTATTAAAGTACAACAGAAACCGCAGAAAGCATTAATAAGGCACTTTTACTTACTTAGCATAGAACACAGAGCTTCCCGTGGTTTTAATCAGCACTCGAGTCAAGAAAAGAAGGTTTAGCCAATGGCAAAAAAAAAAAAAATCTCTTGTGGTTTTAATAGTTTCTCAAGCTTTTTAAAACAATTAAACAGGGCTCATTTAGGGCTTCATCAAGAGGTTGAAAATTAATGCAACACTTGCATGCCATTAACAGCTGTATACACTAAGAGGTTAGAAATCATGAAATTTGACCGTCCAAAAATCCCAAATGGTTTTGCATTTCACAACTGCTTAGCATCTAATATGATACACATTTGGTGAAACAATCCTACACTAAGATGTTAGCATCAATTTATATTGTAAGATGACCTGAAAATCAGAGGTTTCTTTGGCATAGCTTGTTTTTTTTTGTCATCCTGTAGGATTTCTTCATGGCTGCACGGTGCTGTAGGGATTAGCGTTCTCACCTTCTGGTTCAAATCCTGGCTAGAACCTTTCCATGTTCTTCTCAAACATGTGTGGATTTTCATCGGGAACTCTGTTTTTTTTAATTGATTTTTTAAATTAACTAAATAATTTTGTATTTTTACTTCCTGCCAGTTTACAAAAAAAAAAAAATATATATATATATATTTGATACATCTGCCAATAGTTCCTGTTGGGGTCATGGGGTTGCTGGAGCCCAACTACTGCTAGGTAAAGTACACATTAAATGGTTTGCTAGCCTATTGGAGGGCAACATAGAAACAAACAACCTCACACTCCCACATTCACCCCTATAGGGGCAATTTGAACTCACCAATTAACCTATGAAGCCTATTTTTTGGACAGTGGGAGGACGTTACAGTATGAGAGCACTCAAACTCCACAAAGAGGGGTTCCAGATGGGGTTTGAATCAGGGCCTTCTTGCTGTAAGGCGACTGCTGACCACTATACCACTGTGTGGCCCCTTCCTGTGTGTTGTCTATCCATTTCAGCTATTTTACAGAAAGATTGATTTTTTTATGTTTTTCTTCTTAAATAACTTTTTTTTTGTTGAATGTTCAAAAGTTCTGTTTAAAATCAGTCTTAATGTATTCTGGATTTTTTTTTTCTGTGCATTCCTCTCACAGAAACAGATGTTGGAGTCGGGGTAGTCATTTCTGGTTTCATCACTGTTTCTCTGAGTAAACTACTCCCTGTGGGGTGGGTTTTTGCAATGAATCGGGAATCAAATGATTGCCCAGTGGGATTGATTGCACTATAAAAAAAAGTTTCTTTCCAAAAATATGGGAAGGAAAGTCCTCTTGAGCGTGAGAATATGTGAGGATCAAATTGAAAAAGCACATTTGTTCCTGTGAGTGCACCAGTTTATGAAAAAATAACATTTAAGTGTTTACTAATACCATTCACCTTATATTTTTTTATTTCATAAAAGCGCAAACAGGCGTAAAGCAAGGGGATCATGGTGCACGACTGATTTTAAACAAAGTTTTACACTGAAAAAGAGTTTTCTTTTTGCCTGTAAGCAATTATATTGGTGTACCTTACAAGATGGAACCTTAATCCTTTTTGTGTTGCTATTTATTTTTGGTATCTGCAAATTGTCCAGAAGGTGTCAAGACAATAAATAGCAGTGCAAGCTGAAAGAGCTGGCCAAACCTGACCAAAACCTTCTTTCTCTGCGGTATTTCCTGAGCTATGCATCTTTCTCCGCAATCACACACTGGGTCCCATGGGAGGCAGCAGAACAGAGGCCTGGAGGTTGGGCAAACATGCACTCACACACACACACACACACATGTATAGATAGATAAATAGAAAAATTGCAGAAAAGAAAGGTAAAAAAAAATATGAGGAATCTGGAATATATTATGACTAAAAAATTCACTGTTTTCAAGTTAAAAGAATCTTTTATGTATTTATTTAAATGTCGAAATGATTTAAGTTTTTAAGACAGAAGTTTAAACGCCTTGATGCCTGAATTCATTTCAAGGTATGAAAAGTTTGTGCTTTTGCTTCCAAGTGCACGCTAAATTAAGGTAATTTTAGTGTATATTTGCATCAATAGGCATCAAGGGGTCAAAATGTTTCAAAATATGAGGATGTTTTTGTTAATGGTAAGAGACTAATACATAAAGCTGTCTAAAAAACTCCCTATCAACACACAAAAAGACAAGCCTAAGTAAAAAATGATGACATGTCCAAAAAATTCCCTATTTGTATTTTATGTAATAATCAAGGGTAAGTAGACATTCAATCAACAGTGCGCTTTGAACTTTCAAAATAAGGAGGTATTTTACTCTGAAACTTTTACTGTGATCTTTTAAAAAAAAGCCCTGATTCAAAGTGTTTGTGCTGGAATGGTTTCCTGCTAAATGGAGCAGTGTACATCTGTTTACAGTATAAACCTCCTCTGGTTTGACAACACAACCATTTTTAAAGCCATTCATTACTTCAAACTGCTTTTAAATTAAAGTTATTACCGGCTTTTGTTTGTAATTTATTAACTCATACATTTAGGTTGTATGTGCAGAAAGTTACTACCCCAGCTTAATTCATTTTAAAAGAAACAATGCATGAATGAAGGCTTGTTTGTATTTAATGAACTGCACAGCCTAACTGTTTTGTAGATCACCTTTTTATAAAAGTTGAGTGTTTTGGCTCTGACTGTGTGTGTGCGCCGGCGTACCGTTGCTTCATCAGGTATAAGGAGAGGTGTTGACTTTATTCCGAGCCTCCAGTAACACCACTGACTCTGATAGTTCCCCATCCCTGTGGGAATTCATTATAAGACAGCTAGAGGCTGCTTGTGGATGGTTACTGTGCTGCCCGTATGTTAACTTGTCGCTATCGCGCAAGGCAAACATGTGGTGCAGCTGCTTTCTCTGGCTGTGGGCAACCTGGAGAGATTGATTGGTGAGCCTTCTGTTTTATCCAGGATCAGGGCCACATTCAGCAGACATGGTGCCTCCGGAGAAGTAGCCATTTTCCCCAGAAAATATGGCTCATTACCAGCACAGACAAAATGAAGGTATATTGACTTTTTAACATCTTCCAACGCACCTATTCCTGAGCCATTGTTGTTCTGGAAATCTTTACTTTTTTTGTGAGTCCAAATGCAGAATTGCACACGAGCTGATCTGGACTCAGCCACTATCCGGATGGTTTGAACGTACACACAGATCCTTGAAAGTAAACACTTTACTTTACGCTTTGCACACACAAATATCCACACACACACACACACACACACGCACACACACACACACACACACACACACACACACACACTCGACCCTCCTCCCCTACATTCAACCCATCAGACAGTTTTTTTTACCACAAACCACTGGCCGGTTGGATTTTTCTACTCTGCTCAGGGGCATTAGCTCTGTCCAGACCCTCAGTCTTAACTCTTTCACACATATACACACACAAACACACAAAGCTAAGACAAACACAATCAATTATTCAAGACTCTTGTTTTAGCTCACATGTTTTTCGCTTATTATTTTGCTTCCGTTGCTTCTATAGCATCAGCTTAACAGCCAGGAGGCCCTGAAGAGTGAAACATGGGGCCTGCACATCTTTGCACGTCAAAGTGTAATTTGCATGTGCAGCCTTCAACACTACTCCATTGTCTGGAGGAACATGTCCTCTCAGGTAAGACCTGACTTTCTTTAGCTTTTTTATTAATCTAAGAGAGGTTTTCTGCATAAAAATTCAAACGAAAGAACCCCTTTCTCTCTGTACTTCATGTCACATTTACTCCTTGTGGAAGATGCACGCTTCAGGTCATTTCACACTCGAGGACTGTCATTCTTCAGTGTGCAAACGTGTGCACTAGATGGCACTATGGCACTTATTATTCAGTGTCAGCAGATCATTTCCATTTTGGAGGGAAGCAGAGTGTGGCGGATCCCGCTCATGATCACAAACAGCTTGTTTTCCTTGATTTATTGTTGGCGGCACCAAAAAAGAGCCACGGTTTTGAACTTTAAACCCAAAGTTTCATATGAATTTAGAGTAATATGTTCTCCTGTTCATCACCACAAATGAGTTTTCAGTGGCTCTGAACAGAACTCACTAAATACAGAATCAATGAGTTAGATTTAGGGGGGCTTGTTTTAGGTGTGAAACCTGGCAGTGATGATGTCCTTGTAACAGATCATATTGTAAATAAGATGGGTTAAATTGCACTTGTAGCTTCCCCTTTAGTCAGTCAGGCCTTTCTCTCAGGGGGGCAGGAGAGGGCTGCAGACTCTTCCTCTAATAACGCTAGACAATGAGATCCCAGCTCATAACATAGGCCTCCACTATATAGAACAAGTAGTGGGGGCTTAGCAGCTAATAAAGTGGCAAGTCTTCAAATCCATGTCAGACGAGCAGAGTGCCACAGGGACCTTTCATAACACTTGTATGTGCAGGTTCCAGTGCAGTGTAAAGGTTACACATCCACATTGTACTGATCTAACCTGATGAATTGCCTTAAGCCCTGCAAATTTCAAGGCTATGTTTCTTATTTAAAGAAGCTGAGCTGAATAATTCTCCCACTTTCTGAAAGATGAACATGATTGTCGAGTGAATGTTTGAGGTAAAAGAAGGAAATCCGCAGGTCTCACTGTAATGAGAGAAACGTGGAAGTCACAGCTGAATTTAATTTAATTTTGTCGCTGCGTTGCGTTGGCTAATCTTGTTTTGATACATTTGTTGAGAATGGGGTCATTTGATTTTCCTTCTTTTAAATTACAATGCATGCCAATTTTGTCAGGCTGCCCTGCGAGTTCACAACAAACACAGTCTCAATAATTAGCCTTGATTGCCTGGTCTATGTTTTTATAAATTGTCGCTCCCGCTTTCTCTCCGGTGAACCCGTCCTTCACTTGAACACAGACACTCCTCCAGCATTTCCACCCACTTTGTTTGTGAGTCTTTGATCCGCAGTATTCAAGTTAAAGTTACACCCATGTGCTGCAAGTTGAAACTTTCAGCTTTGTTGCTCAGGGGAACCTAATACCCGTGGCGCCTTCTGCTTTTGTCCTTCCCTTTAGCAACAGAACTCTCCTATGGTCCCGGACAAAAGACTACTCACGACACCATTTGATGATCTCTGTGATGATACCGGTTCTACCTCCTGCTTGCATGTTACCTCAGTCTGCTTATTTTAACCCACAATGTTATGTCAATAGGCATCATTAGGGCATCCCCCTTGAGACTATCGTTGATTGGGAGGAAGAGATGAAGTAAGGAAAGAGACGTCCTTTACTCTGAGATCAATCAATTCAAGGCGGCGCTTTTTTATGCACAATACTCGAGAGCATAAGACGGAAAAAAAAAAACGTTTTTATTGCACAAGACTTAATTTATGTTTTCCAATTATGTTTATTTGCTGTAATTCTGCAGGACTGTGCCACCACATTAATTGACCTCCTGCAGATTCTTTATGTGCACAAAACATGCATATAAATTTGTTTGTGTGCGGAGTTCCACACGCATGCATGTGGGGCCTGATTGACACAATCTGGTGAGGAAAACACTTAAAGGCAAGACCAACAACAGTGGTGTAAAGGGCTGTGCCGTCTCTCAAGTTTATCTAATCACCGTGTGAGTGAAACATTCATGGTACACCAGATCAGTTCAATATTTAATTTCTCAACAAAGACTACACGATAGAACAGATGCTCAAACTTTGTATGTTTCTCAGGAGAGCAAACTCACTTTATCGAGTACGGAGATTTTGAATGTGTACGAGCTTCTTGTTGACTCCTTTAGACTTGTCACCTATGTGCGCTAAATAGATGACGCTCAAGCACACCAAGTGTGCATGCAGTGAGACATATTTCAAACCATGTGCTGAATACATCAATTGTTTACATCCAGGGGCACTGAACAGTCATGTGTGGAAGCACATTAGTGATGTGCCAAGGTTGCCCTTTGCCTTTATGTCACATATCAAGTGAAAATTTGACTTGGCATGTTTACATAGGATTTCTTCATCTCCCTTTTTAAACCCCTATGGGCAAGCTGAAGGTGAGGGGAACTAAGATTATTATCCCCCGTTTCTCAGAGGAGCTTTTCTTTATGCACACCCTCACAGATGTCGACATTTGGTTAGGCGGTGTACATAGAAGCCCCAGATTATCAAGCGCTTCAGGAAGTCTGTTTAGCGAAAAGTTTGGACTGGTTACTTCCCTGCACCTTTTCTAATTTAGGCCGGTGTTTGGTTACATATACCCCCCAAGTTTGACCTTTTAAGGAGAAAATATATAGGTATGTCTCTCCGATTCAAATTAGGTTGATATTGGACTGATGCTCACATCATTAGGCTCCTCTCGAAAAGACGTACATTCACAGGAATCATAACAGATGGTGTACTATACGTCATAATGCTATAAAATCCAACAGGAATTGACAATTGAAATCCCACCCTGGAGTTTGCCTCTTCTCGCTTCAGCATAATCTTCTTGGGATTTCAATTGCAAAGTCAAAGAGAATAGTCTAGCACATGGGGACTAGTTATCTGGGGCAAATGCGGTCTAAGGTTGACAATGCAAGGGCTATGTTTATGTGCATCACATTTGCTATACTCCGTGTTTCCCAGAGTGCAAGAACATCCTCCCCTGAATTCTATTCCTCTTCCCACGTCCCTCCGCTGCTGCGGAAAGTAGGCCAAGTGAGCACCAGGGCGTTGCTTTTTAAAGATGATCAGTTTGTCAGTGTGTTTTTTTGTGTGTGTGTGCACTCAGGACGGCTATTCATGTGGCTGGACTTGGTAGAACAAAGAGCAGCATTATACAATTTGCAGGCGCAAGGAAAGAAGGAGAGGTTGGGGAAAAAAAACAGGGACAGGACAAGTGTGGAAGAAACAAAAACAAAATCTGGCTTGTACTCTAATTCATTTACTTCCTCTTTTCCACCTCTTTGTTGCAGCAAAAAGGTCCCTAGCTGGTAACACTCCTCTGCAGGATCTTACTGTACTCTAGCTGGCAGGGATTATTTTTAGCACCGTTTTCACCTTGACTCCTTCCATCTTGACATCACAATTAACATTTCTGTTAATAGTAACAATTTTAAAAAAGAAAAAGGATAAAGTGCTGATAAATCTACAGCATTGCACTTAATTGATTATCCTAGCAGAAATGAACGAGAGGCAACATGTTGGAAATATACCTTCTGATTGGAGTAACTTGAGAATTATTGGATTCCTGCAAGGAGGGGCAGCGTTAGTTGGCAGGCGCTCCATCATCACAGGGGTCAGGAGGTGAAGTTCTCAAATTCATTTTATTATTAGGACGCAACATGTGTGTGTGTGTGTTTTAAATTATTCTTTCTTTCCTTCAAATGTGACTTTCAAGGTGAAACGTTTCCACGAATGTCACTGTATTTGCATTAAACAAAATTTAAAGCAGAATAATCACATTTGCCTCACTTCCATCAACGTGAGAAAGTGTGATAAGTTTTTTTTTTTTAAATAAAGAATTTAAGACAGGCCCGCTAAACAGTTGATGGACACAACCGAGACGGCGGGCTGCATGAGAGCGAAGGTACCCTGGGTATTTGGCCATGTGTATTTTGGTCGAAATTTCCTGGGGATATTTTAGATGTTAATAGCCCTGAAGTGGTCTCGGTTTCTTATTTAATTTCTCTCGCCTTCTTTAAATGTAATTCGCCCACAGACTGCGCCGCAAGGCTCTAAACCGCGCAGAAACTCTCTCATCATTTCCACAGCAGAATGGAAATGCAAATTTTGCGCACGGGCAATGCCCTTGACAGAACTCACCACTGCACACAATTAACATGAGCGCTCTGACAGAAGTTAGTGACGAAATGGGAAGTCACAAAAGCAGAAACTGTGCGTAAATGGACACAATAAAATATACTTAATTATTATTATGATTTTATTGATCATTCGTTTAAAAGTTTAATTTACTTTAAAACCTTCACTATTGCTTAATAAACCTAATAAATTAATTGAAAAGTAAGTCAATTATACATTTGTTTAATTTGTATAGTTTAATTCGAAAATATTTTTCTTTCTCTTTACAGACCGCGGCTTTCGCGCGCGCGCGGGCGCGGGGGGGTGGGGGGTATCTGCGGAAGAACACAGCAGCGACAAAATGATCTCAAGTGTAACCAATGAGGGGCGCTGTCCGTCTATCGGCCACAACAACTTGACACGGACAGCCGGCGCGATTGATCTCGCCCCCTCCTGCCCATTTGCGCGTTCCCACTATAATTAAAAATAATGCGCAAAACGGGTTTGGATTTGTGGGGTTTTTGCGCATAAATCAAGTCCGTGCGCTCAGCGGGCCTGCAAAGTGGCTCTCCTGAGGTCTTTTTTTTATCCGACAGATAGAAATTATATTAACAAAATATATATATATATTTTTTTTTTAATAATGGGAAAAAAAAGTTTAGTTTACAAAAACTGCGTAAAAGCCGCAATTTTTCATTTTCTTTTAAATTTTCCAGCGCCTAAATTCACATGTAAAAATGAAAGGGCATAAATCAACCAATCCACACAAAAAATGAGACTCTCAACCAGTTTTAGTAAACAATAAGTGGGCTGACTGCCTGTTTGTTCCATCTAAAATTCAGAATGATGCGAAGAGACTGTTTGATTAATATTTAATCGAAAAGAAAGATTACTTTAAAGCAACCTCTGTGATGAAGCCGTGCAGAGATCTTTTCTGTGGGTGCTAATAAGATTTCCTCCCCCCTCAATACACTTTAAACATTTTTTTGCCAATCAATCCATTAGGAAACAATGCAGGTGAGCATAATGAAAGTGTTGTCCCAGTGAAGTGCATCGATGGACAGCTGGGCAGCGGCCGGCTGATTGACTTTGCTTTGACATCTGGGAGGCCCGCTGGCCCCTGGCACGCGTGGAGGCTGATGTCGCCATTTACATGCAAATTTAAGGAGATCATGAGGGCCTCGCCCCGTAAATTCACACACACACACACACACACACAGACACACACACACATACATGGAAGAAGACGTCACCCCTTCATTCAATACGGAGGTCCAAGTGAACATTTTTATTGGAAAGCACGCCTCCTGAGGAGTTTGACTTGGTATCAGACTCAAATCTTTGGGGGCTTCAGTGTGGTCACTGAACAGTAGAGCGCAGGGGGGGCCACGCGTGTCATCAGCCGGTCATTCAGCTTCACTCTGCAAGATCAGAGCCTGGATTAAAAAAAAAAAAAAAAAGAAAGATCTGTTTTCTTAGTTTCCAATCAAACAAACGGGGGATCGACAATTCTTTTATTTCCAGTCTAACATTTCACCTAATGATGGAGAGCGCATTTTCCACGGTGTGAGCCCACCACGCAGATGATCCCACAGAATGAGCTGAGACGGATTCAGGCTCCGCGCCTCGGCGTGTGCAGCAGCTGACTCCCCTCTCTCCACGTCCAGATGGCTCCTGCACACAGATTTGCATTCATTTTCCTTTAATATCTTCTGAAATAGCGGGACAGCTGCATTTGTTGTCAAATACGGTTTAAAACTCCCTTTCAGGACAGCATCGTTACCTACGTGACGGGTGTGGAGATCCATTTTCCCTCTCCAGTCAACAGTATCAGATCTAAGAGGATTTGTCTCAAAGTCTCCTAATTTGATAATCAGATTTAAATCGCTTCGGTGCGTGTAATCAGGGGTTAAGTTCTTATAAGCGACTTGAAACTGTGCAAAAAAAAAGACAAAAAAAAAACGTGGGGGAAGTTTGCAATCAGTTTGGAACAGACAACATTTTTAAATAACAAAATGACACTTTAAAATAATAGTAATTTTATTTAAAAACTGTCTTTTGACTGTAATACAATTATTTTATTTCTATCTTTTGTCCCATTTTGTGCAATTTGGCAATAGATTTTGTAGAGGTGAAAGCAACAGCTTATAATTCACTTATCTTTGGCAGCAGCTATTAACCCTCAGCACCAGCTAGATAGATTGCTCGGGATATAGCACACATCTCTCTTCCTCGCACCCTCCCTTCTCGCCCTTCATCCTCTCCCCCTTTTCACCGCTAATGAACCGAATTGTGCGCCTGTCCCTCACGGACAGAGTCGGACATGAAGCCAGTTGGCTTTTAAAAGAAATGAATGAGATGTTTCTGATTATTAGTAAATTTACAGGACGTGCGTAAAAATTGGTTGCTTCCAAGTTTATGCGTAAAAGATGAGGAGCGTCTTCTCTTAATTTTTTGAATATCATAACTTGCTTCTGTTTTTGTAACTTTTTTATTGTTACATATTTAAGTTAAAGATAATAACTTAAATGAATTACTATAAAATAAAACAATGATCAATGTTAAGTGAATTAATAACTGCGCGTGACACAGGAATCTTTCTATGTATTAATAACGCATTGATTACAACGCCATGCCACGGACGCGCATGCATCAAGTGCACAGAAATAATAGGAATAAATCAATTACATGAGGAAATGTGATGTTCTGTTATTGAAATGTGATTTATGGCCTGCATTATCGCAGCGATTGAGACGTTTTGAACACGCCAATGAACGCACCACCTCATTGACTGTAATAATACAAGCAAATTTAGCCCAAAATAAATGGATTAGACTCTTTTCATTTCAATGAAACCAATTAGAGAAATAGCGAGAAGCAATCAAACCCAATGGATTATTATTATTATTATTATTATACATTTTATTATTAATATTATTTGTCATTATTATGTGTGATGGTTACACCCGGTTGAATTTTCCATATGGTTAAAAAAATTCAAACTCACCACATATAGGGCCTAAGCAAGAGGAAAAGTGGAGCGAGTGAGTGTTGTCAGGCTGCTGCACTATAGGGCTGTACCAGCGCCGTACAGCGCCGCTGCATGACAGGAACCGTCAGAGCGCCATATATGGTCAAAACCCCGCCCCCTGCGCGTCATATTCTGACAGCGCCTCTCCCGTGGGTTTAGAGTTTTGGCTCCCGGGAAAGATTTCAGTCCTCGGGGAAAGAGGGCTTAGTTTTGCATGTTCCCATCCATCCTGCACGACGCGAAAGGGCCCCTTATCCACCTCTCCTGTGTACGAGGAACACCTCCACTGGTGATCAGCCTTCGCCTGTGTTTGTCTTGTGGAGAAGCAGCAGCACCTTTTTGCAGGAGTGGGGTTTTTTATTCAGCAAGAAGTCCTGAAGGTTTTGGATGCGGTGCTTTAGGGATGTGGGCACTTTGAGAGCGGCATCACCCTTAAACACCAACAATCGATTTTTCTGTGAATAGCCAAAAAAGAAGAAGAAGAGGAAGAAAAAAAAAAAGAAACAATAGCAACAAAAAAACCGTATTGAACAATTCACTTTCCCAGTCTGTGGATACCGCTCTAACTAAGTACAGCACTTTGAGAATTGTTCACATCGGACGGACTGAAGAGGGAGGCAAGACCTGTGGACCGGGTTTTCCCTGACTCGCTGCGTAAAGAAGAAGACCCTGAAGGATAACACGCGTGGACGTTTATCTGCCTAATTTCACAGGAGGCTCTTTTTTCACGCAAATTCTCCTAAATGTTTGGGATTCAGGAAACTATACCGCGGGGTGGGACGACGATGAAGGAGGAACCGCTGGGTGGACTGAACTCGGTCCGCTCCTGGATGCACACAGCTGGGGTGGTGGATGCAAACACAGCCGCCCAAAGGTACGCACGCCAAAAAACGCATCTCACGCATTTTTCCCTCCTCATCATATCGACCTCTCAATCCCCTCAATACTCTGTATCAATTACGGTCTCCCAATAAATGCCCCCCCTTCGGCTTTCCCCTTCTTTCATTACATCCGATTACCCATTATTGTGACAAATCAAGAAATCTCCCCCCCTGCGTACCCAAAGCGCGCGCGTCCTCATCTCCTTTCCATCAGCTTCCCCATCATCTCCAGCATCCCCGGTGTCCGGTGCTTAACCGCTCTTGTTCTCTCCCCGCAGCGGTGTCGGCTTGGCACGGGCACATTATGAAAAGCAGCCCCCTTCCAACCTCAGAAAATCCAATTTTTTCCATTTCGTCCTGGCGCTGTATGACAGGCAGGGTCAGCCCGTGGAGATCGAAAGGACAGCTTTTGTGGACTTTGTGGAGAAAGAAAAAGTAAGCGCTGCATTTTTTTTTACCCTTTAAAGGAAATAAATGTAAACCCTGCACATAATCAGCACGAAATCATGTTCTTTGAAATGGCAGAGGGTTGCTGAGGGGAAGTCACGTGCAATATTGATTGTTTTAAAAAACTCAATTCCGGGGATGACAGCGGGTCGTTGGAAAACCGCTTCATGTTTTTTTGCAGAAAAACTAATAATTTACATTTTTGTGAACGCACGTGACAATCATTTTATTTACGTTGATTCAAAATAATGTGTTTTCCTACAGGAACCAACCAGTGAAAAAACTAACAATGGGATACATTACAAACTACAGTTATTGTACAGCAACGGTGAGTGCGTAAATGTGCGCCATAAAACTATAAAAAAACACATAATTTTATTTATATCTTTTTTGTTGTGTCAAAACATTGCTCGAAATTCCTAAGTGATGCTCTTCTCTCCATCTCCAGGTGTCAGAACAGAACAGGATCTTTACATACGGTTAATCGATTCCATGACGAAGCAGGTAAGCTGCTGTTGCATTCGACTTTTACGCACAGCATCCACTTTTGCCAGACCTGAACCACCGTGCGCCCTTGTGGTCCACGCACGTCCCTAAAATATATATTAAAATCCTCTAAGTAAAAAGAAAAAAAGGAATGCGGTTGTGGCCCGAAATAAAATCATATTACCGCTGTAATAGGAAGAGACGGCTTCCATTTACTCTGTTTATGTTTGACCTCATAACACCGCCACACTCTAAAGTTTTTTTTTTTTTTTACTCCGCCAGAGTTTGGCTTTGTTTGTAGACTCAGTTTGCCCAGCATTAAAATTTAAACATAACCTCAGCGCCACATGATCTGATTTGCGTCAGAGGTCACACGTTCAACATATAAAAAAAATGCACCAAACCTTGTGAATTTATATTTAAACAATAATAAAATTAGATAAATATTTGAAGAACTTTTGCTCTTAAAAAAAGATCCATCGCGCGTAAAGAGCGCGGGTTCTCTGCGTAAAATTACTCCAAAACTAGTCAATAGTCAAGGATGGAAATGAAAACACACATCCCGATTTTGCTCTACATCCCCATCCATCATGTTTTGTTATGAAACGGGGGGCTTAGGTGCAGGCGCTCCTGGATAGAGCCATGAAGCCTGGACCGCTGGTCACACCGCATTCCTGCGCGAATGATCCGAGTCAAGGACGCAGAACAAGCAATTTATGGATTTCTGTTTCTACAGCTGAAAACACCGACATAAATCAGGCCAATAGAGATAATCGCCGAGTTCCCAGAAAAAAACAAAAAAAACAATAACTAAAATAAAATTAAAAAAGAAAGGAAATAAAAAATGTCAGGTTAAATGAGACATTAAAAAATAGATGCGCCCTGGTTCAAATGTGTCACTTTTAAAAGTATTTTTTTATTTAACCGGCCTGAGAGTTAAACTCAATTTTATAAATAAATAAAAATCAAATTTTAAATGGTTGCTGCGCGCAAAATATGCCAATTTATTTGATTTATTTTATGTGAAACATTTTCCTGAAGCTCACATGTTGGTGCCGGTTCAGAACGGAGGGCGTAAAGTGTCTCTCCTTAGAAATGGGAGAAGGAAGGAGGGAGGGATCGAGGGAGGGAGAGAAGAGCGGCAGAACTGATAGCTCCACGCCATCTGTTTCAGCCAATGCTCAAAAATTACTCAACCGTACCGCCAGACACCGCTTTTTATCCACAGAAAGATCATTGTTAGCGGCTCAAAATAAACAACAGATTGCCCATTAACACTTTCCCCCAAATATCCCCAGATTATAAGCATATTGATGACACTTCTATTGGATCTCTCCTTCTGAAAATCTCCCTCTGTCTGTGGCAACATGATATAGTGGAGAATTTATTTAAAAAATACAGTTTATTATCATTATTGTTATTATTTGAATATTGTGTTACAATTTATTTTTTATTATTTATGTCAAAGAATTATGGATTTTTTAAAATGTTGTTGCTAAAAGCATTTTTATTACTTATATGGGGTATTTGATGTTTAAATGAAGCTTCATAGTTTGTAATAAAATTTATTTTTCATCACTTTCTCGTTTGTTAATTGTAATTTTTTTAAATAATTGTAAAAAAAATATATTGATATTCTTTAAAAAAAAAGGTAAAAATAATTACTTGTTTAAATTATAATGCTACTTTATCTCCATCTTATTTTGGACCAAAGGCCATAGTTTATGAGGGTCAAGACAAGAATCCAGAAATGTGCAGAGTTCTTCTTACTCATGAAATAATGTGCAGGTAAGCACACATTTTTGTGTTATTTATCTTGTGCCTGTTTCTTTATTTATTTCATTTAACTTAATTAATTTTGGAGCAAATATGTTTTGACGTGTAGATGTGGTGCTGCACACTGTCCTGAGGTCTTTCAGTAACCACACACACTCACAGCTGCTGTCATTTCCCACTTTGATATGACGTGCCTCAACTTTGATATGAGCATGACAGTGATTTCTTTTTTCTATGGGTGGGAAATTGATTGTATAGTAAACAGTCGGTGACAAAGCACAGGGCTTCTTATTTCTCATCTCCTTTTTTTTTTTTTTTTTGCTTTTACATTTTCAAAACCGCAGTTTTAAGCCTGTCAGAGTGTTCTCCATCATGCATAAACGCTCCATGCTATGTGTGAATTTTTTTTTTTTTCTTTTTAGCACAGAGTCATTTCTCGGTTGATCCCACCTGTCAACACTGATCAGCGAGCCTTTTAGTGTCATTTAACTGCATAAATCTCAACTACTCATATTGCGCTGCTATTCACCGGTGTCATTGATACTAAAAGGAAAAAACGCCTTTTGTTGTTATTGTTGAGCTCAGCATGAGCTTTGTGAACATTGAATTTGGATACTGTCGGTTAACCTCTCCTTTGTTGCACCAGTGCATTGTTCAACTTGCTGGTAGAGAGTAGGAGCAGCATGAGAGCAGAGAATGATTTGTCCTTTTTCATGCATAAACTCATCACTCACGCTCAATTTATACATGCATCCATCACTTATTTGTGACATGCTGAATATGCTGGTGTTGTAGAGGTAATTTTTTCCTGTAAGAAGGAAATGCATTTTGCTGCACAATAAAATAACTATTAGAATTGCAGCCTTTTATCACATATACACATATTACAATTTCAATCTTGTGTATTATCTTGTTTATTTTAAACCTAAGCTAATATAAAATGACATTTTTTTCCTTAAATATTTAAAGGATATATTTATTATTGCTTTTAGTAAATCAGGAATATTCATATAGCATGTGCCTGACTGAGCTATGCACACTCTTTGTTTGTCTTCCTGCACCATATGGCATAAATCAATCTTATTCACATATGTTTCTCTGTTTTCATTTCAAATGGAAGCTGAAATTATCTATTTGTTTATTTTTGCAGTTTTTGATTCAAGTCCCAATCAAAGAAGTGAGTGGCAGCTAGCTATAGGCTCAGAGAGGAGATGCTTGAAACATGTGCTGGAAGATAGATTAGTGCTTTTGAGGCCATAATTGATAAATGCCCTGCAGAAATATTGGTTGAGGGTGGCACCTTGCATCTCCCTCAGAAATAGCAGCTTGGCAATTAGAGGTAAACAAAAGCTGAAGCTGTGAAAAGTGACTCCCCTGCCTCCTGGCCCAATCCCCACTCCCCTCCCCTCCAACACTAAGCCAAACAACACAACATGTTGTTTTCAACATTTTTTATCCGCCATCAGCATCAATGGAATTGGGGGTATTGAGTGAAGGGAATCTCATGGCAGTTCTTTTCTCCCCTCTCCCTAAAATCAAAACCACTCAAGATGCATTTAGTGAATGTATTTTTATTTATTATTTATTAAATCAACCTGTCTTTAAAAACACTTTTTGTGTTTCTTCAGCCGATGCTGTGACAAGAAAAGCTGTGGGAACAGGAACGAGACTCCGTCAGACCCAGTGATCATCGACAGGTAGGCTGGTGTGCATCCATCTGTGTGTGCGTGTGTGAACAGGTGAAAAGTAAAGTGAATGACTGAGTGTCATGCTGTCTGAACGTGTTGAGCGACTAAGTGAAGGCACACGGATGAGCTAGTGAACAAATTAGTTCCCTTCCGGTGTACAGACGGCCCTGTTGGGCTGACTCGCCTCTTAGAACCCGCAGAGCGGGAACTGTGGGTGATCCTGTGTGAGCGGCTGAGGGGCAGCTTTCCCAGGTACCTGTGCACTTAGGGGCGGTCACCACCTGGATGGGGTTTGTTCGATCACAGGTGGTTTAATCACAGGAGGATCATGCTGGGAATGCCCCTAATTAGTTCAGGCACCTCCGCGTTTACTCATCTGTCTTCCCGCCTTTGTTTATGACACTGATGCTTTCAAGTTAGCTGTGAGCTACATGTCATTAAAATTCGACTTTAAAAGGGATAAACATTTTATGTCAGCTGTTCTGCTCTTATGGGAAGACACATCTGCCACTTTTATATCACCTCTTTGCAAAAACGAAGAAATAAATGTACTTCTGTCAGGCGCAGTGGAGCAGCCGGCCCGGTCCGTGGGAACATGCTCAGGCGCCGGGGCGAGCACGCGTGTTTTATGTGTTGGATATAGAGGTGAGGCAGGGGGTGTAGTTTGAGCGTCGATCTCAATGTAACTCTCACCACGTAGAAGCAGAGACAGCAATGCTAATGTTTGACTAGCCGGAATCACTGTTTGCTTAGCCGAGAATTCCTGGTATCTGATAGAAGGGACAACTCTCTTATTAGTAATCAAATAGGGCTGAGCAGTTGTTGCTGCCACTCCACTCCAGCGGCTTCTCATGCATCAGGAAGTAGGAGCTGGCTGCCCTGGGAGCCTGGATGGATTACCAGAGCTACTGCTGTCTGAACTTAAACTCACATAGACACACATGCAGATAAACGCAAATGCACACTCAGATCAGGCGCAAATGCAGACAAACGAACGGGCCCGCTGCTTGCATGCATGCATGCATGCACGTTTCCTGTGTTAGGATTTTTCTACTCTCAAAGGCAGCGTATGGTTCCCTTAAAAGTATAAAGTAGGGCTTTTGAAAACATAAATAAACAGACAACTTGAGATGACTCTTGCACCGGATTTCCGCCGCTTTCATGAGCGCTCTTATGTCGCTCAGGGTTTTCGCAAACTATTGTACCTCAATCTACGGGACAAAACATGTAACTTAAGTACAATAAGCAAAATGAATGCATGAAGAATTAAAGACACGAAGATGGGGTGGGAAAAAAAAGAACAGGAGAAAAAAGAAGCAAAGGGATATTGAAAGCTCTACCGGCTCAGGGAGGGCTCGGATTTTCATTGTGACCAGTCTGAATAGGAGAAGAGTATCCCTTTCCTTGCACAATGAGCAGCTCTGTTGAAACACAAAAGCATATGTTCCTCATTAGACCCTCCCATTGTCTCCATGTAGTAACTATGAGCCCATCAGCTCACCCTAACAGACCCACACAGGTTCAGAGGGAGGCGGAGCGGGGTGCTTGTGAAAACTTGCAGGGTTTAGCAAGAGTTACGGACCAGGCCAGAGCACGCTGTTGGGATACGATGTAACATTATTCAAGTGACTCTTCCTGGAGTGCATATGGTTAAGCTTTTAGTTAAGGCGCCCATGTTTTACAGCCATTTCGATTACATCTGTCATTTTCCCATGCACATCATTAGAGGCACCTGTGCTGCGGTCGCTGCTGGCAGAGACTGATTATTTCCAATTGAGTAGAACAGAGCTGAGTGACATAAACCTAGAGGAGAGGTTTCGATTGTTGAATCAGACGCGTCTCATCTGTCTACAATTACAGCATGAAGACCAGCGAGTCCCTGCCACATTTTCTTGAGAAACAGTAGCATGGCCGAACCTTAAGAAACAGATTTGGAGTGAATCATTGATGGCACTCGTACTCGGTAACATTTTCCCAGATGGCAAGAAAGGGGAGGAAGGGAGGGGGAAGAGCGAGTACAGCTAGCTGGCATCTAGGAAGACATTAACTGGCGTTCCCATGGATTTGGCATATCCAACGGAGTTTGGGAAACTTATCATTCCAAATGTGTCCTATTTTCCTGCGGTCAAGCCAGACATCTGTTTACCCTATTTTCTCTCTGAGTTTTGATACAGATTTTCACTCAGATTTTTGAAGAGGAAGGATTCTCTTTAAAAAAGAAAAAAAAAGGAGCTGGTTAGATATAGGCCCAACAGCTGTCACAAAGTTTCAGCTCTGCTTGGTCTCTAAATATTTCAGTACTTACATTTGATGCTTTTGCATAATTCATCCTCATTTTTGGATGAAGAAAGGTCCTATTTTTGTTGTGTTTGAGTGGGTTTCTTTTGTAAAAGTAAGTGCATGTTTCACCATCAGTTGTTGTACACACAGAAGGAGAGAAGCAGTGGGTTCATCAAGATCCTAATTATTGCTCCGTTGCTATGACCGCAGCACTTTGGATCAACACAGCACGTATGTGAGTAGAGGAGGTGTAGATTTGCTCAGTCTGTAATTTGAATTATTAGAGTTGTAGTGACGAGATACCCCAAATTTGATCAGATGGCTTTTCCATTAACAGTACACATAGTGTTTCTCCAAACATAACTTAATTTACGGCGACTCCACTGGTCTGGTTTCTGTCTTCACTCCATACATATTGACTTTGTCCTTTCCTGTGTGAAAGATTAGATACATTGCTCGGGCGAACACATGGATTTTGTAATGGGACTGCACATGCTGTTGAAAGGCGAGAGAAAATGACTCATTCTGCCTGTCAGAGGTCAGAGGTCGCATTTTACTCCAATTTATGTAAGTAGAGCAGAGACAGACAGGACGTGATATCGGTGCGTTCGGATTTTAATTCTCAGAGTTAAACATCCTGCCTCAATTTACACTGCCACTCACAAATAGTTTGTGGAGCAGACCTAAACATGTCAGCTCCATTTATTCCAGTGGCCGCGGCAGAGCCTTTCACTTCCTGTCACAAAGGTCAAAGAGCGCTGACCTTTGGAGAGAAGCCCAGCCACTGAATAATTCATGGCATTGACTTGTTTTTTTTCTTATTTTTCCCCTCTTTTTTGGTCGGCACACATGGTTGTGCTGTGGGAGGCTTTTATTCATTTAGCTCATTTATAAAGGCCTCCCTGCACCTGTTCGTGTGTTAATGCAATTAAATTTTGGCCTAATGTAAATTTTGCTTAGCTTTCTGTTATGTCCCCTCATTAGCGAGTCTGTATTTTCTAAATGACTTTGCGTTATCGTTCATTTGCGGAACACCTACGAGGTCATTTCCCAGAGTGCACGCGACTTGTTGTCAAGTTGTTTACCAGAAACAAAAGACCGCCACCTTAGAACGCCTTGCATGCCGTTCCCCCAGCCTGCGAAGAAACAAATCGGAAAATTTGCGTGCTCCCATCTGGTTTTTGCAGAACTGTGATTACCTCCAAAAGCTGAACAAATGCCAGTATTTATAAGGTCAGCCCTTTATGTGGAAATGTGATGTAAATGAGAATCAGCGAAAGGGGACATTAAACAAAATTAAATTCATTGTCTCCTTTAATGTCATTTACATTTTTGGCTAAGTCATGGACTGTCAAAGAGGATTTCTAAAACCATTTTAATTGCACATCAGCATTGTAAAAAAGGGGGTGTGTTTTCACTGAGTGGCTGTCTTGATAACCTGCACAGAGAAGTCTGTTTATGAAGCACCTAAATGACATGTTTTCACTGCATCTGCAAAGGAGCAATTAAGATGGTACTCAGTAGGAAGTGCTAATCTTGCTCTGAGCTCCCACCATCCTTAAGAAAAGAGATGAAGCAGATAGGGCCGCTGTGATTCACTTGACTGAGGCAGGTGTTTCTTTCTACTTTGTGTTTTTTTAGGCCTATAACAAGTTGCAGGACCTACATTGCAGAGTTCCTTAGTGATTTACGGGGAGTCATTTAAAGCTGTTGACTTCTAAAGGAAATGCCTTCCTAAACCTCTTACGATATTTACGCAAACACCTCATTACTTGCGGCTTAATAACATCTTGAAGTTGGATTTACAGATGTGTTTCTCTGGACAGATGTGAGTTATTGAAATCAACGGAGAAAGGGAGAACGAGCTGGCCACCCCTGCTTAAGCCGACGTGATGTTTGAATGAGGCCTGTCTGCCTCCAGAGGCAGAGGAGGAAGAGCAGGAAGTGTTGAGAGCGAAAGCTGTACTTGGCAGCTCTCCTTTGGCTTGCACTTGCTGAAAAAATGAAACCCAGACCCTCTCTGCAGCCCCGGAGCCAGAACCGTCTTCCCAGTGCTCCAACATCCAGGATTGGGTAATACTGTTCACTAAGCAAAACATTACCTCAAATTATTCTCGCCCTGTTTTTTATTCCCTCCTCCCTCATGTCGGTTTTTATCGCAGTTTGTAAATGTCAAGACACGTACAAGGACGCACAGTATAAATGATATTTTCCAAATTATGCTCACATGTTTGGGTTCACATGAGTGGCGGCTGAACGTAACGCGGTGCCTGATGTTCCCTGGGGACACCCACCTCACTAGGGTAGGATTCCCCAGTGGCATCAGCTAATGGCAAGACTTGACAACAGCAGAGAAGCCGGGGGTGTTGTGTTTTACTAGCGCTGAGCAGGGGTGATGACTTTAACATGTGTGCAGAGGGAAAGACGGGGATGTTTGTGCGTGTTTCTGCGTGTGTGCGCTGTGAGGTGTGCAGCACGAAAGAGTGGCGCGGGCCAACAGAGCGACGGATTCGGCTCCAGCTTGACGGCAGTGAAAGACGAAACATGGTTCCACATGTGTTGAGAAAGAGCAGTCCATCTGTCCATGGAGACAACCCCCCCCTTCTCTTTTCCTCTTTCCTTCTCTTCCTCTCCTTCATTGCCCCCCCCCCTTTCTTCCTTTCCCAACTACTCTTTACTCCCTTGGTTCACTGCTGACAGAAACAAGGCCAAAGCTGGGGTGATGGGATGAATGCTGGGCCAAAACCAACACTGGACTTTGTATACACACACATGCTGAGGAGCAGTAAGAAATGTTACCAAAAATAAATATATTTATATATATATATTTAAATATATATATATATATATATATATATGGATATGTTGTTTGGTGTATGTTATATATATCTAAATATATTTTTTAAAGTTCACCATCTTAGATTTCATTCACTGACTTGGCTTACTGCTGTGATTTAAATCCAGCTGTGGAGCAATGCAAGTAATCTATTTTGATATTATGAAAGAAAACAAGCGATTAAAATTTATTCTCCTTTGAAAACCTTACATTATTGAAATTAAATCTGGAGTAAATAAAACATGCCACTCATTCTCAAATATTCAGCAGCTCTCTTTTATAATTAAACTTTGTAGCCATTTTGAAGACGTTTTGTTTCTGAGAGTGATAATGAAATGACGCAGGAGCTTTGTCAAACAACTCCCGGTTCTGTTTCCTGCAAAACACCTAAAACTTTTTTTTTTTTTTTTTTCTGAAAAAGGGTCGCCTTTCTTTTTCTTGGCATGCTCTCACTCCTATTCAATCCTTATTACGTTTCCCCTAATTGTCAAACAAACTGTTGGGTCAACCTCAGTCGTATCTGGCCGTAAAACAGCACATTAGGCCTCGGTGAGGGATATATGTGGTATTTCATCGCAGACGCAGTAATGCTGGGGTTTTATGGTTAAGTACCAGTTCACGCCCACGCCATTTGTTTCGCATTAGAGTGGAGGTTTTGTAAATCAGATCAATATGTTCGCTGAGATGTGATTCCATGTTGGGATCTCCCGAGTCGTTCGTTCCTCAAGTATTTTTCTTAGGGGACTGGTTGTCGATGTCCCCCCGCCTTTCCCCGTCTTTTCCTTCCTCCCCTTTTTCTCCTACCTCTGTCAGTCCCTCCCTCCACCTCAATCTATTTCCATTTTCTGAATGTAGCAATTTGTCGTGTGACACGGGCGAGATTAGGATGGGAAGCAGTCTGAAGATTTCATCGGACATGGTCCTGCTCCCGCTGGTGAGAGGTCACAGGACGAAGATGGGGGAATTCAGGGATAGGGTCATCAGTTACCTCGGGGAAACGAGCTGGCCTGCTGGCTGCTCTGTTGGCCCCAGGGGTGCCTGGGATGTATCGCAGGAGAAGCCCCAGAGAAAGAGGCCTGAACCAGTGTCATTTATTAAAAGTGACAAGTTATTTCTAACTATAGCTGCGCTTTTATTGTTTTACAATGCTGTCACTTGGAACAGTGCCCCTCTGTTCAAGCTTCACAAACAAGTGATGAATGAACCAGGTGACCAGCTTTTCGAACGCGCTTGCTGCCATTTAGTTCTAGCGTTTCTTCTACGTCAAATCAAAAACACGCAACAAAAAAAAAAAAAGTGCAAAAATCAGCCGTGAGCAAAGTGTTAAAAAAAAATCTTCAGGACGTTTGTTCGGTGAATTAATAACAGCTCTCAGAATGAATCTGAGCTGACCTCTGCATAATCAGGACCAAAAGTTGTCTCTAGAACATAACCACAACGTTGTGTGTACATAATGCGGCTCCTAGGTGACCACTTGTTGCTTTTTCTTTCTAATAAAGGCATGATTTGAGGGTTTATTTAATGTGTGACCAAAGCTCTGCCTTAAGGGTCACTGAGGTACTCCCCCACTTTTTTTTTTTTTTGTTTTACTGCCTGCCCCAACTGTGTTAATGATATATGACAGAAATTTCCTTGTGCTGGTTCAGTGGCAAGAAAGGTCCTGGCTAGTCTATATCAATCCATCTGACTTATGTTCCCATGTCTTGAATTACCGCTTGATGGAAACCTGCTGCGGGCTTCTCTTGCCAATTGAAATCAGATCTCCTCCACAGCCTGGTGTGATATTGATCCATATTCAACACCCAGGCTGCAGATCGATCAGTATTGATTTACAATAAAAAACACTCCTCTGCTTGTTCAGCACTGCGATCGATACTTTAAAGCAAAGGGTGTGTGGTGTTGTGGGAATTCAAAAAAGAAGAAAAACAGAACTGTGCCTTTTACCGCGCAGTGACCAGCTTGAATATATAAAAATGTAAGATGTTTCATTCCATTGGAGACGCATGAATTTAAGCGACCAAGCCCTCCAACGCTGACAGCGATGAACAACGATCCTCTCCCACCATGTGAGACGAGCCAATAAAAATGGTTTAACAGGATGTCGCTTCTATGAGGACTCATTTATGGAAAGAGGTGTTTCTGTCTCTGAATTAGTGGCACATCTGCACTGCAATAAGAAGTGCTAAAACTGTCGTATCAAATCTGATGGCCACAGCTTGGTTCCAGAGCGCTAACATGACGTCATGATTTCCTGTTGGTTTTTATTAATTCATTTCCTGCTTTCTTTCCCACCCATCCAAACACACAGAGCTCCTGCTTCCAACACTGTTATTGTTAGGACCTGGTAAATTGACAAACAGACTGAAGCGGACCAGGGTGACCCGTTGAGCCCCGGCCAGGTCCACTTTCCTCTCTGTCACATCTTAGTCGTAATCTTTCGGACTTCCTCTCTGCCAAATAACTGTTCCCATCTAGAAGGTCCCAGAATTGGCCCGAGCTGCCGACATCTGAAAGTTATTATCCCCAATCTTTGACATCCAGGAGTTTACAGTTATATAATGATGGGGAAAACCACATGCCCCCAGGGGCAGAGAACATTTTTGAGATGCATCCCCATCTGTTTTGGGGGAGCTGCCCATTTTGGGCCAAATTAAGAATGGCAAGCAAGCAAAAATTTGTTGCATTCTTTTATTTTCGGCCACTGAAACCGGCCGGTCTGGGAGCCATTATACGAGCTGATAAAGCAAATCCAATCAGGTCAGGTTCCCCTCTGCACAGCGCTGGTGGCACCAGCTCAGCCTGCCTCTGTGCTTGTCCCCGACTGTGTTAGTGGTGGTTGTTTGTTTGTCCTGGAGAGGCAGGGCTGGGGTCTAATGCAAGCCCGGGGGCCAGCCAGGTCGGAGGCGACGTTAAACCCGAGCTGCCTGGTGTAGCTGTGCTTCCTTGCTGTTGGCTTGGCCTTGTTTGGACTGCAGCTCCGGTTTGCTTTCTTAGAGGGAAGTTGAGCCTCTGTAATCACTGGGCCTTTCGCTCGGGTGGGGAGTACAGCTGGGGCCAGAGGGAGTGATGACATCGGTCCGCAGAGGCCTGGCCTGATCCACCCCTGCTGCTCTTAGCATATTTATTTTCTCTACTCATTGCATGGTTTAAGTCACACCATATTATGTTCGGACCTTATGCACGTGCAAATGCGCTCGGATGTGATGAGGTGCCTGGCGTAAGCTCTGGGCTTCGTTTTTACTAATAATGCAAAGGATTAGTGACTTGCTGACCTCAGTGTAATCTTTATTAGTCTGTTAACTGCATAGTCTAGTTATGAAGCAGCCCAACCTGAAACGGGATCATTTAAACAGAAATGCACCTGAAGTCAGAGAAAAACAAACTCAACTGAGTAAGGTGATTAAAGTCCCACTCTGATCATCTTTTGTTGTAAAAGCGTTCCCAGTGATCTTTTAGTTATGATCATGCTGTTTTTACCCCCAAAAAACTTGTGTTGCTTTAAAGGACATAGTTTCTGCAGAGTGGAAGTGGTTCATTAGAAATCCCCCCTCAGAGTTGTGGGGAGAACTGTTGGCATGGAATAAGCCCGCCCTCATTACCCATCACCCATCTGTTTACACCAGGGATCTCCAACCTTATTTTCTCGTTAGCAACCGCCGGGCTTGTTTTGCAGCTAATCCTGCTTCTGTAATTAACTGCTCACCTGGATCAGGTGTGTTCAGTCAATCAGAAACTGGGCTCAATCCAGCTAATCACAATTTACTGAAACAGGGTTAGCTGCAAAAAAGCAGGGCAGTAGCTCACGAGGAATAGGGTTTGGAGATGCCTGGATGACACTCTCTCCCGCCAGCTTACAGCTGCTCACAACCACAACCTAACATTACCGGTGCAGCAAAAATGGCGAGCAAATGTTGGAGCTATCCAGCTGTACAGTTTTGACCCAGATGCCAACTCGGATGAGGAAAACAAAGACGTACATTAATGTATTTGTCTACAAGTGGATGCATCAGAATGGAGCGGAGCAGGGAGCTTGTGGTCTGTCGATTGTAGCACCTACATCACAGCTAAAAGCTTTTTTCAATGTCATTTTTGCTCCGTCTTCACAATTTGAATACATTTATACTCAGAAATGTAATTTTTATCTTAACTTTCTTCATAAATGTCCACCGTTATTAGAAAAATGCCATAAAAACATGTCAAAAACACCCAAAACACAATTTTTATTAGAGTGGGTTTTTAAAAACTTTACAGCTTGTTTTAGTTACTAGTTACTAGTAGTTAATAGTGAGACTAAAATGTTCTAATATTTACAAATTTTGATCATTCAAAATGAACACCTTCTCCCCCCTCAGAGCACTCTTCAAAAATGTTTTATTCAGCATCACATCTCCGTTCTGTTTTGTTACGTTATTGAAATGGGTTGTCGATTCGAATAGAGTCAACCTGGTGGGCCAATCTCATTGTAGCCAGTGGAGAGTGAAAGCCATCTTTGCAGCATAGGCTCACCAGAACACACACTGAGATTGGACAAGGGGGGCAGTGAGAGCGAGGGTGCCTTTTCCAGATGGAGATCCCAGATACAGGGGGAAAATGTCCGGGCCATTTTCCAGGGTTTCCATAATGGGAATCTACCCCTTGCTTGCTTATTAAGTTGTGCACACAAGGCAGAGGGACAAGAGAGATGGAGAGGAGAGGAGATAAGGGCAGGCGAGACGAGAGATGGACAACCCGCGTGCCGTCACCTCTCCATTGCGAGTGTCAAACAGGGCCTGTCCAAGAAATCACAGGTTGTGTGTGGAGATGATTGTCGAAGCTGCGTGCTGATAGAGAGCTTTTCTTTTTTTTTTCAGTGGGAGATAGATGATAAGATTTGTTTTAGGTTTTCGGCCAGAACAGGAGAAAGCATGACACTCCGGTCAGGGGGGTTGCCTTCAGGGGTCACGGTGTCACAGCCTTCTCGGTACCTGAGTGACCTCACATGCCTAAGCCATTTCTCAGCCACCCTGAAATGATGGTGGGGTGGGGGGCAGCTGGAAGGGGTGGGCAAGACAGCGATCCATCAGCAGTGGCAGCAGACATGCGGACAGCATGGCAGCTACTGCAGCTAAACAGAGTGAGACAGATAGGCAGAAGTCTCTCATATGTAACACCGGCAGCTTTAAGAAGACAGCGCTGAGTGTTATTGATGCTTGACATTGACCTCTGATGCATAGATGCTGTATTTATTAGGGGTGTGGGACAACGGTGTGTTTGTAAATTATTTAGTTCACTGGGTGAAATGTTACTTTCCTCACATAAAACTCGCCACTTCTGTTAGATAGGAACAATCTGTTTGCGTTTTCCCTTTTGTGCCTCCTGCCAGCCCCTTTTCTAACAGCGCTTAGAATTTAGGTGATCATATTTCCAACACTGTCAGTTCTGTGAAGTCAAACCTACTTTTAAAAAAGGAGAGGAGAAAAGCTCTGAAGCCGACATTTTTCTCGAAGACGAATATTTGTGTACAGATAGGTTGTCATTCTGTGAAACAACATTCATGATTCTTTTATTGGTGATCTGCCATCACCCCCCCCTTCCTCTGTGGAAAAAAGGGCTAGTCTACAAAGTGGCTTTTTGTCGTTTGAGAGAAGTAAACTTCATCAGGTCGACGGCGAAGTGTTCTTCACATGTCACTCAGTCGAGCTCTCTCCTAATGAAATGCTGCATACAGATTTCTGCCTGCGGGCTCGGGGGGATAAGACCGTGGTAACAGAATGAAACAAACCCCTTCCCATTCCCTTCACTCACACAAAAACATGCACACACAAACACACTGTCATGCGCACGCATACACACAACCTCTCTCTTTCTGGAGAGCATCCATGTAAGGAGATCCAAATCTGCAATTTATTCAAATATTGATATTTCTACTTGTCAGGAGAAAGGTGCCTTGAAATTTCCTCTGAGTACTCCTGTCAAAAAAATAGCAGGAAATATGTCAGATAATTCATAAATGGAGTTCAGCGTTGCAAAGTCAGTTGGGAACAGGAAAAGAATATATATGCTTGTCAATGAAGAATAGGAGCAATATTACAGAGCCTGATACTCATTCTTCCATTATGTCAAGCAAACAGCTTTTGCAGGCCTATAAGTGCATGTTTCACAGTTTGTGTGTATATTTGTGCATATGCACGTGTATTTGTACATGTCACTGTGTGTGTACATGTGTATGTATATTTATGCGTGTGAATGTGTGTGCTTTAGCTGTGTTGTGACTCATACTTAGATGTGTTTGTTATCTTTTTCCTTCAAGACACCCCATTTCCCGTCCCGAAGCAGCCAATGGGAACGTGTGTCCCTTCCTTTTTTTTTTTTTTTTTTTTGGTGAAAGTTCCGTAACCGGATGCTGGCCTCCATGTGGTTTGAATTAGGGCCCCTAAAACTGTGAAGGACGTTTTGAATGACGTGAGGCACTTGCAGACCAAATTCCATTCTGCTGAACGCCGGAGAAGAGAACTCGTAGGAATCCTTCGAGATTTTTTTGGCTTGGGCCTGCCAGCGATTAAAACAGGGCGGAAACCAATAACTCAGTGAATCATGTGGCAGTGTCCCATGAAATCTTTCAGTGCTCTGTCACACCCTCGTCCAAAAGCAGATCAACTTCACTGCTGCTGGTCTTTTTTCCCCCCAAAGTGGACATAAAAAAGAAAAATATAAAAAAAATCACCTAAAACTTTCAACGCTTGAAGCAGAAAAATCCTCCGTCTTCCTGTTTCCTCCATTTTGACAAAGTGGCAGCTTCCCAATGATGCATCCCTTGACCGTGCTGTGCCAAGGTAAGACAGAATAGGACCCCACACATCTTCGACGGTCATGTGATGCCATAGTTCATAGCAGTTGATGAGATGCAGTTTGGCACAGCTTGGGACCCATCTGGGAGATGCAGATACGCAGAAACGAGAAGTATTTTACAGCAATGCATCTGCGTGCTCGAAGAGCTAATTAGCATATGCCGCTATACAAGAGAATTTGCCTTGCTGTTGCCAGCTGCAGATTAGTCTCCATTCCTTGAAAATGGGACAGAGCAGCTGATCTATAGTCAAAGACGTGTTAAAGCATTATTTTATTTAATTCTGTTTAGCTGCATCTGCATTACATCCAGTAATCTGGTTTAAATTAAGTAAAAATAACAAAATTGGGGAAGAAAAAGTCTTCTTTTTGGTTGTGTCAACACTAACAATATGAAGCAGAGCTGCTGCCAGCACTGGTCATTTTGTTTCTGTTAGCTCAAGCAGAAGTCAAAGCCCATGCTGCTGCTCTAACTCAAGTAGCTGATATGTTAGGCCATCTAGGGCATGGCAGGCGGTTGACAGTCCATGCAGCCTGTCTACCCACAGGACATCTCCACATAGTGTGTCCACAGCGGGGCCAGTGCTGTCATCTGGGCCCACTATGGACCACTGCTCTGCTGACAGTGAGAGGGTAAACGTTTACCACCTCAATCCCCCATTAACTCGGTGAAGGCACTTCGATTCTCTGTGAAAATAATGATATTGATTGGAGCTTGGCTCTACAAACGAAACGGTTGCAACTAAAAGAGGGATGGGGCCCCTTGCATTAGAATACAGGATTTTCAAGGATAAAAGAGTGTTTGGATCTTGTTATATTTCTCCTCTCCTCTGTCTCCCTCCAGCTTTCCTCCACCTCCTTGCCTCCTCTCTTTCTGCATTTTTATGTGTGCGCATGTAGTGTGAGAGCCGGCGTGTCTCCTAAGATTACCCTCTGCAATCCCCGCAATCAAACAACAAATGACAACATCATTGCTCAGGCCTTTTCAAAATGCGACACCAAAAAGTGTGTTGTAGCTACATTAACTTGCAACAACCCCCTAATAGACCCTTGTGGGTTTTGTATCTTTCCCCCCTTCATGCTTCTCTCTTCTGTCTGCTAGGCTGTCACATATCCCCCCCCCCCCCCATCCTCCTCACAGCGCGAGCCTCCGAGCCTCGGTGGAGATCAGGAGCTCCCTGTCGGAGGTGCTTTGTCACGTAGTCCAGGGAGCGTGGAACTCACCCAGAGCTGTTGAACAAACACAAGCACAGGGGCTGTCAATAGCAGCTCCGCAAACTAATTGCCTGTCAAATGAACCACCCTCGTTAAGCTGGCCTCACACACACCCAAGCACACCCCCACACACACACACACAGTGACATTCATACGCTCACACACACAGAGCTGATTTGATTCAAAGAGTAGTGATACCTTGTTAGAAGAGAAGACACACGAGTGGCACTTCTCTGTTTGCCGTCTTGTTTCTGCAATCGTTACCAGCGAGTGAGTGTAGTGCAGTCACCATGAGATTGCCTTTTTGTTATTATTAAGAGGAACATAGCTTGGTATAGCATTACTGATGTAATCCCACACACGGTATAGATCAGTTGGAGTAAAATTCCTGTTTAAAAAAATCTCTCATTAGATGGTAGCAGAGCTCCATACGCCAACTGTTATTGTTTTCATGTTTGTTTTGCTTTTTTTTTGTAATCATTAGGCGGTAGCAGTGGAGTGCCCAGCGCCTTGTCTGGGTGCCTGTAACAGTGCTGTCGGATTGACACAGCTGGGGAGAGCAGCTTGAGGCTGCACGCTCAGGAATACACAGGGGTGTTCAAAGCCCCTCTCTGAATCCTGATCAGAGCGCTGCCCCAGCCAACTGATGGCCTATTAAATATACATGCGCAGAGGTCAGAGCTGGAGGTCCCGGCTTCCTCCCAGCCATGTGCACTTAAGCGGAAGGGCTGGGCAACAATAAAACCTCCCCTCTCTCCAGCGAGCTCTCCCCTGACACCCTCACCTCCAGTGTGTACGTCAAGTACAGTGCTCACCTAGCGCTATATTACAACTGCCTTTGTGAAAAGGCCAAATGATGCATTTTTTACACTGTTATTATATATTTATATTCAATAACACCAGTACCACTCTTGAGTATGTCTGTCTCTGTTTTTCCCCCCATTGTCACTGACAAATAGCCTCCCTCGGAACAAACCCGCGCCGAGTTTGAAGCGAGTCTTTGTAGTTTATCAGAGACGGCAACAAGGTGGTTAAAAGAACCCCATAATGGCGGTCATGATTAACATATTTAGAGGGACAATCGCTCTGTGTTCGTTCGTTAAGCTCAGTCTGTCTGACTAATGAAGTGAAGAGGCAGTTTATCAATTTATCCAGCTCTGAGCCATTTGTGTTGGGGATATCTCTCGCCCCGAGTGTCACTGTGATCCAGTTTGGTGCCCTTTAACCTCCCGAGTGTCCGAGGAGCTGGTGACGAGGACAACAAGCTGCACAACTCTTCAGGAGATCAGCTAAATGAGATTTGCTTGATAAAGAAAAGAAAGAAAACTCCAGATTGATAAGTTAATAGGATAAAAAAAAAAGATGACAACTAACATAGGGGATTTCAACATTCACAGACTTCGCATAGATCATGGCAAACAACTTAGTGCTGTCTCTATTAAAACAAGGCCTGGCCTGCCATTATCTTTCCCCCCACTGTTTCCTCCTCCAGTTCACATTGTTTGTGTTCATTAAGACATGGGCGACCTGCCTTATCCACACATCAGACCTAGCTCTCAAGAGTAATTGCGATGGTCTCGCAGAGGATAATGTGGTTTAAACTCAGTATAGCTTGTCTATTAGGAGAGACATGATGGCAACCACAAATAATAAAGAACTATTTATTCCTCTCTCTCTGACGCTAACTAGGTAACATATCAAAACAGCACTGCTAAGGGTCTCTCTTACTGTCAGAAATGGCACCCTTCATCCATTCCCGATGGCCCTTTGCCTTGACATCTCCGCTCCTCTTTTCCTGCATGAGCTTGGTCATAAATGCACACACACCTCATATATATTTGATAGTTAATATTTATCCTCACTAGGGAAGTGCACTTTACATGTGGTAACATACGATTACCTGCAATTCTTATAGCAAAGAAACAAAATCGATATGGATTTATAATTCATGACAGAGGGGCTATCAGTTTTTATGGCTCTCTATCCAGCCTCATTAAAGTTTTATCATAATTGACTGCAAGCAAGAGTTTTTAAGGCATGTTTCTCCCTCACTTTCTACCTTAAATAATT
The DNA here is from genome assembly GCA_036245035.1 of Adrianichthys oophorus. Lineage (NCBI taxonomy): Eukaryota > Metazoa > Chordata > Actinopteri > Beloniformes > Adrianichthyidae > Adrianichthys > Adrianichthys oophorus. The sequence continues at coordinate 7,164,479 of BSAI01000096.1, read as the reverse complement.
AAGCAAAGTTTAATTGGTTGTATTTTGAAGCACCTAGTGGATGATAGGAGTCTCCTGAAATTCAGAGGCATGAATTATAAAATGCTAGGTTATACATTAACCTGTCAGGTTGTTCATTTGTTAAGGCAGAGCAGTCGGAATCCCAGTCAGAAATCGCATAAGTGGTCGGCCCTTCAAAAAACTCCTTTTTTATGTCTTTCATTGCTCTGTTAATGTAGTGACATGATGCTGTCACTCAGAGGGCTCCCATCAGGCGCCAGCCCCGAATCGACTCCCCTGATTGGTGGTCAACTTGTTCTCTCGAAGGGAGATTGACAGACGGAAAATTGCACTCTCAGATTTCACCCTTCATTCGTTGCAGTTGTTCTTCCACTCGTCAACTCTCCGCCATGCCTGAGACAGACAGAGGCTTTATCCATTAGCTGTTGGCATGGCGGGTGGGTGGGTAGATTGAGGCGGGATGAGGAGGAGATGGGGGTAGGAAGACAATCCTACATTTGAGCACTCTGAGGGAAAATCAATCATGTCATCATAAGTGAGAAGTATGGATGAATTTCATCAGCTGGTTCCTGTCCTGTTCACGCTGCTGGCTTTCTGACTGGCTTGTCCCTCTGATTGGCTTCCTCAATGACCCTGAAATCCAAGAAGGGAGAGGATTTGGAAAACACTATAGTAAGAGACATTGGACAGCACTTTAAGGGTTACAGTTTCCCACTTTCCCTGCTGCAACACTGTGGGAAACCTCAAGTGGTTTCTCTTGACAAAGTGGTAATAGATTTACCATATGATTCTGGGCCAAACCAGCATTAGGCCGTTTTGTAAGAAAATGTTTCTCAACTATTTTCCGTCTGCAGCAGATATGATGAAGTGTTATAAAGGGCAGCCTCAGTCTGCCACTGAAAATTTATTTTATAATTTTCTCCCATCATGTCACAAGGTCGCTGATGAGCACTAAAAGCATCATAGGTATAGGGTGTGAAGCAATCAAAACGGATGAAAATGAAGACACGGGAATCACAGATGAGGAATTGACAGCCGTTTACAGCCTTGTTGTCGATGTGAGTGACAGACTAAGGGGCGAAGTGAGAGGGAAGGAGTGAGACAGAGAAGGGGAAAAGGAGAGTTAAAGTGGTGATAAATTTAATGGAAAAATCAAATACAAAACAAATTCATTCCCCTAAACTTGATGCTTCAATCGTTCTTTTCTTGGCCTGAGCTAAGCCTTAGAATAAACTGTCACTCCTTATCGATCGCATCTGAATTGTTACAGAGATTTCTGAAAAGTAGTCTTGACACACATCCCACGAATAGTAATCTTGAGAGATAAGAACATCCAGGCTGAATAGCTAACACCCCTGACTTAAAATAAAACATGCCTTTCCTCTTCTCCCCTTCCTAAATCCAGGCTAATACACACAGCTGAATTACAAATTCAGTGATAAATATGTTTGGATGAAAGATGTGCTGGTTGGATAATTTTTTTTTTTTTTTTGCCAGGGTGAGGCTTAACTTTGTGTCCTGGGAAATGTTTAAAAATACCGACCAAGCTTGAAATGCTTTCACCCAATTCGTTTGCAATTTGTGATGGAGAGGTCGCCATTTAAAAGAAAAAAAAGTTCACTCCACATTTGATTTCCAACTAGCGGTTAAACATTTCACCCACCGAAATTCATGTATCATAGTATGGTTCATTATATTCCGATGGTGTATTAATTATGGCAGTGGATAGAGAGCTGTGCTGTGAGCGGTAGCCTAGCTGTTGCGTGCCAGGAGGAGCTCGCCTGAGGAGGAAAGCTCAGCTTGTATCCACTCATCCCTCAGCTGACAGGCCTGCTCCGGGAGAAAAGGATTTCTCCGGATTGAGTGCCATTTTCTCTTCTTTAACAAGGAAATTAGTGTGTAAAGGAGATCTGTCAGGATAAAGTGCAGCTTGACTGCCGCTGCCCTCCCCTCCTTTCTGTCTTTCTTCCCCGCCCCTCTTCCTCTTTCTCCTCCTGTAACCCCACTCTCCACCTCTTCCCACTCTTTCCCCTTCCTCTCACTTTCTTTTCCCTTTCTCCCCCACTCAACAGCTCCCTCAGGGGATCTTCCTTGAGCATTAGCAGAACACATCCAATGTCCCAGCTACATGATTTCATGATATGATTTGTACCGGGGATTTGCAATAATCCGCAAATAAAGTTGAAAGTGAAAGACTCTCAATAAGAGACGCAGACAAGCAAAACCAAACCTTTTAAGATTTTCTTTATCTTTAATGGCATGAAAAATGAATTTGTTTTGCGTTAGATCACAACTATTTAGGAATGGATTGAGGGTGGTTGTTTTGTCTTTGGCTTTTATGATCACAATTAATTTCTGCACACGGGCCTCTGTGATATACATAATGCATCGTTCGCTCATTTAAATGTTCAGTTCCTCTGCAGATGCAGAGATTTTTGGTAGCTCATTACACGCTACACAAGAGCGCCGAGCAGTCTGAGTGTGCTAGCGTCTCTTGTGCGGTCAAACAGTTGGTGTATGCAGCTGAAGATGTGATTAAAGTCAGGTGTCATCTGCAGCTTTGTTCACCTCATGTTAGCCCCTTTATTTTCCAGCCATTTGCCTCAACCAGATAGACAGGGATGAGGCCCACTGGCACATTTTAATAAATCTGCTTCAAGTGTGTAAGGTGAGAGGTAAAAAAAAAAAAAAAAAAATCAAAACATCCCGGGTTAATTTGAAATGTTCTCTGCATCTGTGATGGGAAATGGCCTCACAGGTAAGTAAGGGAGACAATTAGGGAGTATTCGTAAGTGCAGGAGCTGCATACTAAAAAACGCAAATCGCTCTTTCCCCATCTGGCCCCTACTGTGCCGAGAACTGCAGCTGAGGTCCGATTTCACCCGTCAATCACGGCCGCCTCGCTGTGGGGTGTGTGTCCTGGTGAGAGAGCCTACCCCCAAGTCATTAGCACACACAGGCAAACTGTACTGAGAACTGCCCTGCACCGCTCTGCTCAGCACCACGGTTTAAATATCCCCAGCCTGTGACAGGATCAGTTTAGTGATCTGTAGGATTGATCTCCTCCTTAAAGTTTTGCCTGAGGCGACTCTAATTGGGAACGAGGCTGCCTCCCACTCCCCTCACTCCCTTAACTGTCAGTCTTGGCTTTGTTTACTGAGGACATGCCCAAACCTATTTACTCAATAATGAGGAGACGTGGTGGGGATGCTGCTGATCACATTGAAGCCCCCAGCGGGACTTCTTCATGCTGGGAAGGGCGGGAAGATCAGTTTGGACTTTTTTAGCTCATAAAAGTTAGCCTTTGCTGTCAGTATAATCTAGTGTGGTGGATGTGTTTCCTCCTCGTTTTTTCAACAGGCTCTCATGGCTTGAAATGCAAAGCACTTGTCTGCCTCTGGGAAGTTTTTCTCTGTCAAGTTAAAATAGAACTCATTTTAATAGAAAGGGTACATGAGGATTGTCATTTTGGGGTCTGTGGGGCCCTTCTAGTAGGGGTGTAACGATTAAACGACTTTATCGATGAATCGATTTCTATCCCAACGATCTAACCGATCTGTCTGAGGCAAGTTGTTCATCAAACATCTTTTTTAAAATTGCTTAAAAATGAAATAAGTCGGACAAATCGGACAACACACGTGATGGCAGCAAAAAATGATAACGCATTACTATCCTTGTGTATAAACACTGTATTTTGCAAAAAGAATTGACCATACAGTGTGGTATAATTTTCTAATAATGTTCCATTTGTACTATTTTTATGTGAATTGAACTTTATAAAACTAAAATGTGAATGTATTGCCATTAATACTTGTTTACTTGTTTGTTTGTACACATTAATAATTTACGCTTCTTTATTTCGCAAGAATTTCAAGCTTCACCTGCAGTGTTCGGGTCCCAGGTATTTATTTGAGTCACACGGCTTGAATTTTTGGTTAAAGATGTCCTGAGTTGATTTGAGGTCAGTGAACCGGATCGTTCAAAATAAACCAATAAGAATCGTATCACTAACCAAAAATTAGGATACGAATCAAGCTGTTGTTCAAATGATCCCCCTACCTCCTATGGTTTGTGTCATCTGGAAATAATAATTTAAAAAAAGTCCACTCCAAACCTGGGAGGTGTCACAAAAGCTTTGCTGAGGAGTGGACAATTCACAGCTCAAGTGGTTTGCCCTATTGGCCCATTTTCTGGTCTCATTCAATGGATTGCTTAGATTTTCACTCTCGTTTAGCTTGTTTTCATCTGCACTGAATGACAAAGCCTTTGGTGTTGCAAGGCTACGTAGTCCATTGATGCCCATTGGGATTGTGAATGATGAAGTGGAGAAGCTGCTGCTATCAGAGGGACACAACGCTGCTCTTAATAGAAAAGCATTTAAAAAGCCAGCGGGGAGGAGGTGGCGGTGCTGGGGGCTCTCTGACACTCCGCTGATAAGAGGCAGCTCTACAGAGGTGGAAGTGTGTACAATGAAACACGCTGATGGGGATACAATGACACACGTGTTGCATCTGACAGTTGCGTGATTTAGATGTGGAAGGGTGAAAAGGAAAAAAAATACAAAAAAGAAAAACCTGGACCATACAGCGCAGAGCATCATGACGCAGTGCCCTCGGCCAAGATTTTGTCGCAAGTCTCTCTGTGTGTGTTGCTACTTATTGGTTTGATTTGAGAGGAAACGCGTTGTCATTACTCATATCCAGCTTTCACAGATTGAAGAGGCAGAGGGGAAAGGAGAGAGAGGAGTTAGCTGTGTAGTGGCACAGGAGTGAAAGAGAGATATGCAGAAAGGAAGAGCTGTCAGTTTGAGGAATGAGCCTGATAAGAGGAAGGGACTCGGCAGATGGGCAGAAGAAACCAGCAGCACACTTCTCAATTAAACATGTAAATACCAAAAGCAGGCAGCAATCGAGAAGAGCAAGTTAAACAAACACAGCCCCGTGCTGAGATTACAAGCTCTCAACATTGCCACCTTTGCCACTTGCTTTAGTTCTTGCAATTCCAAGAAGCTCTTTCATCCATTTAAAGTCCCACTCCGATCATCTTTTGATCTATTTTAAAAGCGTTTCCAGTAGTTTTTTAATTATGATTATGCCATTAAAAAAAAAATCAAATAACCCATCATTTTCTAGGACATAGTTTCTGCAGAGCGGCAGTAATTCCTCAGAAATTCGTGTCTGAGTTGAGGGAGAGACCAGTGGGATGGAGTAAGTACGGTGGCCCTGAAGTGTAAATCACATCAACAGATTCCTCGAGCAAAAACATATCAAAGATCACAAAGACAATTAAAAAAGCAAAACAAATATTAAAAAAGCAGCATTATATTTTAGAAAACAAAACAAAATTCCAGAAACCAAAGCGTAAAAAACATTTTGGAAAACAAAAGTAATATCTAGAAAACAAAATGAAGTGTTATAAAAACAAAACACACTGAGAAACCGGAAAAGCTGGGTACAATGGGACATTGCTGATCGGATGATAATATCCAGTATCGCTTCATGTTAAATAACTTTTAGATACAATGATTGACAAAGATCATCATTCAATCAGCGATGTCCCATAGTACCAACCTTTACCGGTTTCCAGGAAAAAAAAAACATTTCAAAAGGCAAAATTAATTTACAGAAATGAAAATGAAATCCCCAAAAAAAAGAAAACCAAAAGGATACATGGGACACAGCTGTTTATTTGATGACTTTTGTCTATAATTTCAACCAAAAGTTATTTGACATGAAGCAATACTGGATCTCATCATCATCAAATCAGCGCTGTCCCATAGTACCTACTTTTTCCGGTTTCTTATTGTGCTTAGTTTTTCTAACACTTTATTTTGTTTTCAAAAAATGAGTTTTGTTTTTTATGTTTTTGGAATTTTGTTTTATCATCTAAAATTTAATGCTGTATTTTTTTAAAATTTATATATATATTGTTTAGCTTTTTTAATTGTCATTGTGATCTTTGATTTGTTGTTGCGTTGAGTGATTTGTTGATGTGATTTGTTGATGTGATTTACACTTCAGGCCTGCCCTGACTTGACATCATCCGTTTGTTTACACTCTCTCCCACTAGCAAATAGCCCTTCACAACCCCGACCTAACATAACCGGTGCAACAAAAATGGCAAAAAATATCAGAACTAAGACATACATGGATTGATTTGTCTACAAGCTTTTTCCAATTGCATTTTTTTTGTCTACTCCTGATTCACAACAATTTGAAGAAATAAATTTTCAAAAACACAATTTTAAGCTCAATTTTCTTTACATATGTCCTCTATCATGAGGAAAAATGGATGGAAAATTTTTTTTCATCAGATTGGGTCTTTCATTTCTTTCTTTAGAAAAATAATAATATTCATCACCTCCTCTGGCTTAATTGACTTACGCACATTCTTGGGAAGTTCTACGCCCACCAGGAATTCCTGATAAATATCTAATTACACTGTTTATCTGTTCACTTTGGCCTTTGTTGTAATTTTCTATTTTAATATTTTTTACAACATTCTTTTGTCCCTCATTTCTGCATACAAGCAACCCCCCCCTCCCCCCCCCCCCCCCAAAAAAAAAAAAAAAAAAAAAAAAAACAAACAAAACAAAACAAAAAAAAAAAACCAACCCTCCCAGTCGCACGTCCTGCTGTGAACTACAGGGAGCATCTTAAATACTTCTGTAGGCAGTGTCCCTGACATTAATAACAATGAGCTTGGCATAACCACAGTGCGTTCTCAGGGTAGATTCACAGTTTGACATTCAGCCCAGATGCTATCGCAGAGCCTCAGTGTGCAAGACCGCAGAGAAGACAGACATCTGTCACTTGTTACCTTTGAAGTGAATAAGAGAGGGATGCAGAAAAACACAGTGGACAAAAGGCCATTCTGACCACAGACCCTCAGTGTTTACAAACGGAAAGAGAGAGTGACAGGAGAAACTCAAGATGAATGGATCGCTGTTGTTGATCTCGCCTCCTCATTCCATGTGCTAAGTTATTCCATGGCTGCTACCCCAGTGGGGGGTGTAGGGAAACAGGAAGTGGAGAGAGGCAGGCAGAGTCAGACAGAATGCCTCAAGGACTGTGGAGGAGCAGATCTCTGCAGCCTGCATGGGAAAAAAAAACACCCCTTCAACAACTTACTGTAGTCTTTTTTAACCCCAGGTATCAAACATTACAAATGTGAACATAATCCATATTTTAATGAGAGGATGATGCGATGTTAAGGTAATATTTGCAATGCTGCTGATCTGCCCTCGTCTGTTACATTAGCTGCCAAGTCGTTGCAAATGAAGAACCAAAGTGTAAAGAAATGCAGTTTTGTACAATTACTAGAACAATGGCCGAATTCATTTATCTTCTGTCATGTCTCCTTAGACCTGTTCTATTTCAGGTTGCACGTCAAGTGAGAGTAGCTATATCTGGCTGGCAATTAAGCTGGTCCTGCCTCCCCTTGATGCTTGATTAGTCCGATTGATGGAGGAGGCCATATGTGGCGGTGTCAAAACTTGGCAGCCAGTCTCCATCCTCTCAAATGAGAGGCAGGCAATAAAGAGGCAGGCTGCCCAGAGAGGGTGCGTGTATGTGAGGCCTGCAAAGCCATCATTTTGGCCCCCCTGGTATGCAACATTTTCTCTGGGGGGGGTCTTCGGGGCACTGACCGCTCCAGCCAAGTTCTTGTCTGGGCAGAGGTGGCCACCGGCTAGGCATGTCACTGCACAGAGTCCTTTGGGGAGTGAGCTTCAGGCTAGGCATGGAGGGGGGAAGGCAGAGAGGTGGAGGGTGGGGGTGGTACAATTGAAGAGAGAGGGGGTCTTAAAAAGCTGAAAGATATGGCCCCTTTCCCAATCTCGCTCGGAGACAACAAAAAGGGAATGCTTGAGAAGGGAAAGCAGCGGGAGGAGAGCACAAAGACAAAGGCGCGGGCAAGGTCAGTCTAGCTAATGGGCCTGAGCCGTAGGCTGCCTGGGGCTAGGCACACTTCTGTTCTGCCTCACACACTGGGTTTTCAAAGACCCTTCAGTCCACCCCTCTCTTTCTCCGTAACTTCCACCCTTCTTTTCCTTGTTTCCCCACGTCCGTTGGTGACACTCTCTTGCTTCATTGGGCTTGTGCAACACATTTTCCCTAAAAAATCCCCCCCCCCACAAATGGTTCCTTATCCAATGGATCAACAGTTGTAATGTAATTTCCCCCTAATGGAAACCACACAACATTTCCAAGAAGGGAAAGGAGATTTTCCACCAGTCAATTTAAGAGAATCCAGGTTCCTCCACCAGCATCGTTAGCTCCAAGGTTGGTCTTCGAAAGCGCTAAGAGGAACTGTTGGGAATGAGGAGGTGGTGCGGCGTTGTTGTCAGGTTGGCTGGCGTTGCTTGGCTCCACTCGAGGACTCCTTTAATGTGCAGCGGAGTAGAATAAGTGAGAGGCTGCGGGCACCAGCTGAGCTCACTCTCGTCTTCGCCTGGTAGCTGAGGGGTGAGCCACTGCCACCTGACACTGGGCACACAGCTCTTGGCAACGTGGTGCAGCACACATGTCCCCTCATTTGGATGGAGATTCAGACACAACACACAAAGCCCCCCCCTTAGAACTCCTCCTTCTCACCCTCCCCTCATTCACGCACCCTCTCTCTTCCTGTTTTTTTTTTTTCTCTACTTGCTTTAGTTTTTGACAGCATCATAATAATCTGAGTATCTTCTTGATCATGCCCCATGTTTTTCTTTTCTTTTTTCTCTCTCGTCTTCTCGGAGATGAGTTTGAAATTGCCTGCGTCAGGACTTTGCTAATTAAAGTCATACTTTCAAAAATGCCATAATAACTGTTAATTAGCTTGATGCTATTTTCAGCATAATTTGCTAATTAGTGGAAAACCTGTACAGCGTTTCTCTCTAATTACAGTATGGCTCCGCACGGCGCATCTGTGCCTTGACTCCAAATGATACCATTACAAAGTCCCGTATTACACATTCTCTCAAAACAGTTAATTGCCTCCACAGATAGTAAGATACTTCAGTCAGCTGATTTTTATGGTAATAAATGGACAGGCACAGACACAAACCAGCCTGGTTCATATTTATGAAATATGAAAAGGGAAAACAACCTCCTTATCAGATGCAAAGAGTTAGTTTGGAATATAATCTGGTCAGTTCTGATGATTTTATGTGCTGGTGCTTTGAGCATCGTAGACTTTTAATGATGTTTGATGCATTTTTCTGCCCCTTCTTTGCTGGCGAGGGAACCATAACGTTGTAATTAAAGCAAAAGACGCTGGCATTAGCCTTATGTAAAGTAAAGCTCTGATAGATTGCAATGTCAGGGTGGGTTTCCATGTAAATACAAGTGGGAACATGATGTGACCGTGCCACAGCCTATTACCAAGAATGAATCTGGAGTTGTTGTCCCACCAGTTATTATCATGTAGCCTAGCATGGGGAGAGAATTATGGACATGACCACAGGTTGACCCCAATATCTGTGTTTACTAGACACAAATTATGAGTCATTAAGTGTGGTGAGCGGTATGATTGGCATGACCTCCGACCTCAGGACGTCAGCTGTGCCCATCCTCGGCTTCGCCCTGCTTTTGACAGCCACCAGTCTGACAGGGGGAGCATCGGTGCTGGCTAATTAATGCAACACTTCAGAGACCCTTTCATTTATGGCTTCTGAAAGGCATTATTAAATTAATTAAACCACCAAGAGTTAGTCATTATGAAATCAGGAGGTTTACATGGATGACAGCGTTTATGAATTAAACATCCCCAAAGTTCCTCGCAGGAGATACCTCGAGCTGCATGCGGATACCTAGCGCGACAGATGTTTGCCCCCCCTCCTTCCTCGAGCTAACCTGTATTGCAAGCTATTTAGGTCTCATTTGGGGGTTGAAAACTAAAGGCAAGAGAGAAAGAGGTTCAGGGTAGCTAATGAGCAGAGAAAGAGAGGGGAAAAGGAGGTCACTAGCTCTGTTCATCTGTAGACAGTACAGATGGTTCTGTTTTATACAATACAACAATGCCGTGCATCAATTTGTTGATCGTTAATAGATAGCTACTCTCAGAAGGATTGCAGACTGGGATCAGTTGTCTGTGGGTTTTAGCTGAGAACTCTGTATTTGTAGCCTGGAAACATTTAGAAAAGCTGCGTGCTGTTTTTAACTCGTCATGTGATGCGAAAACTACAAATGGTTCACAAGATAAATCCCATAAACTTGGGCTTAGCTAGAGAGCAGAGGGCAGAGATGAGCAGCTCACTCAGGAGCCTTGACGATAGACTCCTTTTCATCTGCGGACTGAGATTCACAGATTATCTCAAGAGGCTCTCTAGCTCTGTCCTCGTCTCTATTTCTCTTTTTCTGTTACACCCTCCCTCCTTCGCCTCTCGATTCAGGAAGTTTGCCAGCTACTGTCTTTGTTTACAATGCCATGGGAAAATGTCAGAGGCGTTGAGAAAAATATCCTTAGAATCTTTTTTTTTTCATCTTCTTAATCTAACAGTTTACTGAACTTGATAAGTGTCCTATCAACATGCTAATCAAATTACTTCGGAACCAAAATTGACAGTTTTCATTAATTATACAAGATTATTCTAATTGCAATTCAAATTTATTCATTCCGAACAGAAGGTATTCAGTAATATTTTACAAAATTTGCATATTAAATGGAGGGAGTTGTGCATTATGCATGGTAATGTATGCACAGTTTCTTATTTTTAACTTCACGGCCATATGTGGTGTCGTTGTAGGAGCAGGTGAAAAGTCTAAGTGTGTTTAATTTGCTTGACAAACATTCGGCTGGAGCTTGTCAAGGGGAGTATTGTGAATGCCAATCTTTATTCTCTCTTTATTGATTACCCCAAACTCTGAACATCTGGAGGTAAATGGCACTGAGAGAGATGAACTGAATCGTGGGATTAGTACCCTCAATGACTGAATCACTATCAATTACTTCAATAGCATAATTCAAGTGTACTGCATAAAAGCTGCAGTACCTTGGTTTTAGCCGGGATTAATATTGCAATTTAACGTAACAATGGAGGCATGGGGAATGATATGGAAGGAGTCCAACTTTTTTACATTGAAGTCAGAAAGCTAATGCTGTTATCTAAATACGGATGTTTTTAATTCCTAATTTAGGCTTTGTTTGTAGAATGAAAAGGCTCAACGCATTAGGCACATGCTTTAAAAGGTAATGGATTCTGTGAGTAAAACAACCTTATTTATTCACTGAGACGCAAAACCCCCAATTTGCTCTTTGTTTTTATTTCCTAAAGCGGGCAGTGAAGTGCAAACAGCTTACTGTGAAGCTGTTTACTACTGTATATGACAAAGGGTGTGTGTGCATGTGCGTGTTTGCATGTTCCTGTGTGTTTTACGGGGAAGGGGGTGGCTCTTCCACCTCCACAGGCAAGGTCTTGTGTTGCAATGTAAGCGTAATAATTATCAAACAGCATCAGGGGCTCTGGGTACGGGCTTTAACAGGGGGAGTGCATGTTTGATATGTAGAATCAGCCCATAGTGCATCCATAGAGGGTGACTAAATCGCACGGTTCATGGATCACATTAGTATTGCTCTGCATCCACCCTCGCACTATAGGTGATTTCCATTTAGACACACATTTCCACATGAAGATAAATATGACTTGAATCGTAATTTCCCTGAAGTAAATATAATACAAATACAACATAATACAGTGTCAGGCCAGGCAGGCTAATAGATTACTAGTGTGTTTTCCATTTGTATGGTAAGTGGTGAACCTGGGTGGTGGTCTGGCGAGTAACAAATTGAATGTTTAATCCATCTCAGTGCAGATTGAGGGTATCAGAAAAATCTGTAGTCTTTCCAGCTCTCTTGTGAATGCTACTACACTAGATATAAATATATATATAAATATATATATTTTTTACTCTTAAGGGTTCCACTGCATGTTGGCGGATTAACAAGATGTGCAAAGTGGTAGATGAATTCAAATTCTCCTTCTTTTTCTCAAGACATCAGTTGTTTTTTTTCTTTTTACACTCAGGTATTTGGATTTGACAGGCAGCGCTCCCACTCACTCACAAGTGTATTCTCTTATGTGGGATTAAAAACCAGAGCAGCTCTGTTTGAGCTAGATAGTTAAAATATTTCATGACTTTTAATTACTGAATTTTATATTGTAGCGTTAAATTATTAACAGGAATCTTGCTCGCCACTTATGAGTGTGGAAGTCATTATGCTTTAGCATTATTCTAATCTTTCTGAGGCTTCTTCTTTATATGTACGAGAAACGATTGCGGAGAAACTGTGACAAATATGCAAAAGATGTGCTTTCTTATTCTCAGTGAACATTCTCTAAATACATATTTAATTCTTTAATAAATGTTTGCTCTGACATTTAGAGAAGCTAGATGAGCCTCAACTGCACTAGATCTTATATAAGTGTGACAAATTGATATTTTTATATGGCGTAATTTGTTTACTATGATGTTTTTTGCGAGGACTTATTACAAACTAATTAAAGAAATCACTTTGATATAATTAGTCAGATTTCAGGAAGCTCATTAGTAGTAATTTGCATGAAAAATAAGCCCTGTAGTGGTGCTTAGACCCAGCTATCCGATCTGTGTTTTATCTGGCTACACATCATCCCCCCATTGTTTGTTGTTTTGAGGCTGCCTGAAGTGGCCCACAATATTTTCAGTCATTGCCCTGAGAAGCGGTGGGGTGTCTTTCAACAAATTCCTCCCCTAAAGCAAGTCAACCTGTATGTGGAAGCAGACACACGCCGCTGTGTACATAAGGCAGGAGGAGTGAGCGGCAAAACACTCTCTATTTATCTGTCAGGTTCCTGACAAAGAACTGAGCTGACAAGCGAGGGTTTCCCTCAGCAGAGCAGGGGGGGGGGCTTTATTCAGCATACTTACATGCCCAGTCTATGCCCAGAGACTCATGTTATTTGCAAATCACATTCTTTGAAAATTCACAAACGGGGCGAGACATGCCACGCAATGGGTTTGTCAGCCGCTTTCACAACAGCTAGCTGTATCACTAACAGTGTGCGGTTCGGTTAGGAAGCAGCTTTCTCTGAGCATTTGCCTCGCTGTCACTTTTTTCAACACATGCGTTCTGTGTCTTCATGCTTGGGGTCTTTCCTCCCTCAGAGGGTTGCCATCTTCCCTTTGGATTGACAAAACGCGCACACTCCCACTGATTTAAAAAAGGAAGAAAAAAAAAGAGACATTCCTGGAATTACATCATTCTGCTGCTGAGCCAGTTCTGCCAGACACTTACATTCATATACAGTATCTCAACTAGACAAGAAATAAGAAGTTTTTTGTTTATTTTTTTTCTCTCTTTTTTTCTCTGACTACATGATACCCTTGTCTCAGGATGTTGGATTCAGAATACAGGTACAAAAGCGGGATCTGTTTATTCTTTATTCCCTTTTCCCACCACGGACGAAATCCTTCCCTAAACATCCGGACAGAGAAGCACTTGTGTGGTGCTGATGTCACAGACCTACCTGGCCTCCCTCTCACAAAAGCTAAGGTATCATTAGCTAGGCCCGCACAATGGCCATTCAACCAAGCCACTGCGCTCCTCAGGACTTGGGAACAATGTTATTTTTTGTCTCAGAATTATAAAGACAGAGTTTTGCAGGAAACCTGACAGACAAAACCTTATAGAGGTCAATGCTTCAGGCGGCTTTTGGGTTTAATCTTTTCCCATTAGCATTTTAACCCCCCCCGCCTTACTTTTTTGCTCACACACAAAGACCATATTTAGAGTCAAAAGTTGAAGTTCTTAATCTCTTGTGAGTCCTTTCCACCGTATCAAAACTTTTTGCATTTTTTTAAACTTTTTTTATTTTTTAAGCCTGTGCTGGATGTTGTTTACTTGGCATTAAATTAAAAGCGTGAGCAAAAAAACTGGAAAAAGCAACCACAGCATGACACCCCCAAACCGAACATAAGAAATCACCTGCGCTGTCACACAAAATAAAAACTGTGAACCCTTAAAGTCAAGGGTTGGGACAATGCAAATATTGCTAACGATACAAAACTTAAAGGTTTATGATGCTACCTTTGTGTGTGAGTGTGTTTGGTTGGTCACATTCACTTACACTTGTGTGTGCATGTGTGTGACTCCATGTGTGTGATTCATTCCAGGGCAGTTTTAGTCCTTATAAAATATTCATTTTGGTTGTGCAGGGCCCTGTAATTGCCATCTCTCACCCTGAATTATTTATACCTCGCACAGACTGACAAAGCTTTGCCATACGGCCCCAGATGAATCAGAAAGCAGCCATCTCTGCTGCCAACAGCACTGGGCTTTCACACAAATATGGCAGCCACATCTCTCTGCCTGGCCTCTCTTAATTTGACATTTTCTTTTTCTCTCTGCCTTTGTCCTAGGAGCACGGAAAGGTTACCTGTTAGCTTTAAGCACCGACCCACTCTTTGTCTTTCTGCCTCTATCCCCCTCACCTGCATGACAGTGTTGTTTTTATTGGTTTGAAGCCTTCAGAGAATGCGTTAATATGATGGCAATGTCAGAGTGACTGCCTCATCTATTATGATGACTGACCAGGCCTGACAGCCACCACTTTAGAAGTATGTATTATACATTAGCTACAATATGATGTAGACATACATTCATAAGTTCCAGCATGCATGGACAAACAGCAAAACCACTGACTCACTGACCTAAACACACACAAAATCACACGCAAATCAGCACTGGCATGCTGAGTCCAGCAAGACTGTGCAGTGAAACAGTCACCCCCGCCCCCCTGCTGGCCTTCGCTGTCTCGCTGTGTGCCTCCATGTCTGGCCTGGGTCTGATCACTCCAAGGTGCCACAAGAGAGTGTCGGTGCTGTATGGCTTTCATTGTAAACCTGCTCTTAGGCCTTCCACAA
>BSAI01000096.1:7103337-7149584 GCA_036245035.1 Adrianichthys oophorus | reverse complement strand
CTCCAACATATGCTTATCTTCCATCTCACTAGTGCGGGGAGGTGCTGACTGGTATTTCCTCAAGGCCCCGAGCTCCAGCTCAGACCACTAATCAAAGCACCATATTTCTCCTCATGCGCAAAGATAACCTGAAGATACAGCTATGGTGTCCAGCTGGTGAGCAGAGTAAATGGTCCTGAGGGCTGTTTTGTTGATGTGCGTGATTATTTTTGTAACGCCAGCAACCTCTTCTCTAAGATTGTTCATCTTGCCAAAGTCATTATCAGTAATAATCATCACATAGTCTTTTATGAGGCACATGATGCAGATGATGTTTGTACTTTAGTGGCAATCAGTGTCTTGCTTGTTTTTACAACAGGACTATGTGAAACAAAACAATGTGGAATTATTTATGTTTTGTGTCTTATTATATTGCGTTCAAAGTCATGGTAGAGTAAAGCCTCATTCGGGGTAAAACAAAGAGCAGCGTGCGGCGGCACGCAGCCTCGACCGAATCTGGATGCGAGGAGATGGGAAAGGAATGGAGGAAAGCTCACGGCTAAAAATGCAACGTGCGTCAGGCTAGAGCTAAAAGCTGCAGAAAGCACACAGCCTTAGTCCACTGTTAGCAAGTGATGGATAGTTAGCAGGAGCTCCAGGTCTTCGTCTAATCTGTTACAGTAAACCTGTTCCAAAGTAGGGAATCAGCGGAGGCTGGCTGGGAGTAGGCTTGACGTGAAACCATTTGTGAAGACGAGCGATTCTCTTAAGTAAGAAAGTAACAGTGTGGAGGGAGATGGCTGGAAAGTAGTCAAGGCAGGAGGTGAGGAGGATGAGTGAGAGTGCGAGGGAGAGTGAAGGAGGAAGAGATACCATAATGAGTCCTGTAGCCATGGACTAAATGAAGAGGGATTGACAGAGTGAGGGATCCTCAAGTGAAATAATGTCAATGCCACTCTGCCCATTAGAGAGAAAGAAGGGGTAGGTGGGGGTGGGGGGGGGGGGTGGAGAGGGCAAAGAGGGATGAATGGAGAGACACAGCCACGTCTTATGTTGAAGAGGAAGCACATAAATTATTTGTGACACCCTTGCAACACACACACACCACAGACAAAAATAATATGAAACAACAAAACGAACGGACAATTGGTGAAAGAAAAAAACATCCATGTTAAAAAATATATGGACGTAGAGAGAGAAAAGGCCTTGGAAATACCCAATAAATTCTCTGAGACGTGTAGTTGAGATATTTGACGTGGAACAATAATAATAATAGTGACATCGGCCTTGCTGCTCTCTGAGGAGACCGGCAAAGCCTGTGAGTGGAAGGGGTTAATATTCCAAACCCAATAAGGTTGGATAGTGAGGCACTTGTTCCCTGATAAAGAAGTGATAGGATCTGTGGGTCTGGTCCCTCGGCGCTTGTACAGAGGTAGAGCAAATATTGTTAATGTGCTGTGGTTTACTTCAGTTAAGGTGAGAAAAACAGCCTCTCTTGACGAGGGAAGACAGTGGAAAATGGCAGAAAGGACCCCTCGGCTCCGTTTGGCCTCCTAGAGACTCCACTGGCATGCACGTCCAAACCCAGTCAGCTCCTCAAATAAGCGTTCAGGAAGATTAAATCTATAAGTGTCTCTATTTCTCGTTTTACCTGCTCTGCCTTGTCACAACAGGGATCTGAATGCAGTTCAGTGAGGTGCCTAATAACTGGAGCGGTAGGTAGTGAAGGCAGGAGGCTTGACATTAAGACCCTGGCGTTTTGGAAATCCGATACGCTATTGACCCGTGTACTACTATCTCTGCGTAGAGATCTGGTGTCAGCAGATTGTAGTCTGGTGTTGGGAGCCGTTTCTTACAGGGCTCTTGTAACAGGGGCCCATTGAGTCTGGGAGGCAGCTGGGGCCTGATGGGCTGGAGCTAGGTGGTGATCGATATTCACCGCCTTGCAACGGATGACCTCACTGTCATGGTTGCGGGCTGTGGACACTGCATGCTAGTCATTAGTGCAGGGGCACCAATCAGAAGCTTAGAGTTGTCAATACCTGCCTCTTACAGATACTGTGGCCATCTGTCAGTGTATTGTGTAACAGTCTAAGTAAATATGGGCTAGCTCTTTTGAACAATAAGAACACGGTGTAGCATCGATGAAAAGAAATATGCTTTGTGGAAAGCTGTTTAGGAAATCAGTGGGAACTTCGAACATCTCAAACCCTTTTATTTTATTTTTTTTTTACAAATCATTAACATGTTTAAAAAGTTTTTTCAAAGAGTGACTAAAACTGACAGGGCATCAAGGGTATCTGAAGTGGATGGAGCCTTCTTAATAATACAACATTATCCTTATTTACCCTCTTCAGTCAGATCAGAAGGATGGACATTTATGCATAAGTTACATCAACCCTGCAATTAAGTCGGCCATTTAAATGAGAGAAGGCCTTCTTTAACTCGCGTGTTTGTTTTCCCCCCTCTCCCTTCCCTTTTTTTCTTCTTCTTCTTCTTCTTTTCCCCCTCTGTTTGATGATGGCAGAGGGTGAGCTCGAATTAGGGCGATGGGTCTTCCTTTGAGTGTCAGCCTAAAATGATCAGAGTAAAGATAAGAGGGTCTAGCAGCCCTCAAATCAGTCAAAGTGCCAAAGTCGGCCTTTTTCTCCTCAATTACCGGGTATGTGAAGCCAGGGAGTGGAAGTCGCAGAGCCTGCTGCATTACTAAAGAGACAATCTATTTCCCCTTTGACCAGAGGGAGAAAAATCATTATGGCATGATTAGTAGCTTCGGCAGTGGGCGAGCATGGAGGTACTACAGGAGAACCGTATTAATTGCCTTAGACCGAGGCATGAGCAGGATTGTTTTAACGTTGATTTGTGGACCTGTATGACTAGCTGTCGGAGATAAAAGCTCATGTCAGGTCTTAGTTATACTGGCAGACTTCTGGCATGCAGACAGAGAGGTTTGATGTCAAAATGAGCTTCTGTTGCTGCCCTGGAAGTCTCTCTCTCTGTATGCCTGTCGATGTCTTCCTCTTTGTCTTTCTTCACACTTCATAGTTTTCCTTTTCACCTCCCACTATCCTTCCCTCTGTTACCCCCCCTTTCCTCTCAGATGGACTACTCCCTACCCCTTCCCGCACTCCTTTTCTCTCCTCCAACTGATAGCTGTCTTGGCCGATTATTTCATCCAGTGCGGTCCACTGAGAGCCTCCTCTACCGGCTTTGGAAGAGCTTTAATTAGCCATGTTAATATCCCCTTCATTGGCCTTAATATCACTCAACACCTTCCTCCATCTCAGCGGCCACCAGGGTCCCCCTGTCCTGTCAGAACAGCTGATTATTGAGAAGGATAGCTTTAATCAAACCTAATTGCAGTTCATTCTTTCCCTCTATCCCCCTTTGCCCTCCATTGCCAACGTCTAATGGCAGCGACGACTTGATATCCCATTAAAAAACAATTAAACAACCTCCTTTTGTCTCTGTGCATGCCAAAACACAAGCACAAACTTCTGTAGATATTTAAGAAGTAAAGAAGAGGGAGAGGGGCCTTGTCTTAATTGCTCTGCTTTTCACCAAGGACCAATTTGCACTGCACTCATGAAGAATCTTAACCAACTCAAATGTAATGGATGCTATAGCACCGCCACTGCTGTGGACTATGAAAACCAGGCTTTTCTTTTTAGGGGAGAAATTGTGCTTAATTGCCTTCATAACAGTAAACATAAAGGGGGCTACTTTATGATTGCGTGGGCACTCAATTTCTTGCGTTTATTGTTTCTTAACTTTTGGTTTTGCTGTAGAGGGAAGAGCGCGTAAAATCCCATCGCAGAAAGAGGACGGACTAAGTTTTGAAGTCGTCCTTTTATGAAGTGAAAGCGTTGCCTGTGAAACATGTTCTGCGTATTGCTCTGACATAAATTGTCTCTCGATAGGGGATGCAAGTGCATGCTCAGGCTCACACAAAGCAAAGAAAACACACACATAAATACAAGCCAGTGGTCTTACCCAATCTGTATGAGAGGCAACAGACAAATAAAAGTCGTATTTCACGTCTGCTTTCCGCAGATGTCTGCTGCTCTACATTATGACTCTTCAGGGAAATAAAAACAGGGTCAGGGAATTAGAGTACATAATGGTCATTTTGATGATCAGCCAACAGATGCAACCCGAAAACACAGTGAACACAATCAAGTGAAACGCACTAATGACAAGTTAGGTTTTTTATGGGCTCGCCACACACCGACAGGCAATCAGCATTCTGGCATGGGTTAAAGCGTCTTTTATTGATGTCCAAGCCAAAGCTTCTTGGATGTGGAGTGAAAATATTTTCTCACCTCTCCGTTCCCTCCTGGGCCGTGAGTGAAGCACAAGTTATAGGAGTCTATCGAAGAATGCTTCCAAATGACCAGTGCATGTGTTAATGTGGCCAGGGTAAGAAGGGTCATTTCAGACTCTGATTTATGGGTTGGCCCACATCCCACTGGGTGAACGGGAAGCCTTAAGTGTTGTGAAAGCATCCTCACAGGCCACACAAGCCAATGAATTTAGCTGAATGAAATGGTCATACAATCTATAGTAATCCAATGAGCCGCTGTGATTCCACGATCCAAGTTGGTTTTACAAGGAAAACTGTTTTTCTTCATAAATTTTATGCTAAAACCATGTGAGGAAAAACAAACTGTGTTTGCAGTAAATCGCGGAAAACAAAGACGGCATCAGTCGTGATTCTGTGGGGAGACTTTGCAGAGACAAGAAGTCAATTTTATTGCATATTATCTTTATTTATGGAGGGTTTTACACAAAGGATTAAATCTAAGATCATTGATGTTAGTGGTTTTCTTTCACTTTGTAACTTTTTCTCCAACTTTTTAAAGTGAATCTCCGTCAAAGCCACAACAGATTTCAAAAGTTGAGCGATTCATTCATCCATACCTGAGAAAAAAGGCAGCTAACAAACTAACCAAGCCCAGATCTCACTCAGACGTGACATTTGTTCAGAGACGATTAGCCAGGTTGTAATTTGTGGCATAATTGCCTCACCCACCCACAAGTACACCACTGTGTATGCATTATCTGTAGTGTGTCTCTGTGTGTGTGGCATAACGTGGTCCCAGGAGTGTCCGCCTAATTGCCTGACAGGACTATAAGTTTTGTGGCGCGCTCTCACCTTGTTAGGTCCTTTATCCCTGATGCTCTTCAAACAAGACCTGGTCACAGGTGGGCCTCATTTGCTTCCCTATTGAACAGGAGAACTTTAATTGCACAGGGGGTGTCCTGGGATTAAAGAGGTGGGTGGAATATCAAGTGACTTCCTGTATGTTAGTGGCAGATGGGTGTTGGGAAAGGCCCGTGAACTCAGGTGAGAGTATAGGATCACAAAAAGGGCATAATCTTTTAAATTCACAACTTTTGACTTATCAAAATGAAAAGGTGAATGGAATGAATGGGTGAGAATGGTTTGTACTTTTTATTACTTTTGCAGAATAACTCATAGTCCTTATACATCTGCTCTCTCTTTCAGGTTCTTCCTAAAGTTCTTCCTCAAGTGCAATCAGAACTGTCTGAAGAATGCAGGAAACCCACGAGACATGCGCAGATTTCAGGTGACTATAGCCTGTTTCACACGCAAGCTTTATTCCTGTCGGCTGTAGAAATGTACAATTGCAGCAGCAAACCCCAATCCTAACACACACTGACACAAATTCACATATGGACACTTTTTTTTTTATTATCGGCACTGAAGGGGGCAAAAACGAAAGAACAGGGAGAGAAAGGATTTCTGTGTCCTGTGCGCTCTGGATGGAATATTTATTAGGGAATACCATCTGACACAAATAAGAATACAGGATTTAAGAGTGCCATCAATTGTGTTCCTGACAGCTTTCTGAGCCTCAGCACAGAGGGGAGGACGATCCAACCACATGTAACAACAATGTTAAGTCAGGATTTGTCTGGCAGAGGAAATGCATACCTCCTTGCACACACATATGCACGAGCACGCAGGCTGATGACACACACATGAATGCATGCTCTTAAACGCCAGGAGCGCATATGTTTGCTTTTTCCATATCCCTCTCATTCTTTGCCACATATGCACGCACTTAATGTGCTACATATGCAGTTCTTTCTACAAAAAGTTAAGACCATCTGAAGTCACCTGAAACCTGCTGAAATTGACACTAAGAGGAAATGGACGTTGAGTACTTTTGAGGCCCTTTAACTGTTTCTTTTACCCTTTAACATCTGATGTGTCAAGAAGTCTTAAAATGATTGACCTCCTGCTGGTCCATTTATCAAACCATCCATCTATCCTATCCAGACATGTTCACCAGAAACGACCCGCTAGGTCAAGGTGAGACAGCCAGAGTTTAGCACGATTTGTTCTATCAAGGTAACGACAAACTACAGGAGGAGGTCCGCCACTAGAAGCACAGCTCTGTGATGGACACATAGGCAGGCATCCTCTAGGAGGAAGCCCAGACATGAAACAGACAAGACAGGGTGTCCCCTCCTGATGTCACCACCATCAGACCTCTCCTGCCTCCTCAAATCTTCCCTCAGGGTGAATGTGGACTGATGCATGACAGCCACCACGGGCTTTCACCTTCACTCCTCGGTGTGTCAGAAGAAATGCAGCAGCTGGGTTTTAGCATCCCTCTTTTTGTGTCAAAAACAACTGTGTTTTTTATCACTGGATGATGACCGTCCTTTATCTTCTCTCACAGTTAGTGCGCTATTCCCCTCAAATAGATTTGCCAGATGCTCCAGCTTAGGTGTTTCTCTGGCCAAAGTTGTGTATTTGACATGCCTTCAACTCTACCTATTACCCCCCCAAAACCAGCTGGAGGCCAGAAAGGGCCCAATCCATCATCCTCAGCTTGGCCCAGCTCTGAACCTGCTCACAAGAATGGAGCTCTTTCACTTCCCCTTCCTTACCCTCCTCCTCCTGTACCTAAACCCCCCCTTCGCCCTTTCCAATCCAACCAAAAAAATAGTACCCCCCTGAATTCCAACGCTACACCGAGGTTACTTACCGGCGAAGCAAACCTGAGAGGGGGCTCTGTGTTTCCGGCTCAGAAACACTTTGGCCATTCACATGCAAGCCCACTGTTTGGAATGTGGTAGCCAAAAAACAACAACAAAAATAAGCATTATGAAATATGGAGTGTGGCTTGGAATCTGATCCTAGTAAAATGTTTGTTGAGTGATGGGATGGAGTTTGGCTCAGCTGCTAACTGCCACGGTAATATTTTAAAAAGGAGGGCTTCCAGGCTCGGATAGGTGCGCAAGAAGATCAATTCTCCTGAGCTTCACCAATGATGACAGCCTGTTGTGTGCGCCAACGGAAATCACATTTTAGTGAGTTAAAAGTCAATTAGCCGTGCATGAAAGCAGGACACTAAAAAGGAAAGACAAAATGGATAAGAAGAAACTGTAATGTGATATGTCCAAAGAACACATTCACTTGATGAGGTTTGACAATTATAATCAATACCATCAAGGTATATTTCCAACAGAACAAATTCCTAAAGCGTTTAAATATTATTCATGTGTCATTCATATAACTGTCGATGCATTTAAAGTCTAAAAGTCGTCCTTTCTCCCCCTGCAGGTTGTCGTATCGACGACCGTCAATGTGGACGGCCATGTCTTGGCTGTCTCTGACAACATGTTCGTACACAACAATTCCAAGCATGGGCGAAGGGCTCGCAGACTCGACCCTTCAGAAGGTACGCCTCCTTATCTGGAGAATGGTAGGCACATTTTTACATCTTATAATTTGCTACACTCCTTTTTTTCCCCCTTCAAGTTCCTTTTAAGACATTCTCCAATTTTTCAGATCACACACCTAGCTACTTTTAGTTGCTTAGAACTTCTCCATTTGTCTCTTTCATGCTTTTTTTTTTTTTTTTTTAAGTTATTTGTTGCTTCCCTCATACATGCTCTTACACACAGACTGGAAACAGTATGCATTACATAGCTTAAAGTCATTTCAGGTTCAATACCGGTGATGATACATGACTTAAAAAAAAAAAAAGAAAAGAAAAAAGTTAAACTTCTTCCAGGTTTCTAATGCACCTACATTAATCCTGAAAACTTCAGTGAAACATGATCAAATTGCCAAAGAATTTAGCTGTGGGGTCAATTCCCTGCCACTGAGTTTTGCAGATTTAACTGGGAGAGGGCTGGACCTGCAGGAGAAAGGAGAAAGACAGAAAGAGGGGAAAAAAAGGAGGGGGGGCGCAAAAAGGGTGGGTTGATGGTGAGTGTGGAGGGGTGGGGTGGTCTATGAGAAAAACAGAACTTACTGTTTTTCTTCCAACTGATTCCATATGATAGACTGATTGCCTTCTCAGCCAAGAGAGAGAAAAGAAGGACCACCAAACCATGGGAAATCCAAAAAGTAAAATGTACTAAACATAACCTTTTGACCCGCTCTGCCTCCACTTGCAGATGGGAGCGCACACAGCTGAGAGATTGTTTAAGAAAAAAAAAAAAAAGGAGGAAAAAAAAAAGTGAACTGACTTGGGCCAATTGTGCATATTGCTTATGTTCAGATTTCAAGAGCCAATTACAGCTGGGCAAACAGTTTATATACACCGCTGACTAAAACAAGCTTCTCTACACTTTAATGGGCATAAATGGTTCTATCACCAAAAGCAAATGCAATGTTTAATACAACACTGACTAATACAAAAAAAAAAAAAAAAAAAAAAAAAAAAAAAAAAAAGGAAGGCTACACAATTAATATATCTTGATGCTCTCCAGTCCTGGTGGGGGGAAAAGCTAATCTAT
The DNA here is from genome assembly GCA_036245035.1 of Adrianichthys oophorus. Lineage (NCBI taxonomy): Eukaryota > Metazoa > Chordata > Actinopteri > Beloniformes > Adrianichthyidae > Adrianichthys > Adrianichthys oophorus. Next base: position 7,140,821 of record BSAI01000096.1, on the reverse strand, counting down.
TTGTTTTTGTCTTTATTAATGACTCCTCTACTGGAGAACAAAATCAAATAATTAAAGTCCTGCCTGGAGCACCAAAGTCATTATGTTCGCTGACGTTCTGTTTGTGTGTTTCACGTTTATGACACGATAGGTGTGGATCGCCTAGCAACCAGTTTCTTAATGAGGAGAGCAATTAAAGAGGTTGAGCCCTTGCCTCCATGTTCCCCCACTCCCAGGAGACCCCTCGGTGTATTGCGTGTTTGTCTATGTGCCTGTGTGTGTGTGTGTGAGCGCACGTCTGTGTTCTTTACAGGTTACTCCAACCCATCCTTTTATTCTTCTCCTCACCACACTCTTCAAAGCAGCAGAGTGACGCCCTGTAAACCAAGAAAAGAAGCTATTGTCAACTGCCCAGTTGCACATGTCTTTGTCTGATAACTTTAATGCACCATTCGTCTGCTTAACCGCTCTCACAAGTTGAGATTTGAAATTATTTTTCTCCTTCCGCCCAAGATTCACAACTAATTTATCCTGCATCAACAGCGATGGCTCACTTAGTTTAAGTCACCTACAACAGACAGAGATGTGACACATGAGAAAAGCAGACTCGGTTGTAAAATGTTATTCTATCCTCGTCCCCCATAATGCTCTGACAATGAGTGCGCAGACAGGCAGCGTGCTTTAAATTAGCAACACATTCTTCCTCTGGAGTTCACCCTGAGAGTCAATTCTGTGGCTGAAGCTGAGAGGAATCCTCCCTGCCTCCTCAGCTTTGATCAAGAAGTGCTGCCTCCTATTGGCGCAGACCGGGGATGGCAGTCTCACCATGTGACATTTTTACTCACTCGTGTCACACAACAAGCAGATTATTCATCCAGACATGAACGTGCTTTGAGGCGTTCCTGCCACTCAAACATGTATGGATTCGAGCTCAAAGGTGCATAAACATGCTCACAAATAGCTGAGTCTTTTACCCCCCAAATACAGACACACTCTCCCTAATTTTCACACACATGCACTTTCCTCAGCTCAGTTCCACCATTATAGAGCCCCAGACAATATAGGAGACTCAGCATAGAGCCTGCAGTGCCTGCCTCATTTGCATGCCAAGTGGCTGTAATGCTGTTAGGGTTTATGCAATAAAGACAAGTGAATCCAGACTGCTAGGCCTAAGAGGAAGAAAGAGAAGGGGGGGCAAGGATAGGAGGGAAGGAAAAAGAGAATGAGAGAATACGAGTGAGATAGACTGAGAGTGAAAGAGAGAAATGGAGAGAGTCAAAGGGAACAGATGGCCCAGGGAGAGGTAAAAGGTATAATCCCATCAGCTGCACTATCAACCGACCATCTGGACATCCCATAGCACAATTACAACACATTTCAGCAGGCAGAACAAAGGACGGCTTCACGGGGCCACATCAGACCTGTTTGAGTGTCACAATAATAGAGTGAGGACCTCCTCTGCTCAGATCTCAGATCAGTTTTGACGTTTGTCGCGGCCAACTCAAAACGGAGAGGGAAAAGATTAAAACAGATCACAGGTCAGCTGGCGGTCATTTCACAGCGGAGGAGATCTTGGAGTAGATTCAAGTGTCTAACTCTGCAGACGAAAAAACAAAACAAGCAATGAAATATGTATTCAGATCATGCTGTTGTCCTACACCGCAGCCAGAACTTTGCAAACACTCAGTGATCTAACACTCAGAATGGTGGAGCAACTCTCTGCATCCTGGTCTGTCCACTCCTCATGATGCCCATCATTAGCTGGGGGGGGGGCATTGTGCGTGTCTGTCTTCAGATCGCCTGTGCTGACTGTGTAATCCACTTCGCCACGGTCCCCATTCAGCACATGCTCCCCGCTCTGTCGGTGCATTGAGACATATGCAAATTTTTAGGCAGAAGGGTGGACAGCTTAGGGCCTCAGTCGCTGCCTCTCCATGGGTCCTTCTGTGTGTGGGAGGGGGCACTGGGATTTCCGAGGTGATGCGTCTGTGTTTGTGCGCGTGATTGTCTGTGCCTGTCATAGGTTTCTGGCTGCAGCTGCCCCCCAACAGTCACGTCACCATCAGGACTTCTTGCTTACTCCTCCTTCTTCCTGCCCCCCCCCGAAACCCCTCCAACTCACCCCCCTCCGTTCCCTCTCATCCCTAAAGTCAATTTGTTTACAGTAATTTTGAAGGGTGAATTATTTGCTGTAATCGTCCGCGCTGATGAAGGTCAGGCCCTTAGAGGGGGCCCAGCATGCCCATAGAGGGTTGGTCCTCTTTCAGACGCTTCGCTTCCCAATTAAGGAAAGCAAATGTCACTCCTCCAGGCCTCACAAATGAAAATCTGTACGAGGTGATTAGCATGAAGTCAACAGTGCCTGTTAAAGTCAGATTCCCTGTAGTACCGACGTGTGTGTGTGTGCACTTTATGGGAATGGAGAAAGAGCAAACATGACCTGAACAGACCCAACAGCAAGGCAAACAAAGGGAGATGTCTTGTCTGAGGTGATCCATACAACAATGGCTGACTGTGATTTACTTACTGGATAGAAAGGATAAAGGAGGTTTGAAAAAAAACTGAGCTTATAAAGGAGAAGAAGAAGGGAACTTGCCAGAGTAGTTGCACACAGTTAGAAAAAAAAAGAGAAAAACCTCTTCAACTCATAGTGTATTAAAAGATATTGATGGAAATAGACTGAATTTGATATTGCTGTTTTATGGCAAGCTGTCATGCTACTTGTGTTGTAAACACGGTGTTGTGCGGAACACCATATTAAGGTAATGCATCAAATGACAGTGAATGTGAGGCACAAGATCACTCAAATTTGATTATAATATCAAGCCAGACTGTTGACAAATGGAACAGCAACACAGCAGAAGTCATGCCAGATGAAAAGCATTGTAATAAACAATATAAAATAGATCAAATCGATCACAAAAAGCAAAAAAAAAAAAGGAAAGAAAAAATTAATTCTGAATTATTCATGAACACATTTGACATTATGAAACCTGAAAGTACACTGCACTGTATTGTAGAACAAAGGTAGTGGAATAACATGAAGCAGCAAAGCTTTAGCTTGTCATTTCCACTTTAACAGCCTGTATTCTTGACTCATTTGAGATGTGTTCAACTTTGAAATTTTACTGTACACGCAGCCGCATTCTTAATCAATTCTGATGGCTACATTTGCCCTGACACATAATTTGCTCCGTAAATTTTTTTTCCTGGTGAGCCTGGCGTTTAGGCTTTGTGAAGTGGACCATTTGAAGGGTCTGCTTAACTACACCACTCTAGTGCGCTGATAAATGATTTTGAATCACATGCCTTAGAAGACAAATCCATCTTTTTTTTTTTTTTCCGGGGGCAATTTTCATTAAATGTCTTTGTGAGCAACATGGAGAACTCAGTGCAGAGGTGATGCCGTAATGTGTCTGAGAGGAAAGAGACATGTTCTCAGGTGTAACAGCCTATAGTAGGTGCTGAATTTGCTCTTCTCTTTGTCTTGGATAAGCAGCCACCCCATGCATCAAGGCTATCAGCCCCAGCGAGGGATGGACCACTGGAGGAGCTACTGTCATCATCATCGGAGACAACTTCTTTGATGGCCTACAAGTTGTCTTTGGCACCATGCTTGTATGGAGCGAGGTAGGATTTTACATGGGCTTAAATCTGACAAGCCGACAAAGTATTCTACATGTGCAACATCCTTAATATATCTTTTTTGTCTGTTGTAGCTGATAACTCCCCACGCCATCCGTGTCCAGACTCCACCTCGGCATATTCCTGGCGTTGTGGAAGTCACGCTGTCCTACAAGTCTAAGCAGTTCTGCAAAGGTGCCCCTGGGAGATTTGTCTATACTGGTAAGTCAAAGAATGCCTCTTCCAATCATGTCCTTTTAACTTTTCTGCAGGCTTCAACCACAGCCTTCCTCTAGATGAAGCCCTCAGCTCTGAGTTTGTGGCACCTACGAGAAATGTGACCAGATTTGCTGAATGTTAAATAGACAAGACTTTGAATATGAATGCTATTCTAAAGGTTACATGATAGCTTCCCCCCCAATTTGCATTATCTTATTTTTTTTGGGTTACAAGCTAAATTCTGGAGTCAGTTTTAAATGCCTAAGACAGAAACCACTACAGGTTATCTGCATGGGTGTTACAATATTCTCATAAGTGTGCAAAAGACATGTAAGAAAGAAGGGGAGAGTGTGTGACACCCTGAGAAAAAAATCTGATTATCTTGGCTAACAGAAGGAAGTGGTGGTCTTATCTGTCATCAGTTGCGAGTCGACAGAGGTTACGAAGGTCAAAGCCTGTCTGACCTGGAAGCCTCTGTCTGTTCCAACTCTGATGGGCAGAATGAAATGGGGCTGCGTCAAAGTACACCCCCCTCGTTTTCCCCCTCATCCCCAGCATACCCGGGCCTCCGGCACAGCCCTGGCCTTGAGCACTGCAAGGCCAAAATCCCCATCCAGACCCCGCCATCATGAGGCAGCTGTTTCTCATCAAGACCCCCACCTCCCCACCCAACTCCCAAAACCTCCTGCTCTACCACCCCCAGTCATCCGTCCCCTTCTCCTCCAACCATGCAGTCTGGCCCAGCTCTCCTGCATTTAACCTCCCTAGCAGGAGCGGAGCAGAGGCCAACAAGGCATTGGGATAATGAAACAGGAGTGTGGTGTGGCTGCGTTACTGCATGTGTGTGTCTGTGAGGGAGAAAGTGCAAAAGAGCGCGTGTGTACATTTGTTACTGCACAGCTCCGAGAAGGTGTATAAGTTAAGACATTAATGGCTTCTATAGCACCCCAGTGAAAGTGCCAGGTCCCTTAAGAACAGACCCCATTAGTCACAGAGGCTAAGCGGATTGGGATGATTACCATCAGGTTTTACTGGGGAAACATGTCCCTTTCTCTCTATCTTTGTTGATTTTTCTCCCCCATTCTTCCTTTCCGTCTTCCCTGGTTATTTCTCACTTCCATTTAGTATAAAGATACAATTACCCCTAGAGGCAACGGTGGTACAATTGATTAGTGCGGTGAATTAAAAGAGAAAGTCACCAATAGACAGGTCTAGCTCCTCCACTCTGCTATTCCCTGCATAGCTCACCCTGATTGTAGGAGGGGTGACGCTTGAGAGAATGAAACGGTTAAACGGCAGAATGCAAACGCCGGAATTAGCTCTCACTGGCTCCATATGGACAGTAATAGCCAGGTGAGAGGATGTTAGCTACTTCTATCAGACATTAAAATGTGAACTGGTTGATGCACTGAGTGCATGAGAGTAGATTTAAAAGTAAAACAGCTCATTCCACTCAATAGCTTTCCCTTTTTATATTGCAGCACTTGAACAAATGACTCTGCCTGCAGAAATAGGGTCGAAATAGCAAAACACATGTGAAGCAAATGCATGCTGTGATCCACTGATATCAAAAAGGAAGTTTTGTAACTCTCCAGTAAATTTAAAAAAAGTCTGGTTACTAAAGCAAATCATTTCAGGCATGATTTAGTCTGAAGGAGAGGAACTTTAAGCGCTTTTTTTCGTTAGACTTCCCTCAATTTATCACAAATTGCAAAAGTCCAACACAAGGGAGACCACTTGAATGGCAGGGGGATGTGTCTTTACTCAGGTTGCACCTTGGATTGACTCCAAAACTCACAATCCATGTTTAAAAAATACCCTGTAAAGAATGTCAAATAATCCTGACGTAAAAACACTAATGAGTAAAACAGAGAAACTATAAAAACTTTAGTCAGCCACAGCTGAAATGTTCTGCATGTTGGCTGTTTTTACTATTTTGGTCTAAAGCGTTTTACCTTCTAAAAGGACATTGTGTTGGACTGTGCATGCTTGTCCTCCACCTAATCCATGTATTGGTTTACTATTGGTCAGGCCTACAGTGGTAGAACCAGCTGTCAGCAAGGCTGTGGAAAATCAAAAGGAGAGAGCCGTGGATGCACCTGAGTCGATAATTTATAAAACCTTGCACTTTATTAAGCACAGGAAATCAGCACAAGCTGGTTTAATCAAACATCTCCTTAAAGTCCACATTTTCGGACTTATTTAACTCCTCCTAATCTTTTTACTGCACGCTTATAGTTATAGAACTGTATGAAGGAGTACATCATAAATAAAAAGTTGACCATACAATTTATCCAATTTAAGCTCCTAATTGCATCAGAGCTTTTGCTTTTCGATCATGGCCAAGTTTCCATGAGAGCTCTCCTCTGGGGGCAACGATGCAGGCCCCTGGTAATATGGTTCTGCAAGCAGTCCTAACACACTCAGCCACTATTTATCCTAATCAGTGACATCCACATAACCACGATTGCTTAAAATGAACCCCTTCTGCGCCCCAGAAAACGCACATTTACCAGTACCCCATTTGTCATGGGTAAATTGAGGGTCAGTAAACTTCGCCTGTATCCTCCAGTGGGGATCCAGGACATGCATCATAACGTTAGGAGAGAATGATTGGCGAAGGCGAGCTGTCACACATTTGTCAGGGGGAAGGGAACATTATTTGCTAATTTCCCAAGCTGGGCACTGACAGGGTGCTTCGTCTTCAGACCTTTGGTGACCAGCACGGCTTTTCAGCTATTAGTACAAGTCAAGTGTTTTTTCATTCATTTTTTTCAACCTAACTGTAAAGTGGCAGTAATAAGAGCCATGCGTTCGACCTTACAACTCTACAGCGCACGGGGTGAAGGATTTTGGACAAAGCAAATGCCCTCATACAGAGAGGTGCTTTCGCCAGGCCTTAGTTGCAGGCAGACAGCCTTGAGAGCTGATGGATCACAAAGTTTCCCCGTCAAGGTGACGCTATCGACTCCACTGCACCAAAATCTGACAAAATGGGTATGAGGCAGCCATTCATCAACATAAGGACAAAGGGGTCATGTGTGCTTCACTCAGTACAAGTGGAGATCAAGAATGTCAACCCTGTAAGGGATGGAAAAGGAAGACATTGGGGCAAAAGTGAGGTCTCTTTGTGCAGACTTTATAAGCACGTAAAATATGTATTTTCTTGAATAAATAAGAAAAAAAAAGGTAATTTCAACCCCTTAAATTCATGCTGAAGCACTGCTCTAAGAGGGCATATATCAAAAATTGAGTGTAGCCTTGGACCCGCCTCTTCCTCCAAAAATGAAATAAACAACTACAGACGTCTTTATCAGAGCACATCAGATAGCGAACTGTGCTGCCCAGCGAGTGAATTGGGCCTGTCCTCGCGTTTCCTCTCCGCCCTGTCGTCACTTTGAAGTCTCAGACTTACAAGCTGATCAGATGGGGAGCTTCCTTTTCATTTCCTGTCCGGCAGGGTTGGGTTTGGTACTTGGCCGGTTGCTGGTCTGTGCTGGGGTGTGGCCTGCGGCAGAGATATGGTATAATCAAAGGCCTTCAAGGAGGTATGTAAACAGATCGGCTTCTGAGGAGGGCTTAAAATCCTACACCAGGCACACTTATGGACTTTAAACTTTCTCTATTCAGTGTTTTGGATTTTTTTTTTTTTTTGAAAAAGCAAAAGCGAAGAAAACTCCCCTCACAGTATGACGTGCGGCCAATGGGAAGGATGACACAGACATTTATAAATGTCATCACCACAGTCAAGTGGGTTGTAACCAGTTGGAACAACAGTTTTAGCATGTGTCAAAGCATGTTATCCACCAGCCATATCCCCATACCTGCCTGTGTCATTACTGCGCTGGTATTTAGCAGCAGCTCCGCAGGAGTGGAGCTGACATTCGTTGCCAAGTTAGATGGGCCTAGCTTGAAGGCCTTGTGAGCTTGTGCTCATTGCGACAAGGTTCCACGAAGGAAGGTCCTCGTGTCCAATTAAAGGGCTGACGTGACACGTGCTCAAACTCCCCCACTGTCAGGCAGCTTGTCAGGTAGGCTTTGAGAAGCACACTGTGGCATTATTCCACAGCGTGTTATCAGCAAGTGACCTGTGAAATCCAGCTCCAGGAGATTGATTGAAATAAGTACTTGCAGTTGAACATATATTTTCCCCATTACGTTTAACTAAAATGTATTGTGGTAATCTCTTAAAAGAAAAATGAAACTATGGATGTGTTATTTTTCCTCTTCCCACAAGGTTGGTATTCATCGATTAAATTTTAATTGGACCCACTTTTGTTTCACTGTTTCGTTAGAGGGTCTGTTATGGAATGGCTGTTAAAATGGATTGTCCTCACTAAGTCACAGCATCAGTTTCTCTGCCACAGAAAAGACAGACAGAGGAGGCAAAAGGAAGGAGAAGGGAGGGCTCTCGATAGACGAAGATCTTTCTTCTCCTCCTCCTCACTCTACCTCCTCTTCTTGCCCCATTCTTATCGTGATCCACACCCAACGGGCTTTAAAAGAACCCCCAACCCCCCTCCGCGTCTGCGTTTTGATTGAAATTCATCGGCAAGTTTATTGAGAAATGAATGAAGGAGGCAGCGCGGTATTGACTTTGAGAGGAAAACACAACTCATCTTGAATGAGGGGGAAAATGCGGCTGTAATTTAGCCGTCATCGATCTGTGCCCTGTCCATGTATTGATCTTCATTTTACAATATTAATTTGCGCTTGCAATCAGCTGTGAAGGGATCCCATTTGACTTATTTTGGTCAGTAATGTGTGAAAGTCCGCCAGCGTCCTCAGAGAAGTGGCACATACACTTTGGATGACATCTAAGAAGATTGAACAGGTGTCTTTGGTACTTTCTAATAGTCAAACTGATGAGAAGAAAGCCTGGAATTATGGATGTCCAATCTGTAACATTGCTCCACTTTAACCGTGTTAATTACATTTTATCTGTTGCAGGAGCAATATCTGCTGGAGACTGTAACTGTCGAGCTTTTTTCATCTGTATTGGCTCAAAGTTCATGAAATTTCAATGAACATTGATCTGTCTCCATTGATTTATCTTAACTGCAGATCTTTGAAATTTTAATTTCCTGTTCATCTCGAAGCTGCTGGAGATGGAATCACTGAGTGATAACTGGCTGCAGTGGATGGAGATGATATGGTCAGTGTTAAAACAGGCGAGGTTTGCTTTGCGTGGGTTTGCTGTGAAAACTCCAATTTGGCTTGGTTTGGTTTTGGTGGATTTCTTAGATGTTTTCCACTTCTGCATGCTTATTTTCTAATTTCTCAAAAAAAAAAAAAAAATGGCCCTTATCTGTTCTGAGGAACTGCAGCATGAATTCTGCCTTCTTTACCTTCTGCGTCTGTGAAGGCATCTTAATCCTATGCAGAAACACAGAAATAATTCAGTGTTTCTGCACCTCCAATAGCCTCACACAGACTGTTGAACATCAACAAAGAAGAGGTCAATTTTTTTTTTTTTTTGTGTGTGCCAATACTGCTGAGAACTGCATCCAGCTAACAGACTGCAGGTGCTTAGAAGGCTTCACCCAGACTGTTTGACAAGTCACAATTGCAATAACATTTGAATGAACTTCTGCCTGTACTGTTTATCTGTCTCCCCTTTTCCAACTCCCACTCCACCTCTAATTTGTGTTAAGGGGAAAGAAAAAAATAACTGCTCAATGGTGTAGGAGGAGTGGAGATAAGCTCGGAGCAGTTAAGTATAATTAGCGAAAGTAATAGCTGGCAAATGGCAACAAGGCTAGGTTTTTATCTCCTGGAAAGATAGAGTTATCGTAATAAGCTGTAATGGCTGGCAGGAATGCTAGTACTCTTGCGAGCCTCCATTCAGGCTCGCAGACTTAACAAGGAACAATTTCCCTTGAATTTACTGCTTTGCTCAAACATTTGCCTATGTTTATACGCTGATACTGTAAGTCAATACACGTGTTCAATCCACTCTCATATAGACTGAGGGCACACAATGCTGTATTGCCATGTAAGTACCTCTGGTTGCCAGCGCCGGCCATGTTACACTGTTCTTGTAGAGCAGTTACTCATGTCCTATTTCTAGAGAACATGGAGAAGGAGCAGCAGACCACGTTCCGGTGCCATGTACATCCACTCTGCATGCTTAAGTAAAGTGGCAAGAGCAAAGCGGTAAAGTAAGCTTGTAAAAAAAAAAGTGTACAAGTGACATAAAAAGGTGGAAAACAGATCAAAATAAGTTTGGGAAGTGGTACCTCCTGGAATTCATCTGACTGAAGGCATGTCATGGAGGCCAGGGCACATGCGGGATGGTATTAAAAAAAAAAAGGAAACGACGCTACTCTCACAGCTGCACCCAGCCACACATTCCATTCTTTCATATTCTGAAACATGATCGCCGTCTCTCAGGAGAGAATTACTGAAACATTTATAAATATGTTCTTCTAAATTTTTATGAAGAAGAGGTGCGCTCTTCGGCAGGCTCAAGCTTTTGCCATTTATCATCTTAATTTTCCTCAGATGTGGCAATAATTCACTGTTTCATCAATTCATTCATTTTAGGTACCGGCTTCGTTCCGTTGAGCGCTTAGATTTGAACTAGACACCCTTCCTGTGAGGCGTTAGTTATCAGCTGTTTCATTTCAAACATATTTGCTGTCATATTGTATTTAGAAAATTTACATCATCTCACAAATTAAACAGTGAAGCATCTCTGACACGACATGGAAAACGATATAAGCGATATAATTGAACAAAACAGCTAACCTGTCTAAATCTGAGCGGAAAATGAAAGAAAATGAAAATTCTATTAGGTGTCTAATGTCCCCCCCCCCACACTCCCCATGTGCTCTTCATCTCTCCTGCAAAGTATTCAAATGCAAGCCCTGCCTTACCTCCCCGTGTCTCTTTTTCTCTAATTATCCATGAGGTCAGTAAGCAAAATGGGGAAGAAGCCAGGAGATCAATACAAATTATCCCTGAGCAAACCAGTGCTGACAGTTTGAATTGCAGCATATGTTTACCCAAAATCAGGCAATTTATCTTAATATCAGGCGAGTAATGCAGCAGGGGTGAAGGGTCACACAATCTCTCCACCTCATAATTACCCGCCTCTAAAACAGGAAAGTGGTATTGATTGGCCGCGGGCCGGGAAGCGGGCGTGACTGGAACGTGCCGGTGACCCCCCCCCACCCCCCCACCCACCCCATCATACCTCCCCTGGTTCTATCTGTCCTTCCTTTCCTCTGCTAGACTCCCCACCCCGTGCAGGATTTATGGGATATATTTGGAGGATCTCTTGTTTCCTTCTGTAGAGGACGGGGAGCAATGCTGGGGGGGTGGCACAGTTCTCTAAGCTGCCCTCCCACCACCGTACTGTATTAGGAGGGCAAAACTAAACCAATCTGGCATTCGTGGAGCGGGACCACTTTAAGGCCAGATTCTCCTCTCAATGAAAAAAAAAAAAGTTTTCAAACGAGAAGTTGTAACTAACCGATGTGGTGAGGATTAAAGAGGACAGAGGGGAGAGGGGGATAAAAGTGGGCTTTGACTTGCAAAAAAAGCATTAGTAATCCCAATGATTTTTGTAAAAGCTCAGGAGATGAAAGAGAATCTTTGCCCACAAGAAAAAAAAAAGAAAAGTGAACAGAACCGTGCACCAACTGCACATTTATTGTCTAGATTGAGTATAAGTGCTCAGTATATATCATCAGCGGCTCTTACAGGATTATTGACATTTTCTGTGTCTGTCTGCACCAGTGTACATGCTATGACTACAAAACTGTCAACTCATCAACTGACAGCACCGTTTAGCACTAATGCAAGTCTCCATCAGCTGTCAAAAGCATTTGCATGAAATCAATAGCAGATGGCAGTCTGTGTCACCAATTTCATTACGTTGGGGTTGTTACAAAGATCATCTCCATGATAGATGAGATGGCGACATGTCGACATGTGGAGATCATGCCTGAAACTGCACAGCGTTGGTCCATGCTTTAAACTACAAGTAGCTAAAGTTAAATATACATTCTGTTGTTATTAGCAAATTGTAGTTCCTAGTTATCAGTGCTTGGAATCCTGTGTCTAAACTTTTTATAGAACTCAATTTAAGCCTGCCTAGCTCCCAAAGTCACATTCATCATTTTTCTCGGGTCTCCATCTGCAGCAGGGCATCACTATCATTGGAACGGCATGTCAAACAGCACACCTTTTCCAACCTATGTCTCGTCCCGTACAGTACGTCTGTCCGCCTGTGTTCCCAGCATGCCTGGCGGGTTGTGTAGGCCCCAGCTGAGGCAAAGGACAGGAGAGCGTGATGTATCACCCTGAGAGAGCCCACTGACAGCCTCTGATGATGGATGGCCTGATTATGGAGTGCTTTTTACACATACACAATTTACATCACACTGAGCAGTGGGGTCTGGCAGGGCTGCCGTACACATTCATGCTTCCAGCTGGGCACGTGCACTCTCAAATACACTGTCACACGTACACACGTGTGCGATTGGCCAAGTGAATAGATAAGAAGGGGAGTGGAAACTCGAAAAGAAAAGGGGGCAAATTTTCTCGCTACTGTCTTGTCATGTATGATCAATACAGCGGATCAATCCGTTATTAAGAAGAGAATGGCTTTCGCCCACATTCCGACGCAGACCTTTGTTGTTCCAGGACATATGATGACAGGTCAAATCAGATTTCCAGCAGTGTATCTCGCTGTGAGGTTTACACACTTGTCTACTCTGTGAGGTTGAGCAGCGCTGCATTTGTGAGCTGGATCTTTGGTATCGATTAGCACCCTGCATTGTCCATGTTCAAACACATAATTGCTCCATTTGATCACGGTCGAGCTAGCAATTACTGGTTTTGCCACAAGTGGCGCGTGTGTTCAACTGTACAAGTAGGTGTGAGAAGTTACTCTTCCTCTACCTGTGTAAAAGTTGTGCTTGATAAATGCATTTGTATTAAAATGAGCAGCAACAAAGGAAAGAATGAAAAAACACAAAACTATTTTCCTGTTGGGACTGCCTGGCTTTTGCCTCAGTGGCCCTGTGTGTGTGTGCGTTCCCAAATGTGTGTGGGGGAGTTGCGTACGTTTGCTTTCACATTTTCTGTTGTTCAGCAGGTTCAGTGAGCTGTGCGGTGTTAATGCCGAAATTACATGCTGAGTAATGAGTGATGGGCCAAATTACAGGCTGAACAATGAATAGAGGCAGGCAGCTCTTATTAGTCTCCATAGAAAGCCATTGATTTATGAATCTCCTTGCTCGGCGGAGTTACTCTCCTGAAAATGATATCTACATTGAGAAGTGATGTTCTCTATTAAGTCGTTCCTTCCCCTTTTTACACTGCTCTCCTCCTCCCCTCCTTCTCCTCCCTGCCCACCCTACGAGTGCGCACATGATTGTTTAGAATCAGGCGGAGCTGTAAGGAAACCTTCAATTACCCATTAGGACTATCAGACATAAAACGCCCTGCTCTCACCAAAGTCTGGGTTATGATTCATTTACTTTGTGCCTCTGATTCATCGCCCAATATGCCTCATGCCCCAGATTACTATTTGAGGGGTGGGAGAGATTAATGGCTCTATGGGATCTGCCGCCGTATTTCACAGGCCCAGTGTTGCAGTACAGTTGGTGCAGAAGGATGAAATGACAGCAACTTACACTAGATCAATGTGTGGACAGCCTTTCACAGATTATTAAAGCTCTGTTAGATTAAAAGACCCCTGCTATGTAGTTTGCTATAGTCAATATTCTCAAGCAGATAAAAGGGGGAGGGTCCCTCTGAAGGATCCTCCGATGGATGTATTGTAGGTCATCATGGCTGTTAATGGAATAGCACTTGGTGACACAAGTGTCAGAGGAACCTGTGTCATTTCCTGTCACTCTTTTCCTCCCTTCAATTCCATGGCGTTTCATGAAACATGGTTTCACCCCAGAGATTTCTTGGAAATTAGGGATTCTGAAATGACTTTTGTAAAGTAAACTCTAACAGATTTCTCAATTAGTTCCTCCAATTACTATCTCCAGCTAAATTAGTCCAAAAAAGTTCTAATCTTTTTCTCTTCTCTCTCTTAGCCCTGAATGAGCCAACCATTGACTATGGTTTCCAGAGGCTGCAGAAGGTCATCCCCAGACACCCCGGTGACCCCGAGAGGTTACCAAAGGTCAGTACAGTTCTGGTGTAGGTAAACTCCAAGCAGAAATGATTCACAGCTGCCTGGCTTTTAATGTCTTAATATTCTGTGACAAATAAACAAAACATTAGCATCAACGTGGAGCCCTGTGAGCCTAAGCACTAACAGCTTTGCTTCACATATGTGGCTTACCCACTAACCAGCATGGTAATGGTATTGGTTTTTGTATGTGGAGAGAGGCGTAAGCGCTCTGTGTGGTAAAATAGCTCAATCAGGCGTTTTCCTCTCCAGTAGTCTGTGGAGATGGTAATCTGGTCCGAAAACGACGCCTGCACCCTCATTACCCCACTCATGTTTTCCTTTCATTTTCTGCGGCTCGATTCGGTTTAATCTTTTGATTACAGAACCCTGTGCCGTAAACCCCCTAGTCTTACTGCAGCCAATAGACAAAGACTGCATGCTATTATACCTTGGCTTTCTTATTGTTTTCTTTTGAACTCTACTGAAGGAGTTGAAACCACATTTGTTTTTAGCCTCACTTGCGTGGCACATAAAAAGGCGGCCATCTTGAAAGATCTAAGTGCCGAAGGTGTAATCTCTTTGATTCTTTTGTTTTACTTTGATCCTCTCTCTCCATCCATTTCCTATTGATAAAATCTATCTGTGTTTTCGCTAATTGCCACCCTGCCAGTAACCATTTTGATGACTGACGCTCTAGATGTGTCAAGTGTAATAATATGACTGATTAGTCTGTGCAAACCCCCTCAGCAGGTAGTAAAGTGGAGACCACCTCAGAGTTTTAATAATACTGTAAACCCTTTAAAGACCTTATCTATTAAATCCCAGCATGCAACACAGCAATATCAATAATGTCCAACAGCCAATTTAATAAAGAACAGACCGTGTGGTAGCTGTAGATGTTTGACCAAGGCAGTGTGAACAAATGGAACATCACAGTCTGTCCCTGGTTGAGTGTATGAAGTGTTTCAATTAGACCCGGTCCCCGTGGAGACAAGAACCTACACCAAGACTTGAAATGTTACTCTAATTTCAGGTGTTGCCCTATCTCTGCAGGCACCGGCAGTCAACAGAACTATGGTGTTTTGGTTTTTATAAAGTCCCCACAACATAAAAGACTCAGTATTAACACAGTTTTATTACAGAATAACCTAATGTCTTTCCTTGAAGAGAAAGTGATATTGGTTGTGAGACAGATTTTGACACTGAGCCCAAGATTAGTTTCCTGGGTGAGCGTATACTTAATATAGCACGGTCTCCCAGCCTTTGCATGAAACAATCACAGAGTGAGATGAAACCCTGCACTTCCAATAAACAACATAAATATTTGATTTGCTCTCTAATGGACCCAAATATGGGGTTCAGGGGGCATGTAAATGATCCCACCAAGTGATTCGTCATTGTTAAGCTTGCCATCTGAGGGTCAGCTCTCGGGGTCAAAAGCACATTCCCAATAAAACAGCCGGTGGCGAGCTGAGGCTGGAATGTACATTTGGAATGAGAATAGAAACGGCATACAAAAAAACAGCCATTACAGGGTGCAGGTGAGCTGGGGAGACTCTATAAAAAGAAGATAAAGCTGGAGGACGCGCGGTGTGCATTAGCAGAAAGGCAAATCGACACCAAGCCCACTCACCGCCTCTACCCACCCTCCCTCCCATGACTTCACCCTCCAGTTGATAATATTACTGCGCTATTGATTTCCACCAGCCTTCTCCCTGGGACCAGTAAGACACGTGGTAATTGTAAGGAGACAGAAAGCCAATATGGGAGTGCTCATGGATAGCAAGGGATGCACGCTAATATTGTTGCTACACAGAGAAAAAAAGGGGGGGAAGCTGCCTCTGATTGAAGTTTACCTCGTAATTCTAAGACAACATCGTGGATGACAGTCTGACCCTGTGGGAGGAGTGGAGATATAAAAATTCAATGCAAAGTCCAGGGTGAATATGAAAGTAATAAGTGTGAGCAGTCAAGTGATGAGAAAGGAGATTGGTTTGCGGGCATTGCGTTAAGTGAAGAGAGACTTTGGAATTCACCCTCCTTTTTAAGATCTTGTTATAAAACAATTTTCTATTCATAATATAAAAAAGACAATTTATAATACCATTTTGTGCCCTCTGGCAGTAATGGACAAATAGACTGGATATCACATTATATCACACTCAATTTCTCTCTTCTGTAACAAATTAGATTCATTATGAAATTAAAAGTGGAAACTCAATATTGTTTTATTATTAAGCTGATTGCTTTGGATTCTTTTTTTTCCCCTAAAATGAGCCTGAACCCATTCTTTTCCAATTCTTTGTGTAATCCACAAGGAGAAAATATTACAAATGTGTTCATGTCAAGCAATTACCCATGTATTTAAATGAATCTCTCTTCCTGTGCTCTTTGAAGTACCTTCATCTAATGGCCCTATGCTTCTAAATGCATTCATTACCTCAGGCTAGAGCTAACAGAGTAATTGCCTTACAGTTTTATAATGGCATTAGCACTCCAAGCTACATAACCTAGGCCCCCTTTTATTAACTGTGATAATATAAATACAACATCCGTGTTAATCTAGTGCTTGAGGAATCACATTTGGGCCACAAATCCTCATTCTTGGATTTATTTTATAACACATCATCTGTTATGACTTCCCCTCGTGTTTTTTTTTTTTTTTTCCTCTCTCAGCAATAACATGAAGCAGCTTTTAAATCTTGGGTCATCTGTCATCCCAGCAGCTTCGCTCAAACAGATGTGGAGCGGCAGATCTTTGCGCGAAGCGTCGCAAACAATAGTGGGAATCAGTCACGCATTTGTCACAGAACAACAGAAATCATTCAAAGCCTTTAATTGTTTCAATTTAACATGGTGTGTTCTGATATGTCTCCATGACAAGAAAGCCAATTACACTTATGCTGGAGCAGTATTGAGATTTACATGGAAATGCCCTCAGAACACTATTCCGTGCTAATCGTATTCACAGCGTGAGCTGATGCGCATGAAAGCGTCTCGTCAGAAGAAAACAAACTTCTTCCTTGATTGGGTGCAGCACTTCTCATCATCCTTGGATATGACTAGGTTGCCACTTAAGCATAGCCCTGCGAGTCAGCTTGGTTAGTTAAGACACCACGCGGTAAACGACAGATTAAGGATAAGAGGAAATATCGCTTCCTCTCCTCCTCTTTTCCAAGCAGTCCTTATGTCACTGCTGCAAAGTACCATATGGACAAGGAGGGAGAGGATGTTTTACAGAGAATGAAACATGGCTTGCAAACGTGACAGTCTTAATTGCTTTAATTGTTGTTTAAAATTGAGAGCCATGTAGGAGATCTTGAAATATGATAGAATAGATTATTGGTAATTATTAACTGCAGACAAAAAGAAAGAAAACCACTTTATCTCACTCAGCAAGAGAGAGAGAAATCTGTTCTGCCTGATGAGAACACATGAGGACAGCTGGTCCTCTCATTTAGTCTACCTGCTTCACGACAACCATAATTCTTTATTTGTATGCAAACTAGATGCATGCAACGTTGAGCATACACACCAATTTCAGAGGTAAATGCCCATTCTAAGAGCCACCCATCCGGTAACTTGGGGTGGATTAAGCGATATGTTTCTATAAGAGAGCACGGCATTTGCTGCAAGTGGCTTCTACAGTGATTCATCTTGATAAATCAAGGACGGTGCAGGATATGCTCCTCAGGATGAAAGGGGGCCCATACACACCCTCAATGCACACCACATATGCTGCGCCTCGGAAAAGCAGGCCAAGTCTTGGAGGCCGCTGTTTGAAGGCGCGAAGGCTGTGTTTACATTCATTTACGGCAGCTGCCGTCTTAATCCCACTCTGCCATTGCCAAGTGATGGAACACTTCAGACAAATTACCGAGGCCTGCAAAAGAAAACACGGCGAATGTGGGAAGAAAACAAGCACCATCTGAGATGTTTCTGGTGACAGATTTGCATTGCTTTTAACCAGGGCTCTAACAGCACAGTCGACAAATCTCTGCTCTACAGCAGGTGACAACAAGAGAGCGTTTTAAAAAAACACAGGCAACAGCCATGTCTGCAACGTGCCTTTGTCAGATTAAACGCACTATAAGAGGAGGAGAGGGTTTCCATAGAGGGGCTTTCTATATTATAGAAAACAAAGAGAGCAGTCTGGTTTCTTGAGAGGGATTTAATTGTAAGTGCTGCATTCAAAGAGCAGATAAAGACACACAAACGGGCCAAACCCCACCTAGCTGAAAGCCTAAAACAGAGTGGGGGAAACAGGATCCGGGGCCAACTCATTTTCAGCGTTAAGAGCCAAAGCAACACAGTTAATCCGCATTGTCAAGCGGGGGCAAGCATGCAGACATGGATAAGACCACATCCCGAGCATCCGTGTCCCCAAGGCACAAGCACCCAGCTCCTGCTGGATGGGAAGTCATTTGTGCAGTCCTTTGCAACAGCCAGTCAAAGAGGTTAATTGAAAAATTCCTTAATGTCATTACAACAGAACTAGATTAACCCAGAGCTAATTCACTTTATTGTTCTGAAGAGAGGGGACTCGGCATTGAACTTCAGAGCAAACGTGAAGCTCAGAATCATGGGTGAGGTGTTGTTTTTAAAAGGCTATGGCAGTTTAATTAAGATAGGGAACATTATTCACTGCTCTGCATGGTTGGAAGGAGCAAAATGGTGGTGCACAAACGTAGCTCCGATGCCACTTAAATCAAGGTGGCTTTTATTTATGTCAACTTTTCCAAAGTGCTCTGCTACCCTGCTGGAGAATGACGCCTGCGATATTGCTTGTTACAATTACTAAACAGTGTCTGCATGAGGTTCTTACAGACCCACACTGTTTTTGGTGTTTTAAACATGTTCTTGTGCCATTTTTTCCCATGATAAAGGACAAATCTAAAAAAAATTAAACTTATAATTGAAAAAACTTAAAATGTCTCCATTCAAATCGTTGTGAATCAGGAGCAGACAAAAAATTGCAGTTTGAAAACACGTGTAGGTGTGACGAAGAAGCTACTCCAGCAAGCCACAAGCTCTCTTTGTTGATGCTTCCACTCGTAGACAAATAGCACCATTAATGTCTTCGTTTTCCTCATTTGAACTGCCATCTGGCTCCAAACTGTGTGGCTGGACAGCTCCAACCTTGCTCTCATTTTTGTTGCCCCATTATTGTGAGGTTGGGGTTGTGAGAGGCTGTAAGATAGCAGAAGAACACATAAATAGATGGATGATGGGAAGGATGCGGGCTTACTTCACACTAACAGTTCCGGGCTAAACTCAGAGGTGAATTTCTAATATACTGCGGCCACTCTGCAGCAACTATGTCCCAGAAAACCATAATTAAAAGTCTACTGGGAATGCCTTTACAGTAGATCAAAAGGTGAATGGAGTTGGACTTTAAAACCTTTTCTCCCTACATTTCCTCTGTAGGAGGTGTTACTGAAGAGGGCGGCTGATCTTGTTGAAGCCCTGTATGGAATGCCACACAACAATCAGGTGAGTATGCCCACAACAGTCTTTAGCTTACTTTTACCACTGATATATGAGAAAAAAGGAGAATGTGATAATGCTTACATGACCCAGCATGGAAGGATTGTTGAAACTTCTGCCTTTGTGTTTTTCAGGAGATCATTCTGAAGAGGGCAGCTGACATCGCCGAGGCCCTGTACAGCGTTCCACGCAACCACAACCAGATCCCCTCTCTCGCTAATACAGCCTCCCACGGCATGATGGGAGTCAACTCCTTCAGCAGCCAACTAGCAGTCAATGTGTCTGAGTCACAAGGGAACGACCAAGGTGCGATTTTCAGCAATGACTCCACAATCCACCTCTCAAAGCAGACTGCAATAGCACTGCAGAAAAAAAAAATATATTTTTTTACTGCTATGATCAAAAAATGTGAATCTTTTTTTTAAGAGTCCAAAAAAAACTTTCTTCAGATTTACTTTGAGCCCTCACCATGTCCTTGACAAATACCACAGAAGGACACAAATGAATGTGAACCATCTTCCATCTTCCTATTCAGTGGGCTACAGCCGGAACACCAGCAGCGTGTCCCCTCGGGGCTACATCTCCAGCAGTACCCCACAGCAGTCAAGCTACAACACCGTAAGCAACAGCATGAATGGCTACGGCAACGCCGGTATGAACCTGGGAGTGCCAAGTTCCCCTGGGTTCCTCAACGGATCCTCTGCCAACTCCCCATATGGAAGTGAGTAGCGTGCCCCACTAGTAGCACTAAGCTGCTGCTGGTTTAATTCAAGCTCCCACTTTCACTTCAGCGAATCTTTTCTGGCGGGGTTGAGGAATTATTGATGGTGATAATGTGCAGGCGTTCATTCACCAGGGCTTGTTTGGCTGCGAAGTCAGGCGAACAGTTGCGTGGCTCAGAGTTGTAACAAAAATAGGTGCATTTCTGCAGATTCCACCTGTGTTTGCGCGGACTTGATGTTGATGGTAGGGGCCTGTGAGTGCTGATCGTGTGCTCCCCTGGCAGTAATACTATCCCCACCTTGCCTTAACTGCCCTCTCCCTCTTGAGCACTACTCACCGCACGTTCTCACTCTTGCCCTCCCTCTTTTTCCAAACCCTTTCCACCCTGCCCTATCGTCTCTGCAGTTAAACAAAAGAGCGCCTTCGCCCCTGTGGTCCGACCCCAGGCCTCCCCACCCCCTTCCTGCACCAGCGCCAACGGCAACGGACTGCAAGGTGAGCCCCCCTCACCCCCTCATCCCTTCCCTACGGACTACTGGTCAGATACCGCTGCTCAGGCCTCTGTCCGGTTTGGTGAGGGATTAATCATTACCAATATATGCATTTTGACAGGCCAATTTACACCTTTCAGTTTACATTCAAATGCACACAGAGCATGCCCTCACACACGCCCACACACACGCAGGTATAAGACCGCCAGCGACTGTGCAGATGCACGTTCTCGTTGCCCTTTCAGACAGATGATCTGCTCCGATGTCGGTGGTACAGACCCTCCCAGAATTGTTTTAGTAATGATGTTTATTAGGTTTTGTGCATGTGTCATGACCAATATGATTGCTTTGAAAACAAGCTTAGCCGTAGTGTGTGCCCCAAGATTAATAACATTGGGCTTAATGAAGTGGGAAATTAAAGTTCATCTTGCTACACGTTCATACTTATTAATACATGTTGTGCAGAAATTAATGAGCAATGCCTTGCCATCATCTGTGCTGGCAAACTTAAAAGCATTTCAACCATGACTCTACAAATATACTCAGAGCAATATAATAATATATCATCCTAGCACTTCACTAGTCGCCTAATTGTTAAAACGTGTGAAAAGACTGAATATATAAACTCTGAGGGTGAGGTACAGTTGCTAATGATATCCTTAGCAGATGGTTGTGGTGAAATAACGGAAGCTACCTTTGATCTTGCCTAATCTCTCTTGGATAATGACGCTAAGGCACAAGTTGGGGAACGTGGAAATGCGCGACTAATGTGCTGCTCAGACTTGGAGAGCTGAGGATAAGGAGATGAGAGGAGAAAAGGAAGTGACAGGAGTGAATCTGAGGGTAGTCTGAGGAACGTGTAGTTTCTGCAGCATTGTGGCATTGTGGGAAGTGACCGTGTTGTTGCTTTGCTGTCACCACGGCCGCCTCTCCTGGGAGTCTGGGCCTCTGTTTGCCATTACTCGAACGCCAGGAGAAATATCACACAAAGCAGGACTGGCATGCTGGGGCTGAAATGTCAGAGCAGGAGGGAAGATTTCAAACCGCTTTCCCGTTAGGAGGACGTACTGCAGCAGGCTGGCCGACACGGCAAACTCTCACAGGCTCATACGCAAACAACCACAATTAGGCTTTCACTCACGCACCTGTGCACTGTCAGATGGTTGGACACATGCATGCACTGGCACAAACATACACACATGCATGCACTAAATTGTAATCTCAATGAATTTTCATGCTTATTTCCAGGTCTGTTGTAGACTCAGAACTAACGTCAGTTTTCTGTCTCCTTTTTCTCCCTTAGCCATGTCCGGCCTGGTTGTCCCACCAATGTAAATGCACTTTTGTCATCACAAGCACCATTCAACACACTACCACTTGACAGGACACCCCCCTCTCAGCACACAGCAAACTGCTGGTGCTTTGTATAGTCAATCACTTGTTTTGTTTTTAAAAGACAGACAAAGAAAAGGAAAATAAGGCTTTTTTATTTTCAATGACTATAAACACCTTCAGAAAAGGGATTTTGTGAAGAACAATTTTGTTTTTCTTGGTGATTTTTTTTTTTTTTTTGTGGCTCTTTTCCCATTTAATCCCCCCTGGAAGAGGACACGGACGATGAAGGATTTATTTTGTATACCTGTCGGGTTCACCCTCGGACATATCTAATTAACCACACACTCAGTACTGGAAGAGACTCTGTGAAATCATCATCTGGTTGTAAAGTTAAAAAAAAAAAAAAAAAAAAAAAAAAAAACACTTTTTTACAGTACATTTGCCAACAAACTTGTTTGCCTCAGAAATTGTTTTCTTTTTTTCTGTTTCAACACTCTTTTAATAGATTCACAAAAGTTGTGTGTCTTTATAATGTGACATTTTTGTATTTTTATGTGTGACAAAAATACACAGGGGCCAAGAAAGTTTCAACTGGAAAATATATGAAATATATAATGTAGAAAATTGATCATAAAACCACAGCAAGTAAAGACGGGGTGGGACTGGGTGGGCAATGTTGTATCATGTTTCAATCCTGCATTTTAACTTAAATTTTGTAATTTATTGTAGCTAGAACTTCAAAAGTAAAAAAAAAGAAAAAAAAATCCTCTTTAATTCAACAAGCACACAAACGTGCACAAAACACTGCTCTCTTGATGAATATGATGTACTTCCACGTCTAGAGCTTCCTTTTAAGCAAGTGTGTTTTGCCATGTTTTTCAACTTTTTTGCTAGCACTGTATATTAATGCATTCTAGGCTACTGTGAAGTCTGTTTCTTGTTGATGAGGAGCAGTCTCCCCCTTCTAGCTCCAACTCCCTTATGTGTTTTATATGTGGTTAAAAATTGTAGACTATTGTGATATTGCCAAACTTGTGCTAAATATTTATACATCTGTCTTTTTCATGTTCTTTTAGACCAACATTTAAAAAACAAATTTAAAACCCATTGAGAATGTAGAGGTATGGTAGTTCATTGTCATATTTCTGTTCAAACACACACTTGCGCTCACTGAGGAAAAATTTGTAACATATCAACTATAAATAATGTATTTATCTCTGAAATTTTGTATATTGCTTTTCATTATGTATGTATTAATCGTCATGCCCTTAATATAGTGATGCAGCACAGATAATTCAGCCAAGAACTGTTGCCTTCATTTGTTTTCTTTTTTGTATTTGATGAAATGCAATGTGCATATATTTCATGTGTATCCTCAAACTTTGTGTTATGCCGTCAAGACTCTCTGTCCATTTTTTTTAAAGGGGAAGTCAAACTTCATTGTTTATTTTTATATTGATTTTAAATTATCTATACAGACCATTTTGGAGAAAAATTTGTTGGTTGTATTGTCAAATAAATTGTTTGTGACCCATATGATAGTTGTTAAGATCCAATAGAGACTAATGTGCATGAGGGACAACCTTGGAGATACAAAAAAAAAAAAAAAAAATCTAGAAAAACCCCACAATAACAAAGAATGAAAAAAACAACAAAAAAAGAAACAAAAACACTCCATCTGTGGTTGTATTTTTTTCTGTTTTGTAGAATGTATAGAAGTCATTTCTACTCACAAATATGACTCTGCCGCATAGCTTACATGTGTTTACAGGGAAGAAAATTTTAAAATGTCAACATTTGGAATGGAAACAGAAATGAATAAGTGATGTTTTATTAAAATTTTCAGTAAAAAACACAATAGCTCCTCAACTGTGGACTTTTTCAGTTTGAAATGCAGTTTGACTGGCAGACAAACTGAGGTTTAGGGACAATATTAAAAACAAAACAAACAAAAAAATCACAACACATTCATCTGTACTTGAATTGAAGTGAAATCTGTAAAAAATGTAAAATTTATAAAAGATGAAACATCTCCTTTACTGGCATTATTTCAACAAAGCACTGGAACATTCCTACAAGTCTTTGTACAAGCACAACCTGCATCTGTGGTGCTTCAAGGGTTCATTGTAGTCATTCCTTAACAGTGCAAGCTTTTTATTCAAAGCACCCCAAATGGGGCTCATTCAAATCCCTCATTTCATTGCATTAAGCCACCTAGTTAATAAAGAATCAATACATTGAAAGAGCAAGGTTATCCTTTGTCTATAAGGGCTGGTATCGTTTTGAACCTCTTATAGTTTGAGAGCTGAAAGGGGGGCCACTGTGAAATCTATACTCATCAAGTGGGTCAAACAGAAGGATAGAAGTGTTTGAGCAAAGAACAGTGGTTCTCCTTAAAAACAACTGAGCATCTTATCTGGCATCCTGAGTGGTGGCAGAGCGCAGGTCACAAAATGTCAATTTCTCATCAAGGCAACATTGTCTGAGGCCACCGCTGCCTTTAATGCACAATTAAATGACAGCAACCTGAGCGGGCAATCAGCATATCACAGCTTATTATGCGGGCCAGTATGCAGAGATCGCACAGTGCAGGAGATAGGCCAGAAGGCTGCTGATAGCGCAGAGGACTGATACACTGAAAAGAGCGATTTTCATTTTCAGAGGCCTCCCTCGATAATCCAGTGCGTGTGATAACAATGGACGCGCATCTGCTCCCTGAGTTGGCTTTATCTGTTTGGGATGCACTAGTTTTGATCTGCCTGCTGCCATTTCCATTCGCAAGAGAAAAATAAAACGCTCAATCAATTGTAAGAAGAAAAAAACAACAATAGCAGGAGAAAATATTTTTAAGGCGGAAAAAGCGACACGCTTTTTCATTTGTGTGCGAGGTACAGTATATAGTCTCAGCAGGTTTCTCTGTACCTAACAAACAGCCACTAGCCCCTGCCACACCATTCAATCATCGTGAGAGCCTCTTTTATTGGAGAACTCTAATGGCCACCCTCCGCCATGATCTTAATGTGTGCATTAAATATTTATAAATCCTGGGTCAATAATGCCCGACAGAGCCTGACAGACCCCCACCGTACCATGTGGCTGCCTCTCTCTCAAACAAGGGTCAGAGGGTCACACAATCAAAAGAGAGCAAGGTTCACCACATCCATATGTTGCCACTCTTATCAAGACTTTCCTCAGTACTGGTTATCTGTCAAAGGAAAGAAATATTGAAAGCAATATCGATCTTAACTAGCCTTGTGCTGCCGAGGGCCACTCTTCAACCATCTGCTCGTGTATTGTTATATTTAAAAAAAAAAAAAAAAAAAAAAAAAAAAACTCCTCTCAATAAAAAAAAGCCCAAGCTTTAATATTTTACATCTCCATGTGAAACATGCAGCCAGGGCATGACTAATTACTGTATTATTAAGGAGCATCAGTGCAGATTCTTGAGGATTTAAATGTTTCTTCATCAGCGTCAGCTTAATGGCCTGGCATCTACATGGGCGACTCACTTCTTCTCCTTCTTCTTTTTTTTTTTTTTTTTTTACATACATACATATCCAGGCTGCACTCCTGTGTTGTTCAGGTGAAAGATTGTGCTCTGGTGATAGCGCGCACAAAAGAGCGACCGGACAATGAGCCAGTCAATGGAGAGCTGCAGTTGAAAGAGCCACAATGGCCGTGCATGCTGGGAATTGGGCTGGATGATATAAAGGAATGAAACCTTCATTGAGGCCATGGAGGACAAGCTTTCAGAAAAGAGGTTTTGTTTGCTCTTTATCAATCTGCCGTTTCCCATGAGAAAAAACAATTCGGACTGACCTCAAAATGAGAATATTACCTTACCCTTCCCTTTGCAAGTCTTGTTAAAAGGGGTTCGCGGATTCACTTTTACCGGCGTCACATGTGTTGTACAGTGTGAAGACAGGCCGTGAAAATAAAAGGTGCAGCGCTGAGAAGTACTTTTAAAGGTTTTGCACTCGGACAGAGGAACAGTGTGACCTCCAAGTGCAGGAAAGTTTATACATGTAAAGATGTGGCTTTTGTGACTCGTGAAAAGCTGCACATGTCAAGATCATAACTTTGAGATGAAACTGAAATTATTTCCTTTTTTGAAGAATTTTACATTTCAATCAAAGCGGAGAACTCAACTTTTTTTTTTTTTTTACTGTTCGGTATTAGATCAACCTCCTGTCTGTGAATTGTACATCAGATGAAAAACATGAGTCCCCTGCTACTGTACACCGAGAGTGAGCTTTGCAAGGAAAACTCCTGATCCTCACAAAGATTTCCACTTCACTCACTACAGTCAAGCAGGATGAAGTAAGTATCTCAGCGCTTCAGCATCCATTAAACTTGTATTTGGGTGTCATTTGATACTTCATCAATGTTTCAGTGCATTTCAAACCCACAAATGCAAAATCTCCCCTTGCAGGAAACATGGAGTTTGCCATATTTTTTTTCTATATGAACTTCACTTTGCCAAAAAAAAAAAAGACAGTTTGAGGATTTTCAGTTCAGAGAGTTCTGGGCTGCAGTGATAAAATAATATCACTTGGACTGTGTTTCCTGCCACATTCTTTACCATATAGAGCTCCTTTCATAGTACTCCTCTGTAGTGCTTTGTCCAGTAGTTCTGGATATGATATCATCTATTAATAATGTATTGGCAATGGATTACATAAAAAGGGAGCAGAAATAACATCCAATATTCATGCCCCCTGAGCTTGACTGTGTCCAATCCGTTTGGCCCATAAAACCTTAGCCCCATTTCCATATCCGCTGTGGGTCACAACAGGTCTGCCGCACAAAGGCTCACAGAGCAGCTCCACTCAGGAAAGGGCAGTAAAAATCAGGCGGATTTCTGAACCCCTTATGAAACAGCCTCTCTTTGGAAAAAAAAAAAAGAAGTGAAAAAGGCCTTTTCCGATTTGAGCGCCTGTGAAAAACCTGGTACTGTATTTCCCTCTTTAATTGTGCCACTTGAGAAATTGACGTGCCTCCGAAACATGGCATGAATCTCGCAGTTATTGCAGTCCCCTTGGCAGGGAATGTTGATATAACATCTGCATGCTATAGAAAGTAATGGAAGTAGCAGAGATGGCAGCTGCAACTCTACAGGAAGTGTGCCATTTTCAGGCAGTGCTGCTGTGAGAACCACTAACTGACAGCCTGGTCTTGCAGGCAGCTCTGATTGCCAGGACACTATGACAAACAAGCAGGGGCTGGGAGTGTTGCATCCTGGGGGATGACAGCTTCTGTTTGATTGTCAATAAGGCTCATTAGCAGAAAAAATGGAGAATACGAGAAGAGATTAAACGGCTTGCGACTGGGTCCCCCTCATGTTTCATTAGAATGGATAACAGAGCTCTTATTTTGTCAGTTCTGTTGAAAACGGGAGAAAAAAACTGGAAGCTTTTTGGAGAAAAAGGAAAGCATTAACTAAATCTACATTTATGGAATTCTTTACATCCCAGGTGTTGTGTGAGCCTCTTCAGCAGTTACGCTAATCCAGCCTGTAGAAAAAAAAAAAAAAAAAAAAAAAACGTATCCGCACCTTGCATAAACCCCTCCTGCTCCGAGCGACTCTCATCTTAGAAACGGTGACTGATGTTTCCCTCCATCTTAAGGAGGAACGGCCAACAAAGCAGCGTGTAAGGGCCTTTCCCTGAAGAGTCCTTGTCACACGGCGCCAAACCTCTGTGATTATCGTTGTTTTTGCAGAGTGTCCATGCCTGCCAATACCGCTGTTCCATAAATGAATTTGGCCCCTCGTCAACGAATTACCTAACACGCAGAACTGTGTATGTGTCACATCCAATTCCAACTCACCGGCTTTGGTGGTGTGTCAGCCGGAGGACTTAATCATCAATCGTCAATCATAATAAGCGAAGCACAATGATAGGTGTTGTGTTTTTTCATCCTCTCCTCCACAGTTAACTAAAGTGTAAAGGGAGAAGTTAAAACTGACCTTGTCAAACTGGGACTGGAATTTATATTCCTAATTTACTGTATGGATTAATTAGTGCTGGCAAGTGTATGGATCAGTTTTCATGTGGCGGAGCTTTGGAGTTACGTCTACTTGATCAAATCATCTCACTTTCATAGAGAAACTGGAATGATTTCCATCAATCTCATCTTTTTTTGCTCTGAAGCAGCTTTGCATGATTTTCCATCAGCACACTTTTGATTAATTCTTAATTGAAGCACTTACAAAAAAAAATTGTTTAAAATTAATAAACTCCAACCATATGAAATTACTTTGACCCACTAACAATGCTGCAACACGCTACATGCTAACTGGCAAAGCGTGAGTTTTGCACAAGGCTGAGGAATCTGGCTCATATTTTCCCTCGCCCTGATCCAATGCACTCCTCTCTCCCGTCATATAGATCGGAGTCTGCAGGGGCCAGAGGCGCTGACAGAGCCCAGATGCTCCCAGTCTGTCTGGGGGACTGGGGAGACTGGTGCCATGGGGTCCTGGAGCCTCTGAAGTGCCGCCCTTCCATCAACGCGACCAAGGCTAGACCTGCACTTTCTCCAGGCTGAGTGAGACACTGTCCTTACCACGCTGACAGCCAGACTATAGTCACAGATTGATACGTGCAGGGATATGCTTCCACATGCAGCCGCTCTCACGTAATTCACGTTCATCAGCCGTTCCTAATTAGAGTTCCACAGACCAATGCTTGAGTTCACAGGGTTAGAATGACATGCTGATACAAGGTTACTAACAGACACACATGCTTGCATACCGATACCTCTCAAGGCATTTTCCCCCTTATAATAATCCAGTTTTATCTCCTCAACATCCTCATGTCCAAGTCTTTGTTATAAAGAAATGCACCAAGAAAAAAAAACGATCATTTCTCTATCAAGACACTCTGCTTAAGCATCAAAGCCTGGTTCTGATGGTCTTTGTAGTTGTGGAAAAGCATGGAGTGTGTTGGTATTAGATGCTGCTGTGGCAGCTGTGCTGGCTGGCTGGCAGTGTGGTGCCTTGGTGTCAGGGCCTCTAAGGCCAGGCTGTCCCAGCAGGCAGACAGAGGGGGCGGAAACTTGATACGGCAGCCAAGCTCCAGTGTAATATCCAGCTATCTATCCCTCTGTCTATCTGTCGAACTGCCTTTTGGACATTCGCTATCTATACGCTGGATACTCCCAGCAAAACTGAACTGTTAAAAAATGAGCACTTTTCTGTATTTTTAAGCAAAAAAAAAAGCAGCTACTTGTGAAACCAGGATAAAGCAGCAAGAGCCACTTCTAAGTTTACTACTTATATTAAGGGGTGCTGGATGTGATCACAGCAGAACTAGGAGCCACAGTGATCGCAGAGAAAGAGAAGGAAGTACGGAGTGTGTTTGATGTGGGGGCAGAAAATTGCTCCATAATGAGGAGGGGTGCCAGGATATGAGATGGGAAGTAGGGAGTTGGAGACAGGATATAAGTTATGAGAAGAGAACTACAGTACAGTTCAGAAATGCAGAGGCTGTTGTTGTGGCTGCATAAGCTAAAATGCATCTCACCACTATAGGCCATGATTAATACAGCCCGGCCAGGTCAAAACCCCTCACCAACGCTGCGGATGCCACCAACCATATCTACGCGCCTGCGTGTGTGTGAGAGAGCGTGTGTGTGTGAGGGGGTTAATAAATGTTGAATCAAACGCCGCACGAGACACTCACACTCCTTAAGGGTTGCCCATTAGCGGTGTGTGGGTGCATGGGGAGTTTATCAGTGTCTGGGTGATTTATGAAGTCAGACTCAATATCATCCACTTCACCCACACACATATGGACGTACACATGTGCGCACACCAGCATGCATGGCCACGCACTCACGCGCGCAAATGTGCCTCGCCGCATGCGCGCGTGCGCGCATCTGTGTAGTCCGCCGGTGAAACGGAGGCAGATATTAGGCCAAAATTAAAGGTTTCAAAGAGATTAACAGTGCGGATGATGAGATCTTCTCAGCTTCTTTTAATCTAATTCCTTTTTATCTCTGAGCCAGCATGATATAAAGACTGTCCACATGGTTAAAAACAACAACAAAAGAATGCACACATCATGGTAATTCTTCCGTTGATAACAACTAAAGCAAAGAGGTTTTTTATTTTAAAAAAAGAAGCAAAATTAAAGGTAAAACTTTTTTTGGAAGAGATTTTTTGTGGGGGGTACCTACATAAATGATGCAGCCAATTACTGGCAGCATGTCAGATGCTTTGATGATTGTTTTTTAACATCAACCACAAAACTCTAAAGACATCAGTATCTCGGCTTGCTAAATTCCATAGAATTTACTTGGCCATGAGCAAAAAAAAAAAAAAAAGAGGGTGCTTACAGTGCACTTCAGAGTGCGCCTGGCTTAAATGGGACCCCTTGTGGCTGTGTCACAGCTCCCTTCGTTAGGGGGCTGACTGTAGCCTGTAGTCACCACAGGCATCATTAGCCCTCTGTGAAACCACAGACTGAGTCTCATTCTTCATCTGCCTGTCTGCTGCCTCAACATTTACACCGCGACGGTGCTCCAATGGCAGAGTAAGTGAGTCCAGCAACACGGTGAGACAGTCATTCGGAGCGGGTCAGATAGGAAATTCAAAAAAGGCGGAAAAAAGAAAAAAAAAGCTGCAAAGTTCAAATGTATTCAGCAAGCAGGCCACTTGAGGTGGCTTGGCAAAGGTTAGAGCTGAGGTTATTTTTGGAGGGTGGATTATTAGGCTACCTGGGCTGAGAGGAGGAGGAATAACTCCGGGCTAAATCAGGGCCGAGTGGAGCTGCGGCAAAAAAAAAGGCGGAAAAAAAAAAACTGCAAAGAGTCCCAAAATTTAAGGACCAAAAAAGACAAACACTTAAACTGTAACTATAAATCACTGTTAAAAAAAGGAGAAAATAAAAGTTCATGACATTTTCAGCTGATTTCTCAAACCTTGCTACCACTTCTGCATGCTCTTTTGAAGACATAGTAATTTACCCCAAAGGGATTAAACAAGGATGTGATGAAAATAAAATAACATCTAAACATTTAAATTAAAGATTAAACGCACGGGATGACTTCAAGGATGAAATGTTGATTTCTGTTTTCCCGTTCTGTACTGCCCTCTAATGGAAAACCCCACTCAGAAGAAAAAGAAAAAGAGCTGTGACAAACGCAGCCGCAGCAGGAAGAGCAAAACCTTCAGCATCATTATTTCAGAAGTGATTTGTTTTTTGGGTTTTCTTTCCTTATTGGTATCCAAATTAAACACTCTTAAATACAAAAAAGGAAAATTAGTCATTTTCTTGTGCATTTATTGAAACGTGCGACAAAAGATCCAGTATGAAAAACATAAGACTTCTCTGCTCTAGGTGGATTATAAGGCGAGAACAAACAAGGAGATCTAAACGAAGACAAAACAAATGCTTGACTACAAAGCTTTGTAGCTGTAAAAATCGGAGCCTTTATCACTGGATGTTGAACAAAGCATTTACTTGGCAGGAAATTACAAAAACCAACAAGAGGTACAAAGACTAATTCTTTATAGGAAAAACAACAACAACAACAATGCAATAGACGTATTTTTAAGGGGAATAATAATTCTTTAGAAAAACCATTCCAGCATTATTTTGGCAAATGCAACAGAGACCCATGGGAGCATATGTTTGTAATTCCTACTGTTCTCTGTTTAAGTTATTTTTGTACATTCTAATTCTGCTACAACTCTGTATCACATTAGCTATGCAGCATCTCTATTCTTAGATTTTAAGAAAGCATGAACTGAATATTTACAACTCTAGTGGTTCCACAGTGTGTGCTGAGGGCTCCTAACTTTATGGCCTTGTTTTCTGTTCTTTAAAGACTTTAAAAAATAAAAAAATAAAAAAAAATAAATTCCAGCCTTGTGTGTGCACTGCATGAAGGACAGTTGGGCTCTGTAATGCTTCAGCCTTTCCCTCTCTGCCTCTCATGGGTGAGCAGCCATTGTTTGAGATGGTTGCCCTTGCCGCTCATGTACGGCCCACTCTGTCCAGAGCTGGAAATGACTCTGTGACAAGGAATCAGGAGGGGAACCTGGAATGAGAGAAAACCAACACAATCAGAAGGGTGGAAAAAAAAAAAAAAAAACACATCATGTGTTTATTTCTGCAAAAATGATGCAAGACGTCTCAATCCAAATCAAAAAAGTTTAGCAAGTTGTTTTTTCTCCCTTGAATTTTAATGAAAAGCTGCTTTAATAATTCACAGAGGGCTGTAGGTGGTATATTTAGTTCAAACTAATTATTAATAAAAATATGAATCTATGCAAAAACA
The DNA here is from genome assembly GCA_036245035.1 of Adrianichthys oophorus. NCBI lineage: Eukaryota > Metazoa > Chordata > Actinopteri > Beloniformes > Adrianichthyidae > Adrianichthys > Adrianichthys oophorus. The sequence goes on along the minus strand of BSAI01000096.1, from coordinate 7,108,538 downwards.
TTACTTCAAGATTAGCAGAACATTATAAAAATACAACAGTGGAAAAGTGCTGATAGTAGACATGCATTATGTATGAAAGGATCTCAGATTTACCTCAGAAACTGCGTGACTTAAAAGTAACCAGCCAGCAAAAATATATATATATGTATAAATAATTTTTTTTTTAAACATTCGTTATGGTTTTTTTATGTCTGCAAAAACAAAGTGCCACGCTACAAGTGTCTGGTTTGATCCTGCACAAATCCACATTCAGGGTGATGGCTCAGTCTACGGGTATAAATATTTTTTTACTCTTAAATAGTCAAAAGCAAAGACGCAATCAAAAATTAATGGGCAAAAACACCAGCAGGATGAATATTCAATCGAGAGGGTGTCAACATTAAGATCTGATAACCCTGTGATCATTAAAAAGAGGAAGTCGGTGGAGCGTTTACTCTCGTTGCAGACGACTGCCAGGGGGGTCCTGAGTTCTTTGTAAACTAAATGGCTGGAGAAAGATTAAACAAGCAAAGCCTAAAACATGCCGATCATTGTGAATTCAGAACAAGGAGAGGCTGGCTGGAATGAAACCTTCAATTATTTCTAAAAAAAAATCTCTAATGTTGCCCTTTTTTCTTCCCTATTGTAGATTGAAAAAGAACAAAAAAGATATCCTAACCTCTGCTGCTGTGTGACTGCGCTCCTCCGCTGTGAAGGAGTTGTACTCTGAATTGATAGCCGCACCTCCACCTTTCATTTGAAAGTTGAACGTGCAGCTTGTTTCAGTTCAAATCCATCATTAAACCCGCTCCCATATCAGCAGCAATAAAACTTTCCGAGCCCCAGATTAACCTTGCAGACAGAGAAATACTGCTCGCGTATTCGGATCAATACTGTTCCCCGGGTTTGGAGGGAGAGCGGGGGTACCCTCAAGGCCTTCGGATCTGCCTCTTCACTTGGGGGGGGAAAGAGCACAACACCAGGCTTATCAATACTCAAATCCTGGTGAAGAAGAAGTGCCACAGAGAGGCGAGGATCGATTGAGCACACTGAGCTTTTCACAGCTGAAGCCCAAGTGGAGCAATGCTACTGACAAGTAATTGACACTGACAATCTGACTCTGGATCTGAATCAGGAGCTCAGGGCTCAGGCTCCCAGCCTCCCTGACGAAAGGAAAGAAACGCCTGTAAAACACGAGCATGAGTGCATTATACACTCATCTAGTAGCACAGCCACTGGCTAACCTTATGTATAAATTATGTTAGGAATTTAGGGAAATGCATTGAATTAAATTTAAAAAAGTGAAAATTCTCTTTTTTTCTGGATTAAAGTCTTTTAATGTGACTCCTCTCCTAATTATCTTAAACCACAGGAAAAGAGGAGCTCCAAAAGGTGGATGCTGACATCTGAAGGAACACATACTGGCTGCAGTACTGTACAAGAAGTGCTCGCTGCCTTCACGGAGCACACCGGTAGTGCCCACAGCACTACATGGGCAGAGTTAAACAGCCTTTGATCAAAGAGTTTGATCAAAAGAAGACGCACTGCTTGCCCTCTAGCCCTCCATTTTGTACGCGGTAGAATCACGGGCGAAACGATGCAGGCCAGGTTTCCTACAAGAATCGGAGATTTGCTGTGAACATCTACGGAGTAAAGGCAGAACAAGAACAAAAAGTGAGGACTTAAAATTGTGCTGTAGGTAGAGCTTTTCCCCTCAGCCGTTCTCAGAGGGAGGCGCCGATTTCACCATCTGACAAATCAAAACAGATCCACAGCTCAGATTACTGTTTCTGCATGTGGAAAAAAAAAAACATTTTGGAAATGTTTGAAACTGGTAGTTATGGGGGAGGACTGCTTCTTTGGGAAACTAAAACAAAAGGTGTGAAGGAAACCATATGATATACGATCATGCTTTACAGTACGACAAAAGAAAACAACAAGCAAGCAGGTTAAATATGCACTACGCATTTCATTTTTAATAAAACAAATATGCATTTCTTTGTTTCATGATTTGCTTAGCAATTTTATTTACTCCTGTCTAGATTTTTCCCAAAGATTTATTATCTCAGGCTTTTTTCATTCTAATATTAACTCACTTTTAACTAATTATTCTCTTCGCTAAATATTACAAATGTCTTCCACCTTTAATCAGTTAAAAAATGTTTTTTCACCTTAAAGTTTTGCCTAAAAAATAAAGCTAATGAATTTTATTTTCAAAAACGATTCAATAATTACTTTATTACAGACTTATTTTCAACTGTGATGCTTAAAGAAATTATTTGATTCAAAAAAATGAATTAGCTTACAAATTAAAAGTTTAAAAACATTACTTCCCATGTCTGATAAAGTAAAGTAAGTAAAGACAGAAGCCTGTCAATCACTGTCAGACACTCACCGGGTTCCTCCTCATGGCCCCTCCCACTGCCCGCACCGCTCTGGGGTTTCCCGCCATCTCAGCGAGGCGTTTGTAAGACACAGTCTCTCCCAACTTCACATCCCTCAGAAGGACGTGCAGCACGCGGCTGGTGAACGCGTCTTCGCCACACGGCAGAGGACAGAGAGGAAGAACGACAGACAAGAGAATAGAAGAAAAGCCATTTCATCAATCAAACTCAGACAGCCGACTGTGAGCTCCGTGACATGATGGCACTTTAAACATGGATTGTGCTTTTTGGAAAACCGTCTAGTGTGCGAGAACTGAAACCCAAAGTTTAAGACAACATTTGCTGTTACTCTAAGTGGCTCATGTCCATTCTTTCTCCTTCTCTCCCAGTCCTCATCAAACAGCCTAATACATAAAAATCCCCCTATTTGACCTTACAACCAGTATTAACACTACACACAAGCAAGATGTGAGAAAATTATTCCTATGGCAGAAAAATCTAGGTTATACTTTAGAAAGGTCACAGCTAAAATTAAAAAAGTTCGCTCCTTCATTTAAAAGGATTAAGAGAGGCCAAAAAGACTGCAAATCTGCTCCACATTTTTAATAATAATAATTTGAATGTTGCACACCATTTGTAGTAGTGGGATGACTTTGAGGTTAATCAGACCAATTTGTCCTTTTAATTGCTTTCTATTCAGAGTAGATTCATTATATCATTTTCGCTTAAATGGCGGAATTCTTCAAATCATCCACAGCTTAACCGACCACATTAAAGGCTTTGATTTCATTAGCGCTTTAGCAGTTGCATTATCTTTCTTTTTTTTTTTCTGGATTACCATGCAGTGACTGAGAGGTATGTTTGTCTGATTGCAGCAGACAAGAATGTACTTCTGGAAACCTTGACTCACTGATGAACCGAGCTTGTGCGGCGACAAGACGCACACAGACACACAAAAAAAGGAGAAAACACGTTTTTTGGTGCACAGAGGACAGGATGAGGAACAATAGTCTCGTTATCAAGACTTGGTAAAAATTCTTTTAGTGTATACACTACATGTATTCAGTCATGAAAATTCAATTAGTGATCTCCCATTCCCTCTCATTTATATGGTCTAAGAGAGCACATGACAAGTGATCTATGTGAAATCCCTCTAAATTGGCATTGTGTGAAAACATGTCACACCCCTGTCTCTCTTCTACAGAGTGAACATCCTTTGCTCCCCAGGCTCCCTTGCTACCTTATAGTCACTCTCTGCTACACAAAGCCACGCGAACAAGGCAATTTGCCTAAACTGGGGGGAATAAGTGTAAAACCTAAAGGGGATACGTTTGATTGATGCACACCCATGTGAGTTCTTTGTCTTGAACAAGGCCCGTAGGTACTGTTTAATAATTTTTCAGGTAATAATCACGCTGTCAACGAGATGACGGGCTCTTACGCAGACAGCCTTAATATCACGAAAAGATAAGATACACCCCTTGAATATTTTTTTCCTTTCCTTTTCTGATGCTCTGCCTCCAAAAAAGCTGGGGTTTGGCTTCGTGATGATGTGAGAGCTACATTTTGATATCGCTTTGTCACTGATGGGTAGATGAAAACCTGCCCGGGCTGAGGTGATGACAAATCCCTGTTGATCCGGACGTTTTGACAAACAATCAAACTCTGCGGCACAACGTAAAAAAAAAAAAAAAAAAAAGCTGGCAACAAGCTGTGGGGCTGCTGACAAAAAAAAAAACCAGAGTGGCTATTTCTCCTGGATGCTTTCACATCTCAGAAAGAAGGAAAAACAAGTGTCTGCTCTCATCTGCTGCTACAGAGGTGAGAGAACTTTAACCTCATCAGCGTTTGTGACAGAGACTCTGCGCGGGTCGCTCAAGGTGACCAGCAATAATTTGAAGCGTGGTCCCCCAGCCCCATACTTCATAAAGAGCCTAATACGATGTGTCTGGGGTCAGGACCCTCTTTAGATCGGGGCGCACTGAAGTCAATTGTTTAAATAAAAGTTGAGGGGAACCACTTACATGTTTACAGACATCCCATAATTATGTTACAGGTCATTACCTGCTGTGAGGCCAGGTGATGGGGTTGCTGCAGAGGCAGGGATGGATTTACTCGCAGCAAAATTGAACAGATCTAGCGATTATGAGGGTATTGACATATATGATCGATTTGCTCATAATTTTGTATATGAGAGCAATTTCAAACACACACACACGAGAAAAAGAAAAAGCAGTAAACTGATTTCTATCAGAGCTGCTTATGACAGATTTGGAGGAACGACCTCCAGGTGACAGTCACCTCTTACATGGGTTGTGAGAATACAAAGACAATAGTGGAAATGCAGCCACCTCATTATCCTTTGTGTCTAATGGGAGGGAAGACTTTGACTCCCAGTCAAAGTGTCTCTCGAGTCTTGGGAGATCCATACTTTTGAAGGCTGACGGGGTGCTGATGATTCTGTGATTATTCGATACTCTGAAAACGTTCATTTCCCTAATTCCTCTCCACATCACAGGGGCGCGTCCTGGCGAGTGTCTCATCTTGCCCTGTGCTGTGCACAGGGGGAGGTTCGGGCTCCTGCAGGAGCACAGTCATTTGGGCTTTGAAGAGCGCCCTACCCTCCCCCGTTCGCCAGGCCCCCTCCCTGCACATTCCCTGTGCCGCTTACCGAGACTAAGATCCTCTCGTCTGTTACATATGGATGTATAATTAATGAGATAAGAATATGCATCATTTTTAAGAACCCACGTTGGCGTCTGTGTTTTCGGCGGGATCTAATGCGAGCACGCACACACACACACACACACACACACACACACACACACACACACACAC
>BSAI01000096.1:7074214-7103327 GCA_036245035.1 Adrianichthys oophorus | reverse complement strand
ACACACACACACACACACACACACACACACACACACACACACACACAAGTTAACAGAGCATAACATACACGTGCTCTCACCATTCCTTTACCCTTGTTGACCAAACTGGCGTGTGATGCTCCGCATGACAGTCAGACAGTCTATAAAAATTGTGCCTTGCATCTCCTTTCATGTCACCCTCTGCTTCTCAGGTATGTCGTGACAGCTAATATGAAAAGTGGCTTGTTTTGTCAGAAATGTGTAAATAAACATGGCAACACTTCAAGTGAAGGTCACAACTCAATATTACATGACAAGTGCTGCGAGAGCACTGCTGCGTTCAGGTTCTCCCTGAAGATAACTGAGCAAACAAAAGTTGGTTGTCACATATTGTAATGACCTGATTAAACTTGTTTTTTTTCCTGTTTCTTTTTCCCAGAGTAGCAGTGGCTGCATGAATTGATTGTGGAGGACTCTGTGCACCACTAAGACAAAATAAATCTCTTTATATTTGCGAATACTAATAAAAAAAATTTAAAAAAATCTGAAAGAAAACAGAAAAACCTTCTAGTTTTCCTCCTCTGAAGACAAATACTCTTGATGCTCACATTTAACATTTTCATTGCGGCTTGGCCTATGGTTCTACCAACTGAGAGCAATTCCAGCCTGAAACCTGTATTTACTGGGCCCCAAAACAACAGATGAGGGAAAGACGTGGTACACAGCACAATCACCTATTCAGATCAGGTACTAATGAAGAATTCCATCTATCCTGAAATTTAATTAAAACCCCAAAGACTTCAGATGAGATGCGATTTGAAAGAGCCTGGGGCTGGTACACAAGCACTTGGTGGCGAAGGGAATCGCACTGAAAGTTGATATTGTAATTGGTCCTGATGTATTTCTGCATTGCCTTTGCGGGAGCGTGGGACTCATAGCTGTATACAGGGTCTCGACGGAGTACCTGCTCATTGAAAATGCCATCACTCAAGCACTGCAGATCTGCATGAAATTAGAGAGCCGCCAAGGCCTGATTGCAGGGGAAGGGAGGCGCAATTGTTAAATGCATATATTAGTTACTTTTTTTCCGACTGTGTAGGTGTGCTGGTGGGATTAAATGAACTGAAAATGCTAAAGTTAAAATGCATCTTAGTGATTAAGAAAGGTTTAAAGAATTTCTTGACTTTTTAATTTGTTTCCACAAAAACTACACAAAAAATTAAATAAAAAAAGAAAACACCTGCATTCCACAACCAGTTGAAAAGACAATGATTTTTTTTGGGGGGGGGGTCTCTTATTTTACTGCCTCTAAGTGACTGGTCAAGCCAACAATAAGCTCATTCAAACTTTACCACCATTCACATGTTCTCATTAAAAAAAAGGCCGAAAAAAAGGAAAGCTTCCTGTCTGAAAATGTCAAGAGTGGAATTCGATCAGTTTCAAAGAATGTGCCAAGAATCATGGAAAACTTGCCAAGACTAACACGCGTGGTAAGAGCTGCCACAGATTACTGAACCAAGTTACAGCTCTGTGTTCTGTTCTCCCTCCGCCGCTCACACACCACCCACTTTTCTTCCACTCTCCCTCTCAGCCATAAAATACTTCATTATAACACAGTGAGCCAGTGAGTGTAAGTGATGTAACTGACAATTAAGAGTGAAAGCCTGATCCCAGTCATGGCTCTGCAAATATTTATCCATGACAGACCTCCTTGCAGGGCGGGGTGGTGAAAGGCAGGGAACGGGAGACTCCCAGCGGTCTGCGGCTCACTGAAGTACGCCTGGAGCCATTCAACGCAGCACTGCAACTCGGGGCTCGTTTCTGCTGGGCTATCGTTGACCACACAGCTCAGGGGGGCCTCGCTGCTCCTGTGAGGGATGTAAGGCGGGATAGAGAGGTAAGAGGGGGATCAGAGGAGCAATCATAAAGCCCAGTTCTTGGCTGAACAGTGCTAAAAAATGTCACAAGAGTCCAATAACATGTGACACAGATGCAAGATGGGGTAATTTGCTGAGTGAAAAGCTAAGTTGTTAATCGAGACGTGCTTAAAATCAAAAGTTATGCAATTCCAGGTTGCTCCTGTCAAGTCGCTGTAACAACAGAATGAAAATATACAGACAGCAATCCACATTCATCAAAATATATAAATACAGTACATGTTTATAAAGAGCAGTTAAAAAAATAGCTTAGTTTTAGCAAACTGCTACCTCAACGACATCTTTGCTTGGGTTTATAGTTCATGACAAGAATAAATAATTTTTTTTCTTCTTTTTTATTTATTTTTTTTTTGGCCAGAGTGAAGCTGGCCAGCAAAGCACTGCACTTGGACGTGCATCTTAGCATGAGGAGAAGCTTGGAGGAATTTGCCGATGGTTGACTTGGCATCACTTAACAGCTGAGTTTGTCTCTGTTGATGACCACCCCCCGGGTCAACGCAAGCAGCCTGACCCATATTTGACACTTAAAGACCCAACTGGGAAGGTCCTCTCTTAGCATGTGCATTTCTCCAAAGTGGACCTCAAGCTGTGTTGTGGATCCTAAAGCAGGCCGCCAATTCCATTAACTGGTGTACAGGACTTATAAATAAATGATACCAGCGTTTAAGAACTCCTTTTACAAAATTGACTTATCCTGTAAGGTATTAATAATAGACATTTACTTTGTTTAACATAGAGACTGTCTCTCTCCTGGCTGCCGTAACAACGCGGCCCTAAAGTGTTTTTACACTTCTGCAGGTCACAGTTTGAGCATCGTTTTATATTAGACATGTGAAGCTGAGCTGGAGCGGAGTGTTATGACTGCAAAGGCCAGTTTTGGAGAGAACCACTCTGCCTGCTAGTTTGCGGCTGTGCGATGAAAGTCTCCGGGGTGCAGTTTAACAGTAGGTGTAAATACAGTAAAAGGTGTAAATACCCTCATTTCTAAATAAACCACACAGCAGTTTATAGTTGAGTGGTGAAAACTCGGAAAGCCACCGGCGGGCTCTGCGCTGAGACCCGCTCAAACAATGGCCATGGCTCATGGCAATCTCTGTCGGCATGGGTGAGTGCCCAGCCAGCCCCTACTTGTCATTGTCTCTCCTTTCCATCCCTCCCTCCCAGGTCTCCCTCCTCATTTCTCCCCCTCTCCATTTCTCTGTGCTCTCACTCCAGCTCTTTTGGCTCCCCACCACCTACAACCCGACATACACCCACCATCAACCTCCCCCCGCCCGCCTCTTCCTCTCTCAGCAAGGATCTTCAGGCCACTGTTCCCTTTCTAACCTCCCCCTCGCATCCTCCACCCCTCCATCTCCTCCTCCACCCCTTCTCTCTCTCTGAGAGGATGTTCCAGCCGCTGCACACTGACAGCTCGGGGATATTGTGAGTGGAAATGTTCCTGTTGGACCCGCAGGCCCTTACAATCTACTGGACAAAGGCTAGTGTACCTTTGCTTAAGGCTCATCACCTTTGACCTCCAGTTCGCTCTTCACACTTGTCACTGTGGCTAATTTCCCTTCCCCGCTTTGCTGGCGGATGCAACCGCTTTAGAAAACGTGTCGGGAGCGATACGACATTGACAGCGGCAAAAGTTAATGCGATGAAGTACATGTTATGGCTGGGAAACGGCAGCGCAACCAGCACACGGGAAGATAAATAAATAAAAAAAAAGGAACAACATCGGCAGAGCTGAAGTCTGTCACCTCTGGGTTCTAGAGGGGATTGCTCAGAAAGAGCAGTGGAGTTGTAGCTCCTGTAACAATTCAGACCCAACAGACAAACGGTGCCCTTCAAATGAGAGGTTAGAAATGCTCTTGGAGTTGGAATGAAACTATCAAAGGAGAAGCAATCAGCATGTCGCCCTGACGTTTGTTCCTTCTCAGGTGTGAAAAGCAAGAAACAAAAGTAAGAGCACCTTTTAGAGAGCTTCAACTCGCAAACTTAAGCTTAAATAAACACTTCAAACAAGACGTGAGCAGTATTGTTCTTTCATTACCTTCTTGACTGCATAAATCACTCTTTTTTTTCTATGTACTTGAGCCATTTGCTATTTCATCACAGGTGAGGAAATATAAAACTAATTCCAAACTAGCCAAGGACCTACTGCACTAAAAAGAATATTTCCCCTGATGCAAGATAGTGATTTGAGAAAATTTCTAATACTGTGCTCCTGTCACAATCAATTTCCAATTACCATAAATCATTGTTGCGTAAAGTGGGAGTCATTTGGAGTTCTACCCATTTTCCAAGTCTAATATAAAGAATGAAATGAGCACTTATATAATGTTGGAGGTTATTTCATTCATCCTGGAAGAAACAATCAAAGAAGACAAAGACAGAAAAACAGATGACACTGAACTTGTCAATTTCTGTTTAAATATGTTTGGTGTTTCTTCTGTAGCACAAGACTTCAGTCTGACTTTTTTTTTTCTATCTGCTGCAGACATAAGAATGAAACAGTTTAACCACAGGATCTAATTGAAAGGAATCTGGCGAAGGGTGTAATGGTGTATTGCACAAAAAAGGGGAAAAACTCAGGACTCAAGCCTCCATTCTATGAAGCGTGATGGCGCTCATCCCGACTCGATCGGCTGTCACTTTTGACACAGCCTGCCAGAGTTCTCCTTCACCGATCATGGGTAACATGGCAGGTCAGAGGATGAAATAGAAAAGGCCAAGAGCAGTCCAATATTTTTCTCAGCTTTATAGCTGCAGATACTTAACTCAGACACGTCAAAGACTCAAGAGAGCATGAAAAAAGCCTAAAATGACTGTCTAAAAAGGGAGGAAAAAATACAGCATGTCTCTATGAATGTCAAAATCCTGATGCTCTCTGAGCAAAAGGCTGTGATACAACTGTAAGCCTCTTGCTCAATGCAGCGCGTTCAACCATTCCAACATCATTCAGATGCCTATCTAGCTTTTGCAGCAGGAAAGTTGAGAGCTTTTGGAGTAGTGTACTTCTTATTCGACTGTGAGGCGGGTTCTTTTCATGCTTGATCTTTTAAAGTGGAAACAAAAAAAGATAAAACACTTGTATCAAGGAGATCCTTCAACTGGATGTTATGGTGGCCCTGTAGTGCAACTCACTCAATGCAAAAACATACTAAAGATCACGACTAGGGGTGCAACGATTAATCGACTTAATCAATTTATATTTCTACGATCCAACCAGATCTATTCGTCTGATGCAAGTTGTTAAAGCAAAGGACCCATACCAATATAAAATTGTTTCAAAATGAAATAAGTTGATAATGTGAAAAATACAATTTGAATTAAGGGAGGGTGGGTTTATTTTACTATAATGTAAAAACAACCAAGTGCCATCACACCAGACAACACACGTGTGATGCAGCAAAAACTGATCAAGCCATCATTACGGTCCACCGTGTGGAAACACTAAGACATTAGACCAAATCGTGCAGTATGATGTTCAAATGTTGTTCAGTTTGTATTATTTTTAGGGTGCAAAAAACAACAACAGTGAGCTGAACTTCATTAAATTAAAATGAGTATGAATTTGCTATTAATTCTTGTTAACTTGTTTGTTTGTACACATATTTAATTTACACTTGATTATCTTGCAAGAAATACAAGGAATCTGGAAAACATCAGCTGCACTGTTCAGTACCCAGGTATTTATCTGAGCATTACTGGTTGAATTTCTGGATAAAGATGTCCTGGATCAATTTTAGGTCAGTGAATCGGATCGTTCAAAATGAACCAATATCGACTATGAATCGTATCAGCAACTACAAATTATGATATTAATCAAATCGCTGTCAAAATGAATCGTTACACCCCTGATCACGACAATTAAAAAAGTAAAAGAAATAATTAAAAAACAACATTACATTCTAGAAATCACACCAAAATCTAGTTCCCAAACAAAAAACAGAACACAAATCCAAAAAAAATGAAACAAAATAAAAGTAAACATTTAAAAAAAAATAAAAGTAACAAAATGAAATGTTAAAAAAAAATCAAACTAAATATAAAACCGAGAAAGCTTGGTATTATGGGATATCACTGATTGGATGATGACGTTTGTTCACCTTTTCAACCAGAAGTTATTTGACACTGAAAAATCTTCTGACAGACGATATTTCTTTATGCTTCTGGCCACACCCACGACAAGTTTCGGCGGTTGCTCAACCGACTCTTTATCAAAGTTTGGGAAAAACGTTGCTTCATTTCATTTTGATTCCTGGAAACTTTGGCTTCCAAGATGTTTTTTTTTTTTACATTTTAGTTTGTAGAATTTTGTTTTAATTTCTAAAATGTAATGTTTTTTTTTATATTATTTGCATTGCTTTTTAAATTGTTTTGATTTTGAATATGTTTTTGCATTGAGTGATTTGTTGATGTGATTTGGACTTCAGGGACACCATTGGATGTCCACCAAGACGACAGCAACATTAATCCTGCTTTTAAAGTTTGTAATGTAGCGGAGTTGGCTACAAAGCTAACAACAATTAGATTTTCTCCCAACTGGCTCGCCACAGGAGTCACTGAAAGCATGTATTACCAGAGCCTTAACTCTTACTCCATTATGTAGTGTATCCACACCCGAGTCAATGCTGCAATGTTTATCTACAACAGACTACTGAGCAGTTTCAAATAGCATTTTTAGCCTCTATTCTCAAGTGCCACAGTAAGAGATTCCAATTACCTGAATGGTAAGGAGCCAGTGAGGAGGCATAAAGTACATTGGGGAGCCCCGCTAACTGTGGGGACCTTTTAGGGGATTCGACTGAGGAGGGCCAAGAGACTGAGAGGGACAGTGACCCCGCATGGATAGCCTCTGTCAAAATTTGACCACCTCAAGCACAAAGGCATTATGGGAATCCAGTGTCACCAAGTCCTAATTACTGTCTGTGTTCAGAGCAAATTACTGCCTTGTTTCTCTGATTAGCGAGAAGGCTAATCTTCACCTGTGTACGCCAGCACTGCTGAGGGCCCTTGAGTGTTAGCGCTTAGTCTTCTGTAATTTATTTTTAAATCAGTGCCCAATCCCAAGAGTTTTGAGTGTTTTGTTGTGAACCGCTTACCATGATCCCCACCGCCACCCCCTCACCCCTAAATCCTTGACTAAATCCTTGTTTGGTGCTGCAGGAAGATAAGCAAGAACAACACTTGGGCATAATTGACTCATACTCCTCTCCAAGATGTCAGAGCGGAATCATCTCTCTGCATATTGCCTTACTTTGTCGAACACTGTACACTTCTGCGTGTTGCAGATATAGAATGCAATCAAGTTTAAAAAAAAAAAAGAAACTAGCACAACCCTTTGGATGGGGGAGAAAAAAAACTTCCTGGTCAACAACAGCAGAGAAAGCAGAAACAAAAGTGCGGGGACTGCTTTTTTTTTTAGCTTCCCCACAACAAGAAGGAAACTCCTGTTCAGCTCCCAGCCCTGACCCTGGAGGCTCCGCTTCAGAAGCCACAACATTTTCAGATTTTCATCTGAGCGCATGTCTCGTCTGCGTGGGGCAGTTTACAGGTAGTGTGTTGCACAGGTGTTAGTTTACACAGGAAATGGCACATGCAGCCTGATTGGGACGGTCTCGGGAGACGGAAGCATAAACATAGAGCACAGATGGGTCCAAGGGCCACGGGGAGCAGCACCTTAATGAATACGCAGCTGAGTACTACACTTCACAACATGCAAAACAATATTCCAAGGCTGTGGTAGAAAATAGAACAAAAATCATCTGAATATCATTACACAATGAATTATTCATGCCATTTCTGAAGGGACTATGTCAAAAAGTCTCCTTCTGCTGTGCTGGTGATTTCGCTCAATATCTCAGCAGATTACTGCTTGTGTGACGAAGCATTTTGGCTACAAACATATGCACTTTTCCGCATGTCTTAAGACATTTGTGAATTTTGCAAAATCTTTTTTTTTTTTTTTTTAAAACAGGACTGCCTCAAAGAGATCTAGAGAGGGAATATAAAGCAAGAGAGTGAAACTAATAGGAATGAAGTAGTTGCTATGATTTCCCGCATATCAAGTAAACAGGACCTGGCCAGGGAATACATTCGCCATACTCCTATTCAGTGTGAAACCAGGACATTGATTCACAACACTACAGGAGTGTGAGAAAAACGATAAATGCATCACCTCAGATATTTCACACCAGCATTGGTACTGTGTAAAAGCTGTTGTGACAGCTTGGGTATTAGGGCTAGATAGATGGAAAATGTCTGGCTGCTTATGAATGCCAATGCGGCCGAGGTGACGGGTTTGACACGAAAACACTCCACCTTAGAACAATTAGGCTGCTCTCAGGCTTCATCCAGTGTTGTCGGCGATAATGGAAAGCTGTGAGGATAACTGGTGATAAATAGACTTTAACACCTTCCTCCTTAAGAGCAGCACAGTCCTGCAGTCCTCTCATATGCTTAACTAATCATGACCATGGCCGCAAATTCATACAAAAGACTAATTACTGTTGTACTTCACTTTAGTCTCAAAGGCCTCTTATATAAGGACTTGGGGGTTCTTTTGCCTCTTTTCTCCTCTTGATGGGTATTTTTTTTTTACAAGTAGGCCTCATTCAAGACAAAAGCATTTAAAATTTGGTGATTGCTTTCATCCTCTTTAATTACATTCAGAAATGGCATTTCTGCCACATAATACACCCCTATTGTTTCAGATTTATCTGGCTTGGGGAGCAAAATCTACAATTTTTGACGATGCTCCCGAGCTAAATCGCCTCTTGAAATTGAAATATGCTGGCGAAATGCAAAATAAAAAGCAAGCCTTTTTTGCAGCTGATATCCTGAAAGCTTCTTGGCTTTCTGCTGAATGCTATTATTATGCATATCCAGGTAGAAAGTTAATTAACCCAAAGCTTAAGCTAATTATGGTAGCAGAATGCTATCAACCAAACGCTTTCAGTCAGACAGCTGTCCAGAATTTCATTTGCTAATCATTTGTCTTTTGCTGGAGCATATGGTACACTTCCCCGCTATCAGAGCAACAACAAACAGATGAAAATCATTAACTAAAAACAATGCGCAATGTGAAAAACCAGACACAGATTTATAAGGCTTTGTGTCACAGAGGGAAAAAAAAAATAAATTTATGGCCTGGAAAGTATAATGATAATTTTTGGTTTGAGCCACTTAGGATTTTAGGCAGATCACATGGCTAAAGTGTGCTGGGAATTCAGATACACAAATATATTGTTTATATCTATATGCAAATGAGGCTTGAGTGTTTATCCATGTAAAATTAATTGCAATTTTATATAGGAGCTTGTTCGGAACAATTTTTAGCTTCCAACACATTTTGTGCCTGTTTTTCCAACACAATATTTTTATCTCGTTAAAAAAGAGTAACTCCCTCAGCTGAGAATTAAATCAATTATTTTCCAAGAAATGCTTCTTGCCCCCTTTTTTATTTTTTTTATTTTCTTTTCATAAAAACACATCATGCCGGCCGTTAAAGAGTGATTGATATCAGCATTGCCTTGCAACATTATCAGGCAATAAAGTCTACTCAGGTTCTAATGCAACATGTCATACACGGGCTCCTGTAGTACATTTCTATTGAGGACCTCACAAGCTAAATTGCCTTATTCCCGCACCCCCACATCTCAGCCAGCTTGACAGACAAATTGATCAAAGCATTGTAAAATAATATGCTCACAAAAATGTCTCGGGGCAGGAGTCCGGCCCTTTCTTTTTCCCTCCTCATTTTTCACACTAATAAAAAAGTGCTCCGTGATTGTGTCTGTGCTGCGTTTGAAAGAAGCCTCATATTTCAGATAACAGTAATCTCATGTAAACAAAATGCATACTTTTTTTTTTTTTTTGCTGTGAATGCCAGGGCCATACTAAAAACTAAACAGGGAAGGGAAAAACTGGTTAACAGGGAGGCTGGTGCGAAAGGCCCCAACAGGGGCTGTTGAGATGTAATGAATTTGTTCATCTGATGGTGCCTTCAGGGCTGTCGTTAGACTGGCAGAGGAGGTTGATTTCAGGAAATGTTTCTAAGATCAGTTAGGAAGCAAAAGGGGCTTGAGACGTTTCTATTAGAAAGAGCTGACGGTCATGGTGGGTAAGCAATACTTCAAGGGCGTTTATGTAGCTATAATGGCATTCATCAATAACTATCTATCAATGCCACGAATGCTTTTGCTTTTGTTCCAGCTGTTAAACCGACCGTGTTTATAAAGGCATTGAAAGCAAACATGAAAACCTTTCCACAGTACCTCACTCACAGACATCTCTGTACTTGCCTGTGTTTTATGCATCTATCCAAAATATTTTCTAAGAGATCATTTATCACTCTGACTTCCTAAGCTTGTGCAATACCACATCCAAAGCTGGAAGGAGCTGTGTTGAATATGTCATAAATAAATCAATGGAAATGCCTGATCTGAACGATTACTGCTACAGGCTGGCTTTTGTGAGATCTACATGTAAAGCCGGTTTGCAAAGATAAGCCTGTATTTTGTCACTTTATCTCGCTTCCCTTAATGCCTGTTTACATTGAGTTACTCCACAAATCGAAGGTGGCCCCCAGCTTTCCCCCTCCGTCCTGCAACAATAACAGCATATTCGAGCAGTCACGATAAAATCAAAACATTTTCCTAATGATTTCTTAGAGAAGAAACCTTAGAGGTTTGAGATAGTGGCGTGAACGGAGCCCCACTTATGACCGACATAGCAAATGATATTAAACTGAGAAATGATCTAGTGATGCGAATCATTAAATGCATTTGCATATTACTACTGAACCTGAACGCGCAAATTAAACCCCATTCGCGGGGAGACGGAGAAAAGGTGCTGGCACATGGTTACAGGACATTTTCCATAATCAAAACTCCATATTATTAATTTTCTCCCTTCAACTCATTAACAACAAGTGGCATGTTTTTACTGCTTGATGAATTTTAGGAAATATCAGACAGTCGAGAACGAAACACGTGTTGATGTGAAATATACAAGGTCATTAATGGGATTCCATAAATTAGAATTTAAACGTACATTTGGAAAAGGATAACTTCCTATCCAGGCGCATTCCAAATGGTTTAATTTCCCAAGTCATTCAAGTTTATCAAATGTGAATCTGCGCTACATGGATATTTAATTTCAATCTAGTCAAAACTAATCTGAGGTGTCGGGTGTGGACCTGTAAAACTATGGTATAAGTACTTATTAATGCTGACTTTAATCAGTTTCAGCCGCTTCAGTAGGGCTGTCTACATACTGACAATTTTGAAGGATGGGCAGGCCTTGAATTGCAACCAAATATTACATTCTGATGTCAGTTGACACTCTAAACTACTGAATACAACCTGAAGGAAACATACAGAAACAGGAGAGAACAGTCCATTCTCCCTGTGGCCTTAGCTGACCTTCCAGACATCACTTCTAATCAACTCCCCTGTGGGTAATAAGCGAGTTATTTTTTCTGAAATTTCAAATATACTGCAGACAGAATCACAACCAGATGCCATCAGAAATCTAATTTCAAGCCCAACTGTATTCTAGTGCCCCTCATATTTCTAGTGGCTGCTCATATTTGCCCAACTTTCTCCAGGATATTTCTTGTGGGATCTACAAAAATGCCCTGCTTCCAATGAGGAATGGTGGCACTCCATCACAGGAGTGGATTCTGTCTGCCTGTAAATTTCACACCTTTGTTTATCGCGTCACCAGCCCGGCTGTTGTACAGTACCTTTCAGCAGGTGCGACATCCATTAGGATCTGGATGGTGTGCACACCATTCTCACATCCGCTGACTTGGATCGTCCCCAGGGGGCTCAGCAATGAGATGGTCTTCTGAGTGCACTGGCTCTCCTTTTGCTTCTTCATCTTGCTGCCTTGCTGAGGAAGTACAAATTACACTGTGTTCATTGACATGTTCATGTGCAAACTTTCACAAATTCACACACATATTTGCATTGAGTGATCTATTGAAAACCAAACGAAAGCCAGCGGAGGATGACTTATACATTTGATCACCTAGCATCCAAACAATGTCATGATGCGACTTGATCCCTGCATTACTCTCAAATATTTCTTTTGTGCATGGGAAGGAATACGCCTATCGAACCAATAAATCGCCCATTTTTTCCCCTCTTTCTGTTCTATATATCACATAAATGAGAAAAACAATGCAGTCTGTTCCCTTGTCTGGTGGGGGATTCCCAAGATAGCTCGACATTATTTTCAATCCGTCATTTTTGGTTGATGGCCGGGATGTTTTTCTAGCATTAAATTTGTTCCTTAGGGTGCAACTCCAATGGGATTCTGGTTTCCAGCCCTTAACAACAGCAAAAACGTGCAGCTTTTCTGACGACTGAGATGGATACTGGCAATAACCAGACAGCAGTTCTTTTTTATTTTTACTTTGAGGGGAAGGAGAAATGATTGACTATGTTATATGTGAGTTTTTGAGGGATGGGGTTATAATAAATAAAGGTCACATTGATTGTGAGAGTTTTAAACAAGAAACACTTCAGCTTCTAGATTTCAGAGAATTATGCCAGTCTTTTAAATTTGTTTAAAAAAAAAAAAAAAAGGAATTTCTGAAATTATTTTTGTATCTATTTTTATTGGTGACTATGTATGTATTACATGTTTTGTAATTTTAGCAAAAATGCCTTTTTATGTCCCAAATTACATAAAAAAACAAACAAACAAAACAACTAAGTTTCTAAGCCGACACCTGAAAATAAATGATATAGTTTTACAAAGGGAAAAAAGCACTTTTTAAAATATTTTTAGAAAATGCTTCTACCTATGTTGAAATAAGTATTTAACAAAAACTAAAATAATTTAAAAATTGTTGTAAATATAAATACAGATATTTCTGATGGTGTTGGATAGGTAAAAGTGCAATCCTTTCTTCCAATTAACTGTTTTTGTACTTTTCTTTGTCTTCTGGGATGTAAACTGAATTTTGGAGAGCTTTGCACTGTTAGACAACAACAACAACAACAAAAGAAACCAGAAAGGTGTCAATTTGAGTTTGACCTAATTGTGATGGACATTTTCAAGTTCTCTGCCCAAAAATAGAAGAAAAAAAAGGAACACATCTACCACACTATTATAGCATTATATCCAAATCTGCAACTTTGAAAAAAGAAAAACTAAAGTAAGTCTTCCTCACTGAGTATTTAAACCCTGTTTTTAATTTTAGGCTGTCTATACTTTAGTTTTGGATTACCCCTCACCCCCTCTCGCTTCACAAACGCACACCAGCATATCTGTCATGGTATGTGATCACAAATGCGTCTGCTTCAACTTTCTTGTTTCTACTCTTGCAGCTCTCGCTGTATTCATCAGGGGTTTGCCTGAACTGACAATAAAGGCGAGAACATTTCTGAGCCAAACAATGGTACAGTGCACTTTGTGGCTGAGCGTTGAACACACTGTCTTGCCATTTAGCAGCCTGGTAATAGACTCGTGGATAGAATAATGGACTTTGGCAATAATGGCCTTCACTAATAGTCTGTGCTGATTAAAAATAATGTTATCTTGATGGTTGCGAGCCGCATTTTCTGCGTAACGGGGGCTCTCGTTGTTTGATGTTTACCCAGCTCTTCACGGCGAGGAACAACAAACAGCTTGTGTTGTTAAAACTTTGCTGGCAGCATTCTCGTGCTCGTCAATCATCCCACTCGTTTCTCATTAGACTAGGTTTTGGTCAAACCCGCCTGATTAATTGAGTAGAAAGCTCACACGTGTGTGTTTGCGCATGTGTGAAAACGCAGCACGCGCACGCCACGTTTCGCTTAGCTAAAAATGTCGAAAATATAAGAGGGCCGAAACGCTTCAGTTAAAAAGTTCCAGTCTGGTTCTGACATCAAATATTTTACAAAAGGTTGGAATAAAACAAGTTTAGTCATAACAATTTGTGTCGTTGCTTACAAATAAAGCAGTTTGTAGATGCCAGTGTTGCTCCTACAGCAAAACAAACGTCGTTTCCTGTTTCTCCGGACAGCATGCTCGAACCGTCCAATCAGAAGAAGGAAATGTCCGCTCCCGCTCTCTAATTGGCTAGCCTCTCCGACACCTCCCCTTATTAAGGGCAGATTTCTCTGTTGTTAAATTGGAGTTTTGGGTCCCCATTTCCCACTAAAATTTCAGTTTTAAATTTACCTTTATGTTTTTTAAGTCCCTGTATACTTTGTTTGATGTTTTTACAGGGTGAAACGTATCAAAAATGCACGTTTGAAGCATTCATTTTAAACACTGATGTCTTTAAAGCCAAGACATGCATACAGTTCTCTGTCTCCAGTGACAGTTTTCACAGAGGTCTTTGGGGTCTCATGCATAATGTTTGTGGGTAAAAGACACCTATGTGGCTGCAACAACCAATAACATCCTATGTATTACCATCTAATAAAGTCAGCATGTTATTATGAACAACACATGGGGCACTACTCAATCCTTTTATTAGAGTAGGTTATTATGGTGTCTAAAGGAGAGGGAGTTGCCTTATGTTGCCTGGAGCAGTCTTAGATTAAGCTGAGGCATATATTTCAGTCATTATGACAAAGTGTGTGTGGTATCCTCTACAGTGTTTTTTTTTTATTATTATTTTTTATTTATTTCATTTCTGTGGAGCCTTCAGCTCTCTGCATGCTTCTGTTTGGAATGCGTAGGCCACCGTGAGCCTATGGCCCACACCCCATCTCAGCGGTGAGGATGGGAGTGGGGGGAGAAAACGCCACCCCTGCAGAGACCATTTTGAAATCTGTGAGGATTTCTGTGCCATCTGGACCCGCTGCCAGTCTGCCCCAGATAGTAAGGGTTGGCAACGGTACCCGACGGTGCAATATGGCTCTCTCTTTAATGAACTACTAACTGTCCCCCGTTTTAATTGATGTGACATTTGAGCCATTTATCTCTGACATTTCAATGAAGGATGATTCTCAGCCTTGCCATTTACTTTTTTGTGCTATTTTCTAAGAGTAATTTGCATTTTTCTGCTCTAAACCTTCTTTTTGTCTCTCATTAGCTAATTAGAGAGCAACATGCACAATTAATAAAAATGAACATAACCTAGTTTGATATGGGCTTGATGAGGGATAATCTGAAAATCAATGTTTTCTTAGCATTTATCACAAATGATGTGAAGGGCTACCTGTGGTAAAAAGGTGACTTCGATAAAGCCCTGTAACCTTTACCCACATACCAACATGTAGCCTACAGTGTGGGACAACTTATGTTCGCAGCATGGGGAGAATCAAGCTCAATTAATCAGCATATGATTGCAGGAAGCAGCCCCCTCTGCTGGATCTTCTAAGCCATACCTCAATTTCATTAGGTGCTGCTTTTAAAGGAAAGACCGTAGTCATACCTGGATCCACTGCACAGATATTGATATTTAATTGTTTCTGCATTTTGTTTAGTTCAAATAAAATGTTTATATTTATCCCAAAGGATTGCTGTTTGTAAAATAATTTTGCACAATGCGAAATTCTAAATTCCTTATATTCCGTCAAGGCTTTTAAGTTTTTTTAAGTCACTTATATGAATTCTTTGGAGAACAAACAATGTATTTAAAAACAGGAAATATTTAAGCTGTTATGTGTTGAAACGAGCTGCTTAAAGTGCGTGTGAGTGACAAAAACATGGTATACTAAAAAGATCCAAGCCTGATTGTTTTCCATAATGACACATATTTTCAATCTTTTTAAGATATCCTTTAAAAACACGGCTCCACTGATGACGACTGTTCCTTTGATTGTGAGAGGTATCATTACCAAGGTGTGGTGCCCTGTCTGGACTGGCAAGCAGAGCTGAAATCTTTTGTTTGGGACTCAAAGAGCTTTTTTTCCTGTTCAGTTTCCTTCACAATTTTTGTTTGTTTGAGGTGATGATAGACTTACATGTTGCGCCGCTTCCTTTTAGTGTACAGCACCAGATGTTTGCAAGAATAACAACTCCTGCCTTTTTTTTTTTATGCCGCAATGACAGGGATTGTTTGTGGCACATTTGTCCATCCGGTGGTGTATGATTGTCATAGCTCAGTCATACACCACCTGCTTGTGTCTTGCTCCCTTTTCCTGTGTTTGCAGTCTCACTCTCATGTTGGTGTGGGAGGAGTTGAAGTCATTTGCGATATCAGATATTCTCTTGGAGAGCAAGAAAGTCCTGACAGACTGAACAACCACAATCCTCTCACACAGCGGGGTGTGTGAGTGTGCATTTTAATCAGAAAAAATGGCTCTGAGGGTGCGTCCAGGAGGTCTGGAGGGGTTTCTCATTGTGTATATCTGGACTACATTGGATTTTGTATCTTTTTTCTCCAAATCAAATCTTGAACCAAACTTGAAAACATCAGTCTCCTTTTCTGTTCCTTTTATTTTACTTTTTTTCACTTTGACTCTTTGTAATTCCACTCCTCTCTGAAGAATTATTCTGATCATCATGTAAGCATCTCCACGACCACAAAACTGAGACAAAATTTCTCTTTACCCTCAAGTGGCCACTTTTTTAGTGCGCCTGTGTGCTTCTGTTCCGCCATCGCTGATATGATGTGGCTTCTCTATTTTACTGTTGACACAGTGTTATGAATGTCTGAGCATTTTGCAAATGAAGAGACTTGAACTCCTGACAGGGAGTGTCGCAGGCACCATGACACACTGGCCCGCACATGCTGTGCGGCATAATGATGACATTAGGATCCAGTGATAATATCAGGACGCACTTCAGATAAATGACTGATAAACCAGGGGTTGTGCCTCTTGTATTACACGCTTGACAGAGCAGCTAATCAGTGTCCAAGTGACTGCTATTACATAAATCATGAGCTCGACTTTGATGCATATTCCATCGGTGTTCCCTATTCATCACGTCATTTGGGGGAGACTCTCTGGATGACTGGCTGCCCGGCCAATACACATTTTAAGAGCACATTATGTTTTCATTAGAATTTGATATGATCCATTCCAGTGTTGATTTGATTTTATGTGCTCGGGTCATTTGATAGGAGGAGACCAAGAAAAGGGAGTGTATTGTTAAATTGTGTGAGCTATTCCCTTTATCTTGCCTACATTTCTTTCCAAGTTGTTTTTTTTTTCTTTACTTTTTATATTAAAAAGACATTTTTCTTTACATTAAAAAAAAATCATTCATCCTTAATTTTCTTTGTATGTTTAAGTGTTCTCTGTCAATTTTCAGAGCTCTCTTAAAATTAAGATTGCAGCAATAAGAAGCTGATATGAGTATTACTGTTTCATTGAGTGATAAAATCAAAGTGCACTCAGAGATGAAGTTAGGAGGGAGATGTTGGGTGTGGAAGTGAGTCACCGTGCATGTTTTATTCTTTAGTATTGGGGTCAGAGGATGTGAAGGTGGGGGTGTTAATTTAATCCCCATTCTTACCCAGAGCATGGCCACACTCTCTAAGGAGCTTTATCTCTGACAACTGTGTCAAATTAGAGAGACCACGAGCCCCTCATAAAGAATATGTCTGTCAGACTACATTGTTCCTGGCCTCTGAAATATATGGCTGAGAGAGACAAAAATAGACGATAACATCGAAGTCCCACTGTTGGATTCGAACATGATGAAATAATTTTCAGGCCATGTGATCCTGTCAGCGAGACAAACCAATAATAAAACTGATGTGCACACATTATTCTGTACCTTTTGTGCCTTGTTACTTACATATCACAGTATAAGTTTAGTTCATTTTTTTTGAGCTAATAAAATCTTTAAACATAAAAAAAGGAGCAGACATTCATCCATCGTAATTAAGCTCAGGTAATATAATTGATAATTGATGGGAGTGCTACATTCCATTAAACACGGTACATAACTCCAGGTCAGTCCAGTCTAATACGTGCCCATCATTTATCTCCCCAGTATCATCGCTTTGCTGCAGTCAAACATGTAAAACAACTCTTAATGTTCTTCCCAGTCCCCTATGGGTGTTTCTCCCAGTTATCATCATTGCCTCTATTCTACGGGGACTTCCTCTGGAGACAACATTTTCATGAACCTTTGACCTAAACCATATTTTCCATTTGAATGGTCTGACTAGTGAATATTTACAAGCATGTTTAATGTATAATAGATCTCATCTGTGAGTATCAGGAATCATTTTCTGCTCAGTCAGGTTCCAATGTTGGCCTTGGCCCCCTTGCTTGTGGTAATATTGACCCCTCTTAAAAACAAAATGACCTGTGCCTCATTTAGGCCAAGTAGTATGCATACATAGTGTAAGTCCTGGGGGATAACATGTTTATAGCAAGAAAAGCTGGCGGTCTGGAATGTAAACATCTTAGCACTGTAATATTATTGTATCAGTAAAGTCCCAGAAGGTGGTAGATTTAATAATGTGGGTGGATTATATAAGAGAGAGAAATAAAGCAGTAATTTGAAATTGTTTGGGGACCTTTTGTGTCAATGGTTATGGAGGCTAAGGGACAACTCCGTTCCCCCAGGCCACTGTTAAAAAGGCAATGACTTTTCTTGTACATGAGCAGCATTTTTGGAATCTACATGCATTACCAGCACCACAGGCTTTTATCGTGTGATTAGTAATACATAATACATTTGATTCTATTACCATGCTCAAAAAATGAGGAAAAAAATGAATGAAGGTAGTAGAAAAAAGGAAGAACATGTTTATGAATAGCGTCAGCAGCGAAGTGCTTGAATATACATTTGCTGGTGAAACAGGTCTCGGTTTGCTTCTCGGGTGATTATACAACTACAGGGTTTTTAATCTCTTTCTTGCCGATGAAAGTCCCAGTAATTGCTATATTTCCCTTTTTGTTTCAAGGACCTTTGATGATCCCTTGGCTTGCATCAGAGGGCAAAGTCATTAGTGGAGAAATGAGCTCAAGTGAAGAGAAAGAGATTGTGGGGCTCCCAGCATGATTGGAAACTTTGGCTCACATTGCATCCTAATTTGAGTTCAGATTTTGATATATATTTGACAGTTAATTGACAAAAAATAGATAAATATATATATGTTTTAAAATTGTAAGCACTTTGCAAACATGTAACTGTGATTTTTAACCTTTGTTATTGTAGATGTAAGCTTACAAACATTTTTCTCTACATGACCAATCAAATATTTTTGACAAATTAAATACACATTTTTTGAGGATATTCTTGCATCTGCTTAATATTATGGTGTTAATTGCAGCCTTTTTTCTGCATGTTAATATTAGTCATTGGTATGTGTTTTAATGCTAAAATTAATATTTTAAAGCTAATTTCTATAGTTTGTTTTATAGAGGTAATGGCCTATGAGCCATAAAAAAGCATGTGCTTGAAAAACTAAATACAGAGGAGTTCCATTTCACAGCAGCTAAACTGGCAATATGTTTAATGTTATAATGCAGCAATCATCATCATGTTGTTCGGGGAGGGAGAAGGGGGTGCAGGGACATGTGGAATATGAAATCCTGTCAATCAAACTGCCGCACAACACTCTGTTGCAGTTGGGTGACAGTGGTTCTTTCATGTAAATCACAGACATTAGAAATAAAAGACAGGCCTGTTGACTCGCATCATGCTGAGAATCGGTGGCCCAGCATGTGTTGCTCTGTCTGTGTTTCACTCTCCTGTGGAACCGCTGTCCCCTGGGTCCCAGCACTGCTCCCTGGGGTGCACTGCATATAATTACCCACAATCCACCCTGAAACAGCTCTCATTTACAGTAATCAACAGTCTGCACTTCAAAGGATTCTTGTGGCATCAGACATCAAGAGCTACTGTGTGTTATTACAAATTATTATTATTATTGCCTCAGAGTTACCTTCTTACACTGGAGCTGATGACTATGTTAACTAAGAAGCTGATGAGATGGACGCAAGTTTTTTTTTTTTGGCCATTAAGGGCTGCTGAGGTTATGCTATAAGCTGTAATGAACTTCAAAAGCAGACTCAGCTCAATACCAGGGCGAAACAACAGCAGTAAAAACATCAGATGTTTAATATTATACAGGAGAGTGTGAAGAAAAATGTGGAAAAGGGTTGAGGAGGGGGGCTTCATCAAGGGCTTTAAATTTACATGACTAACAAATTCAAATGGCAAGTAAGGAATGCGGGATCATTTGATCATTTGGCAAACATGATGGTGGGTCTGTGTGATAATGGTCATTACCATAAACAGAAGCCATCATTAGGCTTGATTTCAGATAATGGTCAGAGTGGAAACCATTTCAGACTGAAGAAAGCCTGTCCCCATTAAAGACATATTAAGTGAATTAACTCGCATCATGAGTAGGAAAACCACTGTGTGGTATTGCCTGAAACATAATGCAAATATAATGTGAAGTGATGTCTCCCAACTTGGGACAAGTAAGCCACTTTAAATTTATAATATTTTTTTTGCAGCTCTACTTTATTTAGGCCAATGGTGCAATGCCCTTCTATTTTTTAGCATTGCCTTTACTTTTAATCTGTTATGTTTTTTGCATGTTTTTATTAAGCTGCGTGATTTCTAAAATTTGAATTTTTAATGATCATTTCAGTCTGTTGTGTATTTTAACTAAACCTTTATTTTACCAGGAAGTAACTTGAGATGAAATCTCTTTTTTTCTTTGTTGCGCTGTGAACTAAGACAGAAACAAATTGTTTTGAAGTTGTGGTTAAAATGGTGTTTTAGCTTTAATAAAAAATGAAAAAGATGCTAACATTGTATTATAAGAATGCCCTTTTTATAAATGTTAATTGTTGTGAAATTGTATTTTTTGTCATTGTTGTCTAATTTTCTAAATAAAGATTTTATGGTTTTTGCTAAATATACAGTCCTCAGTAATTTAAAGATTCCTCTCACAAGTACCTGCCGGCAAAATGGCTGCTGTGCATCTAGAGAGACCACCTTTTGACATGACATCCTCAGCTCTCCGGTGGGAAGAGTAGCGTCCTCCACAGAAACTGCCTCTGACCCTCTGGCACTGCTGGGCCTCATCATTGCCGCTCCATTAGGGATGCTGGAGCGGGTCTCCAAAAGAGCACGGCTGCACTGCATCACTCCTGCCTTTCACTGCTGGCATGTCCCCTAGTGGCCAGGTCATGTCATGGCATGGGTGCCCTGTGAGTGAGCTTGTATCAGGTCTGCCCTTGACATGCCCCCGGTTCTCCTCTTCCTCCGCCTTCTCCTCCTCAGAGTAGGGGAGAGCAGACCATCCGGATGGGGCACTGGGGGTGCCAGCTGGTGCCAGCTGTGAGAGGAGATTTCCAAGGTGGCGGACACCTGTCCTAACTCGCGCCCCCCAGCTCCCACAATGCATCTGGTCCGGCCCTGCAGACCCATCGTGGGGAAATGAGGCGCTAACCTTGAGGAGAAATGCTCCCAGCTTCGCATTAAGAGAGGCCCTAATTGCTGAGCGCTAGCACTGCCAAATGACATTAGGAAGTGCTGTCGTTTACTTTAACATAATGGCTCAGCGTGTTTTTTGGCTAAACTTCCTTTTCTTCTCTGAGGTGTTTCACCGCAGTGGCTGTTTTGGTGCTGTCATGGTCAATCAGGGAAAAACCTGGCAATGACAGCAGTTCTTAAGGGCAGTCATTGGGAAAACATTTCGGGGGGGGTGCATTCAAATTTAAAATCAAACTCCGAGGTGGCAAAAGAAGCGCCACATAAGTCCACAAACTGCTCCATACTATGAGCTCAGTGTACCATGTAAATGACTGTCATTTGTGAAATAGCAGTGGCATTTACTGTAGAAGGTGGACAACTTATGATATTATGTATTTCCTTTTTTTTTTTTATCAAACCACATATAATTTGGTCTTTTTAAAGAAATACCAACACAGTCCACTCAGTGTGATTAAATTAAACAAGCATGCTCATTAAATTATGCATACTGTAATAAGAATAGCCCTGACCGGTCTATGGCAGGATAGCGGGCTCCACAGAGACTGATCACATGCTTTGCTGCCGCGCTAGATTTTTGGGGCACCCATTAGCAGAACAAAAATCACCTTTGATTTAATGAAAGGTCCTCATTTGCTTGCTGGCTCCCCTCACTTACGGATACACGGTTAAATTAAGCTCCCCCCCTCCTGCCCCGACACCGCCGCCTCCATACGAAGGAGACACCGTCCCCTCTTCTGCAGTATAATGCTGTGATGATTCTATGATCTGGTGTTTCAAGTCTGCGGGAGTGTCAGAAATCCACTGCAAGGTGCTTCTAATTGCAGATACACCTCAGCACTTGAAAGTAATGAATGTGAGCATGGTGAAACCTCCAAGGATCAAACGCTAGTAATACATCATCAGTTGTGAAAAGGGTAATTCGTTTTCCTTCGCCAAGCAAAATATTAGAAGTTCAGATAGGATGTTTTATTATTAATTTATTCTTCCCCCAATACATGATTTTGTAATTGAAGTGCTATGAATAAAGTAACCCATATATCTTAGTGGGCCACTATCCATCCATGGACTTGTCATGGGATTTAAGTGTGTAAATATTGTTTGTAGCGAAGTGCAACAAGGATGATCCTTCCTCAAATACACTTTGGTGATATCCTTTATTCAATTTAGACTCACATATTTCCCAAGATCGTTACAAATGGCTCTTGATTGTGTCTTGTTTTCAATCTATACTCTTATTTATTTTCCTGAACTAGCTACTTTTGTTCAAAGTATTTTCAAAATCCAGAAAGGGACGTGATGTTCATGCAAAAACTTCAGCTATTATTTCTAAACTTTGATTTCTTTAGAAAAACATCACCTCTAGTCATCATGGGGTAATGGTGCCACTGGGACTCAGTCAAAACAACTCCAACAGTTCACGAGAAGATGGCCTCTTGCTGCTGGTTGACCCCTGTGGCCATCAAGCTGTTGACCTCAGGAGCGCCCGGGTAGGAAGTTCAAAGCCCAGCTGGCCGTGCATGATCTCTTCTTCTAGGCCACGGTCGTGCAGCATGGGGTCCACTTCCCCCGCTGCTTGAAAGCGGTCGTCACTCAAACAAAATCAGGATATGCGGTGCTCCTTCTGTGGCGCTTTTAACTGCTGAAACTCAGTTGAGCGCAAAGCGCCGGTGTGTTTGCTGGATGTAATTTACAGCTTTGTATTGCATGCAAGCGACCAACCTTGTGCAGGGACCGGTGCTGCTGCTGCTCATGGCATCTGCTCAGATGGCCGCCAAGGAGCGAGCATAACAATGTGCCATTCACGGGCCAGATGATGTCCAACTGCGAAGAACAGCTCGGACAGGAAGGGCAGGAGAAGGGCAACCAAGACAGCAGAGTTTGATGGACGTCCCAAAAAACTTTAACAAAAAAACCCCAATGAACTAACACTGCAGCAAGGATGTCGACCATTTCTGTTACAAATCCCCGTAAAAGTACTCTTGTCATAAAAGTATTCCACTCCTCGATGGGTCACTTAACTGCGCCCGTACCTATAATCAGTTCATTGTTATGTATATAGAGCGAGAAATCAGAGTTACATTTAAGCCAAAATTAGCGACCTGTCATTTATGGTGTAGAGTCAGGAGGTGGCTAACCCCTCAGTGAGGGGAAAAAGTGCTGGGGGGTC
The DNA here is from genome assembly GCA_036245035.1 of Adrianichthys oophorus. NCBI lineage: Eukaryota > Metazoa > Chordata > Actinopteri > Beloniformes > Adrianichthyidae > Adrianichthys > Adrianichthys oophorus. The sequence continues at coordinate 7,079,885 of BSAI01000096.1, read as the reverse complement.
TGAGGTGTAAAAACCAAGGAATTTGAGAGGCTGATAAATGAGGCTCTTCCTAACTGCATATGGTATGTGTTTTAAACCGACTCCCCCTCGGCCCTCCTTCTAGCCGACCATCCTTCATGAAGAGTTCAGGGGCCTTCTGCTGTATGGGGGCCCTGTTTTGTTGCCAAGACAGGCCCCCTGCATAGACTGCATATGGGACTGTATGATGACAGTCTTGGCTGGCTTTAATGAATTGTTATGGTGGTGTCAGAAAGGCTTCACATTGGGTCAATGTTAATTTTCACTGACTTTGTAAGATGTTAGTTCCACAAAGAAAGTGGTTTTGTCACTAAGGAAATACACCTGCTACCTGAGAAAAACAGAAGTGAAATACTAATATATCTTGAAGAAAAACCGCCAAAAGCCACAGAATTAAATGACATCTGTCTGACGGCTTCTTAATCTAACACTGGAGCTGGACAAGCCTAAAAACAGCTTTGACACCACCTACTTTTAAATAGACTTTTAGAAGTGTGGCATCCCTCACTATTTGAGCAAATAACAACAGTGTGTGAACAGGACAACAGCAACAGCAGTAAGTGTAAATTTTAAATTGTGATAGTAAGGTGAGTTATTTGGAGCAAAAGGTTCCCAGTTTCAGTCGTTTTCTGCACGAAAGCCAATTCCTCGCCATGGTGGTTTCTCACTGTCCTTCTTCACAGTCTTTTAACCAACCAGGTGGACACACATGCCCCCCGGTTATTCCACTGGACCTTTACCTCCTCTCTTATAATAGCACCCCACTCCCTCAGTCTTTCCAATGTATTCTACTCATTGTTTACTGTACATGCGGGTCTACAGTAATAATAAATAAGGAGCGTGTGTGCCATGCCAAAATGATTGATTACGACAGGGAGGCAAGGTCAGGATGGAGGAACAGGCTAGGGCTGTCCGACTCATTGAGTTAACACTGTATCCGTATTGTATGAATGTCACCAGCGATCCTGTGATTTATTACTACAGCCACTGCTCAATTCTCCTTTTCTACCTCCCCCCTTCTTTTAGGTACCTGACCGAGATACAGGATATGAACATAAGTGTAGACGAAATTCACTCTGTCAGGAAACACGTTACACCTTTGAATATATACCTATATTTACTTTTTTTTGTTTTCTTCATGCATCTAAACTGCTAACATATGTTAAAACTAAGTAAATATGATATTTTATCCTCTGTATATCTCAATGAACGTGCAAAAACCTGTGGTTATTTTGCATTACATTTTTAAACGATATTTTTCTTTGTAAAAAAAAAGTTTTTTGGCAAAGCCACTTAAAGGGAGGTAATGCATCTATGTACACACAAATTATGTAAATATTAATATTTATGCGATAAAAATCTAAAATATATGATAAAATGGTTTCTTTCGGTTGTGTAACTCATTGCCCAACAAATACGTAAATAAATAAAATAAACAAAGTCATTGTCACTCTCAGGAATATACAGTGAAGTACTCTTTCTTTTCAAAGGAGCTAACCTTTCGTCTTGGACTGAATACACAATGCCCCTCTGGACCTCTGGACTGCTCACTCTTTAGTGCATGTCAAGAAGACACCAGTCTGGACTATTTCCTCTGGGAGGTGGGTAAGCAAGCGCCACGCTCTGTCAGTTAGCGTAAAATGTTTCAGACTGAAGATGGATGGAGACGACGTGTCACTATGGCTCAACCGGGCTTTCACTGCTGCCATTGCCATGTCCTGGTCACATCAACCCAAGCGACCGAATCGCTTGGACCTGTCCTTCCTTTTGAGTTAGCATATACACTACATGACAGAGCGTGTGGCCTTCACTCACTCGGGGCAGAAAATAAGTAAATAAATAAATAAAGGCTCTTTCAACATGGCAGGTCAAACTGAATACATTGATTTGCTTTTTTTTGATAAACTTTCACTGTTTTGTGGCCTGGAGAAAAACACAAACAGTGACATGTCAACCAAGAGATTGTTTCGATATTAGGATCTCGCTTGACAGAGACGCGCCGGCTGTCCTGTTGTTAATATTTTTGCACAGCTTGATTTCCAATCAAAGAACATCACAAATTCAAATAAACTACCAGAGCTGTAAAAACTTCTGACAGGGGAGGAGCGTGACAGAGAAAGTCTTGGAGCACTGACCTTTTCGTTTGACCTCAACTGATATATTTCCACAGGCAATTCCATAACTCTCAAGCCAACATTTAAATGCTTCCTGTTTGACAGGAAGTTCCACATCACTCTGTGGGACCTGGCCCAATGCTCAACTGTGCGAAACGGCAGCATGCAGAACCAGAGTTAATTTATATGATGTCTCATCACCTTTTGGTGAAAGGTTGCCCTCACACATGTACGCAGGCAGATACTGTGTTGCGTTTGAGCGTGGGCCTGTTCTGTGATGTTTCCCTCATTTGAATCATAGATGCAGTATGAACACTTGCTGGACTCTGCATGACAAGATATTTTTCTCACACTTTTACTCTTCCTGTGTCTCTTGCTCACTCACTCTCTATTTCACTGTGTTGTTATTGGAATGTGTGCGTGTGTGTGTGTATATATGTGTGTGTGTGTGCTGGTGCGGACTGTGAAACTGATGAATGACCAGCCATGGCAGATTCATAGTCCGGATCCTGGTGCAGCTGGAGAGGAAACTAATGGCAAGCTGGGACTATGGAGGTCTCAGAGCTAATACCTGTCTCTTCCATCAGGAGACCTGGGGGCATTTTTTTACACCCAGCCAAATAAGAGCCACCCCCCCCACCACCACCAGCACTCCTACTTTTAACACCTTCCAACTCCTCACCGCTACCCCCTCAACATAAACCCTCTCCATCATGCACATGCACATACACATGCATGCAGGCACACACGTGCAGTCAACCGCGCGAGCATGCAGCCACACACAGATGGACATGCACACCCCTGCCGGGCCCCCAAACTGTCCAAACTGTGGGGGTGCTGGGGGAAAACTTTAATAGTGAATGGGTGGCCTTACAGGTACTGGGCATCAGCTGTCTGAGAGTCAATGTGCAGCAAAAAGACAAGGATGGGCACTTTACTGGACATTGGGTTTTTACTCCCTGCTGATTGGTCACATCATGAAACATTCCTTTGAGCGAGGGGTGAAGTTGCGTTGCCTGAAACGCTGAAGCTGTACCCTGGCAACCAAATTTAATATTGAACCCGTGTCTCGATACGTATATTAATGCTTGAAGTCAAATGCCTCCCAGTGTTATCCTCATTAGCGTTCTATACTATGCTCATCCTGAGAGCAGGCTGTGAAATAGAATCAGAGCACTAGTGGAAGTCATTAGTCAGTTTTGAGTGTGCATATGTTCAATTGACCTGCAGTATGTAAATTCCGGCAATGCTGGCCTTGCATATGGGCCGCGTGCCTCACTAGAGGCCCGTCCAGCATGGTGCCTCATTACGGAGAGGCTTTCCAGAGTCCTCCCTGTTAATTAGAGAGCCTCTGTCCGTCACGTGACTCTGCTGGTCTGACACTCTGAGGTCACAGTAAGGACTTATGGATCATCCTCCCGCAATGTTCGTTTGTCTATCTGTCAGCTCACACTACGCCGTCTTTCACATTTTTCATTTTTTGGTGTGCTTGTTGGACAGTTCTTCGATTGACTCATGCGCTCATCCGTCAGCTTTCATGGTCAAAGGATTGAAATTGTTCACCAACTTCCAAAGTAAATTCCAATTTTATTTGTTTCGTTGTAATTTTTTGTGAATAAAAAAGAAGAGCAACTTTTCTGTTACTTATTTATTTTTTTACTTCATTTTTTCTTTTCACCTTAATGTCGTACTTGCACTAGGAGATATTATCTCCAGGGTAACAACAAAGCACTGTCAAGATACCCAGCATCCTGCGGCTTAATTGTTATTAATTTACTGCAATTAAAATGTGTCTCTCTGTCTGTTTTTTTTTTTTCATGCCTTGACAAGCATGGATATTGTTTACACGCAATGAGAAACTGTTGAAGAACATTTCCAAGCAATGTCACTGTCTGTGCATAGCTCTGAGCAATTCCGGCACACATCGAGATAAAGCCCATATTTGAATAGGAGCGGATATCAAACACATTCATTAGGTTACATGCTTCACTTGATTAATTATATCTGAAGAAAATTGCGGGCACTTCGGATCTTAGTCTGGTAGTATCGCCATGTGCCACGGATCCCTAATTTCCAAAAGAAAGGGGAAGGAGGGGGGGCTGAAGGGGATTTTTTTTTCTCTTTCCCTTCTCTCTCTGTCTATCCCGGACAGCCTGCCTCCCTCCCTCCCTGAGGAAATGAACGTATTCAAATGTATCTCCATCAATGAGCACAGTAATTATGAATTCAGCACTAATTAGTAGATACACTACTTTCCTTGCATATTTGATTTCCACTGTGAGATGTTAATAAGGGAAGTGCCCATTTTTGTCCTATCTCATAAAAATTCCAGAGTGTAGGAGAGGGGGGTGGAGGGGGAGGGAGGGGGAGGGAGGGCATGGAGGGGGAGTGTGGTGGAGGGGAGGGTGGGTTTGGAAAAGGGGGGCAGATGGCGAGAGGGAAACAGGGGATGCATTAAGTATGCATGGAAGTCGAAAAAAATAAGTTTACAGATAATTGGCGTGGTTACTGAGGGGCTAAAACAACACTGCTTACCTTAGTTAACATTCTGCTGGCTAAACATGGCTTTTAAAAGACACACACTCATTGTTTTCATCTTCTCTCGTTTGCTAGACAAATAGAAGCTCTTTGGCAAAAAGGAAAAAAAAACCCAGCCCAAATATAATAATGACACGTTGAATTACAAATGTCACAGCCTCTTTAGATGGCAGACATTAGCCCATGAATAACACACCGACCATTTTTTAATGCATAAACTTTTTATTTTTTTCCAGATGAAATAAAAAAGTAAAAATCCCAAACTGTTTTGCTCTTTTACAACGCCAAGGGGTAATTACAACATTTTCCCAGAGTGAGAACAATAAAAGAAACCCTCCCCGTCTTTGATAATGTTGCAGAAAGATATTTACAGAGCACCACTGCTTGTGATTTATTAATATTAGAAGACAGCTTTTGCTGCCATGTTTTCAACAGCAAGTGATTAGCACAGCCTGCTACAGTGAATAAATTCGTAAGTAGATTAAATGATCAAAATGCAATAAATCTAATAATATAAATGTTTATTGGAAGTGAAGGAGTTTGTATTTCCAGTGCAGTCAGATTAGGCAGCAGATGGCCGCCCTTATGTCAGCGCTACTGTGTGAACGCTTGTGTCAGAGGCCATACCTTTAAAATAACATGAACATATTTCTGGACAACACACAATTGCTTCGGATACAGTGGATTTATCTAATTAATCCAATCATCTCCTTTGAATGGGGGATTTCTGTGCTCGTTGGTCGCCTCTTCTTTGACTGAGACCGGCGTCTTTGTGCCAGGTTGCCAGGTTGCCAGCCTAAGAGGCTGGTCTCCTTCTCAAGGAGACTGTTATGACCATGTGGTGTTTGTGCCAACCTCTGGCTGCAGTGGGGAGATAGGGAGTGGAGTGGGAGGAGAAAAAAAAATGAAAATGCAAACAAATAACTTGAAAGTACACTGCACTTGTAAAAAAAATGACATACTGATATCAATATTCTGACATGGATCACGGGAAAACAGGG
>BSAI01000096.1:7003656-7074204 GCA_036245035.1 Adrianichthys oophorus | reverse complement strand
TACACACAAAGCAGGCCCCCTCACACTCTTATTTGACTTTGTGTGTGCTTCACTGGGTTTATTATGACAGGCTGAGCGGCGGGGAGGGAATTAAACTGTTAAGCAGACATCAGAGGCTGTCTAATGTTTAATGCAGGAGCTGGGGCATGTGCTGACTGATAATGAATACAAACAGGCCAACGTCTTATTTGTTGTGCTTTTCATTGGGAATGACTCGGGTGCTTGACATCCACAGCTAATGTACTGTACGCGGCTATTGTTCTAACACCCCCCTCTCCTCTCATCCTTCCTTCATATCTTTCTCTGCCTCCTTCTCTTCTCTTTTTTTTTCATTTCACCCGTCTTCTTTTATTGTGCTGATTCTTCAATGCTGCGCTGTCACTTCCATCACACAACAAGCCAGTCTTGGGCTGGATGTGACAGGATAATGTTGTAATTCTTGTGGAATCACAATCTCCATCATGATAATGTGTTGATGGGATGTGGTAATAGTTGTTAAAAGGTCACCCAGTGTGCTGTAATTGGCTCTTTCATACTCCACTACGTTTACTACGACAGAAGGCATGACCTCGCTGGCAGAGACAGTAAATATGCCATCTTGAGAGTGTAATTATACAAGCCAAGCCTTCTTGGATCCCTTTCTCCCGCCTCCTTTGCCCTCTCATGTTACTCATTTCTTTACAGTCTCACTTTGGATGTCCAAATGTAGCAGTAAGTTGGCATGATGAATGAAGCAAAGCGGCAGCACAATACTGTACGTATGCCCACATTGGCACTTGGACAGTATTGTTAGGAATGGGCAATTGTAAAATAAAGACCTAATTTGAGGTGGCATCCATTTAAGAAAAAAAAAAAAAAAAAAAAGGATGTCATAAATTACGGTTTCTTCCTGAAAGACTCTCCTCATCATTTAGATAAGAAAAAATGGAATGAGTTTTGTAACAATAAAGCACTCTATCTGATGTCTATATAAAAGAAATATTTAAATATATATTTAGACGTGTACAAACAATTTAGTATCATTTGTATTGCACTGTGACAGCCCAGGGAATAAATAATAAATAACAATCCCACATAATTATTTTTCAAAGACAATTTGCTTCAGCTCTGCTTTTAGTTAGTTCAAACACACAATTAAGAGGAAATCTAATTTATTGTTTTTTTTCTACATCAAATGTTAAATTGAATCAATACTGTAATTATATCTGTGATATAAGGGAACTTTGTGTAAAGCTTATAATTGGCCCACTTTTATAAACAGAAGCAACTAAATCTTTCAGGTAAATGAAAGACACGTTTTAAAAATCTTTGGTTTCTGTTAAGGTGTTTTTTTCTTAACTAATTTAGCTCTTTGCTTAAAAAAAGGAGAAATTCTAAATTCAATAGTGTTAAAGTCAGAAGAAAGTGATGTTTTTTAATACTTTTCTGTGTCTTGATGCCATGTTTCTTTTCTAAGCAATTTATTCCTAAAATGAAAAAAAAAAAAAAACAATAAAAAAAATAATTTAAACCTCACAGATTTTTTTTTTATAAAATGCAGTAAATTTTGTCTTTCTCTTAAGAAAAACACGTTTTAATATGAAAAAGAAAATCCTAGATGATGGCAAAAAAATGTATCAACACTAAATTCTTAATTATTTAGATTTTCACCACCTTTTTATACCATTTAAATCCATGTGTTTTCTTTTTATCTTGACAAAGAGCTTTTATTCTTTCACACCCTTTTTCCATTAGACATATATTTTTTGTCAATATTTTGCAGAGCGACAACATCAAAATAAAATGTATCCTGCAGATGTAGTGTTGCAAATGTATAAGACTTGTAATATTACTAAACTACACGTGCTGGTTGGAATAGGGATACAGTTCCATAGCACCTCCCTGTGGCACTGACCATCTTATTTTACTGTCAAACGCATACCTTTTACGATACGCTTTCATCCATATCTTAACTTATATTCCCTCTTCATGTACATCGTGAGAATTTTATGTCCATTTTAAGATTAACCTATTAAATTACAGAATCATAAAACATTAAAAACGAGCGCTTCTTTTAGAAAAACTTATCATCCGGTCCGACAAAGAAGCTTCATTCAGTTTAGGCAGCAATTGAAAACTGCTGCCATCTCTGTAACATTGTTATGGTAACTGCTCCAGCAAAGTCACCAAATCTTATTGTAAAATCTCTTACAATATCATAATAACACTTGGAAGCGGGGGCAGCGGAGTTTGACAATAATATATCTGTGGAAATCTCACCCCCTCGCTCCACTCTCTCCAGATCCTCAGCGAGAGGTACATCAGAGGAGACATTTGCGCTTTATGAAGTGCATTCATTTGGCCATTTGCCATGTTTCCTCACTAGAGGACTGCTATGATGAATGAGAGAAGAGAAGAAGCAGATTTTCTCTCCCACCTCTCGACTCTCCCCGGTGATTACTAATACAGAGCCCTGCAACCTCCCACACTATATGAAAACTGTAGGCTTGCTCTCATATCCTGGGTAATCTTCAATTTCCCAGAATCATTAAACTGAGACTAGCATCTCTGATGGCTGAAGATACTTGACGTATTATGATTATAATCATATGAGTACCTTGTTGTTACCTTGGAAGCAGCAAGGTTGCCTTAAAAAAAGAAAAAAAATCGATACGGAAGACTGACAGGAAAACCTTTACAGTTTGTCGCAACCGAAAATGAAAGCCCCTATTTGTGCACATAAAATAAATCACTGGGAATTGTGTCCTCAGCTGTTATGGTGATGGACAAACCAAACATTCAGAAGGAAGCTGATGTAGCAACTGAGAAGTTTAGAACCTAACTTTACATACTCCTGTTTTCAATTTCACAGTAAAAATTTATTTTCATTGCTTTTCAATCTTCCAGATGTCATGGTTTGTTTTACAGGCTTGTCCATGCAACCAGCTGGAAGCGGAGCTTGTATCCGTAGACATAAGTATCTGGCAGTGGAGACTCCCTGACTTTCAGAGATGTGGTATGAAAACACTAAAACTTTGCAATGCATCATTGAGCGAACACATAAACTCATGTTCCTGTTTATTAATGCTACCCAGAGGTAAAATGGATAAAATTTATAAAGTCAAATTGCTGAATGCAGAGAACTAAAGTTGACTGCTACTGTGTTAGAGGGTGTTGATACTGTGCTGTAGGGGGGAGGACAGGAAAAATGTATGTGAGAAAAAAAAAAAGTATGTTCAGCGAATCGCCTCCAAACCAAATATATAATCTTCTGCTATACCCTCCTCTTTGTAGCCTCAATCAGTTTATTCACAGCCTGCAATTCGCTGACATCTTCACCGTGCAGAGACTTAGGCGAACAGGCTCTACCTCTGAGCCGAAGGATATGCAGCAGAGACTCCAGCCAACCTGGCACTTGTTCAAACGCACAACACAGTTGACTAATGGAAAGGGTTGTTTTCTAAAGGTGACCAACACTGTAGGTTGAGCTCTTCTTCATACTGGTCCACCACAAATGGGTGGAAGGTTTTCAACACTCGAGGCGCTGTCTTCTGCAAGTTAATGACTAAAAATGTCCAGGAGCATTCCAAAACTGGAAGTGAGCATGGAAAACAGTGTGGCCCCTGAGGGTTACATTAGCTGATCTCTGCTCCGAATTCTCCATGAGTTCTAGTGACAATTTTAGAGGGATGGGTCAGATGAAAGACAACAGAAGGAAAGCAGGATCAAAAGCCACATGCTTTCCGGTATCCTTGCTTTTCTAAGGAACATACATAGTGCATTGGCTACATATCAAGGTCTTTGAACGGCGAGGGTCGACCAACGTGTAGTGGCCTTATTATTCTTTACTTCAATAACAAACCCACATCTTTCCCTCTTGCCATCAAAGGTCCAGATCTCTAGAAGTGAAAACGCGGATCATATATGAGTTATTCATCTTCCTGCAAATTTAAATAACTCCTTTGAACAATGTCTTTGGTAAGCTGTGGCCAAATACGTGAGTCTGCTAGCACAGCAATGTACAACATTCATCCAACAATTCAGTGGCTTATAGGACTCCCCCACACATCCAGAGAGATCCCCCTTATTTTTCTCATTCGGCAAAACTACACCACATAACTTTTCATACATTTCAATCAACTCCCATTCTCAACCCGGTAATGACATTCACTCCCTCGCCTTGAGTGACAATAACTAAGTTGTCCACATCCATTCCACGCAGTTATCCGCCCGTAGCCTATAAAGCAGAAATAACGTAGTGGTTTACTCACAGTGAGGGGCTACTCTCAGACTGGACCAAGGCAGCCATTTGAAGTGACAGGGCCGCCCATCATGCACCTCTAACGGGGTCAGGAGGCCTTATGGGGACTTGATACAGAGCGAGGCCAAGGGGACAGGGCCTTTAGAGAGGATAGATGGAGCTCTGGCAAGAAAGAAGGACGGGCTGATTACATCATTTTTCAGACGCACCAAAAGGGTCTGTAAGGACCTCTGGGCAGTTGGATTGACAGTTGGCCTCTCTGCTAATACACGTTTGAGTGATTTGTCAAAATGAAGAAATTGTTCTCACTGACCTATCTCGCTCAGCTATGAGTGAGTCAGTTGGTGAGACTTGACAAGACGAGTGACATATTACTCATTCTCACTCTGGTAAGACTTGAATATATGAGAGCCAAAGTCACAACAAGCATTCTTCATGAAAAACTCCTTCTTTGGAAGACAAGAAAAAAAAAACTTTTCTGTCTGAGAAACTGACATCAGGGGGGGGTAAAGCATCTTCAGGAGTGGAGATAATCACCTCCTCAGTCAGTGTTGGACTGTAGGTGGCGTTTGCTTCTGCAAGGGGGGGGAATGTTTTGCTTTTGTGCATTTCCTGAATATCTACAAATATTCCCTGAAGGCACGCTGCAGTGCGATGTTGCGCCACCTGTTTTCAAGGCACAGGCACTCCCTCGGGCCCCTCGACAAATCATCTTCCTTGTTTCTCCTGCGGGGAAACAGACACCGTCACTTTTTGGTTTTGGGTGTCACATCATTGCTGAAAGATGCTAGAGCAAATTCGACATTTCCTTCCGTCCCAACAGGTGAAGTGAGAATAAACAAAGCGAGGGATTTCGAAATCATAGAGGTGGGAGTTTTTCTTAAGGTAGAAAGGAAAAAAAAATCCAACATACAGAAAAGTAATTAGGAATTTTACAACCTAGATTTTCATTTTTGTTCATATGCTTTTTTACTTTAACGCCTATAATTGCATCAGCACACCCTTAACTTGTTCCTGTGTCTTTTTCTCAGCAGAGCAGACATAATGACTGACCTGGATTCATACTACTATTTTCAATCACCATCTTCCTCCAAGGTTGTTGGCTAAAATCCAGAGGTTGTTCTGGGATTCCACTTTATCAGAAGCAGAGCAGCACATGGAGTTAATAATGATTTAGTCTATGTTTTACAGCTGCTACAAAATGGACACTGTGTAAACAGAGTAAACACCAGGGCCTTCGAGCTTTCTATTTTGGAACCAGGTCTGTCGTTTCACCGCTATGACATATATGTTTAGATAAAAAAAAGGAGAGAGAACAAGGCAGTAATTGGTGGACTAATCCATAAATCTAACAGGGTGTTATAATATATTTTATTTGATGATGTAGTCAGGAAGCAGAGTTTTTTTCCCTTTAATAGCACTTGTGTGAAACTTTTAGTGGGTTTTTGTGAGTCCCCCTCATGTGGTGTGAGAACGTGCAGCGGAATGGCGGTTCCACGCCGAACATCTGCTTTCTCCATCACAGGCTAAGACCGGAGAGCGAATTATAGGAGCCACAGGTAACTATTACGGCATCGCGGCTCTGCAAAGCTGGGGTCCTTGTTAGCGCGCACATTCAAATTAGATTATGCCAGCATTTGAATAACAAGGCTCCAGAAGACATTCATTCATTCATTCATTCCTTTTCCAAACCGCTTTATCCCTTTCGGGGTCACTGGGTTGTCGGAGCCTAACCCGGCTACTCATGGGCGAAGGCAGGGTACACCCCAGTCTGTCGCAGGGGCCTCCAGAAGACAACATTGTTAAAAATTGAAAGTGTGCATTTTTCCTGCAAAATATCAAAAGGAGTTTACTTATTTACGGCTTAGCTTGGAACATTTCTAATGATGACACTGACGTCTGTCAACAATGCTTTTTCTTTTGGTGTTCTTTTGGAGAATATATTTACAGTGTGAATCAAAACTCCGGTTGCCTCTTGACAGTTTGGCTTCTCCTTCATGCACCTCTGTATTTAATTCAAAGCAGAACCTCACCAAAGGAAAAGCTTCTGTTATCCAGTCTAACACTGCAGCCTGAGGAGAAACACTGGGTAAAACAGCAGCTTAATATTTCATATTGGTTTGATTATTCATCCACACAAAGACATTTCCCTTTTTTTTAACCCCCACCCCCTCTCTCCCTCGCATTTCAACGCCCTTATTAAAAATGGGACACTGCACATTGAAACTTTTTAAAAATTCAAATATTTTCTTTCAATCTTTAAAGAGCTTATATCTAATGAACTAAGATTTAATTTGGCATGGCTTAACATCCATTTGCACTGTTCATAATTAGGAATGCAGGCCTCAGTATTAAAATGAAGGGGCAAAGCCCTCAGTAAGTTCCCAAGTGAAACAAGAATTGGTTCCACTTTAAGTATTAATTGATTGGCTTTGCAGTATCCCTTACAGGAGAAGAGTACACACATGTGCATCCAGCACACATACACGCACACACAATTTACAGAGCACTCATTTCTCATCAATCTGGTGCTGCTTCATTTGCTTGTCTCTCAGTCCCCCAGAGAGGGACAACCTATCTGCTAGCAGAGCTTAGCATTTGATCATGAGTGTCAATATCAAACTGAAAAGCAGGATTACACACTGCTGTCGTCAATAGGCGTAATAGTTTTACATGTGTTAAGGTTAACTCAGCCATTTAATGTGCACAGCACCTCCGAGATAATCATTCAAAAAAAAAAAAAAAAGGACTTAAAAATGTCACATAAGCCTCAACAGGCCTAGGCCTCTGCGATGATCACATGCTATACTCAGAGGGTCTTGTTGCAGTTTTTTTTCTTTTCCGAGTCTTGATGGCTTGTGACTTTGTAGTAGACAGTCTTTAACGTATGAGACTAGTCTGTAAGGTATTCCATTCAAATTTCTTGCAAGAAATAGTTCCTGTGATGTGTGTGATCAGACTGTGCAGAGTCACATGAGATATTAGTATTGATTACAGGCCGACCTAATATAAATTCTGTTAAGTGTTTATTAAGGAAGAGCTTACACAATAGAATACTCTGTGTTGAGCATTTCACAATGGACCGCAACTCTGATGATTTAAGACACATAAAACGATTTTAGCTTTCACTCCTGTAAAAAATTAACTAAATGTCTGCCTTTACTTTTTACAATTGCTTTTAAAGATGTGTTTATGTGTGACTGGATGTGTGCAGGTCCCCTTGATTTTTTTTTTTTTTCTCAGAACATAACCCTTTCGCACTGTAAACCTCTTTCCCGTGACAGCTAAAAATCCCCCTCAATGCTGTGAATTAGGAAGCGGTCTATTAGACACATGATCAGATGATGCAGGATTAGTGGACTGAAGTCTTCAAAGCTGCTATTACAACTCCTGAGATGTGATACAGGCTCCCCTACTGCTCCCTGCAGGGGCGTGAGGCTCTTCCTCAGAGAATTACCTGACACTGTCGTGTCTGCGCTCTGGGAGACAAGTGCTGTGGCTCGGAGTGGAACAGCCAACATCAGTCGGAAATGCTCCTTCCATGCTGCGCTGAGCCAACAAACCCTGCATTTAATCCCACATGTGAGCTGCCGTGATGGCTACATGAGTTGACATCAGAGAAAAGGAGTTAAGGTGCTAAGGCTGGAATGATAGGTGATAAAATGGATTACAGATGGGGAAATGCCATCATGCTCGAATACTAAGTCAGACTCAAAAATGTTAATAATGGGGCTTCGCTGTGAGGTGATCAGCCTTAGAAGTATTAAAGGTGGAGAAGTGTCACAGATGATTCGAATGTTAAACAATCTAGGTGGTAAAGTTAAAAAAAACAAAGTAAAACATGATAATAAAAAAAAAACATAAAACATGGTTCCATTTAAAGAGACTTTACAGAATGAAGCACTTAGAAGAGTCCAGTCTGGAAGACTTAGCAAGTTCACAGTGTTGCTGCTCCGGTATGTTGTCCACATCCTATAGCCCATAAAACCAAATAATAAAAATGGAAGAAATAAAAGGAAAAAAAAAAAGATATAATTTGTGGAAGAACAAAAAAGTGGTTGCATTCTGAACTTCAAGTTACCTTTTCTAAAGCTGAACACTGGGAATTTGGACCTCCCAGCGCAAACATTAACGGGCTGAAATGCAGCTCTGGATGTAACAAAGGAAACAATACCAGGGAAGAGAGCCAAGAAGGCAGAGCTGGCACGCCTGTTCCTGGGACCATGGGAATTTGGCTCCCAGAAATAATGGGGTTGAACAGGGCCCAGCACCACTGCTACTGTAGCTGGGAAAATGGTGCACTGCAAGCCAGGCTCCATCCAGGGAGACTTAAAACAGGGGAGGGAGAGGAAAAAAAATGAAATATACATTATGGGATGCACCTCACAGTGTGAAGTGAGATGAGTAAAATAATGGAGGAAGGAAAGCTTGCCTTGTGTCTGTCCTGAGCGAGTGATTGTAAATCAGAAGCGCTGCTCAGCTTAGTCTTTGGATGTGAGCTAACATAAAATACTGTATGGACAAACAGCCACCTGGGCGGAAAATAAAATAATAATAGAGCAGAACATAAAGGGCTTTTTATGTGTGCTGTACACTGTGTAGCCAAAACTTAAGGAGAATTATCGGTGCATGTGTATTTATAATATTGGTAATGTTAATGCTTGCAGCCCCTCTCCAGCCTAATTAGGACAATAAAGGGTTATGGGCTAATGTATGACTGCCATGCCAAAGCTAATGAATGCCTGGTGTACCTTGTTTCCTCCCAAGCGTCCTTGGACTGTCATCTTCAACCTTTTGATGTTGTATCTGATTATCCAGGCAGCGATTAATCATGATTAAGTAAGCACCAAGTCTCTCAGAGAGAAAGCAAAAGGAGAGGGTGGGTGGACAGCAGGAAGGTTGCCCAGGACCAGGCCGTAAATTTGGGCAGCGCAGCCACTAGGCTCTGCCAAGTGGACACTGGTAATGAGACAGCAAAGCAAAAATTACCGGCGCTTTTTTAAGTGTAACGAAAGGAAAGATTCATTATCTGTGCTAGCGTTTATCCCAGCTATAGTGGAGGCATCCAAAGAAACGCCTCTTGCCGTCTGTGGTTACCACCAAATTGGACACCGCTGCACGTTTTTGCATGCCCAGAGCTATTTGACAGCCATTTTTGCATGTTTTGTTGATACAGAGACATTTCATAACATTACTCCACTCACTGCTTTTCCGAAACCATTTTCCTGCTTTGATGTCAGTTGATGGAATATAAATAGTTAGAAGCAAACCTACGGTAACCACCTATTGGTCTTCATGCATTTCTAATGTAACCCGGTCTGCCCAATGCTCACAGTCGGGCTGGCTTCATTACTCCGAGGTGCTGAGTCCTTTGCCAGAACTCTGCCTTTTCAGCGAATAGATCACCCTTGTGACCAGGGTCTCTGATACTGTATGCACCATCTGAAAGCTGTAGCTGTTTGCCCAGGTGCCAAAATCATCAAGTTCAGCTTGCATGGCAGGTTATGAAAGAATATTAACTGTGGGAATAACCCGGCTTGACATGCGTCGCCCGCATGCATGATCAAATAAGAGAGCCCCTCAGAAAAGGAGTTTTCCAGGTAGGCCTACTGGCAAGGAAGTCTGGCCTCGTGATGACATCAACTCAATCATTGGTACTTTGAAGTCAGAGGGGTCAGTGTTTTAATAGGTATGGACAAAAAAGTACAGCGATTCTCTCTTTTTGCTGTCCAACCTGTTTCTGCTAACGTATTTAGCATTCTCTCGGTGTAATGGGTTTCCCAGAGAAGAGGGAGGGTGGAAGCTGTTGTTGAGGCATGCTTAATGACGAACCAAAAGACGTAGAGCAGAGGTCCACATTATTGCTACTATCAATAATACAACACTTTAAGTGTTTCACTTGGAGTAAAGGCATATAATACTTCCTTTTCAACCTTGCTGCTGCCTCTCACTGTAAATTGTATTTCTCCAATGAGGTCTGATGTGAAAGAATTCGTTCTGAATGCTCCCTTTCAAAACCGCACTGGCTTGTCAGGGTTTTCCTGTCAGAGATTGTTTCTGTTAAAAAGCCTAAAATTTGATTTTACTTGGAGGATTTAAGGTTTCCACCTCCGTGTTTTTACTTTCCATCAATCTCTCTGTTTTTCTCCCTCAAACCAGTATTTCAAGCTTAAATTATGGCAAATGATGTGTGTTCTGTGTCTCACAAAGGAAAACAAAATAACCCCTGATGGCTGTACCGTAAATTAACATCTCCCTCACAGCCTAATGTTTAAGTGGAAAACTTCCTAACCGCACAGACATAAATCAGCCACCCTGTCCTCTAGGTTTCATCATAGAAATGTTGAATAGCGTTTCAGGGCCATTATGAAAACATGGGAAAAAATAAAGAGGCATGAAGTTATGTATCTTGTTCCCATCAAACACAAACACAAAAAAAAAAGAAATCGAGGATATCATCATATAATTGGCGAGAGTGTGTGTACACATGTCTCCTTTCAGTTCCAACACAGTCCTTCAGTTCAACACGGGCTTTGAAATGTGGATTCAAAGCTAGCGGACTTCCCTGAATCACTGAAAACCCCCAGGACGTGCTATGGCCTTTGCGGAGGTGGAAGCCAAATATGAGTCTGAGAAGATGAAGCACCCTGGCCTGTAGTCTGTTCCTGGTAGGTGTTCACTCCCGATAAATATTTCATTTTGGTACAAAACAAATAACTTGACATAATTCCTCCTCCACTCTTCCGAGCAGAATGACAGAGTGGCTGATTTACACATGCCGAGAGGTGTAAAAAGCAGAGGCATGCTGCTTTTCTCCATCCACCATCTAATGGATGCAACCTGATGGGCAATCAACTGTCATGAAGCGAGGACTCACCTGGATTCATACGAACTGCAGAAGAGCTCACAATGCATAGGTAATGCAGCATGAAATTCAGGTAGATTCAACATTAGCTAGTCAGAAACAAGGGATAAAAGTATTAGTTACCTTTGAGGAGGCATTTATTGTGCCCCTTTAAGAACATGCAGGGGCTAAAAAATTTGACCCGAGTCAAATAACCATTTGAGACATGAAAGGACGAGCGATTTAAACTTTAAATCTACTGTGAAAGCGTAACCACTTGACTATTTTCCCATTTCTTTCTTCATGAATGCTTGAGGCTCTCTCTGCTTTGTTGCATTTGTCAATCATTGTAATTTGGGCTCCATTTCCAAAAATAATTATCAGGTGAGTGGCAGCCCTTTGCCTGGAGTGCCAACTTGGAAGCGACGTGCCCAAGAGTATTAATTATGCCGCTCAAAATATGAAGTCTTTTAATAGAGAGGCTGACGTGACATCATTGTTTAGATTCTTTCTTCCCTACAAACATGACAATCACGACCGTCCCTCTGGTCATCGACAGAGATGAGGAGGAATTGTCAGAGGAAGTTATTAACAAGCTGTGTACCATGTGATAAAGTCAGTCAGACTCTCACTGGTACCATGTCTGTTGATTCACATTGAAGAGAGGCAGAGTGCGCCTGAGAAGTAAGTCAACAACTTCAGTACAGCAGCTGTAAGAGATACAGAGCGCGGTGGAAATATGCAGAGCAACAACTGAGGGGGAGGTTTTTCTGCGCGCAAGCCTCAAATCTTTCAAATCCACATACTAAAATTATTGCTGAATGTAAGTGTTGACGCTGTACTCCCAGGAACATCCGGTTTCGTACAGTCGCCAGCCTAAATCTCTCTCTCCGTTTCATTCTGCCAATCAAGTGCGCACAAACAGCACTGCACTGTAGTTGTGGTTCACATTCAGCAGTAGCTTCTGTGAAACCCTAAGAGGGAGAGACAGCTTCCAGGTCTCATTAGCATCCAGTAGCAGCTAATGCTGCCTCCCTATTACTGTCTGAGGAGCTGAAATTCAGTTGGAGATGAGCACAGCCCAGGGGGCTTAGGGTTGCCAGTTTAATTAGTGCCTGATAATTTCAATAATGAGCGACAATTCATTGGGGCTTTTTAGGTTGGCCCACTGTTTGAGAGCAAATCGATAATCCTCTGTTTCTTTCCCCTCTCTCACGAGCAGATAAAGGGCAAGCGTTGAAGGAGGGGGGGCTCTATCCCTTTGCAGGAATTAAATGAAAAGAATCAACTTAGAAAATGTCCCTTTGAAACCAAGAAAGGGAAGCCTATGTGATTTGATTTGCTGTTATTGGATGAGCAGGTGGATCTTTAGCTGCTGTCGTGGGGTCCAAAGTAAAAACAATTTGCCTTGAGTGATATGGGTTAAGTAAGTGGAGGGGTGAGAGGTTTACACTTGTTTTGCACCATCCCTGTCTGTGACCACGTGAAGAGGGCGCACACGTTGATCTAACTGCACCCTGCTGCAGCAAACTCATGTTTTTCTCTCAAGTTCCACTTTGATCATCTTTTGATCTGTTGTAAAAAAGTGGTATTTTATTTATGATTATGTTGTTTTTAGTTACTTTCTAAGGCATAGTTTCTGCAGAGCGGCAGTAGTTTATTAGAAACTCACCTCTAAGTTGTGGGCAGAACTGTTGGAGTGGAGAAAGCCCACGCCTGCTTCCGCACATCCTTCCGTTTACTCTCTCCCGCAAGTCTACAGCCCCTTACAACCCCAACCCAACATTACCTGTGCAACAAAAGTGGCAAATAATGTTGGAGCTATCCAGCTGTAAATGAAAGACAAACACATTTGTCTGTAAGTGGATGCGTCAGATCAGAATGGAGCAGAGCAAGGAGCATTTTGCCAACCAATTATAGCACCAACATCACTACTACAAGCTTTTTTCAACATCTTTTTTTTCTCCTGATTCACAACGATTTGAATAAAGAAATACACATAATAATAAAGAATAAAGAAATTCATTTTATATGTCCTCCATGATGAGAAAAAATACCAAAAAGAACATATTAAAAACACCAAAAACACAATTTTCATCGATGCAGGTCTTTAAAACCAACAGATATTGATGTCTATCGCAAAAAAAAAAACAAAAAAAAACAATGAGAAAGAATAATTTATTCATTTGCTTGGAAGCTCAAAATTAAATGGTTTCCTTCAGTTCTTTGACAAATGTTTTTAAACCCTTCTGTAATGTAGCGATGGGCGACAAATTCCCGGTAATGCACTGTGAGAATTCCTGTTTTCTCCTGGAAGCTGTTTCACAGCTCTGCTTGATGAAGAACAGGTGAGGCTGAATAAAGTTCAAATAGACACTTTTTATACTCGAGGAAATAATTATGCAGCACGCTGCATTTGCAGTGTTATTGAAAATTAGAGATCACTTTCAGGTGTTGCAGAAAGTGCATAAAAATTACCAATTAACCGCATAACACCCAAGCTCTACCTGACACTTGCATTGTAATCACTGCAGAAACAGGAAATAAGAGCCTATTTTTTCCTAGTAAACATTCTGCTTTACGATGAAATACCACATGCATGAAAATGTAAATGATCATTATAAAAACCTGTAAAAAAACAGACTGACATCCCACCTGCCAATGTTTCCCCAAAGTCTTTGCAACAGTGATTGGGAAACAGCTTCATTGCCCTTTGCAACATGTCTACGTTTGACACGCTATGTGTTCCACAATGTCCCTAACAATACTGAGTCAGCACACAAGCAGCCAGTATGTTCACACTTCACCATACATGGCTGGAATGAAAGTGCAGCGAGAGCGAGAGCATGCAGCATTTCCTCAGTCAGTTAGGCTGACATATTGCGAAGGACAGTAGCCTAATTATTCGCTGGCAGTGGCACAGACCTGCCAGTCCCTTCAGACTGAGCCCAACCACTAAGGATGGAGTTTGATTCCTGAATGTCTGCCATGTTTTGAGTCAGAAAGGATCATGTCCGGCAGAGATTTAATTTGGTCATTCGGTGTTGTGAACTCTTGTCACTTATCACGCCAACCTGCAGTCCCTCTTTAAGAAAAACAGCAATCATAACGCTAATACAGACAACATCAAGACGCTATTGATTGTGATTACTTACTAGTTATTCCCTCCGTGGCATGCGGTTCAGTGCCCTGTTTGTGCTTGTCTGTGGCACTCTTTTTAAATATTCATGACCAGGTTGCCTTATGGTTCTGCAGCTGAATTTCTAATTGGGCCGTCAAAAGGGATACAACATGCCCTTAAGCAGGACTGTAACAGCGGTCAGCTCAAACAGAAATCGTGTGATTCAGCCACGGGGCTAATTAGCGATTAGCATTCACTGTTTACAAGGGTTCTTACCTGTGGGCCAGGCCATGTCTGAATTGAACTTAAATCCATCTTTTCTTCCTTTGAAGCTTCAAGAAATGCCTGTCCATATCATAATGACTGGGAGGAGAGAAGGAAGCGCTTCGACTGTGTAACAACATAATCATCAATTAGGGCAGGGAAATGGCAAGAAGTGGGGATTTTAGCTCATTAAAAAAAGCCCAGAAGAAAAGGTTTCTGTGGATTTATACATATTTCCTGTCTCTTCTCGGTCAACGTCTGCCATCTTTGGAATTAAAATGATCCTGTCTTTCAAGATGAGTGGAAATCCCCGAAAATATAATTCAGAGACTCCGAAGCAGACGTTCCCTAATAAAGGCTAAAATATGACTGACATTTCTTCCATGACGATCCTGGAAGGAAATGTGATTGCCTCTGATTTAATCCTTATTAGTTTCCTCTCCCTATAAATTATGCTTAGTGCTTTTTTACAGCCATTACAACCAAAATTAATGACACTGAAGAGCTAGCAGATTCACGAAATTATCAAGGTTTTGCCAAGTTATAACTATCCTTTAAGAATATTGAAATTGCTGCTACTCATGCATACTCTGTAGCCTTAAGCCCTAATTGCTACAGCTAGAATGAGGCCTGCTTACTTTGCAGCACGGCCCACATATTTACTTTTCCTTAGTGTGCACTTCACAGTCAGATTTAAAAACAATTTATTCCTCATTACAATAAAATGAAATACTTCTGATAAATTATGTTTTGTGGTTTGTTGCCAGGAAGCTTGTAATTTCTTTTTTTAAATCTATATGTTATTTAAAAAAAAAAAGTAAGGAAAATTAGCCTTTTCATTTCCACTGTGTCACTTTTATTTGATTCCTGGGGATATCTAGTGGCCAACGTGGATGATTGTATACATCATCATAGTGGAGCCCCCTACATACAGTAGCTCATGTCTTCAACAGCATTCCAGACATTAAAAAGAATAGCAGATTCCCCAACTTCTTTGAGGATGCACTTCCTTTGAGAAAGGACTTCTTTTGAGCATATCCAAACGTTTTCATCTCTCACACTTTTTAAAATCTATTTTCGCCACAAAGTAGGAACTCGACACAAACTAATTCAGGCCGATATGGCTGCAAGAGCAAATTTCCTACCCAACACAGTACAAAGATGGCTCATAAAGACCTTATTAGAGAACCATCATTACTCTCACTTTGGGGTGAAAATGTTGACTGAGAAGCCCCATTATGTGCTGCATTTTTTTTCGCTGATGCTGCTACAAGCCGAGGTGATGCTCCGGCTTTCCCCCCACTGTCGGAGGGTTCGACGAGCGGACCTGCCAGTGATAATATACAGATAGTGGGAACTGTGCAAACTCAGGGAAAAGAGTCAACAATAATTACAGTGTAGGGTATCCTCACACACACCCTCTGTAGGCCTACCGTGATTATGTGGGCTTAAGTGTCCAAATATTGCTCCTGCCCTTTTCCAAGATTGTGCATTTATGTAAAAGGGCAAAGGAAAGTGCCTTCAAAAATTGTATATGTGTGCACATTCACCTGCAAGTGCATGCAAACATGCAGCTTGGCAAAAAGGATCAAAGAAATAATAATAATAATAAAATCTTCCCTGTATAGTCTTTTCTGCAATTGCTCATTAATGAGATGGTAATGTATTTGTGCCGCAAAGTTGGAAAAGAGATTCACTCATTGAGAGAGCCATAAATCTAAACATTTGAAAAGGAATTAGTAACTGGAGTCTCCCATTCTTGTTCCCTGAAAAATTAATGTGGCGCATGTTATATTTATTACATGGCTGACTGTCATTCATTTTGCCCAAACTAACAGAAATTAAAAGTGACAGCAACCTCATCAAGAATGAATGCCATTGTATTCTACACGGGGAAGAGAAGACAGGGCAGAAAAAAAATCTGATAATAAAGCGCATCTTCAACACAGGGATGTTAATGCTGTGAATGAAGGAATGAGGACAGAAGAAAATCACAAAGTTGCTGCAAAATAAAAGCTTTGGAACTTTTGTTTCCCTTTAAATTTCGACCGCAGTGTTCAAGATTATTCCGATAAGGAAATATCAAGCTAAATCTAAGCGCTTTCAGAAATGCAGCACAATCCCACAAATAAATAGAAGAGGACACAGAAAACATTGTGCGTATTAAATTGTTTTCCACTTCAGATCTGTTTAAAATAGTTTACAAGATGCTCATAATTGCTGGCCCCACTCATTAAAAGGAGAGGGGTTCTGATCTGAGAATGCTGCAGCTAAATGGTCAGGTTCCCATGTGAGAGAAATAAATGAAATATTAGTTTATTACATATTTAAATCTCTCTCCCTAGGCTGTCTTACACGTTTTTTTCTTCTTCTTCTGTTGGTTTGCATTATAATGCTCACCAAACAGCTTTTTCCCCGACTAATGGCTCGCAACCACGTGGTTCTGCTTTCCCCTTCTGATTTTGGTTGGAGATTTTCATAACAAATTACTGTGGCTCGTCAAGGGGAAAGAGAAAAGGCTTGAACTTCCTGAGGAGGCAAAAGAGAAAAATTCCTCTTTAAGTGGTACAAAGTTGAACGTTGCCTGCAGAACGTTTTCACAGTGTGCGTCCGTTAAACATTGAGAAGACTTTCAACTCCAAATGATAAGTCAGCATTGTCAGAGGGCTGACAGCAACATTTTGTAATAGCAAATCCATATTGCACTCTGAGCTTTTTTTTTTTTTGCATGATTCTCGATGTGCTTTTCTCTAAAAAACAATGCTTTTATTCCGCCTATTGGCAAATTCAGTCCAAGGTCATGTTTGAAATTCCAGACTACTTTTGTGAGTTCATAATCTTAGTCTGATCCATCAAAATGCTGATGTATCAAAACAAACAGAGGACTGAAAGAGGAGATGCACACCGGGACGGGCGCTCCGAATAATCGTTAAGGGCAGCCCCTTCGCTCTCCCTATCTCAGGTGTGTGATTAAAATCAATTAAATCACTCCTCCAGTGTCAACCGCCCCAAATCTCCTGACAAATGAAACGGTGCTTTAGGAAGACGAGGATGTTCCCGGTCCTGTCGTGGCTCGGCTCATATTCACAAATGAGATTAAGATTGGGCTGCTGAGGGATTTCAAAGGCCTGTTTTCCATAAGAGCATGAAACAGCCTGTGAAGCCCATGTAGGCTACATTAAGTAGACTTGAAAGTGTCTAGAGCAGAGATCAGCTCCCAGCCCACAGTGAGAGTAACAAGCTGGAAAAGAGGGGAGATTATTTACCTGCATCAAGAACAGAGAAGTCATAAAATGGGAAGTTTCCAGAAGATAATCCATTATTCCATAAATTCTTAAATGCCCTGGATCTATTTATGACGCAGTAAAATGGTTTGTCTAATGCATCAATTAATGAGTTATTCATCCAATATTAATATGTATTAAATTGCGTGTTTTGAGTCAATACACTTCTCACCACAGCAAAGCTCTTGCTGTGTGTCTTCAGACAAATTAAGCCATTTACAGAGCATCAATATGAAATCATTAAATGCCCTTTGTGTATTGTTCTCTATGGTCTGTGGAACACCCCTCTTTTTCCTCTTCCTTTTTTCTCCCTCTGATGCGCACAAAGTGTAGCTGCTTCATGTGCGCCGAGGTTTGAGCCCTCCACAGGCCTCTTTATGACGACAGTCGGTGAGATCTGCTGATCCCATCTCCAAAGGGCCTCTGTAACCCCCCTCTGTAACATTAGGCAAAAACGCTAAATCAAAGTGTGGAGTCAGCCCAGTATGTGTGTTTAACGTCCCCCTGCTCATGTCACCAATGACCAGGGGCAGGCCGCCACGTGTCCTTGCCCTATCCCCCGGTGTCCTATCACTCCTTTATCTGTCCACAGGGCATGGCCGCTCTCCCAAAGACAACCACACATGCATGCTCAAGAAGGGCCTTTTTATTCATCTCAACACCCACAGAGAAAATCAGACATCCCAAATTGTTCCCCTACAGCAGTTGTTTTATTCATGCTTGCATTTGATATCTCTCCTCCCCACACACACTCACACCCTCATATTTAAACTCATATCTGATCATATGTTCTTTTATATTAAGCTGAAAGAAACCATTCTTACTTGTTTAAAATAAGTTTTACTTTGTGAGTTTTGACATTTTTTTGAAAAAAAAACAAACAAAAAAAACCAAACCTATGGACTCTTTATTTTTGTTGCACAATTGTTTCCAAAACTGCAAAAAACTTATGTAGGACACTGACCTGCATTTCATTTTGAAGTGTGAAACAAAAAGAAGAAAAAATGTCTTTTACTCTGAAGTTCTTGTGGGAAAACAATAACAGACAGTATGTTTATTTGCGATGAAGCTGCATGGCACAAAGAAAGAGCAGCCACACCGAGGGAGTTTTCTGACTCCTGAGGAGGGGAACAGCCAATATTCCCAAAACTATACCAGGACTTGTAATTCTATTATATATTTTTTCCTTTTCTTTATAAAGAATGATCAAATCAAGAGAAGAAGTGTGTTTCATCAGTCTGTTGGAGGGTAAAGGGAGACTTTCAAAATAATCCCTTAAGTAGATGAGATTTTTTTTTTTTTTTTTAATTGCTTTTTTTCCTCAAGCACGTTTCATGATGGAGCAGGAAACAACAATTATTCGGAACTGCAATCGCCATGAATTGACAGCGACCCTTTTTCTGGAAGCATGCACAAGTTGTCCGCACACATCTGATCTAACAGTGTTATTATTCAGTCTCTTGACAGGTCACATTTTGTCAAATGAAATGCTGAATTGCTTCATGCTCTGTAGAGAAGCTGAAGTGATACATGTACGTAGAATTAAATTACTCTATAGTATATTACAGCCTCGGTGGGATTGAGGCTGTTCCTCCATTTTTAATAAGCACTTATTTCCCAGTAGGCCTTGTTGGGCACCATGGGTCAACAGTGTCCAAGAGGGCAAAGCTTGTTCACCACATTGTAGAGCCCTTTAATTGCTCGAGGTTATGTGTGCTATTATCTTCTTTTTTCTCTTTCATTATGGAAGTGCAGAGGTTCGGATTGACCCGTCTTCTCAATTTTAAAAGCGCTCGCCGTGTTTAGTGCACTTCAATTAAGTGAGCAGAGGAGTGCTGTGATGAGATTTATTTAATTAATTAAAGCCATCCCGCTTTGGTCCATGCACATATTCCTTTCCTTTTTTTTTTTCTTAAAAGAAAGCTTCCCACTGGTGTCCCAGGTCTGCTCTTATTTATTCTGTTGTGATAATGTTACAACTGTAACAGCAATATTTTCGGAGCTCCCAGGAGTGCTCGGTCTGACTCAAATATAATAACCCACGGCGGTGTCTGTCTGACTCTCAGCCATTCTCGTTCCTGCTTGCAGCTGATGCCGTAACCCTGGCCCCTTCCCTGCAGGCTGTGCTGACGGCTCGCTCAGAGCAGCCACACACACACTCTCACACACGCACGCACACACACAAAGAGGACCTGTAGACCTGCATTTGCATGGACACAAATGTTCACATGAAAACATTGCAATCATATGCAAATATACTCATGCATACTTAAATGAAAATGTGAGCCCTGGCACAATTTTTTTTTCATCAACATTCATTTTACACAATTTGCTTCCTTTGTTTTGTTAAGTTACTTAGAGGTGTGCAACAGCAGGAGTTACACATGCTGACTTGTGAAAAGAACAAAAAGCAAAGTTATGCTAAGAGACCAGTTCAGAGGAAACTGTTATAATGCCCATTTACCTCGTAAGCATCACACTTGTGTGTAAACCTGAAGGGATGTGATCGCTTTTACCGCCACCAGCAAGCAAAATCCCCTCTGTTCAGACAAAGAAGAAGCAGATGACAGATCAACATAAACACAGGTGGTTAAGCTGCAGACTGATCAGTGATAGTCATTTAAACTGGGAAAAAAAAAAGAATAAATCACAGGAATGAAAGTGAAAAGTTAAGTAGGACACTGTCAGGGAATCCCTGGGTGCAAGTCGTGGAGAAACTGCACAGCACAAATGGAAAAAGAACAGAGGAGAGCTGGTTGGGGAATTCAAAAAAGAATAATTAAAAACTCAAATCAGGTTCTTAACTGTGAGAAAGAGAGAGTGAGTGAAAGTAAGAGTGAAAGGATTTTTTTTTTTTTCAAATCCACCAACAAGAATACACTTGGATGATAACTGCTTCAGCCGTAGGCTATTAAAATATTAACCACCGCTGTCCGAGCTGGGACTTTCCAAGCGGTACTGAGCAGTATCCTCCCCGGATGCCGGGCCTGAGAGAAAGGCTCTGCTCCCGTTGGTTGCCCTGTGGGAGGCTCGGGCTTGCATGAGGAAGTGTTTTAATGTTTCTCAGATGCCTGGCTTACCGAGAGAGCTTTGACAAGGCAACTATCGGGGGTGTGATTTAAAGGTGTGCACAGAGGGAACCAGGTACTGGAGCTGAGGGCCTCTTAAGCTACCCAGAGTAAAAGGAGCAAACTTGGAAAAAATAAAAATAAAAAAAAAAGGAGAGAAAAAGAAAAAAGAAAGAAAAAGAATTCCTCTGTTGCATAGCAAAACTTGGTCCCTGAAGTTCTAATAAAATTTCTAAGATGAAACAAATGATTTGATGCCTTGCTATTCTTCACTCATTAATTGAACTCCCACATATCTATGACACAATCATCAAAAAGTAAGGATAATATTGATCACTAAATTATATTTGTCCACATCAACATGTGTGTCTGCTTACTAGTAATTTACTTCAATGACCAATAGCTCACAACTGCCTGGAGCATATTGCAGTCATAATAAATAAGCAGCTACTTAGAGAGTGTACATCTAAATGATTTAGAAGTATTTCGTTTAGGGGGAACACATGGCACGGAGAGCACTCTGATCTCAAATAGTGCTATTGTAGAGGTTTTATTGACTCTAACAGATAACAGCAATTATTTCTCTGAGTGTGCTTTCTGGTCTTTGCCAAATGTGAGCTGGCAGATTATTAAAAAGACAAGTGGTCTCTTTGATACTGAAACAAAAGACGAGTGTATTTTTAGCAGCTGTAATGGATTGCCAGCTTTGTTCAGGTGGAATCTCTGCACGGAAAATAATGTGGAAATCACAGATTGAAACACAGCAGTGATATAAAAAGCGGCTGAATATTTAGCATGGCAGTTTTTTTTTTTCTTTTTTTTAAGTTTAATGAGATTACTGAGCTGAACTCAAATTCTTAAAGTGAAGATTTTTGTTTAAAGGGGAGGCCTTTAGTGCAGTTGCACAGAAGATGCTTCTGTTGACCTCTTTCAAATCCTTTTGACCCCCCAACCCATGTTCAAAAAGAACTAAACTACCACTGTAGTTTCCCATGTTCCAGCTCTCCTACCTACCTTCCCCCAGTCCATCTTACATTGTCTCACCCCCTCTCTTCACTTAGCAATGTCCCATCTCTCTCTGGAATCAAAGCATGGCTTTCTGGCAGGCAGATGGGACAGATGAGGATGGCAGGGATTGGCTAATCCCTAATCTGCTGTCTCCTTGCCATTCTGGACCACAGAGGGGAGAGGGAGACGGAGAGAGGGAGGAAAAAGTGATGGAGCCAGCTAGATGGAGCCAGCTGTCAGATGGAGAGTCTTTCATGGTCCTTCGCACACAACAGCTGCACAGGGCCCGCCTGCGCGGCTCTGCATTATTAAGCATCTTTTTAGTTGGTTCCAGATGCAGGCCTAGCTGTGTTTACCCAGGCTTTGTGTTTTCTTGCTCCCCCGCCCCACTCTCCACCTCCTCTTCCTTTTCGCTGTCCCGTCATTTCCTCGTTCCCATGTTGCTCTTGTACTTCATGTGGCCAAAATTATTCCAACTCATGTGTCTTAGCTTAAATGACATTTTATGGGGATGGTTTCTGCACAAGAAAGTTTAAACTGAATCAAAAGTTTATTTGCTGTTTTCGTCCTTTCTTGAAAGTAAAAAAAAATATATATATATATATATATATATATGTATATATAACCTGTGCTCTACTTTCCTATTTAGTCACGTTCAGTCACATTATATGTATGGTAATTTTTCATGTGAACTGCTCTGCAGTGGAGGAGAAGTAAAATGTAATTGCAATGTAATTTAATGGCTTCATCTCTGTAATTACATTCTGTTTAACGTGCTGTGTTTTGGTATAATTGTACATGTCTGCATATATGATGTGCAAACAATCAAACTTGTTTAAACAGAAGAGCACAAACAGGTGCACACACGCACACATCGCTTTTCACCGGCGTTCACACATTCACACGGCAACCTTTTGCAAAAGCCAGCTTTGAGAGGGCTAATCTGTGCCTCCGTGCCGTCTCTTGTCAAGTTCAAGAGGGTTAACAAATCTTTACCTCCAGAACAGCCCTCCTCTTCCCCCTTTCATGTCCACATTTGTTCGCTGTATGTCCAAAAATCTACAGAGGCCGTCCCGACTCAGTTGGGATTGGTTTAGCTGAAGAGCTGGAGGCTTTTCAGTTGCTGGCATCTGTTGTTCTTCTTCCCAAAGCTGCTGGCAGTCAGTTAATGGCCATGCCTGGGACCCAGAGAGAGAGAACAGTGGCTGATTTCCCTATTGCCACCGCACCAATCCCGGCACACCACCAACTGCAGATGAGCCACCAGCAGCTAGAAACATTCAGGGCTAATGCTCCGCTTCTCTGAGAGTTTGCGGCAGATGTTCCTCACTTTTTTTGTGTGGGTGTTTCATCGCATAACTCAACACTGTCAAGTTTGCCTTTTTATTCAGGGTACATTCCCGTCCTTTACAGATCTTATCCTCATATTTCATCTGATAAAAAAAGCAACATGATGCAAAAGAAAGGGGAAGCTTTTAATTTGTGTGAAAAAAGATTCTTGCTTTCATTCTATGATACCTGATTTTTCTTCTTAACACATCACCAAGTCACAGTCAATCTTGACTTTGTTTGTATACATCTTATTATTACAGGCAATGTGCTCCATCCACTGCATCTGCATAATACTGAAGGAGGTTGCTACAGTTTAATCAGTATCTTGTTACTCTAGAGAGTCAGACTGGATATGTTATCACTAAGGAGGAAGTTCAAAATGAAGCTCAATAAATAAATTAATGCCTCCATGATTAGCTGTCACATAAGCAATTAAAATAACTTCAAATTATTCATTTCCAACAGGTGCAGTGAAAGAAGGGTGTTGTAGTGGTTTTGAAAATCAAACATTTTGTTTTCACCTGTCTTTCTTCTGTACTTACAATTAAAGATCCAAATTGTTGAAATTGTTTTGCAGACCTCTTCGTGTGTCGAGGGTAATTTGGTTTGTCCTGTCCAGGCCTTCGCTTTTTTCATCCGACCTCCTCCACGCTGCTGGTGTAAATGCTCTGGGCTTTGAATATTGCTCACGACAAAACTGTGTATGAAACTCAATCGCATTCTTTTAGCAAATTATTAATTGTGACTGTCATAGTGACGGCATCCTCCTGACAATCACACAACCGCTTCAGAAAAATACACTTGACAGCTCAGGACCCCAAATCCCACAATGAATTCGTCCTTGACACATCCTTAATGACGATCATCCTGATGATTGTAAATACATTATCATATCAGATCACGTCTGTGTTGCAATCATCACCTCCATTTCCTTTTAATTAAACAGCAAAGCTGACACCACATCTGTCAAAAAGGAAGTGAGACTTTTTGAAATCAGTGTGAACTTCTTCTTTTTTTCTTATTCCTGCTCGACAGCAAACAATAGAGAGGGAAGCAGCTTTGAAAATAACAAGCTCCATCAGTGCCTGTCTCCTTCTTGCCCTCTCTGTCTTTCTTCCTTTACCCCTTTCTTGCCCTCCCTCATTCTCTCCCTCACACACTCTCACCCCTTCTCCCGTCTCTTTCTCCTCGTCTCTCCCTTTCTTTCACCACTTGAAAGGCGGAGTAATGAGACAGCCAGAGAGCAAAGCAAGGTGTCCGCAGAGCATCAGTTGTGCACGGAAGAAGTGAAAATTTACTGCAAATGAGACGGTGCCAGTACATTCATTTTTATTCAGATTACTGTCATCATATATTACAGCTTCCCTTGTAAACATTTGGCCTCGGCCTTTGTGATGAGGTGTCATTATTTGCAAGATTACGTTATTAAGCTATTAACACGTCAAGCACGGCGGGCAACAATACAGGGGCACGCTTAAACAAGCTGAAGAGAATGGAGGAGGTGTCACTGCCTTGACATATGAAGGCACTTAATAGCTACTGCTCTGAGGACAGAGGAGAGAAATTAAATAGACAGCTTTCAGCAGAAAATGAAGAGTGCTATTCACAAGTACTCAGAGCTGACTGAACTGTCTTTACAGGGTGATTATTCACCAAGGCAGTAAATAAAATGCGGCAGTTTGTGTCGACAGAAAACATATTTTCTCTCACGTGTATGTTTACGGCACCTATTTGCATGTTATTGGTGTCATAATGAATAAGAAGTGCGTTTTCCGAGAATTTGAAGAAAAATTGTGGTTGCTAAATCATCTGAGCTGGTTCAATAAAGCTGGATTAAACTGGAAAGAGTAAAACTTACTGTGTAAAGATTGAAAACAGTGTCGTTTTTCTTGGCCTCTGCATAAAAGTTTGTGTGTTGTTTGGTTTGAACTTTAATTTTTCACATATCCTCAAAAAATGTCAGTATTATGAAACAAACACAGGTCCCTCTGGTGAGGCGAAGCGTCTGTGCATGGACAGCCAAGTCAGCGGTTTTGAGTGGATAAATCCTTGGTAACCTATTGAAATGGTTCAAGCCCAGCCAAATTCAGCTACAACAGCCGATGGAGCCAAAGCCTGCCGTTCAGCCAGCACAGCAGCTTAGCAGTCTTAACAGAGAATCCACCACTTATCATCATCGGCATCCAGCACCACAACACTCCACCATGAAGAGGCTTGAGTTAAGCCGGTTAAAATAACACAAGACAATACATCAACAACAGCTTCCTCTTCCCTTTTGATGCCTGTTTAATTTGAATGATACAATAGGCTGAATCCTGTTCTGGTGCTCGACCAGAGGACCACAGAGCTCTGTCCATCTCTCCTTCACATCAGAGGCTGCTGGAGGAGCGGCGGCCCCCTGATACTGTGTGGGGTTGGCTGATAAAGGCCTTATTTCAGGGTCTTCCAGTGAGGGGCTGGATTGTACTCCCCAGCAGGGACAGCATAGGCTGCGATGGTTAAAGCTAGAAGCTGCAGTTAGAGCTGAAAGACAGAGAGTTGGGGGGGTAGGTAAAAAAAAGTAAAGGAGAAAGTGGAAGACACTGAGAGCGCACGGTGAATGAAAGAGAGACAGATAATGGATACTACCAGGAGAGTTCACCATGCATACGACACCTATAAGCCACAAATTGGAGAGTTTAAAAGTTCAAACTTTTTCACTTTCTCTTGTTTGGAACTCTATAAACATGGCCTCACAGTATTTGACTTTTCTTCCAGGCGCTGACACATGTCTGAGGTCCCATTACCACCAGGCCCCGTTTACTACTGTGGCAAACGATACCCATTGACCGGTACGGGCCCTGTGAAGCATTTTACCTTGCGCTCATCCAGGACTTGACATGACCTTTGAACCTGAGGAGCACAGCTGTCAAATGTCTCCGCTGTCAGTCCCTTTGGAGATCTGCTGATGCTTCACAGGAAATCACACACTCTGTGAGCACACACACACACACACAGGCACACTTTCACTGCTTTTCCGTCATTGCTCACCTTTTTGTTCAAATTGTGTGCTGTGCATGTGAACAATATTTTAATTGTTGCCATGAAATCCAGGTTAAATGTACACACTGCAACTTTATGAAGCAGAACTTTCTGAATTTTAAAAATCATCTTACAAATATCCACATTCAGAAGTCAAAGTAGTTTTTAGACTCCTAAAAAATATGTATTTTTTTACATTTTATAAATAAAAAAAGCAAATTTCTATTGCAAAAGGGGTAAAAAAAGACTAATTCTCAAATATGTCTTGCCCCAAAATTTACAGTCTTCTGTACCTCCTTGTCGGCTGCTTCAGAAAAAGTCAAGAGTGTATTTATGTGAATCACAGAGATTGGGGCTTGAGAATTCACTGTGACAGGAGCACCACCAACTGGTCAAAACCTGTCTCGCCGTTCACCACATCCATCCTCTGATGTGCATTGAGAGATTAGTCACATGCATTCAGCTGCAACCTCCACATTTAAGCAGTCTTGATTTATTCTTAGTGTGATCTGAAAAACAAGCAATTTTTTTTCCACCTCAAAACCCTCTTGTAGAGGTTGACTTCACCGTATCCATCATCATGCATCTTTAATGACGTCAGACCAGGAGCATGGGGTAAAATCACAGTAGTGGCCTAAGGCTAAAACCAGCTAAAATGAGGTTCCTCTTACTCCTTCCCACGCAGATAGAGCTGCGCTCCGGCCGGGAGGGAGGGTACACCGCATCCATCGATCGCTGAAGAGGTTTGGCGGCTGGCGGCCACTCCGTCGGCTTGATGAATACATTTTTGCTGTGAAAACTCAAGAGCCGGAAAGTGGCAAGCCAAAGCCACCATTTGGGAGACAGAGATGCGACGAACGATCAATGCTTTTATGCCCTGATTTCTGCAAAACCGGGGACAGGACAACCTCCTGTCACCCAATTTGATTGAACTTTAAAGGGCCTTTGGAGACCCACCACACAAACCCTAAAAAGTAGAGAAACTTCTCTCAATCGAAAACACATGTCAGGATCTGGAGCTGTATAGTAACACTATGCTTTTATTACAGATTAAAGTTTATCACACAGATCTCCACATTCTCCATCATCCATAATTTTATTAGTCATGGCACAGACTTAAAACGAATACAGTTTTTCACATCATAAAGATGAGAAAGGACCTTGAGTTCAACTCAATTACATACAGTAACCCTCAAACAAATAAGTCAAATATAGCTCAGGGCCAAAAAGCATTTTATGTCACAGAGAGCAAAACAAAAAAGCAGGCAATAAAAGATCTCCCACATTTCATAGCATACAGTATTTCCAAGCTATTTCCTGTAAAGCTCTATGATAGTCTGAGAGTGGCTTGGAAACATCTTTCAGTTGCCGAGCCTGCAGCCTTGACCTCAGGGGTCAGAGTCAGTCAGGCTCTTCCTGTCTGTGGCTTTTCCCAGGATCCCCTGCCTGTCGGCATGTCAGCACCTCTCCTGTCTCCTCACCAACTCAGGATGTTGCTTTTGCCTTCCAAGAGTTTCCTGAAACCGGAGGAAAAAAAAAAAGATCGGTTTCCATGCATGGGTCACTTATTGTGAAAAAAGAAATCCCATTAAATATCCCTGTTTTATATATTTGACTCAGTTTTATAAACTCACTACCCTTTAACTCCTGTCTATTTGTGGAGGTGAAGATGTGTTAAGCCTGTGGGGAAAAAATGAGGTGAATAGAGGATAGACTTTTTTTATTAGGGTAAAAATATAATAATTTCCTCCGATTTTAGCATCATTCTTGTGCCTCAAATGGTCTTTTAATCCCATAATAACCAAAAACAAGTGTAAGACAAGAATCCTGTTGTGAGAAAGTTTCAATTCAAGTCCGTTATTCGGCGCTGTCCACAAAAATAATTAAATTTAGCACTAAAACGGGGTCACAGTCTGATTGGAGGGCATGATGGACAAAAAAAGGGTGATGCTGCTAAAAAAAAAAGTGGACTGAGTTTGAGTAGAGGTGACAGGAAATGGGGCGCATAACTGAACGACATGCACCTATCTTCTGCAGATACTGAGAGGAAGAACGTGGGCCAAAGGACAAGGTTGCACCCCCGGCAACAGACGTCCTGATTACTTTTTTGTCTCAAGCCTTACGGCAGGCAGATGCTGGTTGTGATGTACAACTTCAGCTCTTGCATGAAACTAGAATGCCTCAACCTATAAGCCAGCCCCCTTAAACACTTATGTTTATGATGCAGAAGTTAACTATGCAAACCTTTGTCTTACTTTGATATTAAGTCTGTCATGGATGCTTTAAAATTCTTCTTAGCCCCTGCAGTACACCCGTAACTGCTATTCCCTTGTTGAGCAGCCCAAAGAGTATGTGTGTATAAATGGAAGGCCTGTCATTTCACATTCATTAAAAGTGAAGTTCCAAAATTAATAATGTAAAAATATGGGTTTTAATTAGTCTTCTATTCTGCCCAATGTACTTAAATTGGATCATCTGGTCCCCAATGCCCTTTCACTTAATAAAGAATTAGCCTGTGATGTTCTGAGCTTGACAGGTAGGATAAAGTGGAGAAAATCACTGCTGTTATATTAAGGATATATCCGTTTGTACGTAATTTGCAGCTTAGTCAATTTGACAGGGGGGAGGTTCCCAGGCATGGATCCCATGCAGGTTTCCATTTAAGGCATTTCTATCATGTAATGGCGTGACCACACCATTTCCTTGCATCACTCAACTCCGTCATATAATTAGTGACATTAATCCAATTTGATTGGATACCTGCTTCACTTTGGTTAGTGCTTTACTTCTGAGTAGAATCTCAACCCATGTAGACAAGGCTACTTCTCAACTCACTTCAAGAACTATTTCTGATTTACATAGCCGGCTTTTTTATTATTTTATATAATGGATTGCAATTTAGACGGCAAAATGAAATTGAATAACATTTTTCTTGGTGATTTACTAGACTGGGTTTTGTGCACCACATTTGTGCTTCAAACCTGCAGATTAAAAGCACAGCTTTCACTCATGATCATCCAAAACTCAAGGCTTACTCTACCTTAGAGGTTAAATAGTGGGGTTTGAAAGGAGGCTTTAGTTAAAAGCATATGGCATCCATGAGTGATCCTTTACATTCACTGGCCATATAGTGGTGTTTGTGTGAGGGTGAGTGGGTGTTGTTGCAAAACTCCCAGGCAATGAGCCCAGACAGACCTCAGCCTCTCTTCTCTCCTCTCTCTCTCACTGCCTCGCGCGGGACAGGCACAGCTGTCAGATCAAAATCAATCGCATTTTAAAGGATGTGCAAGCTAAATATTTCATTCTTGCCTTGGGAACCAATTAAGTGCTACATATGAAGTCAGAAGGACTGGTTGAGCCGGAGTCGTACTGGTGCGTACCAGCTGCTCCACTGCTTACACCAACCCCCCCTTTACTCCATGCAAATGTGTCAGTGTGAACGTTCGAGTTCAATTACCTAGTGATGTTTTAAAAATGCACCAAAGCCAGACTGGCAGTCCGGATTTGGAGGGGATCCACCCCAGGTATGTTGTTTATTTAATTGTTGTCTGTTGTGCTGGCTGTAACCCATTTGCCTTGATTGCAGATGTAAGGGATCGCAGCAAGAGGAGGAACTGGGGGCCTTCAAAGTGCCATGTGTCAGAAAACACCTCACACCGGATGGCGGGGACAACTGGCATTTATTTTGTCAAACAGTGGTCCCTGCTACCATCTCCCTTTACACCTCAGTACCATTTTTTTAAAAAAATGAAGTTATTTTGAGCATATCTTTCAAAGTTTCTTTAAGTTTTCTGTGTTTTGTTTGTATAAATAATCATTCTTTATTTGTTTTAAAGACCCACTCCAAAGAAAATGTTGTTGTACGAGTTTGTTTAATGTTCTTGTAGCATTTTTCTGAAGATGGAGGACATATTTAAAAAGAAAATAAAGCTTAAAGTTGAATTCCTGAGTGTTTCCTTATTCAAATTGTTGGGAATCAGGAGCAGTCTAAAAAATGGTGTTGGAAAAATCTTGTAAGTTTGACATAGGTACTACAAGCTTCATTTTGATATATCCACGTGCAAAAAAATAGATCCATCTTCGTTTTTCTCGTCAGAGCAGGCATCTAAGTTCAAAACTGTTCAGCTGGATTGCTTCAGTAATGCTTGCCATTTTGGTTGCACCAGTAAGGTTATGTTGGGGTTGTAAGGGGCTGTAAGATGGTAGGAGAATGTGTAAACAGATAGATGATGGGAAAAGGGGACTGGATTACTCTGTGTCAACAGTTTTGCCCAAAACTCAACAACAATTATGTTCTAGAAAACTACATAGAAAGAATTAAAGGCAATGTGTTTAAAATTGATCAAAAGATGATTAGCGTTGGACTTTAAATCATTCTTTGTTTGTTGTTCTGTCTTTTAATGTGAATCTGATAGACTGCTGTCTAGTTCCATTTTATAACAAAGTTTCCTAGGCAACTTATGGTGTAACTTACCATTTTTATAAGGCACAACACGGAATTACGAAATAACCTTTAAAAAGTGTCATAAAGAACCTCAAACAGAGTGAAACCTATTGTTCAGCCAGGAATAATTATCTTCCTGTTTATTTTATTTTATTTTTTTCAAATTAAAGGCAAAATAAAGTGATAAAGTAAAGTAAAAAAAAAAAAAAAAAAGGGAAAGGCATACCATGATGACTAAAGTATACCTGAGGGAAGGGAGAGCTGAAGATGCATACATGACTGAGAAGAGCCTTTTTCCAAGTGGGCTGTCTTGCTGAAAAGAAAAGTGATAGAAAAACAAAAGCAGAGCGTAGAACAAGGAAATACTGCAAACAAGTTTAAGTGAGAGACAGTGCAAAAAGGAAACAGTGTGAAAGAGAGGGTGAGAGAAAAGAAAAGTGGGAGAGAAGGAGAGAAAAAGACAGGGAGGGAGTATGATTGATAACGGTGCTGACAGAACCCCTCTGGCCATGCTCTCTGTGGCAGTTTGGGGAGACAGGGCCTCCCCGTGTGAGACTGAGCTTCCCCTCGCCACTGTCCCAGCACACACTCCACATCTGGTGGGATCGCCCACGCTAGGTCAGGGGTCGCGGCACCATGGTGCTACTTTCGGACTCACATCCCTCGAAAACTCAGAGA
Organism: Adrianichthys oophorus; assembly: GCA_036245035.1. Classification (NCBI taxonomy): domain Eukaryota; kingdom Metazoa; phylum Chordata; class Actinopteri; order Beloniformes; family Adrianichthyidae; genus Adrianichthys; species Adrianichthys oophorus. The sequence goes on along the minus strand of BSAI01000096.1, from coordinate 7,042,900 downwards.
AAAACAAAAAGCCTGTTGGTTCCCTGCAATAATCAGCATTTTAAAAGTACAAGCATGAGTCTAATCACTCTGGTGGGGATTTTTTTTTTCACTGGCCTGGAAAAAAAATGCTAGAAGAAAAATATCCCTATTTTTTTAGTAAATGAAGATGGCAGAGAGTAAAATGCAAACAAAAAGCCCTGCTAAAGGTAAGCTGGGATGAGTGTGCAGACTGTGTCCTTGGTGGGCGCGCTCAGATTCACTATTGGTGTGTGCATTACTGCCCGTGTGCGAGGAGACAACACTGATGAATTAGCAATAAATAATGAAGTAGCTTGGGGACTGATTTGTGATAGCAAGAGGGCCCATCAACAGAGAACACTAATACTTTTGAATGCTATGCCGTTTGATGTTGATCAAGTTCAACTCAGCTGACAGGGCTGAGAAGACTGCGGGGAGCACAGGGACCATACCAGAGAACCTACTCAGACAGGTGAAAGAGGAGAGGGGACAATAGCACTTAAACACACTCACATTCACAGCCACTCACACAGAAAAACACACCGCCACCTACACGTATACTCAGAAACCCTTATCCAGGGTACAGTTATTTAAACATTTTACTTTTAAATAAGCAAAGGTTAACAGAGCTATTGTATACTCAGAGGTCTCTTTCTTCCATTACAGAGGGAGGTTCTAATAATTAACTAGGTTAAATTCATAGGAAACTGATAAAAAGATCCTACGCCTTTTCCATTTTTGTGTCTCCCGACATTCATGACACGCCACTTTTCCTCCATTGCTTGGGGCATAGGTCATTTTAAAAGTGTCACCATTTAACCAGGGGGAGGGCTGGGTCTCCATACCTCCAGCATTAGTCCATGTGGGCAGAGTTCGGGTGTGTGTGGAGAGCGTGGCCTCATTATGAAGGAGATAAAGACCGTTAAGGCTGTTTGGTCTTGGGCCGGCTCCAGCCCCTATGGTGAAACACACCTGCTCCCCTCTTTAAAAAGCCCTGCTCCAGTTTAGCTCTTGGCCACGGACGAGTAATGACCTATCCAGGGGGCCGTAACGCCCGCTTCGTTTAGCCTGTCGTTAAGACCCAGAGTCAGCAGCATGCTGCGGCATAGTACCGTGCCAAAACTCAGTACAGGGTGTCCTTGCCAAAGATCTAACATCAAGCCTACTCTGTTAGAATATGGATAACTAACTAGCTTATCACATTAATGAAACAGCAGAATAAATTTGGCAGCATCACTCTCCACTTGAAGAATTTCTTTTTGACATATTGTCAGATGGGTTTGATACTTTGATAATTCAACTGAATCATCAACATGCATATAAATAAAAAAGAAGCCCTTGCATCTCGGCCAAGAACACTGTATCCACTTAATAATTAGAGAACATAAAGTTGCAGCTTGACTCTGCTTGGTTTCTCATTGTTGTCCTGCCTTTGTTGTTGCACACACACACACATTCACAGGCCCTTGCAGGAGCGCAAAGGTACTGGAACAAAACACCCATGCATGCAACAGAACATGCAAGCACGTACACAAAATGCATTTGTGCATGCATGCACTTGCCACACACACAAGTGCACTCACACGCATTTAAAGATTTCCCAGTTTCCCAGTTATGTTTTCATCAAAGCTTTTCTTTGGCACTACAGAGCAGCGTCAGTATGGTAATGTGTTGTGCTGCCTGGAAAGCTGTCAAAAAGCTCCCACCTTGGATGAGAGACCACGGTAATTCAACTGGGCTCCTGTCTTCTGTGTGTTCAGGTCTCCTCATTATTCCGCTTTGCAGGGTAATGGCGTCTTGCACTGTTTTATCTGTCAGCTCACAGCAAACTATAGTTTTTTTAGCCCGGTATATTCGATGCTAACATCAAAGGCAGCTGTCTTGACACAGGAGAGACAGAAGAAATTGTTGCGTAAAAAAAATGGAAACACTCCCGGAAGGCGAAAATTGAATCTCTTTACGTCTAGGGTGATGTGTGTATTGAGAATAGATTTGCTGGTTGGCGTCTATGTGTTTGTTCTCAAGTAAACAGCAAGTCTTGTTTGGGTGTAACTGTCAGGTATATGCGTGTGCCCTGTGTGAAAATGGGTTTGTTTGCAAAGTGGGAGTTAGGAGAAAAAAAACACAACACAAATTCACTCTAGATGTCTGATCAATGGGGATTTAAGTTACCAGTGACAAGTGCATAGCAGGTGTCAAGAGACGTAGACCCTCGCAAAACGCAGAAATGCTAGCCGCAGAGTCTGTCTGGAGTTTTTCTAACTTGTCTCTTTTTCTTCAGCTGAAAGTCTCTCAGTAGTGGTATGTACATGTGCCAGTTAGATCACCTGAAGAAGTTTTAGGAAAAGTGTGATTCCAAAACTAAAGTCTGACACCATCCTGTTACCCCCCTCCTCTGCGCACACCTTTCTTTTGGCATGTGGGGCTTTGCCTCCTTGGGTGGCAGCAGATTTGTATACAGTACGTGTATTTAGTGAAAGACTGTGTACGACGAGGTAAGTTTAGAGAAACAGATGATTGTGTGTTGGGGGTAGGGTTCTCCAGAAGACGCGGGTAGAGCAAATTAAAACTCACTGCAGGAAATGAGCGCCCTTGGCACTCCTCTTCCCAAGCAGCTGCACACACCCCAACCATCATCTGCCATTTTGACACATCCACGGGGCGTAGCAGGCAGTGACAAGGGGGGAGCGAGGGGTGCCAATGCGACACCCACGGCTGCGAGCATCGCCGGGCTGCAGCCTCCAGCCAAACAGGTGTGTGACATCATGCCACTGGTTCCTCTTCAGGGGCCCAGGGAGCAGGCTGGGGGACTGGAGCAGAGAGGGGGGTGCGGGAGGAAACAAAGGGAGGTTAGGTCTCTACCTGACAAGCTCATTGATAACGTTTGGGACAAGAGCCCTGAAGTAGATGGCAAATTGCCTCTAATGTCTCCCGGAGATCTCGGGCCAAAGTCAGGTGCTGGGCGCTAAATGGGCTCATTAGTTATGATATTTTCTTCCTTTTTTTGGACTTTACTGGGTGTTTTACACACACATGAGGCACACAAGCACACTGTGGCAGGGATAGTTGAAGCCAGAGGGCTTTTGCAGACTTGAGACATCATCAAACCTAAAACAGAGTCATAGTTGAGCCCAAGTGCTCAGACCTTTTCCTCTCAGCTCTTGCAGCAAATACAAATAAGGACAGTTATGGTCGGTAGAACTTCAGCAGTTTAGACATGCTGGCTTTTCTGGGGAATAGACAAGCGAAAGTAAAAATACTTGAACCAGGTCCCACACAGATCATTAAAAATTATGTACTATGTTTTCAATAAATCTGTAACCAGAACAAAACTTGACAGAGAGACAACGGATGAAACCAGAATGCACCTATTCAGAATTCTCAGCATGTCTTCCACACATACCCCTGTTCACACTTCAGTCGAATCCCCCCAGTGACAGATCCTGTAACAGAGGAGAAGGAGGCTGTGAGTAGCCTGGGGGGTTCCTAAAGGCACCCGCCTGGGACCTGCTTCATAATCAGTGGACAGAGAGTATAGTGGTGGTACCGCCTCTCTGACCCACTCTCTCCCCCTGGCTGACCCAACTCTGGCAAGTACCCCAGGGCTACCTGTTAAGGTGCTCCCGCTGGCCCAGTCTCTCTTCCTGGGCAGAAATACTCACATGTAGTCTGCTTTCTCCACTCTAAAGTGAGGAAAATCTGGAAGCAAATACCATGAAATCCGCAGGAAGTGTATCTGTATATTGGCATGCAAATTGATAAAAACACAATTTGACGTATAAGAACACATTATGTACATGAGAGCACAGACTTTAGAGTGTGAAGGCATCTGCCAGGGCGTGGTAGCTAAATAAATAGAGTCCTTCCTCACATAAAAAGGTTTTTATTTGAGTTCAATGCTTGAATGCTTGCAATGTTTTTGAAAATTACCTTAAATTACCTTAAATAAAATACATTTTTAGAATGTAAATAAGCAATACTTAGCTTATTTGATTACTACAGTGGCCCTGAAGTGCAAATCTCATCAACAAATCACCCAATGCAAAAACACATTAGGCACATGATGGGAAGGTACTATGAGACATTGGTGATTAGATCATGACTTTTGATTTATGACCTTTACGTTTTTTCAATTGCGTCTTCAATGTCTACAAACTAATAAAAGTTTTATGATTGGCATGGAGCATATCCAGCATCGCTGCACGTCCAGAACATTTGGTTGAAATGATGGACGAACATCATCATCCATGATCCAACAGCCATGTCCCATAGTACCTACCTTTTCTGGTTTATGTAAAAAAGAAAAAAAAAACATTTTGGAAAAATGAAATAAGTTTCCAGAAATTGAAATTAAATTTAAACAAAGGAAGAAACCAGAAAAGGTAGGTTCTATGGGACATTGTTGATTGGTTGATGATATTTGTCGATCATTTCAACCGTGAGTTATTGGGCTTTTTTTGAAGACACATTTGAAAAAAACTCTAATGTCAACAATCAAACGTCATCATTCAACTAGTGATGTTCCACAGGTCCCGATCTATTCCGGTTTCTTTTTGTGTTTCATTTTTCAACATTCATTTTGATTTCAGAAATTTACTTTTATTGCCCAAATGTTTCATTTCTCATAATAATGTTTTGTTTTCTGGAATTTTGCTTTGATTTCTAAAATGTAATGTTGTTTATTTTTTTAATATTGTTTTGCTTTTTGAATTATCTTTTTTATCTTTATTGTGTTTTTAATATGAGTGATTTGTTGATGTGATTTGCACTTCAGGGACACCATAGGTTGCTAACCCAAATCCTAACAATTTATTTTGTGGCTAAACCAGTTAATGATATTTATTTAATATTTATTGGATCAGGGCTTGAATTCTGATTTGATAGTGTGCTGAAAAATGTCACGCTTACTTTCGTGCCATGCAACAACACTTTATGGAAGCATAGTTCGGTTTGCAAGTGAAATAACAGACTTCATAATATAGTTATTTTACCATTATGCCTGTGGAACAATATAATGTTAACTTAGTACATTGAATGTGTAAATGTGCAAATTTCTTGTGTTACTGCTTCAGGGTGTAATTGTTAGTTGTCAAGGAGGCATTGCAGAGGAGCTGGATTTATTCACCCACATGGACATAAATGAATGCCAAGAAACTGCCTGGACAATACAAGTCTCTCGGCAAACCTCTTTGGCCCTTTTCAACAGTAATGCTGGTTACAATGCGAAATGGCTCTAATTAGTCTGCAGTGAAATTAACTGCCGCAGTCTAATACAAAATTATCTTTCTTGATCATAAAAATTTTAAAAGACGGCTGCTCAAAGATAATGGACACTAAAGTCAAAATTAAGTCTGTAGCTGTTGATATTTCCTCTCTTTTTTAGCAGAGTACATTATAAAATATTGAAAAGAATCTGTTTTATCTGTCTGAGTTGTTATTGTAGTTACTGCAGCTATAAAGTATGTAACACTGGTTGTGTTTCCATAGTCGGATACAATATTCCCTTGACTCTGCCTCGGGGTAAATCCTCCTTTCCGCTGTTCTGCAGCAGACCTCAGCAACACCAGTCCTGTTGGAGATGCAGGAAATACTGAAGTAGTGAGCAACCAGGGAGGCAGGTCTGGAGTTGTAGCTGGGAACTTCCTAATTCAGATACTGGCCATGGGATGTTGGAGACATCGAAGATTTTAACAAACACTCTAACTATTTCCAAATCTGCCTTGTGTGCCCTGTAGTTCTCCAAGATATCTGGAGGAGAAGGAGGGTGGGCGGGAGGCTTCTGGGAGGAGGGCTGTACAAGGCGGAGAGAGCCAGGACTATGCGTCTCCAGTTTGGTTTGGTCCGAGCATGGAGCCAGCTGGCCTCATTAGGCCTTGATGGGAGGCGGGCTGGCATGAGACGTGCACATGCATGCACACATCAACAAATGTAGTGTGAAGCGTGGCCTGATGCCCGTGAAAGACCCACACGGAGGCGTTTTTTTTTTTTTTTTTTGTCCTTCAATTTTCTTTTTCCTTTTGAGCGCATTGTTGTTTATCTGCAGAGGGAACGTGTGATGTGGGAAAACATGATCATTAGTCGATGTTGCTCTTAAAGTGGTGTTTTTACCTGGCTCACCTGAGGTACATCAGTGCACTTGAGTGCTTGTTTGAGGAGAGAGTGAACCGTGAACGGGGACGATGAGGGCTGGGGTCGGACGGGCTGGAGTGGGTATAAAGAGACGAGAGAATATGATTCATGGAAGGGTAGGCCCATCACGAGAGACGGCCGCTGACCTACAGTCTGAGGGCCATTGGACCGGAACCAAGGCCTTGTTCCGACAGAAAGAGTGTAGCATGAGCTGTGACGGATGGCAGCGGTCTGCTCGAGAGCCCCTGAGCAGGTGTGTGAGTGGCTCACATCTGCAGGCAAACACATTGAACCGAGACCAAATGGCAGACGCACGGGGCCCATCGGGTACCTGTGCACTGAGACATACTAATGATTATGGATGCAGGCCTATTAACGGTCACATCTGTAAGGGAGAACAACAACCAGCGCATTGGGAGTGAGTCAGCAGTTTTCTGTCCCCTCTGGAATGGAGACATGCTGGTGTCAGTGCTAGGATAAAAACTCAAGTCGAAATGCGGCTTTTTCTTCAAGTCCAAGTACAGACTTACAGACTAGCTGGATTCGGTCTCCTCCCAACATGATGAGGTGCCGTGGCGCTCTTAAAAAATGCGAGAAGGCTCAACTCAAGGCTGAACTTAAATGTAAAATGTACATGCTCTGAGTTTTGAGACCAAAAAAAAAATAAAAGACATTGTAACTTGTAAAAAAAGAAAAAGTTGGCAGCAAAACAATAACTTTCTGTTGCTAAATGCAAAATTATCTAATGAATTCATCAACTTAAAAACAACGTTAAATATTTATTCTAAGAGTATAGGTAATAAATTAAATATTATTCATTGACTCATTATTTAAAAATGTATAATATGATTTGCATAGTTTTATCCTGATAGAAAATAATAATGGGTAGTTGTCTTGTAGCGTCTTTCATGACGGATGAAGCTTGCGTCTTTTTGTTCCCTCATCATCCCTCTATCCTACTTGCTTCTCATTAAAGTTTTAACGGAGGCTGTTTTAATTGTCAATCCTTTGACAGGTTGATAAAAGCAACTTGACAATTAAGTTCATTGGCTCCGCTATGCATATTAATTGAGTCTTATTTGGGTTTCTATTGTTATTGGAAGGAGCACTCATGCTGTAGCAAAATGTCATCCATTAACTTCTCTCTTCTTGAAACTTAATGTAATTAAGCTTGCTATTGTATGACTGAGAGAGGGGGCTCTGGAGACGGGAACTTTTAGTGTGCATTGTATAAATGAGTAATGCCACTTCCGTGACAATAGATGCTATCTTTCAAAAAATCTGCTTTTCCACAACTTTATAATCTAGTCGCACCTGCTCGGTCAATGAACGTTACCGCATGTGCGCATGTTCTATCATCTACTGTATTAATGAAGTGTCCATCTGCATGTGGCTTTGTTTACATCTGTCCACAACGGAAACAGTGCTGTGTCAGAGAGGAAACGTTGCAAAGTTTAAAGGATGCATGGGGAAAACTGCCTGGAAAAAAATGGGGGGAAAAACGTAGAAAGATGGATGTACTGTGGGGGTGGTTCTTGAAGATTACCCAGCGCACCTTGAGCAACTCTGCAGGCCCACACACTCACATCAAAGTGGTACCCCCTATCTGCCCGAGGCTTAGTCGGCCCCTGTCCACCCCCCTTGTCACTCCATACATCCTCATGTTCATGTTGAATAATTGACATTTCTGTTTTACATGCTCAGCATTTGCCAGGACATGGAAGTGTGACTCCAAACGGGGCATGACTCTGAGAGGTGCTGTGCATTGCTTTGCCTTCATACAAATGAGGTACTCTGCTCACACCCTGTGCTGAATACCACTGAGCTTAGTATCAAGTCAGAGAGAGGGTTTCTGCAGTAAAAAATGCATTTCTGCTGTGCTTTTATCGGAAATTAATTGTGCACAAAGCATTGTGCTCATATAAAGAGTTTCACTTTCCACATGTGAGTTGACAGCAGGTTTCATTTCCTAGCTGGGTTTATGAAGGGAGCAACAACTCCCTTCACTGCACAGCTTCAGCTCCATCTTTGAAGACACAACGTACTGTCTAGTGTGCACTTACACTCTGAATCTGCTGAACTTGTTGGACGTCACTCAAGACTGCCAGAATGGTCGTGCATAGCAAAGGACAATGACCGTCATGGGTACGTGAAGGGGCTAAAGTGTTTGCGCCAAGGCGATCTCTTAAGTCACATAAGCCATTATCAGTCTGTTAAGCTAGTTCTCATTGCAGGTCTCCTAACAACAGTTAGGCAGTTTGGTGAAGACTCTATCAATTCTGCTGCAATGGCTTTTGACAAACTTCTGTGGAAAACTGAGACACAAGTAAAGTCTTCAAGTTTGGTTCTGGGAATTTTTTTATGCCCAAAAATCAGAAAAAATGAAATTGAGACCTTTGTTTGGACTTTGAGGTGTCTGTAATAGTGTGGCGGTATAACCCTTAAAGTAAAGGAGGCAAAAGGCCTGGCTGTTCATTTGATAGTTTACCTTGACCCCTGAAGTGTGTCGCTCACACCCCGAGGGCTTGGGCTGGCAAAACCTTTCTCAGCCCCCCATGGGAATGATAATCTCAACGTGGGCGTTTACCACGGACACCAGACACAACACCATTAGCCACAGCTCCGCTGCTCCTCATTAGAACCACCGATCGATATAGGCGGCCACAGAAATCGTCAGTCCTGCGGAACCGGCTATCACTCTTCAGAGTTATTATTGTAAGCAGAACTGGTCGAGATTTAGGACAGTCCCACACTTTTTTCTAATGTTTTATTTGAAATAGGGCTTTGAAAGGGCAAGGGCTTTGTGACCAAGGCCCTTGAAAAGGTGCTGTGTGGTACAGGCTATTGTGACACTTTAGACTATGTGGCATCACTCCTCTTTTTTTATATATATATAAAATAATTAGTACCCATAAGCATTAGAGTTTGAGAGGTTGTGTTCTCTGGGGTTTGGTGGTTGGTACAAAAATACATTAACACACAAGTAGTTCAGTTGCTTTTAAAGAGATATTTGAGCTCTGACATCTCCCCTAGTGTCAGAAACAAATGACTCAAGTTGAGAACTGTTACTTCTTTCTTGAGTTTACAAAGTAACACATAGAAAGTGTTTCAGAATTTTAGCTTTATAAAAATACGTTTAATAGGCTGGTTCTTAAATGAAAGCGGCTGAATGCGGAATGACCACACTGTTTTTATAATGTTTCATCACGCCATTGGCCTGGCAGCTGATATCATCGTGACAAGATAATTTAATTATTTTCTAATTCCTGCCCTTGAAACATGAGGTGTTGGAGACATTAGTCACAGGAAATTGTAGATGAAAAGACAAAAAAAAAGGAAAAAAAAAAGAAAAGCAGAGCCCATTGGTTTCTGGCAGAGTACAGAATAATATTGAGGCAAAATTGTGAAAATAAGAAAAAGGGGAGATGTATTGATTTTCGGTAGAGCTGGGGAAAGAAAAGAGAGGGAATAAAGAAGTGCTCTTTGGCCGATGTGTCCAAATGATGTCTCAGGGGAGGTTCTTAATGGTAGGGGGAGGGGTGGAGAGGGGTTAAGGGGGTGAGGTGGGGGTGACGGGGGCAGGTGCCTACCCTGACTAAGGCATGGAACTGCCCTTAGGCTAGGGCTAATGGTATTGGCTGAGCTTACTTTAAGGAGCTCTTTCCTAATGGCCAACTATGAGTGTGCCACAGGATAGACAGGTATTGATTGGTTCAAATGCTCTTGAGTTGACAAGAACTGAAAGTCCCTCAAGCATATACAATCTTGCAGCAAATTATGTCACACGGAAAGGTGATTAAAAACAGAAGCTTGGGGCAGGCGCACTCATTAAAAGTGTATATGATATTTCTCTTGTTGCCCTTGTGTCACTCTTTTTTGTTTACTTTTTTTTCAGTCTCTCCACGAAGGCTTTTTGTCTCTCTGGTGTTTGTGTTTTCAGTTTTCCTGAGTGAGAAATGTCTGTTAATACGCTGTGAAACTCCACACACTCAAACCCCGTCTTCCATCACACACAAGAGTTCAGCGCGTTGCATCAGTCAAAGTGGCGCACAAGCTGTAGTTACGCGCTTCATCAGTGGCGCAATTGTCATCTAAACAGTCATACGTGACAGGTTTTGGTTTTGTTGCTTTTTTTTCACATAAATAAATTCAGGTGTGATGCTTAAATCCCCTTTTTAAAAGGTGCAGCATGCGGGTATAGTACACACAGAACAATGCCATATATTTGCTTTGTTGTCATGCCCCCCTTCTTCATACACACATACAAAAAAAATGCTGTGTACAAGATTTTCTCTTATTCACAAGGGGCGCTTTCTAGACTGCTTGAGGCATCTGCTTTGATTGCATAATTCCCAGGAGACGAACAACACAAAACAAAAATACTGACTGAATTCAGACGTATAATATACCGAACAAATAACATACCAGCGCTTCTCTTCAAAACCATAGTTCTCTAAAGAAAAAGAATTGGAGAGTAAATTCAAAGTTGAAAGCTTAGCTCTTTCGTAGTGAATGCAGAGATGAGGGGGGAGGTTTGAAAGATGAAACAAACTTTTTTTCCTGGCTGAGAATAAGTAGCATTACTTTGGCAAATAGGCCATAGCATACAGATTTATATACACTTAAACTTAAGTGGCACATATCAGAGAGCATTTTTTTTTTACCCCACAGTGCTGCGGATGCTGCAGGAATGGATTGCGAGCAAATATTTTACTATGTAGGAATAATACAACAGGTCCCTTTTGTCATCTGGTGCTTTGCCGTGCGCTACGTGGCAGTTTCAAGCAAAGCAAACAGAGTTGCAGAAATGGAAGTTAAATGAAACGACAGGTCCTTTTTTTTTTCTTTTTTTTTTTTCTCAGTGAAGCCAAGTAAAAGGAGGGAAGACATTTCTGCATCCAAATGATACGGCTGCACTCAAAGCTCACAGTTTTCTTCTTTTCGATTAAATGCTCTTTCTCTGGCTGTTTGTGCTTTACAGTGAAGTGTGCTACATCGCTACCTTCTTCTCTACAGGGGCCCCTGGGCTCCCCAAGCAATAGGAGTAAATTAGAGTGCACCTGTTCCAGCTCCAAGATAAGCCATCTCCAGAGGATTTCCTCTGAGTAAAATGAAGTGAGTGAAGAATAAACAGAATATCACAGCATTACTCCGCCAAGGTGAAGTTGCTGCTGCTCTGGGGACACGGTTCATTTTGCACAACACCCAGCAAAATATCCTCTATAAACCTCTGGATGTACGATTGTAGGAATGGTCTCTGCTCACAGCGGAGAGAATAGGCGCCTCACTTTTGCGTTCCGACTGCTTTTCAACTGTGTCTGCTCACAGCTTTGACTTGAAATTTTTCTCCTTTTTTTCTCAGTCTGGGTTTGGTGCTTTTGTTTCCAGACGCTTTTGACTTTGTGTCAACACATCTGCGATGGTCAAACATCAAACCACAGATTCCCACAACCATTTTTTCTTAAAATTTCCAATATATTGGGAAACTGCCAAACATTTCTAAACGTGTCTAATTAAATCAGTTCAGAACATTGTCTACAATTTTTTTCCCTTCTCTTCCCATCAGCTTAGCATCACAAGCAACTCCTTGTATGTGTCTTAGAGGAAATAAAAGACTTAACCCCAGTATGATGCCCAAAGACCACTAACCATAGATGTCTAGAATGCAAAATCACTCAGTTGGTTTACACATTAAAGGCACGGATAATTAGAGGAAAAATATAATTCATCATACGTTTGATAATCAGTCTGATTGGGTCTCCTATCTGCACCAGGGCATCCAAATAACCCCCCTACTATTAGCACCCCACTCTCGCTCACACCAGTTGTCTGTTTTACACTGCCTTTGTTCCCCACAACACATTATCATTATTGTAACTAATTGCATGGTTTGCCTTGAAGTCGTGCTGGAGACTCATGATCTTGGGTTGAAACGTGGACGGGGGACCAGTTTTCTCCGCAGCTTGCTTTACTCTGCTAATTGCTGTTTTCACAGGATAAGGCGAGCTCCTCGCTGCGGCCAGCCGGACAAGGCTGGAGTCACATGGGTTGGGCTGGGCGGAGGGATACTATCACACAAGGGTGGTAAGATGCGGGAGGGAGAGCAAAAGGTGGCGTTACTGATGTGGGATGGGAAGACCAGATTGGGGAGGGAAAGGATAGCGGTTGGGGGGTAAGCAAGGGGGATGGAACTGATTTTAGATGTAGTTCTGTGGGAGTGGAGTACCCTAAAGACTACAGTTGGTTAGTGCGACCCCTCTCTGACAAGATCTGAGCACTTGCTCCCAGCAGAGGTCGATCCAGGCATTTGGAAAGACAGCTATTAGTGAGGCTAATAAATCCAAAGCAGAAAGTCTGCACCTGCTGTGGTCCAAATACATTATCCTACCTTCAGTGCAGGAACTTAGTTAGCAAAGTCTAGATTATTGACAGTCTTTAAAGTCTTTTGAACAAAGCAGCAGGATGAGATCAAATAAAAAAAAATGCATTCATAAGAAAATTCTTACTATCATTTTGCAAGCTCTGCCAATAATTGTCTTTTTAAGGGCTCGTCCTTTTATGTGTTGTTCATTAAAGAAGTGCAATTTAAAAGATGAGTTCATCTAACTCGGAAAAATTCAAATGTGTGCGAGCTCTGATCGTTTTTTTCTTTTTTTTATTAATTCAGCTGGGAACGTTAGTTTTGCACCACAGTATCAACTTCCAACTTCACAATGAGTCACAGCTCCCCGGTGGGTTTTTTAGAAAAGGAAATGGAATCACAGACATAACTAGTGACAAAGCCTCCATCACCTCATATAAGATCTCATTCCATCTGTGAGAACTTTGGGTCTACCCCAGAAAAATAATAAATTCCTTCTCTTGTGGGTTTCCGCTCATTTGTTCAAAAGGTGTTTTTCAAGACCAAACAAAAGAAATAGTGTCATTAATGATTTGTTACGGACTAGGGCCTCTTTCAGCAGTTTCCTATAAATGTATGGATAAGAGTTGATCTCTTTCCTAACAAAGGATCTCTAAAATATGAAGTGAAAAGCTACCCAAGATGAAACTGGTAAAGAAACAAGAGGGGAACAGCCTATTTCCACAACACAAACAGATTTCCTGGCCTTTAGCAGTCTCTTACTGGGATACTTTGAGACATATCCATCAAAACACAGCTGTATTCATTCATATTTCATACCTCCTCCTTTTCCCAGAGCTTTAACACTGTTCTTTGATCAAAGAAGAAAAGTCGGATCACAACAGGAAGGTTCCCTGCCAGCCAAAAAAGGAGAACGAAGGCCAATTCACCACTGTACAAGCTGCCATACAGATTCAGCACTTCCCATATACAACAAAAAAGCCTAAATCTGCCATAAAACGGATGCCTCAAAATGGCAAAAACAAAGAAAACTTGACACATTCATGACTTTCCAAAACTGAAATTTTTACTTTTTACTTCTTCCATGCAGGCCTGTAAATTTCTACAGCAAAATAGTACAAGTGCTTCTTGTTATGAACACAATCTCCATCACTTAAGAACATTTTTTCTTCTTAGAGTTGGTTATGATTGATTGAGGTGTTTGTTAGAATTTAAGGAACTACGATTTCTGCAACTTAAGTGAAGGAATTGCAGAGAGACTAAAAAGCAGAACCAAGCACGCAGCTCAAGAGTGACACCATGTGGAAAGAGAAGCAAACGACACGGCTGTAATGCAGAAACTGTCTGAACCAATACCTAAGCCACACACACACACACACACACACACACACACACACACACACACAGACTTATAATGATGTATATTCATGGTTACATTTTGTTATAAATACCTAAAGTTGGGCCTTCAGCCTTCCTAGTCTCACTTCCAATTCCAAGACATTCCCCTTTCCAAAGACCTCCTTCAGTACGGCTCAGGGAGGAAAGAAAACTGTTTGAAGACCTCCCTGACATTTAGACTCTCTCTGAAGATGACTTTGCCTTCTACTATTGCCTGCGGGAACATAGTAAGACCCACACTAAACTTCCATTGATATGCAGTGCCAGATTCCTCCTGGGGAAATTATCATTCTGTTCATAATAAGAGCCACAACAATCACCTGAAAAATGACTTTATTATATGCCGTGCTTCAATAAAAGTTTCCTCTGACCCGCTGGAAATGCACATGGTGGAATGTAACGGTGATGAAATGAGAAGTATAGAAAATGTGTGATAGAAAGAGTCACTGATGGTGGGTTGGGTGAGGATGCACGTGTGCTTGCTGCGTTTGATTGGCAGGTGTGTTCATGTTGCGCTGTAGCCTTGGATGCTCTGAGACCCCTTTTTCCTGAAACTGTTATCAAAATAAGCTCTGTTTTTCAAGCAAATGAATAGCACGAAAATCAAAGTATTAAAAATGGATTGCCCCTCATAATGGAATTCCCTCTGAGCAAGGACATGTAACAATGGGCCATTTTCAGCTTCCTGTCCTTTCCCTCTCAATTCCAGTGGACGTGACCTCCTCCAGCTTTAACAATGGGGCACCCAGCACCATAAGCACAGTGTTTCTCCCCAACACATGCCTTAAGGTTGCTTTCATCTTTGTTGTTATATTTAAGGATGACATCCTAGCCTGTCGGTCTCCGCTATTGTCTCGCCGTGATTATTTTCTATCTGTTGTTTAGCCCCAGTTGTGGCTCTTTGATGAAAAGGTCGCCACTCAATTGGAAAACAGTCATTAAAATGCGGTGGGTACTATTCACCGGTGTGCATGTGGGAACCAACTCAACTGAGCTGGTTAATCAAAAGTTAATTATATAATTTTCATGCAGATGAGGGAAACATTCAAATGAATCCCTACTCTACAATCATTACAAAAAATAAATAAAGAAATAATTCTAAAAGGCTATAAAATGTTCAGGGACCAGGAGGCTGTAAACAATATGAAGTTTAATTTGAGGTAAACAAAGTGAATATTCACCAGGGGGTCTGGGAAGGAGAAAGTGAGGTTAAATCAAATTTGGAAACATAGATACCAGCAAGTTTTGTTGTCCTGATATACGTGCAATTAGGCAGGTCCTTGATGAGGACACTGGGAAGAAGAAAGTTAGCTTCCACAGCAAATGCTTTGGGATTATTTAAAAGGAATTTATTGGATTTTCTGCTCTATCTGTAAACATTTATTATTCTCACAAAAGTATAGTGAATTGAATTAAAAACCATATTTTAGGGAAATGTTGTAAAAGCACAATTATCTTTTATGAGAATGTGATGAAATTACTAAACTCTCCATGAAGATAATTGTAAAGTTAGAGTGACTTTCAAAATAAAATGCCCAGGACAACAATTTTTCCCCTCAAACTTTGTTAAAGAAGCAGAATATAGAACTTCTCTAAAGATGCTTTTTTCATTAGAGGAAATGATTGTCTTATGCAAATTACAAGCATGAATATTAAACCGATGAGGTGAAGTATCACAAAGGAACAAGCATTGTACTGGAAGTGCAGTGGAATGTGGTTTAATTCCTCTTTAATTCTATGTTCTTTTATAATGTTCACCTTTTCCCAGTTGTGCCAGTGAGTTTGGGTTCATTGGTGTGCATTACAACCATGCTCTAACAATGCAGGGCCTCCCCGGTGTCAGCACAGTTCATGAATCTTAGCCCCTTATGCACCAGGCGATTAGTATGGTGCGCTGTCTGTGGGGCTTTGCCAGAAAATGAGTTCTCTTCAAAACATATGCCCCCTGCTGATTCCTTTCCCTTTTTTGATATAAAAATTCCGGTTTTTATAATGAAGACCGATTTTCTTAACATAGAAAGGAAGAAAAAAATATGAAGTTCTGCACTTCGTCTGGTTTTGGATGATTGAAGTTACTTAAGGAAAAAAAACAAAGCAAAAGCTGGTTTGGATCACAAGCCGGGAAAAAGTTTATATGAATTTATTTCATTTACGGGACTAATCAACAACAGTGTATATGAGCAGAGAAATTAGCCGGCGTAATTTTCCACAGTGCATAGCCAGCCAGTGACTGCTGTGTAAGAAAATAGAATTACTGGAAGTGGAACAAATTCAATTAAGTCATTGATAACTAATAAATTGGCTTAATCACCAGCTGTTGTCAAAGTAAGATTGTTGTGTCACGAGGTTTGTCGCCCGTGAATGCTTCACAACGGCAACTGAGCTCACTTGAAGATACTAAAGGGAAACTGGTGCCTTCATTTTGGAAGAAGTAACCAAATCTACAAACTGTCCTAAACAAACTTATTTCATATGGCAATATTTCAGGAATTAAATGTTTATTACCAGTTTCAATGGCTTCAAACACTTTTAGCTGTGATTCTTTATTTAATAGTCAGCTTAGGAGGTCCACCAGTAGTGCTGAGATTCAAGGCATTCTTCTTCACTGATTCAAAAACCTTTTTTTCCGGTCAAAGTAACTGGAACCATCGTTAATCTGAAGAAATGAAAGGTACAAAAAGAAAGTTGTTACATTTACAAATATTTAACAAACACTTAAATTCCTGCATGCAGTACTGAAAACGTCTGAGATGATCTGCAATACACCTGGTACCACATACGGAGAGAAAATTAATCATGCACAAATTCAGTCATGCAAAAGCAAAAACATTCACTAAGCAGTTTGTATATTGTCATTGCCAATTTGGAAAACACTGGCTACAGAGGGGGCTGTGCACATTAATATTGCACAATCGAAGAAGACACGGGTGATGAATTATTTAAAAAAAGAACTTACTAGATTGTATTGTCTAAGTCTCTCTTGGGTCTGGGCACTTGCATCTTCAGGAAGAGACACCACTCCTCCTGTGCCCATCATCTTAGAACCACAAAAAAGTCAAAAGATGAAACCAAAGATGTAGAATTTTATCTCCCAAAGTTCTTTCACTTTCGCCTTTTATTTAATACCACATTTCCTGAAACTAACTCCACATAAAACAATCACCCACCCTGATGGTTGCCTCGAGCTCTCCCACACTTCTTTTTCCACCTGGTAGCCATCCATAGGACCAGTGCTGGCACAGAGCGACCTGAACCACCAACGCCAACAACAACACCTGCACCACAACTTTGCTGCTCATGTCCATTAGAACTGCAGGGGGAAGCCGAGCATGTCATAAAAACAATAATGTCACTGCCTACTCACTCACGGCTTCACAGCCCACAGATCAGGGGTTACACTGTAAAACATTACTCAACACTAATAAACAACTTTTTGACTCACTTATTAAAAAGAAAAGTAATTTAAAGTTAATGAACACTGAGCCAACTTCAATGAAGGCTAACTCACCTCTGTGTTTTCTCTGTTCGCATGTGGTGCATTAGCCAGAGGGGGATTTTATAGGTTCTGCACATGGCTGCTGCACGGATTATAATCCCCTCTTTGCAGGTGTGACACATTTACTGACTAATGGGACACAAAATACTATTAATGGAGCTGGCTAAGTGCTCAGATACGCTGACATCACCGGGAGGGTTCAAGCGGCATTAAATATATATCACAAAGCATCTTTGCCATGTATTGGCTGCATCTGCGCAGAGGTACTCCAAAGAGACAACACTTGGACCAAATCTGATGTTTATCTTCATCAATAATTTATTGGATTCAGCTTTTAGCAAACAAATAGTTCAACTCTACACAGTTTACAAAAGGCAGAAACATCACTGAAACAAGATGCTTGTGCATTTGTTACACAGACTGCAGTGTCATTTTTCTTATCTGATGCTCCTTCAGTACAAGAATGGATGGAAGTCAACAATGCAGTTCTTTCTGATGGATGACCACTCCAGACATTTATGTACATGAAATAAACAAATTGGTCAGAATGTCTAAATTGAAGCGATCAATGGAGTTTTGAATACACCTAAATGTTACAATAAATAGGGTCTGAAGGTTCTAAAAACGTTTTTCAAAGTTCACCCAATCTTTTTTATTCTCCATATCAATGTCCCAGACATTATTTATTTTCTAAATTAAGCTATCTGAGTGCATCAGCTTTTTTTTTTTTTATCTATAAGCACACATTTCTACAGTTTTTCCACTCATGTTCTAATGTCTAAAATGAGGGTACTTTTTTTAAGTAAGATTTTCTCTGCAAAACACTTGATCAAGCAACTATTGAAAAACACACTTTAGAAAATTGAACTGCTTCATCTAAATGAAATATATATAGAAAACTGGCTTATTTTTTGTTATTGTGTCACTTTGTGACAAGTTTTTTTATGATCAGAATTCTATCTAATCCAAATGGCACTGCTGTAAGGAAACATGCAAGCGTGAAGTTGGCTTCAGACAGTTTACAAAAAGAAAATAAATAAATAAATAAAAAAGTCTTGGATTGGACTATCAGGCAAAATATGATGCTTAATGGCAAAGACACATGAAAAACCACATTATTTTCTGCCCGTTTCGGTGTGAGATAATTACATTTTGCCAAGTCAGGCACCAATCCACTAAGCACAATTGCCACAGGCAAAAAAAAAAAAAAAGTCATTGAGGTTGAATGAAATGGCAGTAGGCAGCAGCTGCTCGCAGACAGAAGAGAGGTCATTTACAGCATTTGACAGATAGAAATACACATGGAATCTTTTGTCAGGTTTGAGCGGACTAAAAAATATTACTAGTACTTCAGAGAATAAATTATTTCTTTTTCAAGTATTATTCAGCATGTCATTTTACTTATCAAACACATCGTTTAGTCTAACATGTTGTAAGGGCAATGAATACAAGATTAATATAAAGGCATTGTGGTCAAAGTAAAGCAGACAATAACAGCACACATGTACAGCACGTTAAAGGAAAGTCATATACATAATGGTAACTAGCATAAACACACACACTACACATGTGAACAAATGTGTGTGTTAGAGCTTTTCTTTGCAGTACAAGAACCAGCTCAGCTAAAATGAAAACCCCTTTAATCTCTCCATTTTACATCGGAGTTCATTATTATTACAAATAATTTCATTGAAAAAAACACCTGCTTCATAGATGTGTTGAAACATTTTTACAGCATGATACATTTTTTTGTGTCAAGTGCAAAATGTAAAAAGCTTTTACAAAACAACAATCTGGGGGAAAAAATTTGCATATTTAAATCTGGCTCATGTTTATTAAAAAAAAACTAAACAAAACAGATTTTATTTAAAATTGGCGTAGTCTGAGAAAATGTCAATAAAATCCTGGACCACTTTGTAGCAGAAGTCATATTGCTCCTGGAGAAGTGAAAAAAAGAATACTAATGAGAAGAATTCTATATGTGCTTGTGAGCAGAATTATTTTAGACAGCACAAATAAAAAAAAAAAGAAAAATACGATGCAAATGATCTTGTTTTGGACTCACCACTGTCTGAACCATGTGCGGTCTCTGCATACGTAAACTTTTAACGGTTTGAAAAACATCCAGGAGACCTTCAGCTTTTACTCTCTCCAGAATGTTGCTGAGTGCGATGAATGTTCCTGTCCGTCCCGCGCCGGCACTAAGGATAATGAGAACAATGCAACCGGCATCTAAATCAGCACAAGCCAAATATTCAACTCTGCCAAACATGTAATTTTAAGAGACTAAATCCAAAGGAGGAAACTTGGATTTGGACTTTTCCAAGAACTTTCATTGCGGTTTTTATTTTCAAAAATGTCTAAAAACGTGTAGTTTTGTCTGAAAAACTTTCTCATTTTCCACACAATCAGACAAAAACCTGATGGGGTATTCAAGTGAAATCCATCCAACTAATTAGGA
This sequence comes from Adrianichthys oophorus, assembly GCA_036245035.1. Lineage (NCBI taxonomy): Eukaryota > Metazoa > Chordata > Actinopteri > Beloniformes > Adrianichthyidae > Adrianichthys > Adrianichthys oophorus. Next base: position 7,023,055 of record BSAI01000096.1, on the reverse strand, counting down.
TTTCACCTTTAAAGTAGAAAACTGATATTTCAACATATATTTTCATTCCCTCCCCGTTAAAGTTCAGCACTTGTAATCTCTGCACATCTGTTTTCCATTTAACTTCAAAAGTTTGCCAGAGAAAAGGTGACCTTTGTGTAATGACGCTAGTAATTATCCTCACTTAAAGAGAAGCTAATCCAAACGCTAACACTAATCAGTCTGGAAGCTCAGTGTTTGACTGAGTCAATGTTTACAATGATGGTGGGATTGGGGGGAAGAGGGAGACAAGAAGCGAGAGAAATGCGCGATTCGGAAGAGAAAAGTGTAGAGAGACGTTAGGGATTGCAGCGGGTTAGCCCCAATTCCCCCCGAGACAAAGGAAAAGCTTTAAAAAGCCCCTCTTAGACAAGTGGTGATGAAGGAATAGAAGAGAGTGATGACACCATTTCCTGTCGTTAGCTCATCTTATCAGATTAATCATACTGGGAGTCAGAGGAGATTTTACTTTGAGAGGTTTTAATTGACTGTGAATCAGTGGATTGGATCAATCCCATTGGGGCAAGCTGCTTTAGAATCACTCTACCTGAAGCTAGGTTCTGATCAAAGCCTTCACAGCTAAGTCTTTATAAGGGATCACATAAGTGGTTTAAGTGTAGAACACCAGCTCTACTGAGAGAAAATGTACAATGTATATTAACAGACACAAAAAATTACCTGGAAAATTGAAAGTCCTTCTAGATTCATTTAATCAAAAAGCAAGTAATTGAAAAAAAAAAAAAAACTGCAAAAAAACTTGTTTGGGCTCCTTTATGTGATGGATACAGTGTCTGGGTTGTCAGAACGAAGCGCCTCACCTGCAGTGTACAATTATGGGTCGGTTTCCAGACTGCTGCTGCTGCCTCTGCACGGCCGCAATAATGTCAATCATCCCCCTTCCGTCGACAGGTATTCCGATCTCGGGCCATCCGTGGAAGTGAAAGTGGCGTACATGTTGTGGCTGCTTTTCCTGCTGAGATGGACAAATTGGAGCATCACAATGCATGTAAGGGCAAAAGAAAAAAACTAATCTCATGAGATTTGTGAACTTTATGATAAAAAGGGAGAGTGTTGAAGTGATATGCTTGCATATTTTTGGATTACGCACTGATTTGTAGGTGAGCAGCATGTCTTTGCGAGTGAAGGTTTCACCCTGCGATTCTCCAGTCAGCTCCACAGTGTAATCTCCAAATATTACACTGCCCTCTAATGGCCAATATTGGAAGCACTTTTCCTGGTTGCAGAGGTCAGAAAGATCATTTAGTCACATTTCTCTCATTTCGTCACACCTTTTCTTGTACGGATTTTGGAGCAAACCACCAAAAAAGTTTTGTTAATTAATGTGAAATGAAAAGTTTCACTGATCCAAATAAAGGTAGGATTATCGTACCTGCTCTCTTTCTTTGAGCTCGGTGAGCATAACGATTGAATGACACCTCCACTCCCACGCCATCCTCCAGAAGTCCTCCACCGTGTGAGACAAGGGGCCCTGGGTTGCGATAAAACAGTCCTTCTGCCTGTAGCCCTGGAGGGCAGATCAACAGGTAAACAACACTTGAGAGTGCAGCAAATATCATATTTTGCATTGGTTGTTCGGAAAACAATAAGCTTTATTTATACTTCTATGCGAAATCTATACAGGAGATTGTGAGGGAGCACTCACATCAATAAAGGAGGCATTGATGTAGTCGGTAAACTCTTGTCCTCTTTTCACTGAGAGTATTACTCGGTTGAAATCGTCTGCACAGAGAAAAGAAAGAACAAGAAACTTTCCACAACTTATCCCCAATAAAATAAAAGTTTGATGGAAAAATACAAAGTCAAACTTTTGCCTAGCTTGTAGAGTAGAACACGACATAATCCATATCAAATTTCTGCTTAAAAAGTTGGACTCAGCCTTTCATTTTCCCTCTCTACTCTCCACTTGAAGTTATGAGTCCTGATTTAGGACTCATAACTCCTGTTATGTCCTGTTAAATGCTGCTTAACACACACGTGCAGAACCCCAACACTAGGAGCATATGGAATATCTTTACATGGAATAATCTGAAGCACACGGTTCTTCCTCATGTTGGCAGGAAGGTTCCCGGTCCTCATGTTCTCCTTCATAATCCGAACATTGGTGAGTTTCTGATGAGAGAAAACACAAGTGAGTCAATCTAAAAGTCAGTCTTAGTCAATCAATGGAGGTATAGTTAAAAAGTAACAAATGTAGTTGATACATATATAATGTTAAGGAATTGCAAAGAAAAACTTTTACTAATACTTTGCGATGCATTAAGTAATGTTGAGTAATAAACATTTGTTAATTGCTAACTAATGCATTAGAAAATACACTTAGGCCTAGTTTCCACTGAGCAGTACAGTCCAGTCCAGTCCAGTTGAGAATATACCATGCAATTCAGGTGAGCGTTGCCACTCAAAGTTGGACTGTCGCGGCGCATGCACGGTGAAACTCACAACAGCAACAATGGAGGTCATCAGACAGCTCATTTTCTTCCGTTTCGCTAATGGTACTATGTCTATACAAAGCCTTTAAAGTTGTGTGAGACAAGATTGCGGACGGTGAGGAGCAATACAGCTGCTTTCTTTTGTCGTAACCAACGGGTTTCAACAGTAGCTCTCCGCTAACTGGTCTATTCCGTTTTTCTATAAACCTGAAACCAACAAGGGTGCAAAAATTGTTTGATTTGGTCCAACTTGATGGGTGCATTTTAAACTGGGAAAACACCGGACTGGACCATACCATACTGCTCAGTGGAAACGAGGCATTAATAATGCAAAGTAATCCAAAAAAAGAGGATGTTAAGATTTTATTTAATAGGTAATTAATGCTTAATTATGCATTAACGAACATTAATAAAGGGGCCTTCATCATAAAGTGTTACCAAATATAAAAGTTTCAGGCACTAATTATTTTTAATGTTTGTGTAAAAACATGATGGATGGCTATAGTTGATCCAAAGTCCTTTTATTTATGCTACAACTTCCAAATGCTACACTCAGAGATTTATGCCTGTGATAATATAAGAATTCTGGACACAGGGGGGAGAAATAGATTCAAAGTTGACATGTGGATATTTGTCAGTGTGATTTGTTTGCATTCTCACTCTGAACTCCTCCTCCAGGCCCAGCCTGTCGTTGGGGGTTCTGGTGTTATGAAGCCTGTGCAGGTGACCCTCCAGAGAACACACATCTAGCTCTGTGTCCCCATAGAGATAGTACTCCAGCAGTGCCTGGTAGATGAAGGAGTACTGCATCTGAGGAGGAAAAAAGGAAGCAATGGAGGACAAAGATGAAGTTCTTCTAGTTTGGAAAACTATTTCCCCACACAGACATGACTGTTTTCCAAGTTGTTTTTGCTCGGACCGGAGCGGTGAGCTGAGCTGTCAGCTCCACATACAACAGGTCATAGAGGGTCAGTTCTTACATCTGTCTGGATGAGTTGACAGCGCTGCTCCCGTATTCTGCTCACAAAGCCGAACACATCTACTCGCTGCTCGACGTGCATCATGTCAATCATGCTGTCGATAACGATGAACGTTCCGGTCCTTCCAACTCCAGCGCTGTGGAAACGCAAACAAGAAGCAGGTCTGCACTGTAACAAACAAAGTACACCCAAAACGCACAGCACAGCAGTGCACTTAGCAGGTTTCAGTACAAATTAAACAAAGGAAAGTGTCAAAATGCAAAGACCTTTTTTTCCAACAAAAGGAGTCTGTGAACATCTGTGAAAGTGCTTCACATCCACAGTCAAAGCACCCCCTCCTAATAGATTTATAAGGGTAATTTTAGCAGACTTCACCTCTGGGAGAACAGAGCCTGAATTCCACAGTTGGGTGCCGAGCATCAACAGTGGGCCTCATTCAAGAACAACAGTCCCTCTCCCCAGGCACCTGTTGCAGCAGTTGTTACAATCAGCTGCAGATTTCTTTAGAGAGAAGCTACACCAGACAACTGTGTTCTTTTGCTCTGCTCTTTTGACTAACTTCTGACCTTCCAACAATGCCGTCACCTTCTCCAACTTTAACCATATTTGTGCTGGTTTTATTCATTCATTCATTCATTCATTTTCCAATCCGCTTTATCCCTTTCGGGGTCACGGGGTTGCCGGAGCCTAACCCGGCTACTCATGGGCGAAGGCAGGGTACACCCCTGGACTGGTCGCCAGTCTGTCGCAGGGGCCACAATCACACACCCATGCACACTTACATTCACATTCACACCTAGGGACAATTTAGGGTAACCAATTACGCATGTTTTTGGACGGTGGGAGGAAGCCGGAGTACCCGGAGAAAACCCACGCATGCACGGGGAGAACATGCAAACTCCACACAGAAAGGTCCCCTAGCCAGGACTTGAACCGGGAACCTTCTTGCTGTGAGGCAGGAGCGCTAACCACTGCGCCACCGTGCAGCCCTGTGCTGGTTTTAGTCCAAGAGTTTTACCTGCAGTGCACCACAATGGGTCCAGCGTAGGATGGATTGACAGTCTTGACCTTCTTGAGGAATTTCAGCATTCCGATGGGTGTGAATGGCACCCCAAAGTCTGGCCAGCTGGTAAAGTGAAGCTGAGTGACAAGCCGAGGAGCTCGCGGTCCATCGCTGTCTTGCTGTGAAGCATACATTGACATACATGGACAAAGCTTGCAGTGCTGCACAAATCGGGTCAAACTTTTTTGTAATTGAAGTATACTATTTTTAGGGGGCTAATTATCAAATACTGATTTCTTTTACCCTTGGTCTCATGAATTCCCTCTTCTCAGCACCACATTGCTCTGACTTCAGAGAACTTAATGTAAAAGCACCCAGTCAGTTTGCACAGATGAGCTTAGAGACTTTTTTTTTTTAGCCTAAAGGATATCTGTGCTTTTCACATAGAGACAGAACAAAGTGAATTTTGAAATCCGACAGCTTCAGAGCACATGCAGCTGCCATCCAACTTGGCAGTTAGAGAGACAGGGAAGGAAACAGGAAGCCTGCCTGGATTTCTAAAGATAAAATGATGATAAACTGCAAATTTACAGTTTGCTTGCTGCATGTTAAAACAAACCGACTTATTAACCATTTATCATGTTTCTAACGTCTTTATTCTCTAGAAAAGGGAGGGGGATTAACGCTCTGTCACTTGCTTTAATTTCTTAAAGTCACACTTTTATAAAAATTGTGATTTGGTGTTTTGAACATGTTCTTGTGGTATTTTTCTCATTGTGGAGGACATTAACAAAGAAAATTTAGCTTAAAATTGCATCTCTAAGAATTTCTTTATTAAAATCGCGTGAATCAGGAGCAGACAAAAAAATGTCGTTTCAAAAAGCTCATAGTTGTGATGTAGAAGCTACTATTGGCATATCGCAAGCTTCCTTCAGACGCACCCTCTTGGAGACAAATAGATCCACATACGTCTATTTTTTCTTCGTCTGAGCTGGCATCTGGCTCAAAAATTAATGGCTGGAAAGCGTAGATAAATAAACAAAATGGATGATGAGAAAAGGTTTTGGGCTGACTTCACGCCAACAGTTCCGCCCAGAATTCAAAGGTGAATTTCTAATGAACTCCTGTCGCTCTGCAGAAACTATATCCTAGAAAATGACACTTTTTTAAAAACTATTTTGGCTAAAAATGCCATAATCATAATTAAATAAATTCACTGGGAACTCAACATAGATCAAAAGATCATTGGAATGGGAATTTAAACACAAAAAGAAACTCCAGTGTGGTAAAACAAGTTATTTTTCATTTAATCTCGACTTACGTATTGAACACAGCATTTTCTGATAGTGTAGTCCACCAGAACAGTGACGTCTTCCAGTGCCACTCGGATATTTCCATACATCCAGCAGCCTTTCTCTGGCCAGTACTGACAACATTTTTCCTGGTGAAGTAACCAAACAATAAAATCTCGTTTTCTCTGATTTAGCAGCAAAAACACACACACACACACACACACACACACACATGCATAAAACAGTAAAGGTTGTATGTCTCTGTCTCTTGTATGCTTAGAGTCTAGTGAATGTGATCCAAAGCAAAGGCAATCACAGTGACTTTGTGCTTTGTGGTGACGTTTGCACCCTTTAACTAGATTTTCTAATTATCGAGAAGCCTCTTAGGATCTTATCAGCAATTATTACATCATTGATCCGCCGCCATTCTGCTCCATCAAACCCGATGTTGAAAACTCAATTATCCCTTTGAGGGGGGTTTAATGCGATGCTAAGTAATCTGCTGGGTGAATCTTTGCTTAGATTCTCACTTGGGAAGCAAGTCATATAAATTTTAAGTTTGGGTCATGAGAGTAATATATATATTTTTTTAAAGTTAGACTTTTTTTTCTATTTTATTAGTGGAATCAGTTTGGAAAATACCTCCTTTCGTTCTTTCAGATTTGTTAGCATTACTATGGTAGCAGTTTTCTGCTCCCACACCATTCTCCAGAAGTCGGCTATTGTCTCAGGCTTTGGACCTAAAAAAGAACCAGAAATATATATATTAATGAGACAAAAACGAAATGTGTCAGGAACTGGTGGTGGAAGACCCAAAATGCAGGAGACCAGGCTTGGTGACAGAAACTTAAACATTTATTAGATCAACCAGAACATGACAAAGACCATGGAGAGACGAAAAGGGTGACAAAATAGAGCAGATGATCTTACAAGCAGGGAAAACCGAACACTTAAATAGATGACAGACAATTAACGGAAAAAGGGATGTTTTAGGTTTGGGTATCTGGGATCTGCCCTTTCGGGGAGGGGTACTGTGTGGATTCTGGCTTTTGATTTTTGTGATATTTTAAGTTTTTATCGTGCTCTGTTTTCCCCATTAGTCTCACCAGGTTCAAGCTGTTCATCTACAACTATATTCATTTACTTAATTACTCTCAGTGTATAAAAGTGTCTGGTATTCAGTTTTTCAGTGTCAGGTTATCTGTTCTGCTTTGTGACTTTGTTGTGCACAATGTAGTTTTACATGTTTTAGTTTATTTATTAAATGTTTTTGTTTCTGCCACCAAGCCTGGTCTCCTGCATGTTAGGTCCTACAACACCAGCTCCTGACAAAATGCTTGAGTCAAAATAAGCAACCCTTTATTTACCTTGAGCTGCTATGAATTTATTCTTCTCTTTGTATCCCTGTGTGATGAATTTTGGGGATTGAAAATCAACATAAACATTATTCACTTCATTACAAACCCTGATTTGTTTGCACTCACATCTAAGTAGGAAGCATTTATATAGTCTGAACAAAGATGTCCGTCTTGATGACTCAGCACCACCCTGGAATGATCGTCTGAAACAGAAAAGATTGGCACTTACAACCTCTTTTTCAAGCTCCATGATTATATTAGTAGTAGTAAAAAAAAAAAAAAAGTATGGCTGAGAATACAGAATGTCCTCACTCACATGGTAAAATGTTTGGGTATCTGTTTTTCTCTCGATTGTACTCTCTGCTCGCCTCTTCAAAGGACCCATGGTGAAAGTAACATGGCAGTGACTATAATAAAGACAGAAACCAAACCTCACGAGGTTGAAATGAAGCTATGGCTACAAAGCCTGCATACCTTACATTTTATTGCGTTTTTTTTTTTTTTACTTGCAGGACAACAGCTTCATCAACAGCAAGTGCTTACATTGAACTCTTCTCTGAAGAGCTTGCCATCATCAGCAGAGCGTATCCGGTACTCTTCCTCCAGAGAGTCCAGAGGGATGGGGAAGTACCTCTTGGATGGTGAGGGGGATCTGGGGAGGAGTATCACTGTCTGTTCTCCTGTGTTTAAAAGAATATATGGAGGTCAGGCTGCTCACACGTCCCCACGGAGAAGGTTACAAGCTCTCACAGCACCTGCAAAAACATGCCTGCTGACTATAAAGATTTCCTTACTCTGTGGCTACTTGACAGAAACAACTTCTGGAATCATAAAGTTGGTGCTGTTGCACAAAGCTGCAGAATTTGGCCTTTCCATAAATTATTTTTTTCTTTTTTTTAACAGAATGAAGAGTGAGTTCTTTGTGCTTCCTAAAGTGCTGTGAAATCTAAGAGCATTTCCAAATGTTTCCAGCTAGGCACCAGATCACAATGTTTTACTTTTTTATGAAGGGTTTAAATTTTCAACTCAAATAAAGAAAAGTGAAAGAAATTGCGTTTTCATTCATTTGTGATCATTTAGATATCAGCATGAACGTACCTTGCTCCTCCAAGAAGCCGTTTGGAATCTTCTTGTCCACTGATGAAACAAGAACTTTCCTATGGCTTTTGAACCTTTTGAAACAAAAAAAAGACATTTTTTTCAAAAGCCCAAATGTTAAAAAAGGCCTAAATTGGAAAATGAAAATCAACCATCTCAGGGATGTGAAGCTGTTCCTCCTCATGCTGCTGTCAGGGAGTAGAAGTTTGAGCTCACTGATCTGCTTTTGTTTGCAGTCTTTCATGAGGTGCAGCTGTTTACCCATAAGCCACTGCCCACCACCTGTTTAAAAACTGCCCCCTCCGTTCTGACATCCTGGCACATTCACAGTCACGCTCACACACGCCCGGTTGTAATATCATTCAAGCACACGTTTTTTTCACCTGAGGCAGTAGATTGTCAGCAGGACAAGGATGATAAGAACCAGAGATATGACCAGCGTGGAGGGCAACACATGAGCCCCCTGATGGGTGGGATTTTCTAAAGAAATAAGAGTGAGATTGAAAACGCAATCTTAAATACAAAAATTATTTTCAATCACATGGTACCATCTTGCTCTAGTTTTGATTGGTAGAACAAAGGTGATAAAAAAACAAGAATAAACTGCTCCTGTAGTGTTAAGATGCATTCCCCTATTATTAATAACACAGCACAACACCACATCACTTGTAATAGTGTTTTACCTGAAGGCCTGAAATACGGTGCATAACCTCTAAAATAAATTATTGGAATATATTTCAAATAAAACAATCTTTTTTTAACGAGAAACCCATCTGTGAAAAATCTTGTTCTCGACAACAATAAACCCCAATTGAAAAAAAATCATGTAAAAATGTTATTGCCAAGTAAGCTACAAAAGCAACTTTCCTCAATAAAAAAAAGTATTTGTTTAAATGTGTGCATCAAAATAAATCTGAAAATCATGTTTAACTAAATTATAATTTTTTAAATGTCATTCCTATTTTATACACAAACAAAGATGGGGAGGGACAGAAATAGATGAGATTTATTTGACCATTTCTCTTAAACTTTACAAATGTACATTAGTTTGCATCAGTAAAAATTGTTTAAAATATTTGGCTTGCAAAGATTTATTTACAACTCTAGCAGCTTATTTAACAAAATCATGGGACAAAATACATTATTTTACCCACACAAGGTTGTCATTTCATTTTTATTTCAGTATAGCTGCTTATTTTTCAGTCAAAATAAAACTGGGATTTAACTATACAGCAACATCTAGGCTAATATCTAAAGTTACTAAAATCAAAAAGAAGAAAGGCTCAACTTTCACATTATTTTATGGGTTTTTATTTGTTGTAATTGAAATAAAAGCTGATTACCTGACGTTGAGTTTTCTTGTGATGCATTATTTCCAGGAACAGTGATTCCGATCAGAAACAACATCATTGCATCTGTAGATTAAAGAAAACAAAAATAAAAACAGTCACGTGTGGTCACTGAAAACCTGCAGCTTCTTATTCTTTCCACAAGGAGGCGCCAAACAAACATGAAATCCATCGAGGAGAGGTGCACACAGGCCAAAGATGAGAGCTCTGCTTTGATGTGACTGAGGAGTGATGCCTGTGAGTCTCTCTGTAGAGCAGTTTAATTCCTTGTGGGAAATCTGCTTGCAGTCTTGTCCTGTCAGGCTGACTTGAAAGCATATCATCAAATAACCACAGATTCAGACATCAAACCAAAGAGGAGGTTTTAACCCACAGGTGAGAGGAACCGTCTCCTCTGTGGACGCAGTAGAGCTGAGCTCAAATGGTATCTGTTAGAAGCTGTCTCATTTTGCTGCATTGTCTTTGATGTGCAGCAACCTGCCTGGTAACAATAAGACATGGAAAAATGTCCCTAAATGTAAAAATATAAATTTGTTTTTATTTTTTAGACATTCAGTCAAATTCCCTATATATATATATATATATTTTTTTTTTTGTTAAATGTGTCAATAAGAAACTGAAATATATATGCTTTTTCCGTTAAAGCCTTTGCTTATACTAAATTGAAATGGAGTCTGGAATCTTTTTTTGTCTCCCCAAAGTATAGCAGCTATAGCTTATTCTTAACTCACACCCATTTCCTCTTTCTTCTAAATAGGAGGGTCAGAAATCTTAAATTGTGCAAACAGGCCAATGCTGTCTAAATGGCTTTGATGGAATAAAGTGAGAGCAAGAATTGAGTGTCCTCATTTATTCTCCAAGTCCCCTTCTCGTTATAGTGGCCTAAAGACTGGATGGAATTATTCATTGTGTCAATTTACTTCTTCCAGAAATGGGTCATCTAGGGGCCTAATTTGTGATATATGAGAGGATTTCTCGCACACAACCCAAGGGTAACTTCCATTAAAATATCTCTTTGAGCTAAAACAGAAAAATAAATTAGATTAAAACTCTTACAAATAAATAAAGTTTTATTGTTTGATACATTTTGGGCATTTTATGATTTCTTTTCAAAAATAACAAGTTGAACCTATGATGCTCATGCAGCCAAGTATTTATCACTCCAATAACTGCCTCCCAGCATCACTAATATGTGCAAATATGCAACACTATCCCTCTCACAACACTTGCATGTCCACACATACAGTATGCCCTACTGCCAAGAGCTATGTGTTGCATATGTGCTGCATTCTGTTTGACGGGCTAAGTCCCTTCCCAGTGCTAACAAGCTGACAGCGTCAGCACCTGTTTCCCACTCCTCCCATTTCACACAACCCCATGCAACTGCACAGCCCAGTGCTGCAGGGCACGCTGCGCATAAGGGTCACTGCACGGGTTACCTTCTGCCGGCTACAACACATGCAACGTTTAGCAAAGAAATGGGTGAGACACACAGAGAATCCAGTAAAAAAAAAGAACCAGATAGAGAAACTAAAGGTTTTTGTGTGGCTAAAGAGAAAAAGAGGAAGTGGTAATACGAATATTTTAAATGCTGATACAGCACAGAAATGAGACTCCCTTGACCAATACAGGAAATGTTAGACTCAGCTTGAGTGTCCACAAGATGATGAAGCAACTGCAAGCACTAAAGGCTGGAATGGAAGAACGACTCGTTCTGCTAAATGCCTTGATTAACAAGCTCAAAGTTTGATTAAATTTACAATTTGATTCAATATTGATCATTTTTTTCTAACTTTCATTGAAAAACTATTCAGTTACAAAAAACTGTTTTCACTTTACTTGTCATTCAAACCACTTAAGTGGTTCTTGACGGGAGAACCTAGTTTATGAACATATTTTTGGACAGAAAGAGTCAGAGATGCAAATGTGACGTGTGAATCGGGTTCGGTGTGAACACAGCATTATGCCGGGCTTGGTGGATTTGTTCAAAAAAGTTTCTCTTTTCTCCCAAAAGTGTGACTTACACTCTAAAGTGACTTCTATATGTTTTTTTATTCTTTATTAGGCCTTTTTAGGCTCACGCGACTTAGTGCAGTGCGACTTATGCTCCGAAAAAAACGGAAACTGAGAAAAACTCAGATCACTCTGATTGGAAACGAACCAAAACCACCTTAAAAAATGGGTCTGAAAACAGTTTCCGGTCCCGGACCAAGGTCCGCTTGGGTGTATTCAGACATGTAATCTGATATAATCTGATAATTTGTTCCGGATTATCTGCGAAAATGAACTCTGGTTCACTTTAAACCAAATCTGTTCAGTCTGAATAAACCCATAAATTCCATTGTGCCATTTTTATACACTGGGTGTATGCTAAGATTTTTCATTCATTCATTCATTCATTTTCCAATCCGCTTTATCCATTTCGGGGTCACGGGGTTGCCGGAGCCTAACCCGGCTACTCATGGGCGAAGGCAGGGTACACCCCTGGACTGGTCGCCAGTCTGTCGCAGGGGCCACAATCACACACGCTCACATTCACACCTACGGACAATTTAGATTAACCAATTAACCTATGAAGCATATTTTTGGACGGTGGGAGGAAGCCAGAGTCCCCGGAGAAAACCCACGCATGCACGGGGAGAACATGCAAACTCCACACAGAAAGGTCCCCAGCCAGGACTTGAACCGGGAACCTTCTTGCTGTGAGGCAGGAGCGCTAACCACTGCGCCACCGTGCAGCCTAAGATTTTTCAGAAATGCATAATTCTATGGTAAAACTGTGGGGGTTAGAAATGATTAAAGATTGTTCTGATCCCCTCAGAAAAGAGACATAAATAAACATATGACAATGCATCAACTACAGAGACACCCCCTGATGTTTTGACTGAATAATTTATGTTGAAAATCAGTAAAATGCGGAGGGAGAGTAAGGCTCCATTGTAACAATCCCTCACAGATACTCCTACATGTACCAAGAAATGAACAGACGTGACGGAAAGATCAGCCGTGGCCTCTTCACTCGTCTTGACCATTAATTCAAATGTGCAATGAAGGGTAATGTGGTAAACGTGCTGATAACTGAGGGGCTTTAAAATCCTTTTCTTTGCAGATTTAATGTCAGAGTTGAGACAAGAAGGCACTGTGGACACTTGTTCTAAACACCAAAGCTTTGGTTTTGAGCATAATAGCAAAAAAGACAAAAAAAAGAGTGTGTGAAAAAAAACGTGTACATTTGAGTGTGCACGTATGTGGAACATCTTTTATTTAATAAATGTGAAAAAGACAAGGTCAGAAGTTATAAATGTAAAGAGCCTTTATACCCATTTCCATGAGAACAATTGCAATAACTTTAAAATGAAATGTGCCATTATTTAGCTCGATTGAAAATACTAATCTAAATATGCTGCAAATTTGTTTACTTGCTAGAAATTTAATCTGGAAAAAGCAGTAATGACATTAACTTTCAGTGCTAATAAAAGCCAGCTGGCATTTGCCTATTTTATTAAGTCTTAAATATAATTAATTACTTAGGAAAAAAACAAAATCCATGTTGTGCAGCAACTGATACTCTTTCAAGCCTCTTAAATAGTTTTTGCTGTTAAAAGTATATAACTGCAGTGTGTGGTGAAGTATTGACTTTCTTTTACAATGTGGAATAAATTGGATCACAGCAAAACACTTTTAACAGTTTTAAGTGGCTTTCCTTCTAAATATGATCTTTATATTAAACCCCAACTAAAAACAGGAAGCCTCCAAGTGCTTGAGCAGCTGGTTCAAAACTGTGACAGATTGGTGGCACAAAAACTATTCTGACATTCTGGGTGTCGAGCAGCTTTCATGCTAACTGGGCAAATAAATGCCTATATAAGGAAGTCTGTGAGACATCGGTGATGTGGTATTTTTGTGTAGTCAGGAACTGCAACCAAAACTCAATTAAAAAAGTCTAACATAGCAGTTTTAAATAAGATCAGTTGAAAAAAATGAATTGAAAAAGTTTGGTCATTCAGCATTACCACTATTTTAGTATTTTTTTAAATGTAAAAAATCTACTGACTTCTTTAGATTGAAGTTAGACCGTTTTACTCCCAAAACAGATGTAAATCTACATTTAACATTCTTTTGCATTCATACTTTTATACTTACATTACAGTTTCTTCTCAAAGTCCCTATCTTGATTCAAAAGATAACTATTGTTCATGCACAGTAAAGGACTTTATTTATTTTTTTATTTTTTTAAAGCAGAATATTCACATAATTTGAGAAGCTGGATTTAAAAAAAGTATACATGTTTGCATTTTGAACAGCTTTTTATTCTTCTAATCATTTTATTTTTGGCGTTTAATGTTAGATTTGTATGTTCTGGATCTAATTCCTCGATTTTTACAACATAGTCAGTGCAAGTGAAAAATAAAAAATGTGTGGAAATTTCTTTCTTAAATTTCGTAAATATCTTTTGTTAGATGAAATCAATATGAGGTATAAAAACAAGTTAATATTCTTCAATAATTCACAATAAATCCAATTGAGACAAAATATAAATAAAAAGCAGTGAAATAGTTATATTTAATACAGTATTTTTAAAGAAAAGTCACACTTTCTGTTTGTTTGTCAACAAACTTGTTGATGTTTTGAAATCCCTCTTGGTTTGGCATTGAGTTGGATCCACTCCACACCTGTTTTGAATTTTCCCAATTAACCCACTGCAGTGCTCCAACCACACACCTGTTTCCCATTAGGGATTATTACTCACTCCATATATTTCCACCAAGCCTTGCTGCTCTCATTTGTCAGATGCTTGTAATCACGTCAGCTTGTTTCTGACCCAGTTTTCTTCTACTTTGCTCAGCTTTTTTTCTCAAGTTGTTAATTTTCATTTGGAATGGTTGTTTTAAATGTCCAGATCGGCAGCACTCTTGTGTAGCAAAGCTGATCAAGCGTGTTTTGTCTCACACCCTTAAACATAAGAAAGAAAAAAAGTTTAAAAATGTTTATGTAATAAACTTTTCTGTAACAGAATTATAAAATGTAATTAATGTAGACAAAAGATTGTTTTTGAAAGCAAAACTGTTTAAGGAAATGAATACAAAAGTGAATTACTATTATTGAATTTACAAAGATCCATTTTACTTTTTAATCCGAATTTGCGAGTTAACTTTAATCTGTATCTGCTCTAAGCTAAAACTATTGAAAATTATAGATTTGATTGACTTTGAAATATTTAAATCATGTTCAGTTAGAAATGTACAATTGCCAGAAAGTATCCAAAAGCTCTTCCGCTTGAGAGAAAAATGCACTGTGAGAGGAACAAACATGTACATCAAGCCACCTGTAACAGTAAACTCTACTGCACCTCCACAAAAGGGTGCAGTTATGGAATAATTGTAGGGAAGACATCAAAAGACGTCAAAAATTGTCAAACCAAAAAAAAATTAAAAACTCATAAAGGATCATAACATCAGTATATATGAAGAAACTAATAATATACCTTGATTGTTATTGATGTAATTTTGCATAGACTGTTTATATATATATATGTTTCATTATATTGATTGTGTCTTGTGTTTATACTACTCCGTGTGTAGATAAAGACCTTCGCCCAAAGCCCTTTTCGAACTTTGAACATTTCATTTCTGTGATTCAATTGTTTGTGGGATAACTTGCATTGTTTCTTTTTTTCTTTTTTTTATGCTGTTGTTGTTTTGTTGTTCTAGTTAGGATTAAATAAAAAAAGTGATCTTACTCCTTCAGAGGAGTGCACATATGTTATTATTAAATCTGTTTCCTGTCATTATTTTATTTCTTGCAGATTTTATTTGCTTTATATTTAATATTTTACTGCTTTGTGTGATTAATGTTACAAGTGTTTTTTTTTCCTATTGACTGAATCATTTTAATAATAGATAAAACTAGGGAAAAATAAATTAAAAAAAACTGCCTGACATTAAAAAACCTAAATGCAAAAATAAATAAAACTAATAATACCTGAAAGAGAAAATTAATGTGAAAAGTATGGGTAGAATAATTTTTTTTAATTTGCCTTTCAAAGGTTTTCTTCTGAAACAACTTAACAGTTAAAGAAAATGCCAGAGTGGCACATCAGGCTGAGGAATCTGTGGATTTATCTTCTTTGAACCATTAATGTCTGACCCAAATTTCATTACAATCTATCCAGTTGTTGCACAAATTTTTGCGGAGGGCACTCAAGCAGATCAACATCGCTAATCTTACATTAAAGATTGATTGCTTTCTTACCACAGTAGACTTTAAATGACATTTGGTCTGTAACAAACGGCACCCTGGCTGCTCTCCTTACTGGCAAAATCATGTGCATGCACAGGAAAACTGATCCAGTCTTAAATTATTCATCCAGTTATATTAATAACACTGAACAAATGATATGTGATGTGCAACCAGTTTTCATCTGAAACCAGAGAAGTCACGGAAAAGAAGATCTGTACCATTTTTACAATAACATCAAAGATACATAAGCAATACTAATAAAACATGCATTAGACAGTATTTGTACTACTATTTTACAGGAAAGGAATCTTCCCAAACGATTCAACAATACATCAAATAAATGCTTTATCCAGCCCCTGCTTCAGTTTCTTCACAAATCAATGCAGCTTCAAAGATCTGCACTTTGTGGATGTTTGGTTTGTCATGTCGACAGAAAAGATAAAAGATTCCAGTTTCCTTTTTCAAGGCAGGAGAAAAACAAAGGCATCAATAAAAAAAAAAAAAGAAAATGATACAAATCCAAAAATAAAAGGAAAAGCACCCACAGCCACCTTTCCACTGTCAAGAGCAAAGGAAAAAAATAAAATAAAATAAAGCACGAACAAGAAAGTGTGGCTGAACTGTGGCATAAAGCCACATGAAACGAGTGATGGAGAAAAAAAGGAGATTTTGGCTTAAGAGGGAAATGCTCTAATAGAGGACAAATCTTTGGATTCACCAACCAAACTTTTGTATTATTAGATTTTAAGAAAGCTTTCCAGAAAGACGTTACCGGCATTTACACTTTTTTGGGGGTTTTAAATAACAATTGTAGCTCAAAATTGTATGAAATGTGACAATACTGAGTCTTTCTGAGCTACTTTTGTGTTATTGATCGAACTTAAAAGACCTCAGAAGAATAATTTTTTATTGGATTAAAATATAGCACCTGGGCAACAATTGATCTAAAGGAATATTTAAAAAATACCTTACATTTTTAAACAAAACTGCTGTGACCTGCTGTTAGTCAATTCGTCTTCACGTATCAAATTGTGTTTTTTAGTTTTTCCTGAATCCAGCTTTGTTGTGCAGTTAAGCTGCCAGCATGCAGGTATTTAAAGGAACGTGGAAAATATAAAACAAGAAAACATAATATTTGATGTGCAGCTTCTTTTTTCCAGTTGAATGCTTCCAGATTGTTTCACGTTAAATTCACTGTCATAAAAAAAGCACTTTACGATCTGTTTATCACAAACACAAAAGCCTTTAGCTTTGTTAAATCAGATTTGTCACTTCCTGTTATCCAAAATCGGACCAAAAAATGTCTCCACTCATATACTCAAGTGCATTTTACCTAATTATTTTGTCAAAGTATTTATTTATTTTTCTCTCAACTTGTCTGTAAAAGTATATCCCCTTTGCTCATCTACCAAAGGCCTAATGCAGCAACACAGAGTAGAATTTTAAGGAGAGATAAATTAGTCACCAAATATAGCTGGATGAGTTAAACTGTTTGAACAGCAGGAAAAAATAATGAACAAGGTAAATGGAATCCTTCTTTTTCCGTTTTACGGAAAGAGCTGTGCTCAACATTTCGAAACCCCTTTGGGAAGCTGCTGATGTTGTATTATTGGCATGGTCTTAATTATCTTAACTCTCTTTAACTTGAGAACTGGAAAGCTGCTCCAAGTATCATTCATATTTGAAGGTCAAAATTCTGTTACAACCTGATAAGTATCTAAAAAGATTTGTTGTTTCGGTAGGATGCACGCTACAGATTTTACAAAGGTTCTGCACAAATCATACTATACTAGTATATCTCTCTCTCTCTCTCTCTCTCACCTGCGGAGGGTGAGAGGAGTGTTTTTTTTTTGTTTTTTTTTTACTATACATAAATTATACTTTCAATTTTGAGAACTGTTTTGTTTATTCCAGGGGAACAGTTTATACTCAGTTTTATTCTAATCATCAATTTCCTCTATTCACCTCCATCAAGCTTAAAAATAAACTGATACAATCAGACAAAATAAGGATTTAAAGAACTGTACCTATTGAGTGCGAAGTATTACATAGTTTAGCCCTCCTGTCCTAATAAAACTGTAATGCAATAAGGCACTCTGCTTTTCAGAGGACAAAAAGAAATAAAAAACAAGTGAAAATAAAATACAGAAAAAGTCCTGTTTTGCCTACCAAATTCCAAGCGGGACAACAGTGGAAAAAGTTGGAAAAGTGTTTAATTTGAGGGTGGAACAAAAAACTGAAATTTTCTTTCAGCTGCAGAAGTCATAGTAGTTCTTCAGCACTTCCTGTATGTTGATTACAGCCGGCATCAGCATGCACATGTCTGCACGTGTGGCTCTTATTAACTCACATTATGGACAAAACAATATAAGAGATATGTAGCCTACACCAATTTATTTAAAAAATGTTCAAATAATAAAATTGATACACTTGATACAGTTTTAAATATGGCGATATAAATATTTATAAACATATTTAATTTAATTGCTATAAAGTGAATTTGCTACTTTTAAACACTAGTAATTGTCTTTATATGAAACTCATTTCCTCAAAGCTTTTCTCCTCATCCTTAGAAGAAAGAAAGAAAAAGAATGCACACATTTAGTGACGATACAACATGGCCAGTGTCTGTCTCTGCTGCTCATCCCATTAACTATCAGAGGGAAAAAAGAAGGTCATTAAAGTTTTACATGAGTGCAGTCATCACCCAGTACCCTGAAGTTCAATAATTTATTCATATCAAAACAGGCAACACTGACGTCCTGAATCCCAGCACAGCTGTGACGAAGGTAATGACTCAGTATTGTTTTTTTTCATCTGAATCTTTATTAAATTATGTTTAAAAAGAACATTGTAATGTGCAGTTGATGTTTTTCTACTTATTCCAACAACTTCCTTCATGCATGATACTCCAAGTAAAATATTGTCGGCTGTATTGCAAACATTTTGTAGAAAATTCCACTTATTCCTCTCTTTAGTGTATATTAAAATTTTTTTTAGTTTTAGTTTTGTTAGACAAATATTAGGATAATTACCTTCGTGTGTTTTAACAACTGGCCTGTGGTGATCCAGAAGTTATGAACAATGCTTTATTCTTTAGAACTACCCAAAAATGTGTCTACCAAAACAGGAAAAATAAAAGTGGTATTGTATGGCCCGAAGGCACTACTCGCCTCTGCTACCCCCGTTTGATCCGCCCCCACCTAGTGGCTGCTGCATGCCCGTCACTCTCCCTCTTTACTTGCTACTCTAGTGAGAGTTGTACGTGACCGACTCATAGAAAAAGCAAACACAATATGACAGTTGTTCTCTGTTTTATCTCCATAGCAACTGTTTTATTTTTTGGTCGCCTGGGGGTGAAATTTCTATGTTAATTTTTAGAAGAATTGGCAAAAATACATTTTTGGATTTCCTTGGCATCGGGTGTCTTTTGTTGACCATGCCCACATTCCTATGATGTTCATATTGTATGTCATATAGTTTCTGTTGGTTTTATCTCTATAACAACCATTTTATTTGTTGGTCCCCTAGGGATAACAAACATGCCTGTGTAATTTCTAGAAGAAAAGTAAGTTTTGGGATTTCCTTAGCAACGGATGTCTTTTGTTGAC
>BSAI01000096.1:6953856-7003646 GCA_036245035.1 Adrianichthys oophorus | reverse complement strand
AAAAGTAAGTTTTGGGATTTCCTTAGCAACGGATGTCTTTTGTTGACCATGCACATTACACATATTGTTTTGTATCAGCTCGAGCCAACAATTCATATATTACATTTTTACAATATTCCAGTAATAAATGTATGAGCAACAGGGGAACACCACTTTTGCTAGCTCACCACTCTAACGCTGTTAAAGATCTACAAACTCCTCATTGCATTATCTTTTCTAAGTAGCTTCCCAATGATGCTCAATAAGTGAAGAGGCAACAGATTGAAATCCCTTGGAGGAGTTTATATTTGTAGAAGTTACTAGAGGGATTTTTTTCTTAATTCAAGATAGCAGCCATTTCCAGAGGTCAACGATCAACAAAACTTTAGTTGTGAACTTAAGCTGGCAGCTTGCGCGTCATATTTTTTAAAGATCGTTCAAACAAATTTTTTTTTTTCCCACATTGTGCGAAAAGGTATATAACTATAGGTTTTTTGGCCATTCCATAATAATTTCCATTAGATTTCCCTGACGCGTGTGTTGATTTTGTTAGTGGATTTTACACTATTTTTTGAGTCCCATAAGAAAATTTTGCCCCATTTGTTCACCGTTTCCAAAATTCATTTATTTGGGACTAAGTGCGTGCAAATTTTGGCTGGTTTTTGCGGGGCCAGAATAATTACAAAAACAATATGGTCTTTGTAGTCCAGGACTGCTGCGGGCCAGAATGAAAAACTGCAGGAACAATGCAAGAAACGAGGTCACATCAAGATAAAAGCATAAAATTAATGCTTCTTTCAAAAGTAGGAGGCTTTGAGCACACAAAATAAACTCTCTGACTTTTCTGGATGATTGACTGAACACTTGAACTGCAAATGCTTGTGGTTTAAAAATGGATAGCTACTCTACATCAGAATTCAAACTTTTTAAACACAATTTTCAGAGGATGAGCGGAGTAATCTCCAGCCTCTCATGTGAGGACTCCAAATATGACACTTCTAGGGCATAAAATAGATGAAACCAGGGACAAGAGATGACATTTAGTGCAATAACAACTTGTTCTTGTTCTGCTCAGCTCTGCCAAAAATAACAAGAAAGCTTCTTTCCTGAAGTTCATTATAACTGGATTACAGAGTGTCAACTCTAAAGCCACAGGAGTAAACAAAAACATGAATGTGTAAAGTGCAGAGTTATTAATGTCTGCAAAACTCCATTCTGATCCAACAAGCTGCTCCTTTTGAGATTTGCAACTTTTTTTCTCAGACTCTTTCACAAAGCGTATTTTCTGAAACAGCCACAAGCTCACCACAGAGAAACACAACAGTGACGTGCAGTCAGAGGAGGCAGATGAGCCACATTAATATCTGTCCAATGTGTTTTGATTGTTTTTTTTATTTTGTTTTTGAGTGTAACTTAAATGATATTTAACATTTTCATAAATAAAACTAAAATAAAGGTCCATAAAAATATGGAAGAAGCCAAAACTGAGACACAGGCGTTATGTGCCTTCACCCTATAGATGGACTGTACCATTTCTGTTTCTCAACATGTCGCCCATGTAATGTTTGTAGAATACAGACATCATTGTTGTAAATCTAAATGACTTCCTATCTGTTAAATACCATACATACTAAATTATTACTTCCAGTGGTTGTTGAAAAAAAGTCAAAGAAGTTATAAAGTGAAGCAGACAGTACTCTGCTGCACAATCAGAAGGGACTCATGAAGAGAAGTGTTTGTCATCTATCTATCCATCTGTTTTTTAAACCCGTTTTGTCCAGTGTGGGGTGACAGGGATGCTGCGACTTATCCCATGTAATCTAGGGTGAACACCCTGGACAGATCCACACAAAGACCTAACCAATCATGCACACATTCACAACTTAGATGTGAATGTGCACAAACTTGCACCAGATAAAAAATAAATAAATAAGAATCTGAAAATTATATTTGACCTTAGTGAAATGCTCTCCCTTGTTTTTGATTCTCTTAAAGAATAAAGTATTTTGTGCGCCCCTTTACTTTATTTGAATATGGCAATAAATTGAACAAGTTAAATTTTCCAATAAAATTTGCAATTTTTTTTCTTGCTACAATAAACAAATCTTTTTTCAAAACCCTTTATGAGAGAGTGTGGTGTGTGCGCTTACACATGCGCATGTGTGTGTGTGTTAGCACAAAAGAAAAAACTGCTTCTTTAAGATATACATTTGTATTCAGTATGTGCTATCAATTGAATAGTAAAATGTACTCTTTTTGCCCCTAAAAATTGTGAATTGAACACTCCAGAGTAGCCTCGTTGGTGCTTCATGAGCCATGAACTTCACTACACATCACCGCAACACAAGCACTTCCTCCTTTCTCAGTGAGCTGTAACATTAGTTTACTTATGAAACTATTGTAGCATAATGAGTTTGAAAGTAATGTATGAATTTGAAATAGTATATACAGGAAATAGCCTTGGGGCAAGAGTTAAAAGCTTCAAAGTAGTAGGGCAGTAGACATTCAAAATAGACTGTGATTCAACATCTCCTACACAGCACAGCATTCTAAACAGTATCTAGACAGCAGATTATCTTTGATAAATGTGATTTTGATGCAAAACTCAAAAGTAGAGTCATTTTTTGGGGTTAAATCTCTGTTTTCTAAGTTTACAATCTTCCAGTTGTCAGTTTCTGTGCACAAACAATCCGAAATATAATCCTCATGATGTACACATACAAACAATAGCTAGACAAAGAAGTCAGATTAGGGATTTCTAAAAGAAAATTGCTTGAGCATGGAATGAAATATTTTATATGAGACTGACACAGAAATGTGTGTATTTGTTTTTGTTGGAAAATGCAAAAAGAGCTTTGAGATCAGTGTAGGAACTAAAAATAATAATAATAAAAAAGATACATCAAAACAGCCTTATCAATAAATTGACATGCAGGACAAAATAAGAACCAGGGTAACACCCGTATATGCATCACTGCTAAAGCTGCTCCCCGTGTCAGCTGAAAGTCGATAATGCATTGAGTCTAGTGAGCACAAGTCCGTGACAGTCAACTCATCAACAACAGCCTCCAATATCCAATACCTTAACATTAAAAGTTTGCAGCAGCTACAGTGACATTTTCTGTCACACATGAAGGGTATAAAAATGAACTACACCCACATGATTGTAAGCTTGAATTTTAAAATGTGAAATGCTTTTGTGTGCATGAAAACACATGAGGGTGGTTCTCTTCTTCCACAGGAGATGCTCCTTAAAGTCCCACTCTGATCCTCTTTTGATCTATTTTCAAAGCATTATCAGTGGCAAACTAAAATCTTTGTTGTTTTCTAGGATATTTTTTCTGCAGGAGTTCATCAGAAATTCGCCTCTGAGTTGTGGGCGGAGTAAGTCTGTGCTCATTTCCCATTAACCATGAGTTTATTCTCCTGCTAGCGTACAGCCCTTCAGAACTCCCATCATGAGAAAAATACTTTGTTAAAAACACATTTTTCATTGTTTAACTGGAACAAAAGCTTCGTCTGTTAACCTCTTTTTTTCTTCAAAATAAGTCTATGTTATTTTATAACCTGAATGTGTGAATGACAAACGTGTTTTAAACAAAAAGCTTGCTGAAAATTCCTCATAATCCGTGTGACTCAGTTAAAAATCCTGATGAGATTGTTCACAAACTCCGACAGTGATACAGATGTAGGCTACACGGCGCTCCTAGGTAATTCTAAAATTAACATCAGTTTTTTTTTCAGGTCATCCAATCAGAGATGCAACTGAAAGTTCTTTACGATGAAGTTACAAAGATAAGAAACACGTTTATACATTTGTCAGTCATTTTGGATAAGGCAAAATTCAAAATCTGGGAGAATGCATGTATTTAGTGTTTCATTTGTTGGGGTGTCACGATTAGTCATGTCTCTGCATGAAAACTAGGTGAGCTAAAACGTTGCTACATATGGGCACAGCCCAGAGAGTGTGAGCTACAATATCCATTTGGGACTGCTGGTAGACAGGCCTACTACTGCGGACACTCCCCAGTGATTCCTGTGTAAAATCAATGCTGCTATGTTAATGTCCAAATGGGATTTAAATCACACACACATGCACACACACACCCACACAAAAAAACCTGATGATTGTGTGTCAGATAATTCAGTTCATTTAGAAATGACTGTGGTTGTCACAGCATCCGTGGATTTGCTCCACTAACCCATATTTAGCCTCTGTAGGGTATCTGTGCTCAGGTATGACGGTTAAGGTGCATCGTAGCCTTCGATTCATGTCACCAGCATGCGTTTCTCTTCGTGGATCCAGCGTTTAATGAAAAGAGGAAGAGGATGCATAGAGGATGATGCAAATCGGCGTCTCTGATCGTTGGAGAGGGGTCCGGAATAACAGAATAAACACTTAGTTATGCGTATTTACGCGCTGAAAAGCGGCCCTGTTTGCTATCAGAGCTCGCTGTCGTTGGATCTTACCGTGGAGCAGCGATTACCTCGTCCCACTCGGCGCAGCGGCGGATGACGACGTCGGCTCGTGTGTGCTCTCTGCTGTCTGCCTCTCCTCCTGCGTCCTTCGGAGAATAACGCGGAACGCGCGGAGCTGTCGAATCGTCTGACCGGAGCTGAGGAATGCGTTCACGTTCCCTCGATGATCATGTTTCCTGCAGATCCCTCTCAGAGGATGCGCGCGTCAGTCCACCCCCCACCCCCACAAGCCTGAAAGCTGCCAGAACTGGGCCGTGTTACGGCACAGTGGAGACTGGAGAGACCCTCCCCCGGGCGCAAAGCGGTATCAGGTGGACGCTCAGCATCCTTCACATTCCTGCATCACTGGATGATAAAGGGCAGGCTTGTGCATAAAGAGACTGGGTCTGTCCTACTATTGTTGTTTTTCTTTACAGTTGACATTTTGCAAGTTTTTTTTTTTTTTTTTTTTTTGGTCTTTTATACACAAAAGCTTCAAGTGTTCCTGTTGGGCTGCTTTGGGACTGCTATGATTACACAGTGACCTTATAAAGCTGTTGCTTTTCTTTATGTCAAGTGATGCTGCTGATGTGGATATTTGGGGTAGAATCTCCCCACAAAACCGTTCATTATTAATTATTATTCAAATTAAATTTGAGATTAAATTAACTGCCTAGAAACAGTGTTTTGAAGGTTTCAAATACTGTTGATGAGGATTAACCTGCCTAATATGGACAGAGGAGTTTGTTTATTTGTCATGATTGGTGTTTGCATTACTTTTTTTTTTCTGTAGTAAAAATTGTTTAAAACAACATGCTCAAATTTTGTTATGCTACTATTTATATGGAATAATGTTGAGGGGTTTGTGTACATGAATTGCATTTGCCAATTACCACAAACGCCAGCTCCTTTCTGAGCATCTGGGGAAATGTTTGCTTTTTTTATAAACTGGTTTTATAGACCTCAAAGCAGATTTCATATCTCTTTACACTGATACGCTTGTATTTATGAGTTAAGTTCTGAAAATCTCCCAAAGTACTTTTGTTTACAGCATGTAGGTCAATCCTCTTTGGCTTCATGTCCTCAAAAGGAATCCCTGAAAAGGCACATCTTTACTGACCTGTTGTGGGAGACACTGATTTGGAAGGATGGTGTTTTATCGCAGCTAAATTGACGTTTATTATTGATTTTAAGTAATTAGTGATATTTAAATTTATTCAGGCTCAACATATTGAACATACTGAAGAAACCTGCATCATAAAAAAAATATTCTCTGAAAGGCAGTCAACACCTGGATTAAACTCATCATTCCTGTAAATAGGACTTTGTTTCCACCACAAAGTTCTAACCATAGTTTTTTTTTTTAAAGAACTTTTCTTGAAACAGAAATGACATTCTCAAAACTAAAAGTTAATTTGGCAAAACATTTTTACACTTTTTTCCACATATTTGCACAACAATTCAGCTTACTAGAAAAAGCAAACTCATTTCCCAAAACTCAGACAGGCTTCAGAAACAGATTCTGTTTGCAGATAAAGAGTCAATGTCATAAAAATTGCACAGGTCCTTCTCAGTTACTTTGGCTCATTCTCATACTAGTTCTTTTCTCAAAATACAGTGGAGATCAAAAGTTTGGGCACACCAGATAAAAGGTTATATTATTGTGCATAAAGAACCCAAGGAAAGATTGAAAACTCTCCCAAAGGTATAAGTTTACAGATGTGACTCTTTTAAAATGTAACAATAATAATAATAATAATAATATAAAAGAGGTTTATTTACATCATTACCTCTTAAAAATAACAGAAAACAAAATAATGGTGTGCAAAAGTTTGGGCACCCTGCAGAATTCATATGCACCGCCCCCTTTTGGAAAAGCTGGGACCTGACAGTGTCATGGATTGTTCACAATCATTGTTTTCAAAAACCAGGTTTTTGCAGGATTGCAATCTCAAAGATTTGAAATAATCTGAGTCATCTGACCTTGCCCCTACAATCAGCATCATGGGTTCTTCCAAGCAGTTTTCCATAGCAGTGAAACTGAAAATTGTTCACAAAGCAGGAGAAGGCTATAAGAAGATTGTGTTTTCAGATGCCCGTATCCTCTGTTCAGAATGTCATTAAGAAATGGCAGTCAACAGGAACAGTGGAAGTTAAAGCGAGATCTGGAAGACCAAGAAAACTCTCAGACAGAGCAGCTCGCAGGATTGTGAGAAAAGCAAGTCTAAACCCACGTTTGCCTGCACCATCCCTCCAGAAAGACCTGCAGACTCTGGAGTTGTAAGTCACTGTTCTACTGTCAAGAGATACTTGTACAAATATGGTCTTCATGGAAGAGTCATCAGAAGAAAACCTCTTCTACGTCCTCACCACAAAATTCAACATTTGAAGTTCACAAATGCACATATAAACAAGCCTGATGCATTTTGGAAACAAGTTCTATGGACCAACTGGGTTCAAATGGAACTTTTTGGGCGCAGAAAGCAAAGGTACATTTGGAGAAGAAAGGGTACAGAGTTTAATGAAAAGAACCTCTGTCCAACTGTTAAGCATGGGGGTGGATCAATCATGCTTTGGGCTTGTGTTGCAGCCAGCAGCACAGGAAACATTTCACCAGTAGAAGGAAGAATGGATTCTACAAGATTTCAGCTAATTTTGGACACTAACTTGATGCCATCTGTGAAAAAAAATGAAGTTGAAGAGAGGATGACTTCCTCAAATGGATAAGGATCCTAAACACACCTCAAAATTAAGAGGAATAAACTGAAGGTTTTGCAGTGGCCTTCCCAATCACCTGACCTCAATTTCATTAAAATCTATGGATAGACCTGAAAAGAGAAGTGTGTCACAGACATCTAAAAAATATCAAAGAACTGGAAGACTTTTGGAAAGAAGAACAGATTAAGATACCTCAAACAAGAATTGAGAGACTCTTGTCTGGCTACAAAAAGTGTTTACAAGCTGTGATACTTGCCAAGGGAGAAAGTACAAGGTACTAGCTCTGCAGGGTGCCCAAACTTTTGCACACGCCACTAGTTTGTTTTCTGTTATTTTGCAAGGGTAAATTATGGAAATAAAGCCTAGAATGGTTTTGATATATTAAAAGGATGTCTCAGCTATAAACTGATGCCTTTAGGAGATTTTTCAATCTTTCCTTGTGTTTATGCATAATAATATAATCTTCTACCTGGGGTGCCCAACTTTCAATCCCCACCACATGCTGGATATGTGCGTGACCATCCTATTTTCAGAAATGGCAGCACACAAAGTGATAATGGCCCCTCGCTGACCTGGTACTTCCACCGTGGCTTGATGGCCAATAATGTTACGACCACACCTGTGACCCTTTGCCAGCTTGAAACCAGCCTCATCAACAAAAACTAGAATGTGAGGAGTTTCATTACCCGCTAAAGTCATTATTCTCTGCAAAAGGAAAATTAAAAAAAAGAATATTACAGTAAAGGCTGTTATATACAACAGAAAATGAGACAAACAAAACTGGCGACTACTCCATTGATTCCAAAACCAGGATACCGGCCTGTGCACAAGTACTACTGGGCACATTCAACACAAAAATAAATATTACATTACGTATAAGTATAATTATTGCTATAATTGTTATAGGCAAAATGCTATTGTAATTTCCTGCAAAGTTACAGTTTACATTCTGAATGTTTTCAGGGCAAAACAAAAACAACTGGGAACTACTGTTTACTGCAAGACTGCAGTGCTGGACAACCATCTACTGACTTACCTGCACATATTGGTATCACAGGTCTTTCACTCTGTCCATCTTCCTCTTGAATGGAACCCTGTATACCTGCTCCATAGTGAGCTGATTTTTTTTCAAGACCCGGTCTTTAGTCAAGATGCTGAGGGAGATGATATTTTGAAATATGGCATTGTCTTAAACAATGAAATCACGGATCTGTCTCAAAGTGATAGCATTATTTGCAATCACCATTCTGCAGATTTCTTGCTCTTGGATGCCATTTAGCATTTTTCTTCTGCCACCCTTGCAAGGTTGTTGTATACAAAGAAGTCAAAGGTCAGTTTACAGTCTTACACAATTATGTAATTTCATTGTTGAGAACATACCCGGTTTCCCTGCGAAAGGTTTGGACAATGGAAGGGACTGTAGAGCGAGGCACATTAGGCTGTACACGACGACCAGCCTCTGCCATTGTGAGGCGATGGTTGACAACGTGGTCTATGGTGGTGGCCTGTATTTGATAGGGCACAGCTTGGTGTCTTCGTGCTCATTGGCCTCTTCCTCTTATTCCACCATGCATCCTCGCTCCTCTTGCTCCTCTTCTTTTTTATCTCCTCCTTCTCCTCCTCCTCCTTTAGCTGCTTCTCTTCCTCTTCTTCTAGAAGGAAATTGGCCTTCATCATTTTGTTGGTGAGGGACCTCCATGTTCTTACTACAAATGGTATTTGGCCCTGGCCTATTTATACATATTTGCTAGCATCCACAATCATATGCAGCACCTTTGAGGTAACAGAACTAACTGGCTGATTGGCGATATGAAATGTGCAAAACTCTTCATTCATTTGTGAAGGTTTCATTTCACCTGAGCGTCAATCATTGTCTTGAAATGAATAATTGTTCCAAGAAATTCATGTATGTTGCTCATGACTGACTAATCATAAGGTGGCTCCCACACTTAAATGTTGCTGGCATGTTTTGTTTTTGTAGAAGAGAATGGCCATTACACTGAGAATTGGCTGAGCACTCAGGTTAGCTCTACAAAATCTAAGTAATCGCAAAATGTGCTATACATGTGTTCACTGTGCTAAATGCTACTTGTCCAAAACCACTAACCATTTATTAAAAAAGAAGACCCAACAGATAGTAATTGTTAATAAATATCAGTAACAACAACAAAACCAAGAAAAAAAAATAGATAACAAAATAAAGTGTTGAGCATTTGATATTTTTTACATTTTTTTCTTATTCCAGTGGACGTATTTTCTGAATTTTTTTTCTTTTGCTTTTAGTATTTTTTAACTGCATTTTATTTTAAATGTTAATCTTAGTTTTTAGTCACATTTATCTGATTTTATTTCCATGTCACTGTTGTGCTTCTTTTCTGTTTGGCCATAGGGCAGTTTACACTGGTAAAACCGACCCTGACTTTGGACATTTTGGCTTTTTAGCATGCAGGTCTTGGTAGACATGGCTTTCATTCCATATTTGTTTTAGTTTATGGAATGTCTTGTGGATCAAAGTACAGATAAACAATCATAACTAGACAGGACAGACAAGAAATGGACGCTTACTCAATTTGAAATTGAAAGCATATGAATATTTATTTATTTATCATAAAGACATGTAGGACCAAGCTTTTTTGTGATTATTAAATTATTCCTAATCTTTCATCTTTGTATTTTAATTATTATTTTTTCTCCTTTGGTACTTTTCTTCCCTTAAAACAAAGTGGCTCAGTCTAAATGGATACAGTTAGCCGTAAAAAAATGAATGTACTAACGCAAACCTGTCCCCCCGAATAGATATACACATATTTGAACTGTATGCACAATATACAGTTAGTTTATTATTATTTTTCAACTGTTAATTCCATAATTGTAATTCATGTTATTAACCAGCTGGGGGCAGTGTTGCTTCAAAAATAAATGCAGCCTCTTCTAAACAGAGCCTTGTTATGATGTGCTTCAGCAACCCAATCACATTTTAAACAACTTCATTATATAATTAACAATTTCAGTTTCAGTCTTTATTAAAGTAAAAAATAATCCAGCCTTCATGCTGGATTTTAATTATCTGCATCACAGTGAATAAAATGGACCACTCATTTATTCAGTTGGTGTTTGAATAAATCATAAAAACAGACAAGATTATCTTGTGTGTCAAAACTGTACCTCAAACTATCTATGAATATTTTAAAATGTGGCTTCAAAAGGCGCCTCGACTTTCAGCGAAGGTCATTTTTTGTGGATTGGGCAGTGGGCACACTTCTTCAATGACTCCTGAGACCTACAGAGAAGAAAATGATTTCCCACCTGCACATGAAACAGACTTCTGTCCTTAAAAACACTCTCCTCTTGCTTCGGTCACTACATTTGATTCACATCTGAGACATCATAGTCTAATCATTTTTGTCATTTACTGATTTGATTCATTAATATTCTAAAAACATTAATGGAACAAATTTAAGGTTGACATTTTACACTTGACCTACACTTTGAAACATCCCCAAATTGTCACAAGTGGGTATATTGTTCTGAAATAGGCCATGAAGATGAGTTGTTCACCAGTGGTCGCTGGCAGTGAGAGTGAATTCATTCTCGCTGTCCTGCCTGTTGGCTCCTTTGCTGGCACAAGATGAAAGCTGCTGCTTTGAGCTTTATGGCAAAATGTTTTATCCTCCATTAACCTTCACAGAGTAGGTATGAGCACGGGGTTTTAGGTGGGGAAAAATAAGAAAACATTTGTATCAATTGACAGGTGAGCTCAAACACCGTGACAACTTGACACTGAGAACCTTCTGTCCCCCATTTCTCCGTCTTTCTTTTTGAGTTATTTCATAGCTGAGTTCTGACAGCAACTGCTGATAAGAAAATGATTAAACATCATGGACCGAGTTTCCAAGCTGCTCTGCAGACTACAAAGAAGCCCTTTTTCAACAAAATGGAAGCTCTAAACAGCTTTTGGATCGCTTTTTGTAAACGGAAGCCATAGAAGGGTGTTTAAAGTTGTCTGACTTAAAGCCTGAAATCCATTTACAGTGCATTATGTTTCTCAGCGCGCCACATGACATAAATTCCAGACATGGAGGGGTGTGAGAACTGGCTTCGGATCAAAGAACTCACTATTGTATCTGACATGGATCAATCTGGGATGAAATGCTGAGGAAAACACTCAGACACACACTGTGTGCGCAGATTTAGTCCACGGGGATCAGCAGTCAGCTGTAACGTTCTCCCAGTGAGGCATCTGAGCACCCATGAAAATGGAAATGGCAGCAGCTGATCTGTCAGTGGGGACCAATCTGCCACCTCATCAGGGCTCTTCATTAAACTAGAGCACTGTCTATTAGCCCCTGTAAGTCTCCTCACCCAATGCGACACGCGACCTTGAGGTGGAGCGGTGCATGCAGGTTGAACAGCACCGCAGTTCCCTCCACGGCGCTGGAAATGTCACCCAAACTTTGGCTGCTGAATCTCAAAGAAAAAGTGGAGGGTTTAAAGTCTTCTCTTAAGTCAACAATTCCTTGCATTCGAGCCTGTCACATTAGAGCCAATCATAACCCGTAATTTAACTTAACCCCATGATGCTCATCACACAGTGTGAGTTATTTCACTGTCTTCTCAGGAATGTGATCATCCCCTGCTCACCGTTGTAGCTGCTTAATTGAGCTGGATGTGCGTCAGTGATTTCACTTAGAGGGGATCATCAAGATTCAGACAAGCACCTGCTCTTTTATGCGCCTGTAGAAAGTTGGCAGGAAAAACGATTACTGGCCTCATTTGTTCTTTATAGACAGTTGTGACCTTTCCAATTGGCACATATGACAGCTTTTCTTTCCTGAAACCTTGAGTGATCCTGCATTTAATATGCACATAAATTGCATTGCCTCTTATTGAGTGGCTTCCAGCCAGACTGGCTCGAACAAACTGTACAATAATGATACCCATTCTTTTTTTACTTCAGACATTTCTGCTTCCAGTGGAACTCAATTGTAGTCATGTTGTTTTGCATTTTTGGTCCCTTCCAAAGATTTCTGAACTGATTTTTTAAAACCATATGCATGTGCTGAGACCAGTGTTTCAGCTGCTACACTTTTGAAGTCTTTTGTCATTAAAATGTTCTTCAAAAGTGTTAAAAAAATGTATGCCTACTTGTTAAGGGTAAAAGAAAAGATACATTCTGTGAAATATCGCAAAATTTCATTTGTCGATACTTGTAAAGATTTTTGATGTCATATGGGGACAAAATTCACCTCACACACAACAACCAAAACAAACACAGGGGCATCACTGATCACAATCTTTAAAGACAGATGTTTGGTGTCTACAGTTATCTACATTTTTGTTATTTATAGTCAACTTCTACCATAATACTAAAAATAACTTATGTCATCCATGTTGTGGGAGTTTTGCTTTCTCAACTCACGTCATTCTAAATCTCCAAAAGTGCATTTTTTGTTTCAAATCTGACATGAATGTTTGACATTCAGTACCAGTTGCCCCTGAGCTCACCTCAATCGATTGTCAGAAACTCAACAGATGAAGACAAAATACACACATATGAAATCAACATGGTTTTTAAAGTCCATTCCAGTAAAGTCTCCAATCTCCTTTTTTACAGAGCGGTTAAATTGCATCGTAAAACGAATTTCTGCTGTGGGGTTGGAGATAGACGAGCAGAGAGGTTTTTCATTGTTTGCTTGAACAGACTGTTTTTCAGAGGGAACTGCTCAGATTTGCAATCACAAGGAAAAATGTCTGTGCAGAACGATCTGGCATAACTATCAAAGTAAAAGCCTTAAGTAGATATTCTGAAACGGCACCTATAGGAAATTATTTTATTTTAGTTTTATGTTACTGATGATATTGAACTTTGTGTTTACTTGAACAGTTTACAGCACTTTCTGATTTTAGAAAAGTGAACAACTACGTTTCAAGATATTTTTAAAGACCCCACTCTGATAAAAATTGAGCTTTTTGGTGTTTTTAACATGTTCTTGTGGCATTTTTCTGATGATAGAGGACATATATTCGAAATTAAGCTTAAAATTGCATTTCTGACTGTTTTTTTAAATTCAAATTGAGAGCAGACGTGCCACTGGACGGACCACAAGCTCCCTGCTGGATTCTGCATCCACTTGTAAATGACCACATCCATGTATGTCTTCCTTTTCCTCGTCTGAGCGAGCATCTGGCTTAAAATAATTAAACATTTTGTATTTTCCTTTAACCTGAACCAGAAGATAGTCTTGGGCAGAGTATTTAGCATGTTTTCAGAAAAAAAAAATTCCAGGCACTTTTTCCTTCACCGTGGGAGTGTTCAGGCTTTGAGTTGTTGCCTTTGTTGTGCCGTGCTCACGTTGATCGTCATCTGCTGCTTCACTGAGCAGCGCTTGTGCTGTGTAGTACAGACTGTCTGAGCCCAAAAGTTCATGCATAAATCAAGGAAAACTAACATGCGTAAGCAGTGCAAACACAGAAAAATGCCTTTTTGGTACAAGGACACACTGTCTTACATCTTCAAGACTTCTTGCAGCTGACTCCTCTTCAAGGTTTTTTTCAATGATCTTTTGTCCTCCTCTCCAGGGGTTCGTCTGTACACCACTGCTTTCATATCTTCAACTAGGTTGGAGCCCAGTCTAAACCTGGTCTTGAGTAATGATGACCAGAGGCATACCAACCATCTGTAACGTGTCTGCTCCTCCCCTCAGGGAGCTGGAGAAGGATCTGCTGTCAATCTAGTGGGGGAAACATCTGTTCCCATTAAACACTGTTGCCCTGCCATGCAAGTTATCTCTACTGTTCTCCATTTTAGCACTAGAGTCATGCAGCTGTCGACAAGAGGATAAAACAAGAATAGTTAAATGACTGGGAGCTGGGAGGTAGAGAGGGAGTCTGAGGGGAAAAGAAGGAGATGTCTTTTCCCATGTCTCTTGTTGTCTTGCCAATTAGAAACTGGGGAGTTTTTTTTTTCTTTGGTGGAGCCGGGAAGGAGTAGGATCACGTTACTCATCAGCTAACCTGTAGCCACATGGGCTAAGCCCATTCCATGAATACAAATGTAAAGGACACATTAGAAGAAGCTTAGGCATGAGGATTTGACTTTCTCAATCACTGACTCTTTGGATGAGTGAAGGGGATCTGTTGAGCATCAACATGTATTCGTTCAAAAATTGAAAATAAGAAGTAGCGACAAAAAACAAGCTGGAAAAATAACACCATTGAAGGACTATAAAGTAAAATGAAATCATTTACAATCATAACTATAATTTTATCATTTTTATTTAATCCTTTTTTGTTTTCTTACGGAGAGAGTCAGCTCCTTTTTTGTTCTAGTTTTGGGTCTTTTTTTCCCTTGTTGCTGTGCAGCATAAGTTGTTGAAAGACTGATACAAAACTGCTGTCACTATTGTGATGCTGGACCAGCACTAATTTAAATAGATAGCTCTTTAGGTGCCAAGAACAGTAACGCTTTTTTTTTCATACTACATCACTATAATTGCTTGCATCCAAAGAATTCTCATCCAGCCTGATAAGCTCGGAACATAGTTGGCAGCAAAGCTTCATTTAAATGCACGTTTGCTTTTTGGATCCGGATAAGAAGCTAGTAAAGAAAGTTTTATGAGCCTTCTGATGGCAGCAGAACAATGCTGCATTGTCTGGACTGTCATTTTATTTCAAGGTCATGCTACATGCAGTACGCTGCTTCTGAAATTTAACAGAAGCGTAACAACTAAAGGAAAACTTTTAGTATACAGCACAGCTGTGATTAAAACACATACATTTCTATTTAAAGGGTAACACTCACTTTCTTTTTGATGCTGGTTTGAAAACAAAAAAGTAATTGGAGCTAGATGAATTCACTTGTAAAATGTTTGAAAGCTTGTAACTTACAGGTAATTTGGAAAACCGTTTTTTTATCTCTGTTATTAGATTTAACTATAATGATTATTGGTTTATGCCTTTTTTCATAAATGTTATCATTTAATTTTCAAATTTGATAGGAGGGTATGGATGTTCTCCTTTTTTTTTGTGAATCAGTGGAACGCCAATTTTACCCTGTTTTCTGCCTGATTGGCCTGACCTGACATATTCAACAAATCAAAAGTTAAACCTTAAGAAAGTAATATCACCCTTGTTTTGAGAAAAAAATCTGTTTTGCAAAAAAAAAGATCTTATCTATAAAGTTTTTAAATACAGAAAATAATTTTAGTTTAAGAAAAAAATATCTTAGAACTTTTTCCTTAAAATAAGGACGGTCACGGTAACATGACAACGCGCTAAGCTGACACCGACCACGTCTGCAGCGGCAAAGGAAAGCGAGATGCATGTTTATTGTCACGACTAGTTAAATAAAGCATCAGTTCAAAGAGAAAGTTTACCCTTTACTGCTTGTTGTTGTCCAGATGATGAAGGTAAAGTTTGTTTTAAAAAAGCCTGCGCAGTGATATAGAACATTTGGGCTATGTGACCGGAATCTTTTATTTGTAGGTGTGCATTATCACTGTGGATTACCACAAATCCACACCCAGCAGCCAATCAGAATCGAGTATTCACCCTAACCTTGGTATGATGTTCTTTATTTGCTGAATTATTAAATAAGAAAATCAATGGCAGAAACCTGTATTAGGCATGTTGGACGATGAGCTCAAATGAATGTCCTCCTCAAAATTCACACATCCACATGATCTTCTGGACAAACAAGAAACACAAACAGCTGCATGTTTGCACAAGCACAAACATGTTTCTATGCAGACCAGCATGAAGGTGCACACACTATCGACTCAATTCTTTACTCTCTTGAGCATATATGAGTATCCCTATACATGCACTTCCATATGTTACAAATGTCCTACATCAAGGATGCTTGCATTCATATCAGTGTCTGTGTTCACGCGGTGGTGAGCAGGTGTGTGTCTGGTTGAGTTTGTATGTGCAAGAGTGGAAGTGCTAGTGAATGTAAAAGAGATGGTGGAGAGTCTGATTGCACCACACTGAGCTCGTGGCAACAAGCGCAGCAGCAGCAGCTTAGACAAGGACCTTCATCCAACTGGAAGAAGTTAAATCTTGATCAAGTTATCAGTGTTTAATTTAAAAAAAAAAAAATTAATGATCTTTCATTTGGCATTAAAATGTTGGTTGAGCATGTTGAGATAGCATTATAATATAATCCTTTGGGAAGAAAGTGTCAAAGAAATTTAATTGTGATTGAAAAAATTATAAATGAAAATAAAGTAAAACAAAAAAAGGGGTAAAAATGGGGTTAGAAAAGGAACGTAACGTGTTTCTTTAAAGACATTGCTAGATCTAGATCGTAGCCTGAGGTCATACTCTTCTTATTTTCACTTTACGCATGTCAGTCACAGCCTGTTTCCAAAAAAATGAACTGTAAACACATTAGTACAAAAAAAGGTGAAATTTATATTTATAGTTGCGAGGAGCAATAAGAAAGCTAATCTTATATTATAACCCGTTCATTCAGGTAATATTTTTCAACTTTTATTTAAACTTTCTTTTGTTATACAAATGTATAAAAAGGAATAAATGTTTTTTGTCTAGAAATTGTTTAGAAATTTCATAGTGTTCATGAGAAACAGCTTTCATGATTAGGAAAAAATAATATCAAGATAATTATTACAATAATATAGTAGAAATTCACCCCAAAAAGGATATAAAAATAAAAATAAACTGCAATTTACAGATGATAAAACATTTCCCATTATTTTAGTCTTTATGTGTGTTATTCTTAAATCTAAAAATGTCTAACAGAATGCAGCACAGAACAAAACATCTCCGAATCACAACTGTATCAAATGGCAAAAAAGAAAAATCTAAAGAGCTGTTTTACCAGATGTGTTTTTAGCTGAAATCTGTGATAGTTAAAGAGTAAACTGTGTCAATTCATTCATTCATTCTCCAATCCGCTTTATCCCTTTCGGGGTCACGGGGTTGCCGGAGCCTAACCCGGCTACTCATGGGCGAAGGCAGGGTACACCCCTGGACTGGTCGCCAGTCTGTCGCAGGGGCCACAATCACACACCCATTCACACCTAGGGACAATTTAGAGTAACCAATTAACCTATGAAGCATGTTTTTGGACGGTGGGAGGAAGCTGGAGTCCCCAGAGAAAACCCACGTATGCACGGGGAGAACATGCAAACTCCACACAGAAAGGTCCCCCAGCCAGGACTTGAACCGGGAACCTTCTTGCTGTGAGGCAGGAGCGCTAACCACTGCGCCACCGTGCAGCCAAACTGTGTCAAATCGATTGTATTTATAAAGGACACTTCACATTGTTAAGGCTGCTGTCACAGGAGTGTCAATCACATCTTCCTTGCCTCCCAAACACTCAGACTCTTTCTTAAAAGCATTGCTCTCATTTCTGAATTCAATATTTTGTGACTAAATATGAGCAGAAATGTCTCCACGGTTACTTAAAACAGCTCAACCATGTTATGTCTTGTGCAATGCAAGATGTGAAATAACCATGTGTAGACTGTAGTTATGAAACTCTGATAGTGTTCTCTTTTGTGACAAAGTGCCTTTCTGTTTATCCAACAGTATTACATTTGATAACTTGAAATTCTATTCTGACAACCTGAAAGAAGGTTCAAACTCTTTTGAAATTTAGGCAGCAGTAACCAGTTTTGATTGATGTGTGAAAAGACTGACTTTTGTTATCATATGCTTCTGTTGTGACCAGATTTCTGTCCAACTGAAACAACTTTTTTTGGTGCTTAACCCATAAACTCAACTCAGCTTCTCTATATTAAAGAATTAAATGTCATAGAGGAACTTGGCTTAATATTATTAGCGTTTTAAAGTTATATGAATTCAATTGAAATTGTTATACTGTTTTTTAACAACAAATCAATATGCAATTTTGTGATAAAACTTGAAAATGTGTTTTGCATCTTTAAATGATACACTTATAAAAGCAACAATTTTTTTTATCCCTTTCACTAAATGTTTGAAAATCTCAAAACCAATATTAGTTTAAATTGAATTCCTAATTGACCGGGGTTTAGGCCGCCAAGGCACTCACCCTCTACTGCCACCCAAACCACATTGCACCAGCCCATTCACAGCTCTCCTGCAGGTGGTGGGCCCACTGGGGAGTGATCCCACGTCGATCCTTCAGGTTTTACCCGACCGGGGCCCGTGGGAGGAGCCCCGGCCACCAGGCGCTCGCCTGCGAGCTCCAACCCCAGTCCTGAGGCCCTGGTAACGCCAATCCGGGCGACGTAACTGGATCTATGTTGTTTCTGCTCATGAAGGAGTTTGTGAACCGCTCTTTGTCTGGCTCGTCACCCAGCACCTTCTCACCTAGGGTGAGAAGCTCGGTCACCCGGGAGGAGCTCGGAGTAGAGCCGCTTCTCCTCCACATTGAGAGGAGCCAGTTGAGGTGGCTCGGGCATTTGGTTCAGATGCCCCCTGGACACCTCCCTAGGGAGGTGTTCCGGGCATGTCCCACCGGGAGGAGGCACCGGGGAAGACCCAGGACACGCTGGAGAGACTATGTCTCTCGGCTTCGCTTTTACATTATAGTGAAATAAACCTACCATGTCTCAATCCAAATGGTATTTTCAAAGACCAGTTCGATTAAAGATTTGTTTTTAATTTTTTTTATTGGTATAAGTCTATTTGATTCTGCCTCAGACAGATTGATCTGGTTGGATTGTAGGACTATAAATCGATTAATTTATTATCTGTTACACCCCTTTCTAAAATATTTTAAATCCTAGTCCCGGTAATCACTGAGGCTTATGAGAAATGGCACGTGTCAACCTTAATCTTTCCTGTAAGGTACTATGTTAACTTCAAATAATTGTCTGTGTCATCTCTTCACTTCTGGTTTGCAAGTAAAAGCTGCTAAAGTTTAAACGCTGGGGTAAAGAATACATTACAAGATAGGTTAGAAGACAGCATCATCAGGGTAAAACAGCGAGGGGGGAGAGGAGATAAAAAGAACATAAATAAAAAGATATAAAGAAAAGCTGACAGAAGATCCCACTGAGTGTCATGATGAAGGAAGTAAGTGAAGAAGCGAAGTGACGAGGCAAAAAATAAAATCTGCAGATGAATCCATGCACAAAAAATCAGATACAAATGCACACAGCAGGAAGCTGCTTTTCTTACTAAATGTGTACATACATACATTTATCTGAAGCAAAGGTAAACTGTCTCTGTACTAAGTCATGTCCGGAATTATTTGGGAATATTCTAGGATGTAAACAAAGATGACAAAAAAGTGGAAATTGGCAGTTCCAGTGACATTTGAGTTTGTGTGTGGGCACAAACAAATTGGTTAAGAAATGGGCAACCACTTTGGGAAACAACTTTTCTAATAGGAATGTGAAAGAAAAGATGACCACGGGAAACTTTTCTTTTTGTATTCTTGGTGCACACAAAACCACAGGTTTATAGGCAAAGAGTTCCCTTTCTGAGATGCAGCATTCCAGTCTTTAGTCATTACCATTTTAATTTGCTGCATCATTACTGAGAATAGCTGCTGGTTTTGTTTAAAGCCTGCTTAATTATACAGGCACTGAATATTGATTTTCAGTTTGCACTGTCCTGCGTCAAATTTTATGCTTGAAAAAGAAAAGTGGGGCTCTCTTGAACTTTTTTCCTGCAGAGATTTCCTAAAGATCTACTTTTCGCATATTTGACCATAGAGCAGCTGAAAGCATAACAAAAATCTTGAGAGAATTCCCCTTGCCCTGCAGCTAAAAAGTACTTGTGTAGTTGGAGTGAATAGCTGCATAATATTGAAAATAAAAAAAAAACATTTTAATTTTTCATTTGAGCTTTACATATGCTGTAAAGCTAAAAAAGCAGCAGTTAACATCTTTCATTGGGATAGTTAAATTCTTAAAACTGTTAAATTCTGATTAAAGTGCTGCAGCTCATTGCCATGCTTTTCACTACAATGTCTGGGAGCTGTGATAAACAACTTTTTAATTGCAAGTGCCTGAAGTGTGACCGATGTCAGAACGTTGCATTTTACACCACTCTGTCAGTTCCATTGCAATAAATTGCTCAGCATACCTACGATGGGAATGTAAGCGGATCGAAAATTAAAATGTTTTTTTTTTATATACTTTAATTTGGTATTTTAATTATTCTTTAATTCTTTGTTTTTTTTTCCTGCTCTTCCTCTGGAGTGATAATGTTTTTGGCAACAAAAGTAATTTCAGGTGCTCTACCTTTAAAGAACCGCTCCGATAAAAGTTGGTGTTTTTAACATGTTCTTGATGCATTTTTCGGATGGAGGACACACAGTGTATATTAATTAAGCTTAAGACTTAATTTCTGAGTATATTTCTTTTTTCAAATTGTAATGAATCAGGAGCAGATGAAAATACAGCTTGAAACCGTTTGAATACCTTTTTATTCTTAATTTTATTTTTCCCCTCTTAAAATAAAAAACATGGCAAAAATGAAAAAAAAAAAAAATCCAACCTGCTCCATCTCTTTTACTCCATCTTCACTCAAGTCAAATAAACTCCCCCATTCCTTCTAGCATCATTCAGATTCATTTTGTAGTAAACTTTTACAAGCAAGATAGCTTGGCTTGTGATTAGACAGATATACTGCTGTTTATGGAGTTTTGCATTATCTGCCAGGC
This sequence comes from Adrianichthys oophorus, assembly GCA_036245035.1. Lineage (NCBI taxonomy): Eukaryota > Metazoa > Chordata > Actinopteri > Beloniformes > Adrianichthyidae > Adrianichthys > Adrianichthys oophorus. The sequence continues at coordinate 6,982,867 of BSAI01000096.1, read as the reverse complement.
AGAACGTCCTCTCTGTTTCCTTCGTTCGACAACAGTTTTTAATATGCATTTCACCTTGAAAAATGATATTTTATATTCTGTTTCACCACCAGCTGTTCCTTCAACTTCATAAAAAAAGAAAAAAATACAAAAGGAGTGATAATGAAACACTGGAGATTGGGATTAAAAAGTTGGATGTAGCTCTCAGTGTGCATAAATATTTGTCTTCGGGATCAAAATGCTGTATCACTGTTGTGTAATACAGCTGCATTATGAAATTGCCTTCCCAGCAGACGAACAAACACCCGCAGATCCTTTGTGCCACATCATGCAATATAAAACATTCATCTTGTACACATGCCAGCCTACATTTTAAATCATGTGCACACAGTGTCACATAAACATTCTAATACAGTTTATATCTTGCTCTTGTTTCATTTTAGAGACCCCGGGGAAAAAAAAAAAAAAAAAAAACCTGCTGCGGCCTGTCTGTTTAAACTATTCTCCTAAATGATTTATCACTTACATATTGTCAGTCCAGTCCCAGGCGGCTGAAAGGGCTTTTAAATATTGAAAAAGATTTTACATCTGATAAGACAAAAAGAATACTCAACTCAAAAGTAAGCACCGGGCAACGCATGAGTCATGCACAGGTGGTGTCAGCATAGCTAAAATGGCAAAGGAGAATCCTGCTGCACATGCCAACATCAACCAACATCAGCCTCCATGCAGAATGAAAAGCAATAAATAATGTGAGAACATCCCACTGAACCTGCCTCCCACTCAGAGTTCCCCTGTCTGAGTTATCTGACTATAAACTGCTGGGAAACAATAAAGAGTGAGGGTCAGAGGCATCCTAACACTCAGGAGACCCACAAGTTCAAAAGTTGCTTTGCCATTTTTTTGTTTTTGTGTTATCCATGCACATGCTTTGCTGAAATTGTGTTTAGAAAAATGGAAAAAAAACACAAATACAATTTTGCCTTTTTTAATGTAAGAAGTAAACTAAATAAGTGGCTCCAAAGCTAAATCTTCCTTCCAAAAAGGTGTTTGCCTTTAGACTTCTTCTTTAGACTGCATTTTTTTTAAATTATACTACTGTCCTAAGCAATATAAGCCCAGAAAAATGTATGTTTTTTTTAATTTAAATTCAAGACCAGATGCAAATAAAGTCTCTTGCCCGTATATGATGATGTCCGAGTTTCACAAGATTCTAAATCAGAGATGATAGTGAATTTAAGCTCATTGTTGCCCATACTTATTCATTAAGCCACAAATACAGCAATGCAAAACGTTGAGCAAGCATCACAGAAAAAATACAGTAATACCTGTTTCATCTTGGCCAGATTCAGTTTGACTGACTTTGCAGTTTGCCTTAGAGCAAATTCTGTAAATAATTACAAGTCTTGCAAGATACTAAGGCGGAGAAACCATCCTAGGATTTCCCCACACCAGGAGACTTTCCACTCATTAACACAGGGGTGTCACAACATGACTTCTCAAATCACAATGAGCCAGTGTCCAGACCACTGGTTAAAGCTCTAGGGAACAGCAAAAGCACAAAGCTTTATTAATCAAATTATTAATCAAACCGTTGAAAATTGGCAATAATTTAATTTGTGGCATGACGGATGATCAATTTTTGTATTAAAATCTAAATCTGAATCACACTCAGAAAATCAAAATAAAGTTAATTTGTCAGATTTCTCTTTTTAGACTACATTCTTGTGTTTAACTGACTTCACGTTTTCTTCTTTTTTCATTTCACAGGTGGACAAATGCCTTGTTCTCACTCCAAGTGTGCACCTAGAAAATTTCATTTCTTACACCGTAAACATTGCAGCTCTCTTCTGTAAAGCTCCAAAATTACCACTAAAGATCAGTTACTCAGTTCAACTCTTCAGAAAAAGATAAAGCAAGGTGACAGATGAAATATGTGTGAAGGAGAAAAAAAATGCAATTGGATGATCCAGACTTTGTGCAGAATTCATGAAAGTACAACGCATAATGTGGTACTAAAAATAAAAAGTCTGTACAAAGCTATAATGATACAAACATTACAACAGGAGCTCATGACATTAGCAATCTGTGGAGTTGTCATCTCTTACCATTATTGTAAAAATATTTCGTGTTTTATGTCTATGACATGCAAATAAAATGCTTCATTATTTCTGGTTTGCTTAATGTTCCTTAATGTTACAATGAAATTTGTGAAAAATCTGTTCCCGTTAATTGTGGATTGACATTTTGCATTTTCAAAGTAATGCAAAAGCAAGATAGTTGCATTTTTTTCTTCCAGATATTTTTTTTCTGATTTTCCTTTGCTATAAAATGTGAGGTTTTTTTTTTTTTTTCAAAAGAAAGCAGAAAGAAGCTTTAGTCCTGGCTGCACCATCTTTTTTTATTTTTGGCAAATGGATAAAAGACTCATCATCTACAGACAGCCAGCAGCCAGAAGCAAAGGATACCTTTTTGTTGCAGAAAAAGCTTGCAAGGAACATTATCCACATCTTCAATGCTTGGAGCATTTATCAAGGTTAAGAGAGTCACCCTTATCTCAAACCATCATTTTATTTTGGTGCTCACTATTTCTGGAAAAGTCTTATTTTTTCTTCTTCTTTCTGTTATTTTATTTGTACATATTGCAGGCTCAGTAAAGAATTATCCAACTTTCCATTAACCTTCTACTCAATTTCAGCTTTAAAATGTGCATTGTTTGCAATTTAGAAGAGTTCGTTTTAAACTCAGCTCATTTAATCCAATCTTTTAAAGAAAGTAACAAAGTACACAGATCTTAAAATGAGTTCTTATGCAATAATTCATGAAAAGGCAAAGTATAAGGTTATTGGCCTTCCTGCTAGGCAGAGGGTGTCTATTAGATACTTAATATACATCTGCTGTAGATGTCTGAAGGACATCTCTGACAACTCTATTTTGTTTCTCTATTTTGTGTGAGCTTGATCAAATCCATGTATGCACAGTCATGGTTTGGGCATTCTTAGGTATAATATATTTTTCTCCCACCTTTGAAAACAATGTAAAATCATTTACGCTCATTGAAAAAAAAAAAATCTAGATTTCTTCATATAGAGATGGGCAAAGCCGGCTGTGACGTCACCCATAGAAAATGCCTGAGCTCTGCAATAGGGGCGCCGCCATTTGGAACCAGGTGACAATGATTGGTTTGAGTCAGTCTGAGTCATGGTTCTAGGGCAACTACTGTTGCCAGTCATGATTAAGCTTGTTCAAAATCCACACCCTTTCCACTAAAAGCGGTTCGGGATAATCTGTCAATCAAATGTTAGAGGTGGAGGCCAGCAGGAACCACATGCTTTTACTGAGGCATCTGATTGGTCAGTTTATAACTTGAATAACTTGTGATAAAGAAAACATTTAATGAAATTTGTTTATCAGATTATTATGACAAATAGAATGACAGGAGCTCATCTAAGCTACCATTGAGAGGTACACCCTGGACAGGTCCACAGTCCATTGCAGGGCCACACAATCCCACACACTCACATTCACCCCTATAGACAATTTAGAATCAGCAATGAGCCTCTGAAGCATGTTTTTTGTTTTGGAGAAAACCCACCCATGTACAAGAAGAACATGCCACACATGAAAGCTCCAGCCGGGATTAGAACCTGTGTCTTCTTGCTGTGAGGTATAGTGTTATCAGTATAAACAAAAACATAAAAAAGTTAGCAATAAAATTGTCTGCAATTTTATATTAATACTTATATAATATATCTGTGAAGAACCTCAGTCATTTCATGACAGAAACAGTTTGGACCTAGTCACTTTAAGAGGTTTGAAAGCCTTTTGGATAAAAGACAAAATGTCTTCAATTTGCCCTTTGATGGACTGGCGAACCATCCAGGGTTGTAACCTGCCTTCACCCGACAATGGTTGAAATAGGCTCCAGTAACACTTTGACCCCAAAAGGGTTTAAGTGGGTTTGGAAAATGGATGGATGACTGTCATAAACAAACCGAATGAAAAAAAACGAAGTTCGGTTGAACTGTTGAAAACAGTAATACTTTCCTGTCTAATTAATGTGGTTTCACTTTGGTTTCACCACTATGACAAACACACCAAGAATATTTTGAGATATGTTACTGATGTAAAGTTTAATACCTTAGGGACAGTTATGTGGTTTGTATTGCTTGTATTAAAACATGCAAGATGGCATAAAATAACATTTTACTGAATACACACAAAAAATATTGGCTAAAAATAAGAAGTGATTTCATGTCTTCAATAAAGAAGAACTAAACTAATTTTGTCAGTCGATATAAAATATTAGCACATCAAATATCAACAAAAATCTAAAGTTTTTAATCCATATTTTACTCTATCAGTTCTTGACAAAAAATACAATTAACACAGATGGTCCAGTTTTTCCAATGTTGTTTCAACAATTAGAAATACCAATGTGTTGCACTAAAAGAATGACATACTCCTACCCAATACTTGCCAATACTAAAAAATGTCTTTCCTGGCTTTTTTGTCAATTTTTAACTTCGATTTGAATATCACTATCTTGAAGAAATGTTACTTTTACTGGAGTACATTGTTTGAATATATCTGGCTTTTGCCTTTAAGGAACTATGGCATTGCTGCATTTCATCAATTGCAAAATTGTGAGAAACTTTCATATGTACTGTATGCATTCCTATAAATAATAATCTCTTAGGCTTAGGGTTGTGAATAGGCAAACATAAATAAATGTTTTGTTGCAGGAAAACCCAAAATAGTACCATCCAGTCTCAACAAAAAGTGTTAGTTACAGCAGTGAAACAATAAATGCCAAAACATGTCGGTAAAGTCTACATTTTCATACCAATTTGTCTGTCAGGATGTAACAGTATCACTATGACTCATAGCAATAAGTTTTGCCAAATAATCTAAAATGATTTAAAATAGAAAAAAAAATGTAAAAAAAAAAACCTCTGGGGATTTCCCCTCTGTTGTTCACTCACCATGTGTGGATTGGCAACCAGGGACAAAGCGAACAGCAATAAAAGAAGATGAGTGAGGGAATTTGGATAAGTCACCCAGGATCACCCCCATTATGAGCTATTCTTTTTTTAAACCCTCATTAGCATAGAGGGGATTTCCAGGACTGCTTTTCCACAGCTCAGCCAGGAGAAAAAAAAGTCAAAAGGAGGAAGGTTTGCTGCACTGCACCACTTTAAAAAAAATCAAAATTAAATCTGTTGCATGAAAACAGAAACTAAAGTGGCACCAAAGTAACCTAGCAGTTAATACAGTGTTATACAAACTTGAATCAATATATTTTTATAAAAACATTTTGATCAAACTATCTTTCTGTTTCTGCTTTGCAGTAAATTCATGTTCAAACCCAATCCTAATTAGCAAGCTGAACATCTGCTTCAGTTTTGTTCATTAATTTTATCTGTGCTCATAACTTCATAATTATTTTTCTCATGTTTGTTCTTTTGCAATTCTTGCTTTATCTAGTTTTGTCATGTTCAACGTGAAATATTAGCTTTTTAGTGAGGTTTTACTGATTTTTAAAATAAGTTTTTGCCAGAAAGACTTTTCTTTATTTGAATTATTGACACCATTAGCTTTATATTTGAAAAAAGTAGTCAGATCTTTTTTTTTTACTTGTTTTTCCTTTTTACTGCAATTTTTCTACTGCAACCTTCTTCATATTTGCTCAAAAAATGCCTTAGTAACAAAAACTGCATCACAAATAGCCCTGCTCTGAGGAGGATGCCCCTCAACCTAGATGTATGTTCTAAAACCAACAGCAGTGATCCCCAATCGTCGGTCTGCTTATCAATATCAATCCATAAGACAGGCGGTTAAAAGAAAAAACACGACCTAAATCTTTTAATTTATAATTTGTTTTATTTTGGAAAACTACTGGAATCTCCACAACACATTAAATTCATTCTTATCACATGTCAAGCTTCTTAATCACATGTTGAAAATCCATCCTCTACTTTCCTGAAGAGGTTGCTACGACCACTAAATTGAAACCTGCAAGTTGGAAAAGTGAACAAAAAGGAAACATGTTTGGAAGTTTTCTTTGTTTGTTTTGCAGAAAAGAATCAGTGAGGTAATAGAATTAAATCCTTTGACTTCAAAGTAAATGTAAGCTCCATTTAACAGATACAAACCAGGAGTCTTTACTCAAAATATGGATTTATAGTGACAATTGTTCCCACAAACACTGGCTGTCTGTCTAATACACGAGGATGCTGCTAAATGGTAGACGGTAACTGGCGTATACTGTATAGTGCTTTACTACCTTTTTAGAAGGCTCAAAGCGCTTCAGTCACAGTCCCTTAAACCATGCACACACATACACACATTTACACAATGATGGCGGCTCCGCTGCTGAACACTGGCACCAACCTATAACCACCAGGAGCAACGTGGGGTTCAGTGTATGGCCCAAGGACACTTCAATACATAGGTGTATCTGTTCTTCCAATCAGAGGTCGACGCTACCTCAGCACCACAGTGTTAAAATGACATGTTGAGGACAGATGAACCCCCCACACCAAACTGACAAACATCACTGAATGGAATGGATAAAGAAGGTTTGCCCTCATCAGTTCAAATACTTAATCCAATTGTCTTAGTATGTATTAAAAGGAGAACAAATGAAGCATAATTTCAGTGCAGCGGCTCGATAGACCTTCAGAACAGCTGTGAAAATACAACATTATGAAGTTAATGGTTTGGTGTCAGGGAAACACAACAGAAGGTAGACGAAGGTTACAAAGTTAAAAGTCAGCCTGACAGGGAGCACTGAGAAGAGCAGTAGTGGGAACAGCCATGCTGGGACCTAGATACACCTGCTGCTCCCACAAGAGCTCATCGAAGGCTTAAAAATGTTGAGGAAAAGAAAATGAAAGGCTTCCTATGCAGACGAAAAAATCTGTCTTGATGTTTTGATTAGGAGCCGAGGTGCAATCCCGGTCTGCTGAGACAGTGCTCAGATTATGCAGAACACTTCCACCATGAGACTTTTCTTGCAAATACAAATCCCCCTGCTTCTTTTCCTGAGTCTGGTGGATTACAAAACCATACACAAAAATGTAACAGATTCTATTCATGTTGGTTGTGGCAATTCTTTTGAAGGAGGGTCTTAATAGAACCACATTCAGAAATGTTAGTAACTCAGATATAGAATATTTAAGCAAGAAAGCCTTTATTCTGGTTGAATCCTAAAGTAACCGACAGAGCAATTGGCTCACAGAAATAGGACTTTTCCCAAAGCGTTCAACTGTATGTACCTTCTAGGAATGCTGAGCACATCACTTCAAATTGAAGGGGACTGTCTTACATCAACCCTTAAGCCTAATCAACATCTGCCACTTTGTTTTAACCTTTGCCCATATTGCCTACGCAATGCAGCTGCTGAACAAATTAAAGGAGAAAGACTACAGGAATCGTGTGGAATCCTTAAATGTTACATTAACACTTCAATCAGTCTGTCTTCTCTGTAGAAGAATGGCGAAAAGGAAAGAGTATCCGGATCGTATGTCAAGAAGAGATTGTATTTTACAGTGTCTTTTAAATGCCAAAGTGAAAACATTTTACCGCTGGCATTTTTTCTAGACTTTCTTGTATAAATATAGAACTTAAACCTTTGAAGATCACAAAGATTGGAAAATAATTGTTTAACTTTATTTCAGCTGAGTTCATTTATGCTGTTCCAATTTACAACTAACACATTCTCCAGACAATGAACACAAAACATGAAATCATGAATTATGTTTGTTGTGGATATTTGATGATCAGTGCTAAAGAGTGATGTTGCAGATAGATGTTAAAGAACATATGAGGTTTTTTTTATAGACTGTGCCAGTTTTCAAACACATCTTAAGAAAAGTAAAAGTCAGCACTTCCATTCAAAATTCAAAATCTGATCACTAACTATACTTAAAAACACACTCCAAGTAAAATGTTTTTGGTGTTTCTAACATGTTCCCATGGCATTTTTCTGAGAATGGAGGACGCATAAAAAGAAAATCAAGCTATATATATATATATATATATATATATATATATATATATATATAATGTACATGTATGCTCATGTTTATTTTGTTTGCCTGTCTTGTCTCAAATGTTTCTAAGAAACTTGGTCTGTTTAAAAAACAGCTCTAATCTTGTAATTGAATGATTAAACAAATCAATAAAATAACCATTTTATTCAAAATCTTATTGCAGTGTAAAGATTTGAAGCACTGAGGCTTTTATTGTCAAAATGATCCAAATTGGGCAATAAAAAGCAATGTTTTGCAAGTGTTATGATTTGATATTACGTTTTAAAAGTCATTATTTTGCTTTCTTCTACATACTTTAGAGATATTCTAGAATAGATGGACGTACTTGACATTCTTCAGTCTGCTAATAATGAAGATGGGCTATGTTCCATTACTGTAGCCTTTTGTAACAGACTGTGAAATGAAAATGAGATTGTCAAGTCACTTCTGCATTAAAGCTTTTTTTTTTTTTGGAATCCAAAATTTAATGGTTTTATTTTTTCCCTTAAAAAAAAAAAAAAAAAAAAAAAAAGCCACACCATAATGGGATTTTATTGTTATTATGCCTTACGAGAAGGTTTGATGGGTAATATTTTCCACAGTGAGAGAAGCAGCAGGCATTCATCATTCATCATCATTCTCTTCACTGTCCGGAGAAAATTTCACTGAAACAGGTGAAAGCTTTAATTTAAAATCACATCTACTACTCTGAAATAGAAAAATGGAAGGGCGCAGAAACCTGTGATGAAATGTTAAATAATTTTAAAACACCTCTTTGCTAATAGTGAGACTTCAATGAGCATGTAGGGCAAACGATAAAACACAAGGTGAAGGTTTGAAATATACGATAAACCTTCTTGCTGTTAATAGACTCTCATGAGTAATTGTCTGTGATGGTGGATAACGCCATTACACATGCGTTCTGTTTCCATTCTTCATCATGACGAAGGGATGAAAAGGAGAGCAGTCGGAGAACAAAATGAAGAAAAGACATTGATTCTTGCTTCAACAGCACTTCTTCTTCTTACAGTTCAAATGATCCTTCACTGGAATAATCTGTGTGTAATGGCACGCATTTTGTTGTGTTCATGTGCAACACTGCTTCTTGTTTATTACATTAGATAAATCAAGCATTTCCCTTGTCAAACAGATTAGGAAAAACGCATGATTTTTGAGGATTTTGCCTGAAGCACAATGCAGTTTCACCAAAAAAGATTTGAACAAAAAGGGTTTGAACAGCCTGATTTATTTCCTCTGTTTTTAGAGTTTAAGTTGCACAAATGTATCCAATAATGACACTAAAGGAAGACAAATCCCAAACTCTGTTTTTTTTTTGTTGGTAATTTCATGCATTCCTAAAGGTCATGCCATGCGGTAATGACCAGGAAGGGGAAAATGTTTCGGAAAAGCAAGAATTTAATCATCTAATAAAATAAAGTAGATATACTCGCATTCACACCTCTTACTGCTTGTTTTTGTCCACATCATGAAGAAAACGTTTGTTTCGAAGAAGCCTGCTCATATAGAACATTGTGATTGGAACTTCTTCCAGAACACCCAACAGCCAATCAGAATAGAGTATTCTCCCAGACCATTTAAAGTGCAGAAGCACACTGTTTGTTTCTGATGGATGTATATTAGCATCTTTGTTTTCTTGAAGGAATGCTGCAGACATTCAAGTCTTTACAGTTCTGCTTATCTTACAGTTGATGTTTTTTTTGTTTTTAATTATAAATGTAAACATTTCAGATTAAAAAAAATGAAGAAAACATTTCTCTCAAGAATATTTTTTTTTTCAAAAGCTGCATTTTGTCGTTTCAAATTTATCTTGTAAACCATTGTGATTAATCACAACCCAAAGGTGTGATTAATCTGACAATTTTTTTTTAAATCGATTAACAGCACTAACTTTATTCTGTACTCTAAATATTGATCCCATGTTCTTGTTTCGAACTGCATAATAGCATAACTTTTTCATGTAATGCAAATTTGGAAAAAAAAGTAAATGTAAAAATCTTTTGATCTGGTTAACACGATCAACACATAAGTGTACAACTAGACTTAGTTTTGTTGAAAAATGCTATTATGCTAGCATAAATACACCTAGGAAAGGCAGGTGTAAATCATCTTACAGCTAATTCTGGTGAAGCTAAAATGCTAATGCAATATATTGATAAATACTTGATGAAAAGGATTTCTGACTACTCTAATGGCATGCCACTGTGAACAGGAGTGATGACCTACTCAACACATCAGTGGATGAGGTTTACCATTTGTTTTGTTGCCTATATTTAGATGTCCTGTTTCTGATTCCAAAAAAAAAAGAGGATGCATCAAAGCCCTGAGATGCACTGGCATAACTGACACATTCACGCGGGACAGACTCTTCACACTGAGGCAACCAGAAAAGAAAATTGTTACATTCAGTGTGGAGATAAACCGTTTTATACTCTATTTCACAATGGTGGCTTTATTGTGTTCTATAGAAATTCAGACCTGGTGTACATATACATGCACATCGATTTCTTTTGTTTTTTTTTTCTAAAATTACATAATTTCCAATAACAAAGTGAATTAAAGAAAGGCATGTCAAATGAGAGCTTGGGTCCCAAATGGATAATTATGTTTAGTTGAAGAGAAACTCAAAAGAAGGATACACAAGGACTAACTTTCAGTAAAGTCATGCTGTCCCACTGTGCCTCCTTTATGGCTGCAGTTCACCATCTTGACTTTCCTACACTGAAGATGACGTGCTCCTTGACTCATAAGCAGAATATTTTGGAACCAAGTTTGAGTTTAACCTTGGAAAAAACGCATGTTTTATTCTACTTTTTTTTTTAAATAAAAAACTAAAAATCTACATGATCATAAGAGAAGACAACGTTTTGATGTCATTATCATAAAATCACTGACTGATTGCTTTCTTTTAAGATAGTTTTTTCTTTGTCTTTATCAATAAATCTCTTTCTTAAGATATTATGGATTATTTTATTATCAAGACAGTGATAACAGTGTAGGGAATTAGAAAATGGACCTCTGCTCTCTGTTCAGCCTCCAGATGCTGATGATTTTCAGATCCATTTGAGGCTTAAATGTTTTAAATAAGTTATTATATGAGGAAAGATAAAAAAAATGTGCGATATACATTCACTGGCAACTTTATTAGGCACAGCTATCCAACTGCACGTTAATACAAATTTCTACTAAGCCAATCACATGGCAGGAACTTAATGCATTTAGGCATGTAGACATGGTCAAGATGATCTGCTGCCGTTCAGAGCTTCAGAACAAAGAAGAAAGGTGATTGAAGTGACTTTGAACGTGGCATGGTCGTTGGTGCAAGATGGGCTGGTCTGAATATTTCAGAAACTGCTGATCTACTGGGATTTTCACCCACAGCCATCTCTAGGATTTCTAGAGAATGGTCATAAAAAGAGAAAATATCCAGTGTGCTACAGTTATGTGGGCAGAAATGCCTTGTTGGTGCCAGAGGTCAGAGGAGAGGGGCATGGCATTAGGCAAGAAATTACAAAAACGATTACACTTTAAAAGTAAAAAAGACAAAAATAAATTATTAAGGATATGAAAGATTATATTAAGGATATGAAAGACTATATTCAAACAAACTTTGAGAAACAACCCGAGAACTAGGACTAATAAAAGAAAGGTGAGTATGGAAAGATCAGGGGGCAAAAACACTGGAAAAGAATAAGCAAAAGTAAAATACTAACCAGAATAACATGTGATACATTTTGAGTTTATTTTCCTTATGCTGGTGGGATACATGTTAATGTCTTTTTTAAACAAAAGGTTTTAAAATTAAAGACTAAAACTAAACCATTGAGCAGTACAATTTCATTTTTTGTTTTGACACTTTTACTTCACCCCTCCTCTAGTTTCAACCTGATATTTTTTAATTTGTCATTGATTTTAATAAGCATGTCTCCATATCAATGATAGTGTAATAACACACTGTTGTGGCTGTCCTGACTACAGGCTTGTGAGGCATTTGTCACATGGCAGCACCCCAAATGGTCTCTTTGCAACAAAGGCAATAGAAGTGATGCTGGTTATAATGAAGTGAGTGCTCTGATGGCAGTTTAAAGATATCAACCAGACAGCCAAGCCCATTTTTTTTTTTACTACTTTCTCATGGGTTGAAAGCGCAGAGACTTAACGTTGCTGTTGGATCATTTGAATCAAGCTGGTGAGAGTTAATTCCATTCTGTGATGCCTGATGGGTTGACAACAAGCCCTCTGCGGACTCTTCTGATGTAATAATGTCATAGCTGAATACATAAGAAAAAGATTTAGAAATACGGCACTCATGTGGGTACTATTATGCTTCTAACATATTGTCTTTGACAGCGTAGATATTATTTATAACAATATTGAAAACAAAAAATGGGGTGCCAGGGTTAATTTTCATCATACAAAAAAGTTTTGCCTACTTTGTTTCTACCCATTTTCAATTGATTGCTGATAGGAAACGATTTCTAACAAGTGATGGAAGCACATGGTACACACATCCCTGTTGTTTCTTTCAAAACAAATGTGCGTTTTTTTGTTTTTTGCGCTCATTTTTCTATTAATTGGACTTATTTTCTCCAAAGAACTGGTTAATCCTTCACACAACCAGGTGACATTTAAATACCAACATTTCTATGTTTGTCACATTGTTATTCTTGCAGTCAGGCACATTATTTATAAAAGATATAATAGCTTCAAATGTGGAAACTCGCAAGTCATGTGTTTCAAAGAGAGAAGACTTCCTCAAATAAAAGGCAAATAAATAAAACATTTTTTTGGGGTGAAATTAGACACCAAGAGACTGCATTTTGTCTGGACCGGCTAATATACTGCTCAGCTAGCACATGAAAGGATAAAGGGTTGTGATTCTCAGCAGAGACTTAGCTGGCCCTGGTTTTTAATGAAGGCTGACTACCATATGAGCAGCAGAGATCTGTAGCATTCTGCATTTCCACGGGGACCTGGTTGTGTATCGACCTCATGCATGGACTCTTTATACACCAATGACTGAGATCTGCCCCCCCTTTCACTAATCAGGCAGCAGGATGCAGAAAATGACTGACTATAACAACAAAAAAGTAATATATTTTGTAAATATTCTCAAAAGATTAGTGCATTATATAAATTGTCAACAGATTTTTTTTCATATTTTTTAGCATTTTTCTGGCAAGAGCATTTGTATATCGTTTAATTTAATGCAAAAGAGCCAATGATTTAATTATAATTATAATAAGTTTGTGATAAACTTATAATTTTACACATTTCCGGCTTGTTTCGTTGGTGTCTATGCAAATTGCATAGTTCTTTTTCTCAGTTTCTATCATTATTTTGATCTTCCCCTTTCTTATGTCTTGATTCTTTATTCTGTCTATTACATTACATCATTTTTTTTTTCTGTAATATTAGATTATATATGTTAAATAAAGTAAATTACCTACCTGTCTAAAATATCCTTTTGATGCTTATTTTTGAACCAGATGGAGGTCATTCCTACATTTGCCATGGAAGTTAAATTGCTAAAATGCATGACATCTGTGTGGGTATATATATATAAATTATTCAACCTATTGACTAATTTTAAAGTACTTTTTGAAATCCACTTAGTTGTGACACTGAGAGGTTCTGGAAATAAACACATAGCCCTTGCAAATGTGTGCCAAAAGTAAACGTCCTTCCAAAACATTACAGCTAATTGCTTGTCTGAACTTTTTGAAGAGTATGTCAAAAAAGGTTTGTCCTTAGCCAAAGAAATAAGAAAAATAATGACTATCTGCAAATGTGAAGAAAGAAATTTATAGGAAAAAAATTACAATTTTAGCAATTTTTGTAGCTGTTAAAGCCCTTGTGAAAGCCTTAGTCACATGCACCCGTATAACAAGAGGTTGATCCACGTGTTTGCGGCATTGACTATATGAGAACTGGACTCAGAGACTCTTCTTCTTCCAAATAGAAAGTACCTGCTAGTCCAACAAAAAAATCTCAAACAACTTCCATGGAGAAATAAACAGCCATTACTATCATTATATTAGCCAGTATAACCATTCTTGCTCTGCTACCTTATTTTTTACATGCTCTTGATAATCCAATTTTTTTTTTATATATTTTTTCTTTCTGTAGTGCTAGTTATTCAAGCTGTAAACTGACCAACCAAATGCCTCAATAAAAGTAGGTGGTCTCCCAATCGAAGCATTTGATTGGAAGAATTTCAATAGAAGAGGTTGGGTGTTGTCTTCAGAGATGTTCATTGCTGAGTGGTTGTCGCAGAAACGTTGACTGACTGACTCGGACCTACTTGGACCAATCACTGCTCAGTGATAATTTCTAGTTCCAACATGGCAATGGCCTCATTGTGAAAAACCTGCGAAAAAAAAGCTTAATTTTGTTGGAACTGGAAGCAACCCATTTTCTATGTGTGACGTCACACTTGGTCCAGTTCTCTTCCACATTCAATGGTTGCTGGTTTTTGGGTTGTCCGGGCCTGTAGAGGGTTCTGGAGAGAAGGGACTGCATCTTAAGAGAACCACTTCTGAGGTACAGCACAGGGCATGCATGTGATTTGTAAGTGTCCATAAGATGTCAGTATGATGACCACACAAACTAAGCTCTAATTGCCGTATTTCTTCATTTCTAACAGCTAGGCTGTGCAAGGGATGCAAAAGGGGTGCATAAGAAACGCACACCTTACACTAGAACTGCACTGATGGGCTCCATGTGTTGTGTATAGGGTTTAGGGGGGTTGAAATGAAAATTCTATAAGAGGTGCCTGCATCTCCTGTACTTTACACTTGCACATTGCTTGAGTGTTCATTATAACTTGTCGCTCACAGTATGCCCTCAGACAATAAATGTGCGTGAACATTTTTGCTCAATGGGCTCACCCGTGGACCACCTGTGTGCCCCATACAGCCTTGCACCTGTAAGGGCAGTTATGACTTAAAATGCACTTTATGAGGAGACCCATGAAACAGAAGAAGACCGTAGAGAGTAGGCTGAACTCTAAAAATGATACTGACATGATCGCATCACTGAGGTAAAAATCCCACTCTTTGCTTTCTTATGAAATGTAAAGCTTGGGTTTTGTCGTGATTTGCAAATCATTTGGAGCTTTTGTTGCTCAAGAGGATCAGGCAGCAGACCGGGATCCAGAAACGTAAATCTTTGACTGGAACTGGAATTACCCCTATATCGCAAGGAAAAAAAAACTTTACCTTAATTGACGACCCCAACAGTTACAGTTTTTCCCATTTCAAGTTTTATAAAAAAAAAAAAAAAAAACTACAATTCTGAATACTTTTTATAAACACACTTTACCTGGATTAAATTTGTGAAACAGGAATCATTTTTGGTGTTGAAAAACAGTTTTTTGTATTCAGAAGGTTTTTGCATATTTTGAAGGAGTCTTTCATTTGACTTCAAAGTGTTGACATTACCCCATAATATATCCTTTTTAAGACATTTGACACTTATAATTATTTTGACTTTAAACTTGAGTTTAATTGTAGAGTAAAACACGTGAGTAACTTTAATTTTAACTGCTCTCAGTATTTAGTAAAATAAAAAAGGGATATTTTTTACTCGAGGATTCTCAATTGACAAAAACGTGTATTATTTTTCAAGACTTGTGAACCGTAATATTAATATTTTTTTAGTTTCTGTATACTTGACTGGATCTTTTTGTTTGTCATTTTGGTGACAATACTGACCAATCAAAACTGTACAGCTCTCTTCCCCTTTGTTGTTTATGAGCTCCTATAAGCTCTCAGTCTCGATCAAAGAGCCTCTGTGTAGATCTATAAAAGGTGCAATGAAAGCTGCTCCTCAACTAAAAATATAGACAGCACAAAATAGAAAAGCAGTTGGTTTAGGGGAATACTGCAACAAAGACCTTTTGTTGAAGCTCCAGGCTGTGACTTTAGCAACCTCCATACTGTCTCTTAACTCCACAATCTTTGATCTGTTTAACCTAAACTGAGAACAGATGCCTCATCACTATTCATTATCTCCACAGCCCTTTTTTTTGTCTTAACTCTCAGTTTTAAACCTCCCTCGCTCTTCACACCCTCCTTATAGCTCCATCACAAAAAACATGTATCTCTATGGTTCCTGCAGGTGTTGTCATTTGCTTCCCACTCTTTACCTGCTTCCATTCTTTTTTTTTATTTTTTTATGTCTTCTGTTTATAAATTGAATCTTCTAGCATACTGTTTGCCCCTGCAGCAAATACTTTTTCACTTTTTATGGTAAGATTTATTTTAAAAAAATATATTCAACACTTTTTTTTCAACATACATTTTATGACAATCTGAGAATGCAAAAAGGGATACAGTTTCTACAAATTAACCAATTCTTAAATTAGCTGATGGAGGCAGCTCAAAAATGTTGCGGAATATGTTTCAAATTGCACAAGATAGGACAGAAAAAAGGAACTGATGTAAAAATTCATATTTTTTACATATTTTAAAATATTTTTTTATGGGGACTTTTTGGTATTTAAACTCACATGGACAAAATGTGCACACCGACCAATCAATAGTGAAATGTATCATACATGATATTAAGTCAGACTCTTAACTATATTTTTTCAATCGTAAATACATTCCCATTGGTCTTCTAATCATGGTTATGTAGTTTTTTAGCAAACATAAAAAAGCCTGTGTTGTTTCTTTTTTTAAAGATATGTTTTTCTGCAGAGCTGCAGGGGTTAATTAGAAATTCGCCTCTGGGTTGTGGGTGGGATTTTTGGCACAAAAGTTAGTTTTAGCTAATTTCCCATCGACCCTTTGTTTATACTCTCTCCCGCTACTTTATAACACCTCACAAATCCAAGTTAACAGTAGGACAGCAAAAAAAAACAGCGACCAACAATGGGGCAATCCAGCCGTACAACTTTGAGCCAGATGGCAGCTCAGGGGGCGTAAATGAAGACGTTAATGGATCTATTTGTCTGCAAGTGCATGCTTCAGAATGTAACGGAGAAGGGAGACTGGCCTGTCCATGGATTTTTTTCAAAACCGCAGGTTTTTCTCTGCTTCTGATCCATCACGATTTAAATACAGAAATACTCAGAAACACAGTTTTGAAATATATATATATATATATATATATATATATATATATATATATAGGTGTAAGAAAAATATAAAACAGAATGTACATGTTTGCAATGAAGATGCAATCCTTACAGGTAAAATGCAATTTCCCTCAGTGTTTTTGTGTACAAAATAGAAACAAAGTATAGATTAAGACGTAGAAAAATTGAGAAAAAAGTGGATAATGGTTCATATTGTGTCCTTTGATTTGGTTTGTCAGTTATAGTTCATTAACATTTTTTATTTTTCTGTTTTTCCAAGGCTTGTTTTTTTTTTCTTTCCCCATCACCTGGTTTTCTTTGATAAATATGCACAGCTGTCTTCATTTAAATAATTGCCCTCAGTGTATTTAAGTGTTTGGCTTTCACTTCATCTTTGTCAGGTCATTTGTGTTGTTGTCCTTTTGTTGTGCCATTTGTTCCTGGTTTTGGTTGATAGGTTTCTGGCAAAAAAGCTGGTATTCTGTACTGTTGGTTCCCACTCCACTGGTTCTTGACATAAAACAAATTAAATCACAAAGGTTGAAATTCCAGACATCTCTTAAAGTCAAACCAATAAATTTGCATAACTCTAATTACTCAATGAACCCCTTTCTACCAAAATCTCATTGACCAAATTTTGTATATTTCATTTGAACAATTCAATTGGAGGGAAGTGATTTTTTTTTTTTTTTTTTGCCAAGCATAAAAAGAAACTTAAAACTATGCATCATTAAAAAAAGAAAACACCAAAATCCCCCAAGAGGTTCAGTTTTAGTTATTGGAATGTGAAAAAAGGACAAAATCACACCAGTAAAAAAAAAAGAGAGGATGTGAAGCAACATGAAAAATATATGTAATTTTGTGTTTTTATGCATCCTTGAAAGTCATATTTTAACCAGTGACTTGTGAAGTTGTGAAGAAAAACAGTTTGGTAATTTCAAACTACCAATTACCAGAATGTTGCGTGGTGGGAAATTGCTGGTTAGTGTAGTGTGAACACCTCAACCACTGAATCTCATTTATCTAGTTGGAAGTGCTGCTACATTTGCCGTTTTTTAAGTCTGTTTTAAATAAAAACGTTGCTGGTTTTCAATGGATGGCTAAAGGAGATATTTTAAAATGATCCATTATCAGAGTTTTGAAAATATGTAGCCTAAGCCTGCATTTTTTTCTTTTTTTTCTGTTCTGTTTTCCTTCAAAGGAGAATTCAAATGTGAAAACTTTGTCTATCTTCTAGCCTCAGTAGCAGCATCACATTATTGAACCTGTTTCACATTAATGTTGTCATTTCAACTGTTTATTAAATATATATACACATTCAAATGAATGACCCTTTTAAAATAAACATGCGGAAGCAAATGTTCCCGCAAAGCCCAAGTTTTAAATGAACACATTCAGCAACACTAACTGAACCCTAAGGCTCCTTTTTGTCACATCAACAGACCAAGCCTCACTGTCGAAGCAATATATCTGAGAAACTATACCAAAAAAACAGCTTTGTAGTGCTTCTGAACAGTAATTTACAGTGTTCAACGCAGAGACTACATATGTGAGGAACAGTAAAAACAAAGAAAGGGACAAATCTAACATCCTTTTTTTCATGCCAGTTGAGTGTTGACTATCAGTTGTGAATAAACAACAAAGAGAAAAACCCAGTTTGCTTTAAAGCTAGTTCAAATTGCTTTCTGGAAATAAAATACACTTGTTAGGATGTATTTTACTGCCTCTTTACGTTACCCATTCTTGCCACAAATGTGCAAGCTTTTATTGTGAATCATTTTTGTGTGTTTCTTAGGTGCCACAAGTGTACAGTGCAGTTACAGCTTTGAAGACTATTGCTAACCCTACAAATGCCTGTTCCCAGTGTTCTTCAGGGCATCTGGTCTTAAAGGCATTGAATACTTTTTTTTTTTCCCCAAGTGATCTGTTGGTCAAACTTTAACTGTGTTATGCAACGTTCATACCGGGCATGTATTGCGCGTTCAAGAAGGTGCTGAACATGGGGTCTTGAACACATGTTTGGCATATGGCGTTCACACTGGTCTGTTGCTACCTGATGTTGAATGTTGTTCCAGGCTTTTTCTGTCATAATTCTATTTTAAAATCTTTCTATGTCAAAGACTTGGTATAAAATTCCAGAAAGGCACACACCGCAGTTATTTAATGTCCCTCATATACAATTATTTTTCAAACTGTTTGCACTTTCATGAATTAGATGGAACGCTGCATATACATCAATTCCAAATCCGATCCTCTGATTGGTCAAAGTTCAACTGGTTTAATTTTCAGTGTTAAACCAATGTTAAAAGGTGGCTACTCAACCTTGCGTGAACGTGAGAGCACATATGTATGCCTTTACATAGACTTTTCATTGGAAGTGGTCACTTGAAGACATGGTGCAGAGGTCGGTGTGAACATTGCTTTATATTTCTCAAACTGGTCAGATATTGTCAATGTGTTGTCCTATTATACAGCATGTTTCCTCGAGTAGCATTAACTACAGTAATTTGGAAGATAACAAATATATATTACTAGAAAGTCAAATGTGAAAAGTCCAAAAAGCATTCAGCTTTTAAAAAGATACTTAACTCTGCACATCTCTGCACAAAAAATGCTCTGCTGTTATGGCGGTATTGTTTCAATTATGCAGGACATTTGAGGTGCAGGTTGGAATCCTGAAGCTTTCAAATAGCAGGACTACTATCTGCTTCAGCTGTCAAAAAATAAATAAAAATGAAAGTTTGCTAAATTTTGCAACATAAAAATCTACTAAAAGAACTGTGAAAATATGCATTTTGAAAATATGCAAACTCAGGCACAAATGCCAGTTTGGGATTGGGTGACTTACATAGTTAACATGAAATACAGTGGAAACTGCAAACTAATGGATGGAATTTAATTTTTGTGTAATATTGGAAAAGAAGTGATGCAGAGAAAGCAAATGTAAATTTGCTGTTGCTGTTGCTTTTTCTTTAAGTTAAATAGTTTTTTTCTTTCAGTTTAGCTTCAAAGGATTAAAAAATGTGTGTAAATATATAAATTCATTATACAATGCTGTATATGAACAACATTTCTTTGTCATAGTCAGGTGAGCTTTTGTTTCAAATAGTGTTTTTTTTTTTTTTTTTATTTTGCTAAAGGACACACTAAAATGTAGGATATTGTAACTCCTCCATTTTCCAGAGTTTTAATAGAGGAAATGATTCAGTAGGGACTCATAAGCTTTAGGTGCTTCGATACCCGAGTCCATCCCATATCATGAATTAAACATTATCATGTAGAAAAATAATAAGAAAATAAAAGCGCACAATGTTCATTGCAAAAGATGTGTGACTCATCATTCTTCCCGTACCAAAAGAGAAATAGTGTTTAGCTTTTTTTTTTTTTTTCTCCTTTCTGGTAGTGCTTGTGTGTGGTTATCTATGGTTGCAGCCAACAGAGCCAATTTATCATGCAGTATCAGAGTACTAATACACTTGATAACTCGTAGCTGTACTTTCTGCTTGGCTGATCAACCCTTTTATACTCAGCACTCTCCTGTACCTTCTTGTTTCTGCCCTTTCAAGACAACAAAGAACATCTTGAAACAAATTAAAGTCCTATCTTTTATTTCCCAAAACATGCATTATCTGCAAGTTTGAAAAAGAGAACATGAAAAACAGAGTTGTACATTTTTGTTTTTTGTCAATTTAATAAAATTATACATAAAACAGCAGACCATGATATGTAACTTCACCTCTTCTGTGTGACTTGCAAAACGTGAGCAATGTTTTTCACAAATTTCGAAATAACTAAAATGAAAATGGATCAATTTTTTTGTTCATGAAAGTCAAAGTTTTGAATAGGAATGAAAAAATGCAGTACTTTCTCAATTCTTGCCTGTTTAATGGGTTTACTGTAATCAAAGTTTTGCAGATGCAATCCCCAACATATCTACAATGGGGCACGTTAAAAAAACATGTCACTTCAGTTTAACTGAACAGAGCTCTGTTTGTCAGTCAGTATCAAAGCCTATCTATGTCACATCATTTTGTAGTTTGAGGGACAGAAGTTTCTCAAGTGGTAAAGCAATTAAAAATATTTTCTAAAAGGGCATATTCTGAATACCAATTTTCAAGGACAGGGTCGGAGTTGCTGTAAGACATGTGGGATATGTCAAATTCATTCAGAAACTTTAGCATGTAAACACTTCAGTCACGACAAACCATGCAAAAAAAAAGGTAGAAGAGTATAAAACATGTTCCGGTCAACGATTTCCATCAGTGGATGTATCTTGTTGATAAAAGTCCTTCTTTTCTATCCAATCTTTGTTTTAAAACACTATACATTTTTAAATGATTACACAACATCATTGTGCAAACTAGAGTATTAAAAGATGGGAGCATATTTTTTTATTTCATGTGTTTAAGCATCAAGAGTTGCAATAAAAAATGTAAACTGTTATTGAGTTATAAATAAACAGTTTACAGTACGTTACCCTCTCTGGTGCAGTACCTTGTCCTCATACCTTGTCTAAGTCTTTATGAATACTTAGGTGTCTACCTACCTTCATGCTCACAACATACCCTTGTCTCCAGGATATCTCCTTGTGCCGGCCTGGGTCCACCTCCAGTACCACAGCCTGGGTCCACCTCCAGTACCACAGCCTGGTTCTTCGCTGAAAACTCTGATTGCCACTCTTACACACCAAGTCACCGTCCATTCCACTCACCTCCAAGATCTTCGTTTAGCCGCTCCTGGGTTCTGCTCTCTCATCATCCTCAAGATGAGTTCAGGCTCCGATCCTTGACTCCCACTGCCACTGAACTTCGCTCCAGCTGCGGTCCACCAGTCACACCACAGATGAAAACAAAACGTCTCTGTCATCCATCAGCTTTCCATTGTCCTTCTGGGTTGCTAGCATCTGGGTCTGCTTTGCCTCGCACAACATCATGACAACTTTATCATTTTAAATTATTTTACTTCAGTTATTTTAAGTTTTTCTACTGATAATCGATTTGGTTTTGATGCTAGACGTCAGACAGACATTTGGAACTTTCCATAAGTACAGGCATCACAAATCATCTGTGGCTATCTGTTTATTGTTGCCTTTAAAGTTAACTTGTGAAGCCCCAAATGCAAGAAAAGTGGACCCTAAGACATGTTGGAGCCTTTTCTAAAGAGAATGACCTCAAACAAAATTTGTTATTGCATTTTCTATATTTTTTTTGGCACGGTCTGGTTTATTTTTTATACATTGTGTATCGTTTACAGGACAGAATATATTTACTTAGAATTTGTCTTGAATGTTCTATGTATGTTTCAACAAGTTATACAAAAGTGAAAGTAAACAAATGTCTTTAAGCTATATTATTTCTATGTATATTTTAACATTCTTTTGATCAGAACATTTTATTTCATTACAGCTCATTCACTGCATACATAAACCTCCTCTTTGGTCTTCCTCTAAACATTGCCTGGCAGCTCTAGACTCAGCATCCTTCTACCACAAACATGCAAACTCAACCTCTGATTATGATTATTTATTATATGAAGTACTACATAAATAGAAGCTATAAAACAACTCAGATGTTATAATTTCATTACGTTTGTATCAACTGTGTGCTGAAAATATTCTAAAAGATGTAATCTATTTATCTCATACAAGCTTTAAATAAAGATGCTCATTCTTCCTGACAGTACTTTACCGCAAACAGCTTAGATCCCACTCCAGGGAAAATTCCCAGCTGTGAAGTGTTTAAGTCATCAGGGTAAGTGGAATAAAAAAGGAACTGATAATGCTATTTTTTTCTGGTAAAACACATTAAGAATCTACTTATTTTATTCTATTATTTAAGTTGGTAAATATGGTTTTCCTTTGCGTTAATAACACAAAAACTCTACCATAATGATAAAAGCCACAATATTTTAACATTGAATTAATAGTCAATTAAAAAAAAACACAAACTATTGACGGAAGTATAATTAAACATCTTCAAGGCCCAATACTTACTTCATTATAGAGTAATTGAAACTTAGATCCAGGAAGCTTTTTATGCTGCATGCTATTTTCTATTGTTTCTTACTTGCATTAAAAATCATCAGGAAAAGGCCAATTAAGCTCAAAGAAAATTCTCAGAGAGTGCATTTTATAAAGTAGTGGTGTTGTGTGACTATAGCTTAATGTGTCTAATATCCCATGATTGCTTGTTCATTCTGTATTAAGAAGCACTGAGAATTCAGTGGTGGGATGTTCTTTTCCACTGTGTCAAGGAGCGCGTGCTAATTATTGTATGCCTTTGTATTTAGGCATGTGTCCATGTTGAAGCACATATTTATTGTAATTCAAGGGGTCAATTGTGCATAAACAACACCTACAAGCCTTTTTTAAAAAGATTTGCAAGCTTTACTGTCCTTGAAAACACACTTTGGGGGCAATCTAGAACAATAAAGCAATCATCATGTCTACATTAGCATTTTAATGCTAGGAAGCAGTTTTGTGTGGCTGCATTCAAAGCAGTGTGCAACATCTGGTGCCTCACACACAAGAAGTACCAAATTGCACACAATAACTCCATCAACATACTCATTGTCAAACATAATTGCGTTACAGGAAAGCAAGAAGCACTCCAGGCAGCTGAAAACGGCTAAGTTAGCATTGCTTCTGTCATCCACAGATATGTAAAAATGATCATTAATATCTCCATATCTTGAGTGACATGGCATTCTCATAAATTCAAACTTTTAAAAGGCTGAATATAGCTCCGACTGACTGTATAAAATAGCAGCGTAGCGAATGTGATTTCTTAAAACAAATGCTCGTCCTTCTACAATGTCAGTAAATATGATTTATGATTGCGCCTGCTGAATCTTTTATCCAAAACAATGTGCTGCAGCTGCTATTATAAAGTGTCTTTTTACCAGCTTAAGAGTGTACAAGGTTTTTTCTTATTCATTATTTATTTATTTATTTATTTATTTAAAGAAAAATCCTAAAATGTGTTTTTACGATTAATTGTTATAATAACTTTCAGGAAAAATAAGTAGAGTTGTTTTCAAAGGTTCAACGCTGGTTTAGATGGTGTGAGCAGTTTTTCAGATGCAATGGAATTCATAATGATGTGTAATACCTCTCAGTTTTATACAAACACTTGGCAGGGAAGAGCCAACGATTCCCTAAGGGGTGGAATATCCTAGAGCCCTAATAACTGGGGAAAAGATCCCGCTTTACTGGAATCAGCTTTTATGCTTGTGTTTTACAGGATTATAGAATAACTGTAAAATCCCAATTTTGGCACATTTCATTCCTGCTATTATATAATCACAATATCATTATTTTAACAGCTACGTTGTCTTTTAAATGCTCCAAAAGGTAATTAGGTTTATCATTAGGGAATATGCACTCTAGTTTATGTCCCAGTAAAAATGTGTAGTTATTTGGTTTGATTATTATTATCTATTATGATATTGGTATTAACCATGTTGAATCAAACAAGAAAAGCAAAAAAAGAACTTCCACTTTATGATGATGAACCTTAACTGTTATTTTTTTTATTTGCTTTTTATTGCACCAAAAATGAAACCAGGGGGGTTGTGAATCAGCTTAGACATTTATATGAAATGGGAAGTATGAATGCGTGAACAATCGTGCAAAAAAAAAAAAAAAAAAAAGAATGAAGGAACAGTATTGATTCTATGCAATAATAAGAAACAAAAAAATTAACTTAGGTCACGTTAACTCTAGTCAAAAAAGATTTTAATCTATGGTAAATAGAATGAAAATAATATACAGTATGATCAAAACTTTCTGTCTAGCAGAAAACAATTACTTTATCCAGTCAAATTTTCTTAAAATCCACCAAAAACTACAATTCCCAGACCCCACCCCTTCACAATTAGTGTAATTGAAAAACCCCAAATGTCCTCTGTATATACCAGATGGAGTTAATTCAGAATTATGCAGTGGTTTGGAAATATACAGGTTTAAAAATGTCCTCTACATAGGACACATTTGCATTGCTAGTAGGCAGGATGATACAACGCCAATCCATTTGCCCATTTCACGCAGGTTTTATTTTCACGACTAGGAATCCGATGGGTGACATCAAAACATATGAAATTAGTGAACGTGTCTATAGTCCTTTTAACTAAAACCGAAACACTGTAAATTGAAAAAAGAAAACACTGCTCTGATATGCAAAAAAGTGAATAAAAAGGAACAAAAAAGGAAATTGTGGACTTTAATAAAAATGGAGGTGGCATAAACTAAAACAGAAACCACTGTTCTTATTAAGAAATGCGCGAAAGGGGAAAGAACTGGATGTAACATACATCATAGAACTACATAACCTGAACACTCAAAAAAGATGTAGAAAACAACCTTTAGAACAAAACTCAAAGAACTAAAGAAACTAATCTTCACGTCACAATCGACTCGCTGAGAAAAACATCACCTCAATTGAATGAAATTAAGAATTTTTGTTCTTTGGCTTCTCAATCACATGTCTGGCTCCAGCAGATGGCTTGATGGGATGGAAGTCTGGCTCCTATTCAGGACACAATGCCAACAAGTGGGTTCAATGTTCACAAAACTAGATATAAATACATTTGAAAATATAAACTGCAACAAGAAGAATCACAGATTGGGTCATCCGTCCTCGTTGACAAAACAAATAAAGGTTTTTAGCTCAAATATTTAACAGGAAATATAAAGTGACCTGCCACAAACTGAATTAGACCACAGTCTAATTCAATTTCCTGACAACCTATAAGGATGGGATTGTCTCCAGCAATTTATTGCTGGTGGAGGACAAAAAAAAAACACACAGACAGAAGTAGATCATGATGTCTTTCCAGTACACCTGTCTAAAACTTTAGTTGTTTGGATTTTCTTACAGACAATTACTGAGTTAAATCATAAAGAAAATATTATTTGGAAAAGTCATGATTTCCCTGAAATCCGCACAATACCATTTTTACAAAGAATGGCTGAAGTCATAAGGAAATCTTAAAGTCCATCTCTAACATTGACTGTACACAGAGATGGACACAACCGCTGTGATGTCATCCATAAGAAATACCTTACTTCTAGCTCCAGCAATAATTAGGTCAATTTAGTCGCTATTGGAGCCAGTCCACAGCGATTGGTCCGAGTCAGTCTGCATCATCATTTCAGGGCAACTGCAGTCGCCAATCATGAGTACGCTGGTTCGGAGTCCACACAGATTCCACTGAAAGCGACTTGGGGGAATTTGAGGTGGGGGCCAGTGGGCACCACATGCTTTTACTGAGTCATCTGGTTGATCATTTTACTTGAATAACTTGTAATAAAGAAAATAATTTAAAAAAAGGATTAGCAAGAAGATAAATAAAACAAAACAAACAAACAAAAAAAAAAGGTTTCACAGCAAGAATGGGTGTTGTGACAAACAGAATGAGTAAAAACAGTTTTTTTCTCTACAGAAGTCAAAGGCACTTTGGCTTCTTGGAGCCACCATGTACTTCCTGTTTGTAAAGCGAGGGAAAGGAGTCACTCTGTCCAGTTGTCATGTACAGTCAATGATACAGTCAAATCTGGACATTCTCTTCCTATATCTGAATTGTTCAGGTATGTGGCAGAAACTGTGCAGATTTTGGCTAAGACCAGGGTGCTGACAACCCAGATGGGCAAAAATACACAATACAGGGGCATAGCAAATAATTTGAGGGGCTTGCAATTTCATTTAAAAAGCTTGTATTTATGGTTTCTTAACATTTGCCAATTATTAAACGACTATTGACTGAAAAATTTGGAAGCAAATGGGAGGGTAAATATTTTTCTGTGAGGGGCAGCTGCCCCCACCTTGCCCCCTGTAGCTCCGCCCCTGTCTGAATGTAGCTCCGCCCCTGTCTGAATGCTTTAACTGTTGAAAACATTTGTATATTTGAGTCTGTTTCAATATGGCCTGGACCCCGTGTGACACAGTTACTGTTGCAGCACAATGCCACAAAAATAGCCATGTTAAGTGGAACCAATCCATGTAATTTTATGCCACAAGTGTTACCATTTACCAAGGGTTATCAAAAAGAGGACCAATCAATAAAACTCCATTAACTCAAAGTGAATAGTTCTTTTTGACGTCTGACCTGTTTTTATTGTCAGAAATAAAATGACAAACTGTTCTTGCAGCTCCTCTGCTACAAGTTCTTTTTTTTTTTCCATTTATACATATAAATGGTTTTGTTGATGTCCTCTGCAGGATAGCCATCAACTGTTCAAAAGTGCCCCACACATCTTTTTAAGAATGACCAAAATATTTTCCAAGGTAATAACTCTTAAGCAATATACTCTAAAAAAGCAAATAAAATGCACATTTATACTGGGGAATGAAAGTCAAACAATGCTATGTTAAGCTCTTTGTTGTACTACAGAAAGTAAGAAAATAGTTGGAAAGCAGAATAGAGTGCCTTGCATTTTAAAATGAAAGATTTTTGTCACAACCATTTCATACAAACGCCTGCCTAACACCTCTGCAGATGCGTCATCACAGCACTGACGCCAAAGCATAATGGTTTGTAAGCTTAAGAGAAAGGCTTAGAGTTAACACTTTGGTCCCTCAAGAAATAAAAACAATGGTGCATGTTAAACAAGTCTGCCTAGTAAACAAGCAAACCAAATAAAGGGTGGCTAATTTCAGTCCATCAGACTATCCAAGCATGATGGGAATCATCAGTTTTGTTTTTTGTTTTTTTTTGTGAGAACTGAATTGGTTTTTTGCTGAATTGCGACTTGGCAAAAACTGTAGAATAATAAAAGCATCCGCTAAATGCTCAAATTTGTGTGACAAAGCAAACTTTTGTTATGGAAAATAAATTAGTTGCTGAAAGATGTAAGACGTGCAGATTTTCAAGTTTTGACCAAAAAAAAAAAATTCTGCTGCCACATGATATGTTAACTTTTTTTTCCTCCGTTCTTATGACCTGTAAAAAAGCATGTACCTCCTTGCAAATGGGTGCAGACAGATTTGCGCTTTCGCAAACAGAACAGCACAGAATGCAATTAGAGCAGCTGCAGCATTTCTAAACCATCCTGATACGCATGTGAAAATGCAACAACAAGGGACTTCCAGCAGCTCTCATCTGCACATCTGCTAAATAAATGAACACATTTTGCCAAAATGCTCAATATTTGTTGCCAAGTGATCATGGAGGATAAAGGACAAAATATACAGTTTCCTAAATATGTAATAAAAATGTTTTGCAGAGAAAAAAGTACCTGGAACTGATCAAAGGCTTATAAAATAAAATCATTTTACACAAACTATTAAACAAATTAGTGGACTATATTTCTTTTCACCTGCTCTAAGCCAATATTTTAATTTTGGTACTGCTGCCTTCACCAGATTTCACTTTAGAATGTATTTCTTTCTAAAAAGAAACATCAGGCATATAATAGCTTCATGAATGTAATCTAATGGAAATAATCTTTTACTTGTATTAAAAAAATGTAACGGACTCATTAAAAAACATTGGTAGTGCTTCATTTTACAGTATGGTACTTACTGGTATTCAAGCAATACCTACGTGGCACCTACAAGGTACCTATGTTGTTCCTAATGTATTTACAAGGTACTTAGGTAGGTGTTTATGTGGCACTTAAGCTGAACCTACAAACTACTTAGATGGTACATATGGGTATTTATGAAGTACTAATGTGGTAAGTTAATGTGTCTCTCTTTGTTGGTGTGTATGTGTTACTTATGTGGTATGCTATTAAGTGTTTCATGGTACTTACCTAATGCCTAATAACCTAATATACCTAATAAGAAGAGGGAGGGGACACAGACAGTACCTTTTATACGTCGCTTCTATGGAGGTCGAGAAGAAACAATATGAAATAAATATATGCTCCATTAAATCATCAAATAAGAATGTCATT
>BSAI01000096.1:6936476-6953846 GCA_036245035.1 Adrianichthys oophorus | reverse complement strand
TAAATGTGTCAATATTTCATTAAAATTCATTTTTTAAGCATTTAGTGATCCATGTGTGATCCAAGTCATAGGCTTTCTTCTAATCAATCCAGGCCGTGCACAGGTTGGTGTGTCTGTTCTGTCAACCAGGAGTTGGTGTTTGGCTCTTCTGAAGTCTCTACCATTGCCCTTCTGTGCGTTGCTCATTAATTGAACCATGTGCCAATGTATTTTGGTTGCAATTATGCCTGACATGAGCTTCCATGTTGTGGAGAGACAGGTTATTGGCTGGTAGTTGGATGGGACTGCACTCTTTGAGGGATCCTTCTGCATAAGGATCGTTCGCCCTTCCGTTAGCCATTCAGGGTGAGTCTCATCTCTTAGCAGCTGGTTCATTTGTGCTGCAAGGCGCTCATGGTGTGCAGTGGGTTTCTTGAGCCTTTGTTTGGCAGTGTCCAGTACTTCAGGTATGGACAGCTGGCTGTATCTCTTGGGCACTTGCTTTTTCATTGCTCCTCTGTGGGCCTCTGTCATTTTCAACTCCCCAGTGTTCAGATGGAGGTAGGCATTTGTTCACGTTGAATGCACACCAACAGGGTTGTAATTTGACAAGTTTAGAAGAATATTTATCGTTGATTGTGTTACACCTGTGACCTGAAGTTTATTTTGATTATTGGCTTTTTTTTTTGTGAATTTATTTTTGCAGAGTGAGTCTGTCAAACTTCACGGTTCGCTCTCTTTTCACTGACAGGAATTGAGCTGCTGTACAGTCCACAGCCCACACTTGGTGGGCCCATACAGGTTTAGGTTTCTTTGAAACGTTTTTTCTCCTACTTTTAATTATTTTGGGGGTTAGAGAGTTGGGTCTGTAGGTTTGTCTTGCACTTCAGACTCTTTTAAGTCATGCCAAGGTGGCAAATTTTGGAGTTGAGAAAGTGATTTGTAACTCTTTTTAGGTGTGTTTTTATTTATATCCAGACTTTATATTGTAATATTTTACCTCGTATTTCAAAACAATCAATTTGAATTGTTAACATGCATTTATGCTTTTTTTTTATTAATAAGAAAATGTATTACCTTTTTATAACCATATGTATTACTGTGGTTAGATGTGGTGGGTACATTTGAGCCAGAGTTTTTTTTTCTTTCTTTTTTTAAGTTGTCCTGAAATGTTAGTGTTTTTTTAAAGTGTTTGATCTCCTTTGTGGCTCATACAAATGTAATAAACAAATCACAATTAAGTTTGAATCCACCATTAATAAATTTGACTTTTCTGCTTATCTCTTAATTTATCACTAACATATACCTATATCATTCAGCCAATCAATCAATAAATCAATAAATCTTAAAAGTGCTTCTTATGCTTTATAAAGCTTAAAGCACTACAATCAAAACAAAACATAGACACAGAAATTAAAATACAACGCAGCCCAGCCAGCTCAGTGGCCTTCTGAAAGACTGGAAGTTGTGAGTTTAAACCCATGGTCGAGTCATACTACAAAAACTCAATGTCTCCCTGCTTGACACTCAGCATTAAGGGGTTGCATTGGATGTTTAAACAACCAAATGGTTCCCGAGTGCAGGTGTGTCTGCAGCTCACTGTTCCTTCAGGTAATGGGTCAAATGTGGAGTGTGTGACAGCCAATGAGACTTTGACTTTTTTTTTCCCTCTCTCCTTCGTTAAAACATACATCCAATGACAAATACACTTATTTAAAAAAAAAGCTTATGGCTTGGCAAAGACACCAAAAGTTTAAATTAAATTCAGCAACTCTTTAGGTGAGGTGTTTCCTATAAAAAGTTAATTGGCAAAAAAAAAAAAATTAATTAATAACCAAAGCTTTTAGCTCTTCAGTTTATTCCATCAATATGACATCAACTAAATCTTATTTTCAGTGTATGAATTTAAATTAAGCACTTTTTGTGATAAAATAAATCATTACGTGAATGTATGTACCCGTATATCAAAGTAAACAATCAGTTCTAATTGGATTTCTCACTCACTTTTTCATTTTCTTTTGTCTTTTCCTAATAAAAAGCCCAGCATCATGTATCACATCGATTTATTTTATTTATCCTGATTTGTCAGATCTCATATTTAAGGGGTTTTAATTGATGTGAATGCACAAGTCATTTAATAGTTGTCAAAAGCTCCATTCTTTTCTGTGTTAGGTCATGTTTTACTTTCACCTTTCACATCAGATAAACTGCTGTGACTGTCAGAGCTGCTAATCAATATTTTACTTTGTTCAAATCCCACTGCGAGCTTGCCTGTGATGAATGAGAAGAAGGATCTCTGTCTATGCATTTTTCCAAAGCTCTAAAGGCTTCTAAATTGGTTCGGATTTTTGTTCAGTAAATAACGACAGAAAAATCTGTTTCTGCTCATATAAGGGGGCCTTTACTACATGTCAAACAAAGAAGGGATCGTATTATTTCGTTTTTATGCTTTGCACATGTCTGTATTTCTACAATATCATTTATTTGGATGTATCATTAGTATAAGAATATACTCGCTCCTGTGAGATGTTAAAAGGCACATTTTTCCGTTTCCTCTGACGGGCTGCTTTTCATTCAGTCTTTGACTGGAGTCCACGGCATTGTCTACTGTACACAAGCATGCAAGCATCACAGAAAAGGGAAGCCCCAGAAGGAAACACAATTACCGTGCTGCATCTGACACAGACACAAGCTTGCTGCTGAGCTGAGATAATGTCATCTTTTTCTCCTTGGCTAAGTGTCTTTCAAAGCATTCCGTCTTGTGCATGAGGGACATTGAAAATGGTCGTAATGTAAGGACTGGATGAAAAGCTGTTCTTGATAGTAACTTCAGAAGAATGTCCTTGAGTGTTTTTATATATAGAATCATTTCCCTACAGGAAATCCTCTTATTTTTTATGTATGACTCCCTCAGTTTTCTACTTTTTAATCATTTTCAATAAACAGCCTTTCCAATTTAAGCCAAATCAGAAATCCTTTGTTTTTCCTTCATTTATGATTTGATACTTGACCTTTGATGACTGTTTCAGATTTGAAGTTAAGGTAAAAGCTTGACTCCATTTGACATTTGATCTTGTTCAGTTTTACAATCCAAATTTGAACTGATTTTTGCATATATGACTTAATAAATAATATATATTACAGCTGAATATTGTCTCTCAGCAGCTGCCCTCTGTTCATATTAGTATGCGGGCTGAAGTTGTGCCTGTTTCAATGCTTACCTGAGCATCTTTTAGCTAGATTCTGATTTATGATCTCAGTCTGGCTCTAAATCGATTTCTCATCATTCTTTTGAGCTTTAAACTCTCAACTGCTTCTACTGTACTCTCTCCAGTCTGATCCAATGTCTTCAAAAGCATTTTAGAAAAGAAAAGGCACCATAGAAGAAACAGAGGCTGGCAACACCCTGCTTTTATATTTACTTTATTAAGACCCATTCCCCCTTGTGGTAAAAGTCTCAATTTGGCACTGGACTGTGTTGTGTGCTACAATAACTTCAATCTAATTAGAGACAGATCCCCAACCCAGCCCTGAAGCCGATATGTTAACTTTGAAAAAATATTCCATTATGGTTTCAGGGTTGTGCCTTCCATTAAAATTGTCAATACCACATCCCACAAAAACAAAGACAAATGTAATAAACCTGGTGAGTCATGTTCGCCTTGAGCAAATTTCAAATGCGTGTTACCAGAAATTCACATAGTGCAATTCTTTCTTGTTTTTATTTTACTCCTTGTGGCAAACTTTGTTGGTATTCTGCAGAGATATATTTCAACCACCGTACAATTTGCCTGCTTTAGCAGAAAAAAAAAAGTCAGATTTTGGATAGAGCCCCGAAACATTCAACAAGCGGCATTCATCCAAACCACAGAGAAATCAACAGTAGGTGCTCATGAGCAGTGTGTAAACCCAGTGATGACTAAGCACTTCTACTATTACTCCTGACAGATCTGACAGTTTTGTGCCGGTAACACAAAGCTCTAGCTTCATCTCAAGGGTGTATGAATCGAGACAGATCACTTTGGAAGTGATTCAGAACTGTCATTATTAAGTCTTCAATGCAATGGGCTCGATCGGAAAAGACTGCATTGATCAGTGTTTCTTTGAGGCAAGTAGTTCCTGTAACTGCAGCCATTCAAGTTTCATTTCCAAGCATTCATAGCAATATGATGTGACTGTATACATTTATGTAATGAAAAAATGGATGACGGAGTCCAAAATAAGAAAGATTTAGATGCAATAATGGTAAAAAGTGGGGGTGTGATTGCATTTGATGCAGTAAAATTAAATGCATTTTTCTCTGCTTTTGAAAATCTTATAGGTTAATTTTTCACCCATTTGGAGGTCTGTATACATATTCATGTCTGTTTTTCAGTACATTGCAAACAAATAAGAAATATGTGATGTGGAGATCAAGCAGCATCTTCTGAAGTAGAAGTACAAAACTGTGCTTTGTTCCGACAAAGCAGACAAAACAGAGATACTTTTACTATGATAAATATAAAAAGCAAAAATGTGAATTGAGCATAATTTGCAGGAGCCAAGTATTATTCTAACTCCCCTTTTACAAAAGTGGCAATCAGCCCAAATCCACATGAGGCTAATACTGATAACAAACAAACCAACAAACAACCCAAAATAATTTTTTCTGCTCCACCAAACAAGAAAAACAGACCAATATTTTAGTGTGTTATTGAAATTTTGCTGCATCAACACGTCACTTGAATTCAGTGTTGAGATTTACTACAAATTATTGATTTTTTTAAAGTTCTACTGGGAGTTGTAGGAATCCAAGCTTATTGATATGTTTGGGCCTGGTAGGCTAACAGTTTTCTTTGCTACTATTTGAAAGGCTGCAACTAAGATTGTGGCCCTGCAACATACGGGCTACTTGTCCAGGATGCACCCACCTTCGCCCAAAAGTAGCTGGGATAGGCTCCAGCAGCCCCGTGACCCCTATAGGGATTCAGCGTGTTAGGAAGGTGGATAACAACTATGATATTTTTTTGAGTAGCTACTACTAAAAACTAGGCCACAACTAGTGTTTGCATGTAAAAGACAAACAGTTAAACTGGGAAATTGAAAAAAAAGAAAAACTGGAATTATATTAACTAGATTTTTTCCTACATTGTTGATTTGACCAAATGCTGCAAGATCATTTTTTTGTCCATCCTATTTGCATGCTGATGGAAATTTTAAATCAAAGCTGAAAACCCTTTTTTTTTCTTGGATTATAAAACAAGCATCCAATTGGTGAAAGGGTGTTTGAAAAACACTAAAAAAGACTGAAGGAGGTATAGAGTCTGACGCAAATAAAGACAATGTATCAACATAGAATGAACTATTTTTTTCTGTTATGCATATTGAGATGTGACACAAAATGCCTTATCCAAAAGAAAATTGCTAACCACTCGGATCATATGAGAAAAAATTAATAATTTAAAAAAAGACAGAATCTCGTGCATTTACAAAGCATGTGATAAGTTCTCTAAAATAATCAGAACACATTTTTGAACAAGCATTGCAGCGATTTGACCCTTGTCCAAATAGAAGCGGCCAACACAAATTTGATGTGTGAAGTACCTGTTGGCACTTCTGCAGGCGATTGTATTCATTTAACAAACCTAAGCAGGATGTGACAAAAAGCAAAAGTTGTACTCGAAAGGGACAAAACAAAAAAGTTGAACCAAAGCTAAATTAAACAGTGAACAAAAGATGATCTGACAAACAGAAAACCAAGCTCTAAAATACACTGAGAATAATTAACCAGCACAAAGCGGCTGTGATGAATAAAAATAGAAACCTGGTGTGAATACGAGGGAAGCTCAGAAAACTAAACCCCGAAGCACAATCAAAGCACAAAACATCCCTAAAATTACTTAAAAGACGGAAGCTGAGAAAACGAAGCAAAAAAAAGACAACAATCCTCACATAAATTGCATGCACACTTCACTAACTTTAGCTGTCATCATGATAATTTGCTGTAATATTTAATTGTCATTCTGAGCTAATGAGAAAAGCAACACTGGCAATTTGTAAATACCTCATGAACCTTTACCAAACAAGAAAGTCAATGTAATTCAAACCCTGCAATAATATTTTATGGATGTTCAGCTTCGAGGCATTATTTAGTTGCTTGCAGGTCAAATACAGATAGCATGCAACATAAAAATGTCACTCAAATATGTAGTCTGTGGTGTTTTACTAAACAATAAAGAGGTGGTGTTAACCAGAGGAAAAAGTTTGAACAAAAAAAAAAAAACATAGTTTTTGTTTTCCTTAAAACTGTCAATAAATTCCTAAATTATGATGAGAGATCCATGCTGAAATCATATAAACTCATTTTTATTTTCAAAGCAGATAAAAATGATTCATATTCCTAAAGCCTGCAGTGAAACAAAGAGGTTATAATCCTGAAAACCCAGAAAGTTGAACGTGGACGCTGCATGGGTAACAGCAGCTTTTCAGTCCCTCCTTGCTAGAATGCCCCAGAAGGTTAAAGACATAGAGAGAGGTGACGGGTTATGAATTATTGCACTCTTTGGTAAAGTACAGGCTCAGAGATGCTGCATCTAAAGTAAAACCCCCTTCAATATAGCACACTGCAGCACTGTCAGCACAATTCTAGGGCACTAAATGGCCAGTGGGGTTAGTTACCCCTGAGATGCTGTTTACACCAAGAAATAGATCAAACTTATTTATTTTGCAAAGAGAAACCTTCATGCATGAAGAATCTTCAAAGCCACGTCACAAAGAGCTTCTGACTGAAATGGCGTTTTTAGAAGTATTGTATTAGCCAAGATAATTCAAAGTTCTAACTGCGAATATGCCTAATTTTTTTCATATCTTTCCCATTAGAAATTCTTAATTATTCATTTTGTCTGATCTGCACTCAGAAATCATCTCTTCCTTACAGATTCACTATATATATATATATATATATATATATTCCAGTTTAAAGTCACGCACGGGAAGAGACATGGAACTGAGCACATCCAGCACCACTGGGGCTCCATGATTATTTCTCACTTTGAAGTTTGCTGTCAACTGCAGCCTGGAATTGGTGTTGACACAGACTGGGAGCAAACAAAATCTGGGCCATTATGTATTTAATGATGGAAGAGGATGTACCCATGAGACCGCAACTGTTACTCTCCAGGATCTGTGGACAGACGCTGTCAGCACTAATGCAGAGACTCCAAAGTAAATGGACAATATCGCAGCCTTAACAGGCCAACATTAACTTGGATGCAATGCACCCATGATGGCATTGAAAGTCATTATGTGGATGAAAATCTGGAGGTTATGTGAATGTAACTTCTAAGAGTGTCCAATTTTGTGTTGGTACTTTCTAAAAAAAAAAAAATGGATAAAAAGATTTTTTTTGAATTAGCTTCCAACTAAGGCCAGTCAACTAAATCAATATAGATAGAAAGAAAGAAAGAAAGAAGGAAAGAAGGAAAGAAAGAAGGAAAGAAATATAGTCTGTTTTTCATCTTTTAACCCGCCTCCAAGTCAATGTTACAGTTTTGCAACTCCTTTCTTGTTTTGAAATCCAAGTGATGTGAAATAAGTTAAAGTAGAAAAACATTTCTTCTCCTTTTCAAGGACTTTAAAAAAATGTTTACTCAAAAAACACGTTTTTCAATTATATTTGAGAACTGTCACAACAATACGATGAAAAATGAGTGACATTTCACCTAATAAATACTTGATGATAGCGCACTAATGTATTAACACTTTTTTTTCATTTCTATTAAACAATCCAACATAGAAGAAAAGAAGAATGAGATTATCAATCAAAACTAAAGTTTTTAGTATTTCACAATTAAGATCCTTTTACTTGTCAGCTAGATTTATAAAAATGATTAAATTCAATTTTATTTATGTAGCCCAATATCACAACCATAACTGTCACAGTGGGCTTCACACCGGTATTTATAAACAAGAACCAGAGGTGAGGTCCACGGTGAAAGATTGGTTGGACACATCTGAATCAGGTAATTAGTCATGACTAGGGCCTGGATATCTGGAAATCATGCAGACACTGTGGCCCTCGGGCCCTAGAGTTGCCCATCCCTGTTCTAGATTCAACTGGGAGGTAGAGAAGTGAAGCTAACATGTTCTCTTCTGCTGGTTCCTGCTAACAATCTAGCTGGTGCATTTTGAACAAGAAGAAGACTTTTTAGAGAACTTTTAGGGCACACTGCTAGCAAAGAGTTACAATAATCCAACCTAGACATAACAAATGCATGGATGAGTTTTTTCAGCATCACTTCACGATAATATTACTTCTGATCCTGGTTATATTGCGTAGCTGAAAAAAATGCAGTTTTACAAGCCTGTGATGAGTGAGCCTTAAATGATAAATCCTGTTCAAATAAAACCCCTAGGAGTCTAAAGGTGGAATTGGAGGCTATATTTATGCCATCCAGGGAGACTATCGGATCAGGTATTTAAGACTTAGTATAATGACCTCAGTTTTTTTCTGGGTTTAAGAGGAGGTAAGTAATTGTCATCCAAGTTTTGATGTATCTAATGCAGGCATTAAGTTTCTCTATGTGGTCATTCTGGTCAGGTTTAATGGATAAATACAACTGTGTATCATCTGCGTAACAGTGAACATTTATAATGTGTTTCCTGATTATGTTTCCTAAGGGCAGCATGTAAAGTATAAACAGAATGAATCCTAGAACTTAGCAAGCTTGAGTGCAATTAATGAACTGGTACCTATCAGATAAATAGTATTCAAATCACTGGAGGGCATATCCTCTGGTCTCTGTCA
Organism: Adrianichthys oophorus; assembly: GCA_036245035.1. Taxonomy (NCBI): domain Eukaryota; kingdom Metazoa; phylum Chordata; class Actinopteri; order Beloniformes; family Adrianichthyidae; genus Adrianichthys; species Adrianichthys oophorus. The sequence continues at coordinate 6,945,082 of BSAI01000096.1, read as the reverse complement.
TGCTCTAGTGTTTGAAAAAAGATGATGTGGTCTGTAGTGTCAAAGGCTGCACTGAGGTCTAATAGAAATAGAATAGAGATTAGTCTTTTTAGGCCAATAACAGTCATTAGTGAATCTAACTAGCGCAGTTTAAGTGCTTTGATGCACTTAACTTGCCCGATTACTATTTATCCTGTTTTATCCTACTATTTATTATTATTTATTACTATTTATTACTCTTAAAATCTTTCAATTTACACAAAAGCACAAATCATCTTAAAGTTAACCACTGATCAAGTTGTAGTTGTGTGTAAACAATAGCATTATCTGCAGTTTAATCAATTGTAAAAATCTTAGTGCTCTGCTTTCTCTGAAAAAAACAACCAAATGTGAAAAGCGTTTCCTTGCTCCTTGTCGTGCTCAGCTCTGTGTCCCGGCTTTCCTCTCAGCTGTGTTTGAATGTGGTCTCGGGAGGCCTGAGCACACAGTGGATATGCAAATAGAAATTACAGACAACCAATTAAACTGAAAAAACTCTTCAAACAAAAAGGGGACCCACAAATGAGATACCTGTCACAACTAAAAAGAGAACGCTCTGAGAACAGAAAGTTCTGCAGCAGAGAAATGTCGGTTCTTGGAAATTAACTGCTTCCAGACAATCTCACGCTAAACAAAATACGTTTGGGCTTCCCAGCAGCACATTCAGCAGCAAAAGTGAAGAAGAAGCATCAAAGCAGACAAAGAATTTCCATGTAAGGGTTAGATCATTACTGGTAAAGGCAAGCCAGGCACTGAAACAACTGATTTGTTATTGTGATGATAAATAGTTTACCCTGCAATCATTTGCAGCCAGCAGGGAAATTATGGGTTGTGTAATGACTTTAATGCATTGATTATTTGTTTTGTTTACATGCCTGAGCTCCGTAATGAAAATGAGTTAAACAGCATTTTCGATGCCTTTCTCTGTGGGAGTTTTTTGCAGATAGTTAAGCTAATTTTCCTGAGGCGTTAATAGTGATTAATGGTACTTAGTGGTGTTATTAATGCTACTGGTTGAAATACTAGTCAGGACTGTGAGAGGGATTGATTTTAGAAACAGACCACAAGTCAATGCATTAAGACACGTTGGACCCATAACAAGGACACTATCATTTAACAATATGGCAGGAAAATGACCGCCATCTGTGTTCAACAGAGGTTCTTCAAAGTGTGTGAGTGCACTTGTTTTTGTCACCTCTGTGTGGTCATTGTGGGTTGAGCTGAGGGTAAGACATGGACAGTTGTTGTTAAGATTTATTTAGCTACCAGTTATAAATGAAAGCCTGTTCAAGGTGCATTTCTGACAATTCATGCAGCATTCAGTTCCTAAAAACCAAGGACCATCTGCTGCTTTTATTATAATCAGGTACACTAAGGTCAAAAGTCTGAAAAGTAGCTTTTAATTATTATGATTTTTTTTTTTTGCTTGTTTTCTGTTCAGGACATTAAATACCAAAACCCAATCTATTAACCCTTTAACACCAGAGCTTTAGCTCCAGTGTTTACATTCCTTCAACTACCGTAACTCCTCCACCATTTATGCAATTAATTGTAATTCCAGCAGATTCTGAAGCAGAGAAAGCAGCTTTGTGCTGACATGCAACGCTTTACAGTAGTGAAGTCAATCAACCTAATTTTTTTTCTTTTGACCGTATATGAGAACTGGACCGAGTGAGTGGAACATCATCCAAAGAAAATGACTTACTTTCAGCTCCAACCAAATAAAGTCAATTCAATTGTCTTTTTTTTTGTTTTTTGCGATATGGACACAGCCATGTGGGAACCATACAACGTCAGTAAGCAGTGATTGGTCTGAGTCAGTGAGTCAAAGTTTCTATGGCAATCACTCTCGCAAGTCAGGAGTTGTAGGCCCACACCCCTACAACTTGCAAGAGGGCTTTGGAGAATCTGTCAAACTTTTATTGAGGCGAGTGATTGGTTAGTTATTCCTTTACTACATAAAAAAATATGTTGAATATTAGGATAAGCAAGAACATGTTAAACATAGGTAGGAGATCAAGAATGGTTCTGACAATTATAGTGACTGAGCAATACCTGTTTATTTCTCAGCTGAAGTCTATTGGGACTGGTTTCTTGGAACTCACAGGTACTTCCTATTTGGAACGCGGCAGGAGTCACTTAGTTCAGTTATCTTATACAGTCCATGCTTCTGTTGTTGAGAGTGTTGAACAGTGGCGCTTTGCACTTTACGTTAGTAATGCATTGCATATTGGTGCGAAATTGACATGAAAAACCGCTTTTCTCTGTGTCAGAATCAGCGGATTCACATTGATCACGTAAACCAATAACGATGTGTAAAAGAGCGTGTATAGTGTTTATCCCTTGATGCCTATTGTTTTAAATATGCATCAAATCATTTCTGCTCCAAGCTTACCTTAATCAAGCTTTTAAATGAAAGCCAAAACATGTGATTTTTTTTTCATAGCTGGAAATAAATTAAGGCATGGAGGGAAGAATCTGGTGCACCCTATAGTGCAAAAAATACAATAATGTTAACTCTTTCCTTATTAGATTTTAAATTTTCATGATCTAAGGATGTAATAATATACCTGATAATCCTTCATAAGACTCCCCAAGGAGCTCCATCAAGCAACAAATGATGGTGTCACGTCTGCCGTGGGACATTTTCTGACATGTCAACTGATTATAGAATGTTTAAAGTGCAAGAACAATCACAGTTAAGATGAAGGTGCCCAAATATCTGGAGTTTGAATTGGCGCTAAAATTGTTTTTATTTTATTTTTTTTCTTTAAGGCAGACAAATTAAATTCATCAATGACTGTATCTTTGTGCCTGCAAAGCCATCTTTTATTGCAAATATTTCCAGAAGTTTGGGGCTGTCCAAAGTCCAACTTTGAGAAAAAAAGGTTTGCTCTAGAGGTTTGAACTCCTCTGTGATCTGAAAATAGTGACAAAGACATTTCACATTGTTAGCTGCAATATTTAATCCAGTCAAAAAGTTTAAAACTTCACTGCAAAGTGAAACATTACTTTTAACCCCACGATGTCAATTGATGCAAATATGCATCAAACCCTGTTGGCTCAAAAATTACTTTAATTTAGCATCTACAAGATGACAAAAAATATATATATGTTTTATTTATTTTTTCTCTTGTTGAAAATAAATTCTGGCGTCTTTGGGTTAAAGAGTTAACTAACAATGGAGATTTTTTTTTTTTTTTTAAACCACGTCCCTACAAATAAATCTAACTTTCAATCGCCACAGTCTTAATGAAACCTGATTTACATGCATGATCCGTCCAGTTTATGTAGAATTTGTTTATAGGTTCTTGTTTCAAATCAATGGATTAAATTCCAAACTGCCTGTGGTGCCACAGTAAAAATAAAGGGAGTCATTGGGAGTTGGTGAAATTCATCCCCAGGGCATGTCTTCACAAACTGTCATGGCGATTTATCTAACATTTGCTGGGATATTACAGTTTGCACCAAAGTAGTGGACCAACTGTGAGATATTGCCATCCCCTTACCCACCCCACAAGCATGACTAAAAACTGCCATCTGTTGTAATCTCATCAGATATAATCAATGCGTTCCATATCTTTGAAGCAAAAGTGCACGCTTAGACTGTTCAACTTCCTGCAGGCTCCACATATCACTTGCCCAAAAAAGTTTTCTGTTTGTTTTTTTGTCTTTCCCTACAGATGCAGCGATAAAGCGCTCATTTATTCATGTGTGTGGCTATATCCAGTCATTGTACTTGCTCCAGTCTCTGTTTACAGCATACAGTGGAAGAATCCTCATGAATAATTTAGATGAAAGATAAAATTGTATGTTTACTGTTTTGTCTGTTTCAAATGCTAATCCAAACATTTCTCTTCCACCTGGGGATCTTGTGTAGATCTGAGAAAATGCATTAGGGCAGTGCACACTTCAGCTCACCTTTGAGACTAAAACGAAAACAATAGAGATCAAGAGACCATCAGGAATAAGTAGAACACTGTTTGTGTCTTAACCTCAGCACTTTCCTGCAATTTTTAGAGGAAGCTAATCATGAATTCATTTTTTTTTTACTTTTGAGTTAAAGCCTGAGTCATATGCATATGCACCCGTCAGAGGGGTTGAGCCGTATCGGTGCTGCAGGTTTTTGGGTGCCATGGCATAGAGGAAGAGCAGTCAACCTCTGATTGGAAGATCGCAGGCATGGGTTCTTCTCTTCACGTCCATGTGTTGAAGTGTCCTTGGGCAAGACATTGAACCCCACATTGCTCCTGCTGGTTATAGGCTGGTACCAGTGCACATCCATTAGTGTGTGAATGTGTGTGTGCATGGATGAATGGATCTGTGACTGTACAGCACTTTGGACCTTCTAAGAAGGTAGTAAAGCGCTATATATGTAGAAGCCATTTAGCATTTGTCCTGGCTCGTAAAAAGGGGTGACTGTGTCTTGAGGGGACCCCAAGTCTGTCTTGGAGTTTTCTGGAGACTTGTGCGGCCACCCCAAAAGGTGTCATAAAAATGAACCATAAGATTAACGTGCTTCTGGTAAGTGTCTCATGAAGTATTTGTAAGGTAAATTCAAGTAATACACATTTATGATGTACTGGTGATGCTTGTGACAAAGACGAAAGCAGCAATTTATACTTGGAAAAAAAAAAAAAAAGTTTTGTTTCAGATTTTTTAATTCACACAGATAATATTAAATTAATTAAATATTTCTGGTTATGCAAAAAGTTCCTACCCCCTTTGCTCCTTTAAAATTGTAGTTGTATATATTTGAGAAGTTCTGACATCAAGAAAACCATCAAAGGAGGGTTCCAGTGGGTGATGCAGCATGCAGGAGATTTGGTTGTCACAACTTTCACCTGGTGAAATTTGCACTGTGGGGCTTTATTCTTTTGTTCTTACCTGCTCCTAAAACACAGAGCTTATTTCATCAACTTCCTTTGATTTTGTTTGCACTCTTTGGTCTACTAATTCCATTTCTCCTTGAGTCTGCTACACCAGAACTATTTTACAAGTGGATACAGTCTCTTAAAGTCACGTGAAACACACCACCATTCAAATTATGCAAATCCCAGTCATTAACAAAATCTGATGGAGACATACCAGTTTTACTTTGTTCTACCCACTTTTATTTCTGTGTGCAGATGACACAAATGAGAAAACAACCACACAAGGCAGGCCATTGCTTGAAACGCCATGAAACGAGCAGGAAGATTGACAAGAGGATCAAGAAATACATTTAATATGACAGTTTTAAATGGATGCATAAGATATTGTTGCTGTAAAGGCATTAAATAAGATTTTACAGCCCTGAAAATGGAATGCCACTGCCTCTGTAATGGAATCCTTGCTGTTTTCACATTCTCACAGTTTTATCCCCAAAACCTCCTTTTCTACAAGTATGACCACTATAAAATCCCCACAGGGCCGGAGGCGCAAGTTGTCTTTAGGGATCTGACTGTAATGAAGGGGTAAGCTGACAGTCATCTGCAAGCAGTGAAGACTGATTTGCATAAATATGGGCCCTCCCCTCACAGCCTTTGGCAGGTTAATAAACACAGGAAGGATTGTGGAAAGTGGGGGTGCTATTGGTGAGGGGTATTTGTGTGCACGTCAGCTCTGTGTTGTTCCACTCGTTTAGCAGCGTGATATTAAGCCGGTGTTAAGGCTGATGGGGATTTTGGTTTGTGGCAGGTTGAATTTTCATGCACAATGTGGGCACGGTAAGATGCTCATCATGAAAAACAAGAGAGAAATGGAAAATTAAGTCAACACAAAGGCACTGAACAAGGCACTTATCTGATTGTTACTTATGTTTTTCTTTGTAAAAAAAAAAAAAATCAGCAATCCTACAAAAGCAGTGTAAGTGCTGCCGTAAAAATAAAAAATACAACATTTACAATAATAAAGTTATAAAATGATGGAAATTTTTACAAGAATTAAGTTGTGCAATATGAGAAAATAAACTTGTAGCATTATGAGTAAAGGTTAAAATATTTTACAATAAAAAAATAATTATCTCATATGTTATAAGTTGAGAATTTGCTAGATTAAAGTCATTTACTTTTTAAGGCAAAAGTCAATTTACTATATAAAAATATGAACAACAACAAAGAAAGAACCACTATTGTGTTTCAGCATGAATGCATTGTTGAAGTGCTTACTTCAGCATTGGTTTAACAAATAAGGAGGTACTGAGTCTATTAGTGAGTCAACATTGTTTTAATATAAGCATTAGAATATTGAAAGTAATTTGCAGGAAACTTCACAAGAAGATTCCTAATCCACAAGGAATAGATTTCCGGTGGGCATACCGTTTACACCATCTGCAGTCCAGTTGCAAAGGTCCAAATGGATTGTGGCACAGAGATTCCTGTGATTAAAATAAACAAAAAAAAAACATAAATGGCTATATTGGTGAATTTAGTCGGCATGTACATTAGAGGCTTACACCACTAACTGACATAGATTTTTGAAAAAGAATGGTTTTTCCTTGTAAAATTATAATTTTATTTTCTCTTAATTTTACGACTTTTCTTATAAATAAACTTAATTCTCATAATATTACGACTTTTTTCTCATAATTTTACATACATTCTGTTAAATTTATTTATTTATTATTATGATGGCCCTAATTCTCCGTTGTAGCTTCTGTTTCATTACATGAGATTGAAAAACAAACCTCTGTCGTGTAGGTGTCATCACATGACATTCCACTCTCAATCTTTTAATTAACATTTTACAGTCACCAGGATTGCAGTAGGCTCCGTGTATTATTGTTGCATGTGATGCAAGATTTCAAAAGATCTTAATGCCGTCTACTAAAGACACTCAGGATTGGACTTGTTTGTCAACTGCAGCCTGCAAATACTGGATGAGATTGACGTCTTGGGAATTTGGAAGAGAGAGTAGTACTTTGGAATCCATCTTGCCAGGCTTTAAGCAATCCATTCTACTCTGTCCCAGATGAAAAATGGCCACTTTAATTGCTGTCATGGCGTTACGGATGAAATGGAACTCCAATGTTTGAAGCCCTAATAAAGAATCAAAGCTATCTATGTTTTTTTTCAGCAGAAACCTGGCTTCTGGACATGCTAATGTAAATGTACAATATAGACTAACACAGGAGTTAAGAAAAAGGGCATCATTGAGTTGTAGTCTCATTCATTTTTTTTTTTTTTTTACTAATTGCATAATCTAAATACATCAAAGGTAATGTTTTGCTTAGTTAGCTTCATTAGATCCATGTTACACTGTGTGACCTCGAGGAATGTTAAGTAAACATTGCTCAAACCTCTCAGTCTTTGCTTTAGGCAGTCAGGAATCTGCATGTAGGTTTTTACATCTGAAGATAGCCTGAAGTGTTTACCCAGCTGAAAATGTGTTTTTTTTTCTCTCCTGCATATCTTCAGGTAGCATTTGATTTATACCACACACATGTTGCGGTTCATTTAGCTGATTGGCTGAAGTTCATTATGGTCCTCACACAGATTGCTGATTTCTCTGTGATGCTGTCACCTCCAGAAGTAAACCGTTGTCACATTCTTAGCTGTCCCTGTGATAAACAGGACTCATTGGAGTAAGTGCCCATTTGTCCAGTACTCAAACATCCACTTCTTACATTTGGAGAGGCTCTTCATTGGTTGAGCTGTCTTTGTTGTCCCCACAATTTTTTCTTCTGAAAAAGGAACATTGTGAATCTCCTCAGACTTCTTTTGAACCATTTTCTGTCTCCTTAAACATTTTTGAGCTTTTTTAAAGCACTTTGAAGTTCCATAAAATGCACAATCCTTATTCTCTGCTAGAATTTTTCAACAATATGTCATTATTGGCTGAAAACCCAAGGGTCACTATTAGGGTTTGAAATGAGTGTTAAATATGTGGGAGTATTCTGCCGATGGTACAGCGCTGAAGGACTTTTTATTCTTCCACCATCTGAGGAAAGTGAGCCACTGAGTTGTTGTCATGGGCTGCAGAAATAATTGCTGTTGATGACAAATGGTAAACATCAAGAAGTAAACACACATGACATGTTTGCACAGGTCTGAAGGCACTGAGGAAACAGTGAAAAGTTTTAATGAAATTTACTTTTTTTTCTGATGAACTGTTTTTGCCAGCAAAGAGAACACCACTACTACTAATAATTAGTTTTGTTTTTTGCCGTTATTTTAAGAAGAAAGTGAAGAGGGAACCTGGAATTCAATTTTTTTAGCAATAAATTGGCATGAAATGCATATCAAATAGCATATATATTTATTTTTTTTCGTTAGATAGAAATGTGCAGTGTTTAACTGCATATTAACTGCATTATGTTAATTTCTCATGTAAGGGGTTATTGTACTTTTTTAAGGGAAATATTAGAGCTTTATTGTGTATTCGAAAACTAGGATATTTGCAATCTGTTCCTGATAAAACGAGTATGAATATTTGTGACATCCAAGATTGTTGATTCGTGATCTTTATAAATATAATAGAGCTCAGTAAAAATACACTTCAGCCTATGTAACTATTGATCTAAAATGTAGAATAAGATTTGATTCTAAGTACATAAACACAAACAAATCCTATGCGCTACTGTTACCGGAAGAAAACAAACTTTTTTT